>BSUD01000006.1:8646476-8703239 GCA_033239045.1 Fagopyrum esculentum | reverse complement strand
AAAAAAAAAAAAAAGTTTCAATCATGCGATGCTCAATTTTAGCAGCACGAGAAGCTTCTTTCCCGAATTTAAAATGTATCACAAATAGTCTGCATATTAATCGGCAATTCAAAGTTGGAGATAACAGACAATGCTATACCTCAAATCATTAAAAAAAAAAAATTAGCAACTCATATCATCAAATCACAAGAGGAGGAAAGTGTGGCTGAATCATAAATACATGGGGAGTCCGGAAAAGGAAAGGAATAGAATACCCTGAACCCATTTGAGGCAAGCGCTGAGCAGAAGCAGCTGCAACGAGCAAAGCCGAGAATGAATCTCAAATAACAGAACCGAAAGGATCTTTCTAGAGAACTCAGCAATTGAAGGATTGGAGTAAATCGCAGTGAATCAAACAGCTATATGTCTGTTGAAGGTGATTTGGGAGGGAATATGAAGAGAAGAGAAAGATGGGCCCAAGGAGTTTGAAAACGATATAGTGGGTTTGGTAAACTTCAGTAATAGGCTTATGGCGTTGACCACTGCTTTGGAGTTTGGATCTTTACTAGTTTGATGGAGATTAGTCGGACATCAACGGGAAGAGTATAAAGGGTTTAATTTTCTATTCTGGGGGACAAATCGTAGAGGAGTTTAGAAACGAAGGACGAAGGAAACAGTCATCAAAGTCAGCCCTTTGAGTTGTTGTTAGAGTTGGATTTGCAACTTGCAAGCAGATCAAGCTGGGAATTCCAGAGGACCTAAAACCAAATTGGAATAATTAACTTGTAATTAAGGGTATTATTATTATTATTTTGTTTTTAATTAAAGGTATTATGATTGATCTAATAAATAAACTTACTCCGGTTCTCAATAATTGTCATTATAAATTTAAACTTTTTTAAAAAAAATTAACGAAATGATATTATATAATATAATATAATTTACATCGAGTTAGAAGAAAACGAACAACAAGTTGTATTGTCAAACTTTTCTTAATAGTGAATCTGATCCTCCAAAAATGTTTCAAACCTTTCATAGATAAATTTTTATACCATCGGGTGTAAGAAAACCAAAAGTATTTTCAAACCTTCCACAAACAATTTTTCACTTATTTTTTCATTTATTGTTTGTGTTTGTAATATATTATTTCTTTCTTTTCTCATCAAATCTCCACATTTCTACCATTATCTTTATGCAGTTCTTTAAAATTATTGTATATCATTAAGTATTATAATTTTTACTTTTAGCATTCTCAACTATTGAGAACCCGAAGGATTATATTTTACAAACCTGGTTAATGATTAACCCAAATCATTTTTTATTGATAAAATGTAAGAATATAAGTTCCATAAATATTGAATATGATAAGAGAAAAGCTCCATAAATAATTGGACTGTATTTTTATTTTTAATTTTTTATGAAAACACATAGAAATTAGGGTGAATCACAATCTCACATGATCATCTTAGAGCATTTTAGGGGTCCATCGGATAGAAAGCATTCCAGATTTACGTTATTGACTTCTTTATAGATATGTTTGATGTATACCGTTGAAGTTTTTATGTATGATTTTTTTTTGCACTTTTTAGTGTTTAACAAATTTATTGTTTTTATTCTTCTTGTAGGAAGTAAATGGCTTACAATACTTCTCGTTTCACGTGTTAAAAAAACTTCTTTTTTTGATAAAGGAAAACGATTCGATGTACTAAACAACACACCGTCTAATGGATCAAAAGGTCGATCAATTCGGTAGACAAACTAGCCGTCACGATGGACCAGAACATACAAAAAAAACACCAAAAGATAACTTCGATCACAACGAGATGATCTAGAAGGAGCACCAACGGAAGCGTCAAGCAAGCAAAGCGAATAACAAACAATGATAACAAGTTTGTAGAATAAGTGTAGAGTACGATTCTCAAGGACCACCGGTGAAAACCTCATATTTTGACTCTCTTTGGAGCTTTCAGATTTCGATCACCTATCATGTACTCCTTCTCACGAACAAATTCAACACTTCTTCCCGACATAACTCACATCATCAATACATACTCCATACCATCGGATCATATAACGTGAAACAAAAAAACTCTATTGATGTTCAAATGCAATATATAGTGGTTGAGCCTTTTTCTAAAGGATGATGTTTGTAGGGGCCGATGGGAATTCTTCCTTAAGAGTTTGAAGGAAACTTTTTTTGACTACGGTAGAGAGCTTTTGGACTCTCAGTCACCGACGTGTCTCAAATTATTTTCTTGAGTGTATGCTTTCATACTATCATATTGATAAGGCTTAGAGATGCATTTACAAAATTTGAAATTTTTTGACGCTTAGATTAAAACAAGAAATTCAATACTTGAGACGCTAACTGGAAATTAAAGTTCTTAAGTAAGGTGTCTCTTAGATGATAATTATGAAGAAAACCATTATTCATCAACCGATGGACATCACGATAAGGTTAATTTGAATGGAGCCAAACACGATCATAGAGGGGTCAAACTTCAAGCTTTTGATTCCATCGGAGATAAGCGCCGACATCAAGCTTTCGATATCACCGAAGCAATAGCCTACAACAAACGAAATGATGCTTCATTTTTTTAGCGCAATCATAGAGCACCACACAAGATGAAGTTGAAATAAATTTCACAAGTGCACCATTTGAAGACTTCGGATGACTTTAAGTCATTAGATTAGTGTTTTTCAACAAAGATTTGGGATTTGTGAGCCGAAGACCCACCTTTCATTTATAGCTAGTAGAAGTCCTTTGAAGAACATAAGATATTGGTAGAAAAGAGAAGACATTTGTCTTATTTTCGAAATTGAAAGGTTTCCTCTATAGTGAGCAAGGGAGGTGATAACTCTTTCAAGTAATGGGGAATAATCATAGATTTCTTGACGATGCATCTTTAGGCGCAATCAGTGTAAAAGGAGGACCAAATCAATTGTGGAGGCGCGATTTCATAGAAATTGGTGGCTAGTAGCAAGCTTTGGTGGTGTGCTAATAGAGGCGAGGGGAGAGCTTTGATGGTGTGTTGGTTGCTTGAGTTTGTATTGGAGGAGAGATAAACCTAGTGACGGTCAACCAACCTTTGAGAACGAGGGTTTTTGCAAAGCTACCTTTGTTCAAGAACAATTGTATATGTATTGTATTTTTTTTATTTTACTCGTTGTTTAACAGATATGTCTAAAGAAGACAAATAAACTTTTGGAAAAACAAACCTAATCACTAATGCCACAACATTTGAACAAGAAACCCCGAAAAATTATAATGGAAAAACTGAGGCGAGCGTCGGGCATCAAGATCTCAGGAGAGAACTTAGGAGGCGTCATCGAAGACTACTTTGTTTGTCAGTGGTAAAGGTCACAATTGACTCATGAGAGAAGGAGCCGACAAGCTTAGAGAAAGAGGACGTAGAGTTGAGGAGATTGAAGGATTTGGGGTCAAAAAATATTGAGGTTGAAGAAGGGCATTCATTCCATTGACTTAGTTGGCCACCCTCGTAGGCTCCCAACTTTTGTTCAAAATGGGATTGAAGAATTTGGGGTTGAAGGATGTTGAGGTGGAAAAAGGACATTTAATTCATTGGTCTGGTCGGCCACCCTCGTAGGCTCGCAACTTCTGCTCAAAACTTCGGCGCCAACCATTTGAAGAAGAACCAGAGGTGAGATTTGTTGTTCGGTAGTAGCCATGACGTTGAATGGGAGGTCATCCTAAAAATTAGATTTTGTTACAATAGAGAGCTTTTGGGGTTGTGAAATTGAGTTCCTTGGCATCATCCTTTTGCTCGACAAGAAATAAAAGAGGGACAATCCTTTATTGAGTTTTGACATTTTTTTTCATACTACGTTGACCGATCCGCTTGCAAACTTTTTTTGGATTTTTGTTTTTCATATGTGGAGTCACTTTAGATTGCTTGCTTGACATCTCTATAAAAACGCTAGGTACCTTCTTTTAATTTTTATCAAAAAAAAATTATGCTTTTTCAAAAGAAAACATTTAAATACTTACCAAATAATTAAGGATTAAAAATAAACCTTATTTTGGCATATGTTTGTTTGATTTTCAAGTTATAAACTTTTTCCTACAGACTTCAACTATTTTTCTTATCCACCTTTTTAATATTTTTTTTATTCTGTTTACCACCTGAAAAAATTTCATCATTTAAAAAATTTATAAAAGATTTTAAGTTGATATAAAATACAATCACATATAAAAAAATAAATAAAACACAAAAGGTAAATTGTAAGCCAATAAAATTAGGGCAATTTTGGTAACTAGGCTTTTTTGAGAAAATAGAGTAGTAAATAGGCTTTTTAATATTTCAATTAAGTAAATATACCCCAACCTTTTGTATTTATTCTCAAACTTTACACACTCTTCTCTCAAGGGTACATTTACTAAACACAAAAGTAGAAAAAGCCTAGTAAATCAAATTGTTTCATAAAATTATAGATTACTCATTTTCTCTATTCTCCCACCATATTTGATGTATTTATTTAATTTAATTTAATTTAATTTTAAAACTAAAAAAAACTTTGAGACAAAGATTGTCATATTTATGTTCATTAGTGCCTATCCTCTATTATATTTAACGAAAAAAAGAAAGAAAAGGAAATCAGAAAATAATGAAAAATTGGAGAAAGTGGGTTCCCTGTTCCACAACCCCACTAGCCTTATGGTCCTATGGATATGCTCTAAAACCTAATTTGATATCGTATATCTATATGCCACTTCAATTGAAGGCTGACTATAATATAAGCCCAAATTCCCTTTTTATTGGCCACTTTAGCATTTTCTTTCAACATAAAAATCACTCGTTTATACATCTCCATTCTCCATGTATAACACGTGAAAATATGTCAAATCTGAAATTGCACCACTGACATGGGAGGAAGCTTCTAAACTAGGGCTCGTGTTTATAATTGACAAGACCTTAGTACAGTGGGCTGGACCGTTAGCATTCTCACACGCTAACAGTCTATGGATCAGATCATAACGGTCCGGTTCGGACCATATTGACAATTTTAATCTATTATTTTTTTTAAAAAATTATATTATATGATTCAATACCGTCGGGTCCAAATTAAGCCGGACCGTATACATGGATTTTTCGGGAGAATGCGAAAAGGGAAAATTTGGTCTAAACCGAACCGAATATTATGATTCAAGACTGGACTAGACCGGAAAAGACCGGACCGGATTAGACAAGTACGGTCCTAGATCGGATTGTATTTTCTGGTCTGGTTTTTCGGTCCGGTCCAACTATACACAATCCTACTATCCACTGCTATTTATTTTAGAAAAAACTAACCTTATTATAATTTTCCGTCTTGGGGCCTACGATGGAGAGAACACATGTTTAGTTGCTCTCAAACAAACACATAATACTATTTTAATATCAATTGACAATTAAAAGGAGTAACTATAAAGTTATAAGTTAGTCTCACGACGTCTCGTTATTGATGTGAGACACATTTTCTTCTCTTAAATCTTAACACTCTCCCTCTCCCGCAAGTGTTAAAAGTCAAGAAAACGGGCTCAGATTGTAACACCCCGAATCCGTGGGACTCGGGGCGCTACGGGTTGGGACCTCACAATGGGTCCCGACCCTTAGCTTGACAACAATTTCACCGGATCTTTCAATATGACACAAATAAAGGCAAAACCGAAATTCCTTTTAATGCAAATGATAAGAAACCCGAAGGAAAACAACAAAAGACTTCAGCCGATAAACAACACCAAAGACCAAAACGTCATACACGCGGCATACCAACATAATAAACGCAGAATAAAACACAACCCGACTCCAACCAAACCCACTCCTAAAATGTACGGAACCCCGGCTGCCCACTCTTCCGGATCTCTCGGCCGCAATCCTAACCTGCAAGGCAATCTACAACAATCGGTATAAAACCGTTAGCTAATATTCGAAGCATTAGAATCAAGGTGAAAGGCACAAACACAAGTAAAACAACATAACACACAATGTACACCAAATCACACAAGTCCGGTTTATTATCTTTTTATTATTAAGTCGTATCCCGTTCTAATTCAACTTCTTTTGTGACACGAGAATCTCCCGAAACTCGCCTCGGTCCCCACTTACCGCATGGAACGGTGGATGCCTCCGACCGTCTAACCACACAGGCTAGTCGCCAAGAACCTCCTAACTCTACGCAAGAGCTAGACAAGTTGTCACCGCCCGTTATCATACACTTGGGCCAAATAATATATAAAGGTCGGTAATCCTAATTCCAGTTTTATAAGTTATAATGAAAGCGATAAAACACACACCACCAAACACGCATCGAATCTAATACATAGAATACGAGCTAAGTAAGTCCGGAGACTTACCTCGTTACCACATTCAACTCACAACACTCTCGCTTCCTTAGGGAGGAAGCCCATAACCTGCTCACAAGAAGATAACTATATCAACAACTCGCTCAACTCAAGAAGTCTAAGACTTCTACACAAATGATCTTCGCGAGATCATTTGACTCACATTCTAGGACCGCATCCTAGAATCTCTCATGCTCACATCACACTCAACACAAGCTAGAAGTCCTTAGACTTCTAGACCCTATGATCTCGCAAGATCATAACCCATAACACATACTATGATATACATGCCTAGTGTCAACAATCTCAACGGTATCAACCATATGATAGGATACGCATATACTAGCCCATAATCTCAACGACCATATACTCCAATTCTCAATCCCCACAAGCCTCACAAGATACATCAACACCTCAAGCTTAGAATCAACATCAATCCATCAAGCAATATCAAATCCTCAAAACTCATCTAAGGTTCATAGCCACTACTTGGCATTCACTCTAAGTTATGCTAGATCCAACCTAATATGATACTAATACTAAACATAACTAAATCGAGTAAGATCATAATCTCGAGGGAGAGGGTACTCACGTGACGTCAAAAGCCGGAAGACGATCTATGGATGCCGATATGGATTCGTTGACCTTAAACGGGGCGCTTCCGAACCTAGCATCAAACTAAAAAAATTTAGCATAACGCTAAATTTGAACGGAATATATAATATATAAATCTAAGGTAAAAACCCGTTTTGAAGAGCCAGCGTTAAAACCCGCAAAACATTTTACGGGGCAAATTACCCAATTTTATACACTTGGTCATAGTCCGCAATAGAAATATTTTTCGGACAAATCATGCAATTCTAAACACTTGGGTTATATTTTGTAAATAAATTGTTGGGCCAAATCTTGTATTTAAACCAACAGAGGACACAATTGCAAATTCTAGAAATTAGCGTTGTAAACTCAAATTCAAAATATAGGATACTTTGTGTAATTATAATAAAAACAGGGGGCCCGGTTTTAAATATGTAAAAAGAGTTTTCTTAACCCTCTTTTACTAGCAGCGCAATGCAAGACTAAAGGGGGCGGCGGCGCTTCACAGGCGAGGGCAAGGGTTGCAGGGCCGACGGTCGTCGGCAGTACAAGCGGAGGGAGGAGCGACGTCCGGCGACACAGAAGCGGCCCCAATCACTGGCGGCAGCGGTTGCTTCTTGCGACAGACGGGAACAGAGAAGGAGGGGAAAGAGGAAGGCGCTGGCGGCTCTGCTTGCTGGCGGCTCCGGATGCTCGAGGCAGCGGTGTGGAGGTCGCAATCGGGGCTGCAGTGGTTCCGGCAAATCGATGCAAGCAGCGGCAGGGCTTCTCCAGGCGGCGACAGAGGGTCCGGCATCAATGGAGACAACCACAGACGGTGGTGGCCGCACTTGGGAGGAGGTGGCTGGGACAGGAGGAAAGGGAGGAAGACGGCGATGGCTTCGACCGGTGGTTGCAGTCCTCCTTGGCGGCAGAGGGAGGTAGCATTGGCAAAGAGTCCCAAAGGGGAGGGCGAGTAGTGGTGCTGCTCTGGGATTGTAAAACGTGTTCGAGCAAGGTCGTGGTGGTGAGTTCCAGAGAAGGACATGGTGGAGCAGGGCGACAAGGGCACTCCGGCGTCGGCTGGTGGATTCGCTCCTCCGGCGAGGTTCCCCGTGGTGGCTGCTAGGTGGTTGCAGTCAACAGAGAAAGGTGAGGGGGGAGAGAAAATGAGAACAGAGAGCAACGGTGGTGTCTTTCAAAAGTGAGAGAGATATAAGCGTGTGAGAGGTAAGGGTAAAGTGAGAGAGGGACACAGAAGGCTGAGAAAGGTAAGGCAGGGTAGGGATGCTTGAGTCCGAAGGGTCGGCTAGTCTAAACGCAGGGACAAGCTAGCTAGATTCATTTTGCTACAAGCAGCTTGGGCAGCACATCACAGGATCTCAGCACGCAAGCTGGGCGGGAGAGAAAAGGGGAGAGAAAGAAAGAAATTAATAAAAATAAATCAAAACCCAAGAAGGGTTGGGAAGGAAAAGGGAAATAAAGAAAACAAATAAAATAATTGAAATCGGGAAATAATAAACTCGATCGAATTAATTGGAGCAAAACTTTCGGATCTGAAAATATTTCCGAACCTTTTTCAAAAATTAAATATCGAAAACAAGCCAAAAATTTTGGGACGTTACATCAGATCCCTCTTAAAAATAAGTTTCGTCCCGAAACTTGCTATGCGTCGAACTTCCCGGTCCTTGAGGCCGAGGTATGAACTATTGAGACTAAGAAGGCTTAAACCCTCTAATCTACACACATCTTCTACTCAAACTACCACCGTAGATATATATATATATATATATATATATATATATATATATATATATATTAGGTCATAAAACACATTCCCGCACGAGGCACAAACAGCATATAACATCATACATAGACACAACCAACTTAAGGAAAAAACTAAGTCTAACCCGTCGATTCTATCAAAGCTACAAGCTCAGAGTAAATTCAACCAAAGATATTATCCTCCGTCCTCTAGTTAGACTCAATGGTTCCTCGTCTGTCACTAGATCATCATTACTGACAACATGTCTCGCGTCATGTAAGTACTCTCTCGATTGATACACATGAAACATCGGGTGACAACGCCGACTTGTAAGCCACTTTTCCAACTTACGCTACGATTTCAAAAAGATTCAATATCTCGGAACTCAACTTCCTTCTCGGTCTTTCTCGGCATTTCCATTATGTTTCTCTTTTATTGTCTCTAAGAAAGAAGATCGGATTTCCAATTACACCGTTGGCTTTGGATCTTGTGAAACCAAGCTTGATGTTGAGTTTCCTCAATTCTTGTTGCAAGTTTCAAGTAATGACAAAAGTACTTTACCCATACTACTTCTATTAACCAGACATGTATGCTATTACTTTTACATCGCTCCGCAATACTCGATCAAGACCTTGTCTTGAAGAATAACTCGTACAAGTCAAACCCATCATATCTCGAGGCAATGTAAAAACAGTTGCGCCGATGAATCTCCTCTTTACTCTCAACAACTCCATTGTCATCTAGAGTAGGTTAGCCATAATTGATGTTACTTGGAAAATCTTTCCACAAATCCGGTAATGACCAACTCATCCAAGAAAGCTTTTAACTTCTTTCACATCTTTCGGGGGTTACCATCCCGAGGCATCTTGTCATATAACTTCTCTCTTCTTCGAGGGTAGACCAAAATATCTTATTCCGGCATTGATAAGCCCATTTGTAATCTCTACAATTCGTAGTGACCATGGTTCGTCCGGAATGCCTTATTTGGGATATCACAAACTCGAATTCTCATTTGGTGACAATCAGACCCTAAATCAATTTTAGAAGAGATTACTAACCCTTGCAACCGGTCGAGTAGATCATCTATCCGTGGTTAGGGATACTTGTTCTTCATTGTTATCTGGTTCAACACACGGTAATCGATGTACACACGGTGATAACCGTCTCCCTTTTTCACAACCTGGTGTTCTCCATAACAACTTCAAATCAAGCATTCAAGATATATCCAACATGAACTTCAAATCAAGAGTTCCAGATATATTCTAACGTGCACTTCACATCAAGAATTCAAGATATACTTCCAATAACAACTCCAAATCAAGCTTAATGGTAAAACTCACCTACTGCCGCATTCGAATCCGTTCTATCTCGGGTTCCATCTTTTCTCTACCTATCTCATCTCGCAATGACCGACACAACCTGGTCTTAACACTTGACAAGTGGTCCACTCCGATCAATTGGGGTGACGTCCTTCAACCCATGTATTGCTCCTTCTGTAGCTACTATGTTCACCGTTCTCTTTCAAAGATCCTTCATCTACAGAACTCGAGAGACTTGCTCAAAATTTCTGACTCTTGAAGCCTTGGTTAAGCAATACTTTAGCTTAATCCCTTTTCTCACTTCAAAGGAATGGTGATAGCAACCTCTTTTGATCTCGGGCATGTGTTCAATCACAAAGGTCTCAACTACAAGACTCAAGCATGTCATATAACAAATCGATACAATCTTCTTCGCTTCTTCTGACATCCCATCATATGGGAGGAACTCCTCGTATTCTACATCAGCTCTCACCACAGATATCCTTTCTTCAAGTATGCGTAGAAAATTTACACTTCATTTCCTTATGTCACGTCAAACGACTACAAAGGCTCTAACCTTGATCTTTCATGTACTTTTTCTTTTTTTTCTTTCTTTCTTTTTTTATTTTTTATTTTATTTTATTTTATTATTTGTACGTCCATATCGACATCAAACTTCAAAACTTCAATCTTCTCCTACTCTTGTTGGCCACCTTATGTATCCCTTGGTATCCATGAACGATCTTCACAACCGTACTAGTACACCTCATGGAGAGCGCTAGGCGAATTCCCCCAACCACAATCACTGAAAGGTCCACTCACTACTTCACCAAACACTAACATCATAAACTCTAAGCTCGCAATGTTGCCCTTATCTAGGTCCTCTCTTTCACGCTATAGCCACCATGGCTCTCCCGTGTGAGTCTGAAACATCTGACTTGGATTTTGCTCGCGAAAACATACCATCCATTTCATTAGAACGAACATATTATGCATTCTCTTATAATAATCCCGTCTACGCACCACAAACAATGAAAACCTCACCTTCCTCTTGATCTAATAGTTCATTTTTCCATGATCAAACCTTAAAACTTCTAATCCGGGTCGTTCTCCCATATGCCGTTCTCATGACCTAAGAAGGTCGCAAAGGGTCATATCCATCCTCCCCTAGGAGGTTTGTAACAACTACTTGCTTGAACTCATTCAACATTATTTTATTTAAGACAAATGCACTTCCATTGACGTACTTCCTTACCATTGACATTGATCCACCGCGAATACTTTAAGGTCTTGTTGTCGATCCTCTATATGCATGTAGTCTTGTTTACTCATCTCCTCTACATTCACCAATAGACAACCCGCACCTGTGCGTTCTCAGTTGTCACTGATTGACTTGTATCTAACCTTCTCCGAAGTCAACGACTTATTATTCTACTACACTTCTCATGTTATCATACTCTTGAAGGAAACCCTCCTCGGGGTACTTTACCTTAAACTCCGTTAGTTCTTTCTTCATTTCATGCTTCCTCTTCTTTATAAGGTAACTATATATTCTTTGCCTTGTTGTTTCATATAACTCCCTTTCATAGACTTAACCATTCTTCCTTGATGTCTTTCAAGAGCACCTTCCCAAATATTATAGCCCTAGCTAGTATCCACTTGCGTTCCTATTGGTTGATATCTTAAGTCTTTCGATTAAAGCTCCTTGTTTCGTCTTTCATCTTCTTGGGGCCATCATTTATACCCACTTCCTCCTTGGCGTTTCTTAGTCTTATAATCATAATGGAAATCAGTCAACTCCACGTGAATCCCCACCATGCCCTTCTTCTCATAACTCTTGTCATGTTGACACTTCACTTATTGGTACCTCATGAGCTTAACTTATGGTATTTAAATCTTTAGCAAATGTTTAGATCACTCTTCTCGTCTTGACTCCAATGCTTAGGAGCGTGTAAGGAAAGCTTCACATCTTCATGAAATACCACTTTTAATCTTGTTAGAATGTATCCATCTCCTTCTCGATTCGCATCTAAGTTGTCCACGCGTCTTCTTGAAGAACTTAAGTTCGTTATCTCCATTGGTCTCGACATCGTTCGATCATGGCTTCTTTAGAACCACTTCTACATTTTAATGTTGCTCCCTTTTCTTGTATCGCTTCCATCTTGATTCCTCTTAAGTTATCTCGAGTTTTCCTCCCACTTGTTCATCCTTCGTTTATGTAATCTCTAATCCTCCTTTTCGACATCCTTTTAAAGGAATGCGAGGAACGCCATGGTATTCGTCCGAACATAATGCTCAAACTCGATACTTGAGCTTATTCCTCCTCGTATGGACACTATCCTATGTAAAACGACGTCCTCCAAGGGCGATGATATTGTAATAGCATCTCAACTAAAAGGTCCTATATCTCCATATGCTACTATATGTAACAGGAATACGTATCCATAACTATATAAGTCCTAAGTCCATATTACTACTAATATCACGCATTCGGCATTCCATAACAACAATACAAGGTCCAAAACATATAATCGTTCACATATACAACTATACACATAAATCATGTTCATCATGCAACTACAATCCACATACAATAATAACCCAAAAACATCCTAAGTCCACATGCCTACATATATACGTATATATATATATACACTAAAATCTAATAAACTATGCTGCCGAGATCCGCGGAAGAAGTGGTGGTCCGTACATTCTACCCCGACTCATGCATGTGATTTTGAAAACGAAAACTCAGAACCCGCGGGGTTCTGTTTATTCCTTATTCGGCCTTTAGAAGATTGCGAGTGCCATTGTTGTCAACCTAGGGCTCTGATACCACTTTTGTAACACCCCGAATCCGTGGGACTCGAGGCGCTACGGGTTGGGACCTCACAATGGGTCCCGACCCTTAGCTTGACAACAATTTCACCGGATCTTTCAACATGACACAAATAAAGGCAAAACCGAAATTCCTTTTAATGCAAATGATAAGAAACCCGAAGGAAAACAACAAAAGACTTCAGCCGATAAACAACACCAAAGACCAAAACGTCATACACGCGGCATACCAACATAATAAACGCAAAATAAAACACAACCCGACTCCAACCAAAACCCACTCCTAAAATGTACGGAACCCCGGCTGCCCACTCTTCCGGATCTCTCGGCCGCAATCCTAACCTGCAAGGCAATGTACAACAATCGGTATAAAACCGTTAGCTAATATTCGAAGCATTAGAATCAAGGTGAAAGGCACAAACACAAGTAAAACAACATAACACACAATGTACACCAAATCACACAAGTCCGGTTTATTATCTTTTTATTATTAAGTCGTATCCCGTTCTAATTCAACTTCTTTTGTGACACGAGAATCTCCCGAAACTCGCCTCGGTCCCCACTTACCGCATGGAACGGTGGATGCCTCCGACCGTCTAACCACACGGGCTAGTCGCCAAAAACCTCCTAACTCTACGCAAGAGCTAGACAAGTTGTCACCGCCCGTTATCATACACTTGGGCCAAATAATATATAAAGGTCGGTAATCCTAATTCCGGTTTTATAAGTTGTCACCGCCCGTTATCATACACTTGGGCCAAACAACTCGCTCAACTCAAGAAGTCTAAGACTTCTACACAAATGATCTTCGCGAGATCATTTGACTCACATTCTAGGATCGCATCCTAGAATCTCTCTTGCTCACATCACACTCAACACAAGCTAGAAGTCCTTAGACTTCTAGACCCTATGATCTCGCAAGATCATAACCCATAACACATACTATGATATACATGCCTAGTGTCAACAATCTCAACGGTATCAACCATATGATAGGATACGCATATACTAGCCCATAATCTCAACAACCATATACTCCAATTCTCAATCCCCACAAGCCTCACAAGATACATCAACACCTCAAGCTTAGAATCAACATCAATCCATCAAGCAATATCAAATCCTCAAAACTCATCTAAGGTTCATAGCCACTACTTGGCATTCACTCTAAGTTATGCTAGATCCAACCTAATATGATACTAATACTAAACATAACTAAATCGAGTAAGATCATAATCTCGAGGGAGAGGGTACTCACGTGACGTCAAAAGCCGGAAGACGATCTATGGATGCCGATATGGATTCGTTGACCTTAAACGGGGCGCTTCCGAACCTAGCATCAAACTAAACAAATTTAGCATAACGCTAAATTTGAACGGAATATATAATATATAAATCTAAGGTAAAAACCCGTTTTGAAGAGCCAACGTTAAAACCCGCAAAACATTTTACGGGGCAAATTACCCAATTTTATACACTTGGTCATAGTCCGCAATAGAAATATTTTTCGGGCAAATCATGCAATTCTAAACACTTGGGTTATATTCTGTAAATAAATTGTTGGGCCAAATCTTGTATTTAAACCAACAGAGGGCACAATTGCAAATTCTAGAAATTAGCGCTGTAAACTCAAATTCAAAATATAGGATACTTTGTGTAATTATAATAAAAACAGGGGGCCCGGTTTTAAATATGTAAAACGGGTTTTTTTAACCCTCTTTTACTGGCAGCGCAATGCAAGACTAAAGGGGGCGGCGGCGCTTCACAGGCGAGGGCAAGGGTTGCAGGGCCGACGGTCGTCGGCAGTACAAGCGGAGGGAGGAGCGACGTCCGGCGACACAGAAGCGGCCCCAATCACTGGCGGCAGCGGTTGCTTCTTGCGACATACGGGAACGGAGAAGGAGGGGAAAGAGGAAGGCGCTGGCGGCTCTGCTTGCTGGCGGCTCCGGATGCTCGAGGCAGCGGTGTGGAGGTCGCAATCGGGGCTGCAGTGGTTCCAGCAAATCGATACAAGCAGCGGCAGGGCTTCTCCAGGCGGCGACAGAGGGTCCGGCATCAATGGAGACAACCACAGACGGTGGTGGCCGCACTTGGGAGGAGGTGGCTGGGACAGGAAGAAAGGGAGGAGGACGGCGATGGCTTCGACCGGTGGTTGCAGTCCTCCTTGGCGGCAGAGGGAGGTAGCATTGGCAAAGAGTCCCAAAGGGGAGGGCGAGTAGTGGTGCTGCTCTGGGATTGTAAAACGTGTTCGAGCAAGGTCGTGGTGGTGAGTTCCAGAGAGGGACATGGTGGAGTAGGGCGACAAGGGCACTCCGGCGTCGGCTGGTGGATTCGCTCCTCCGGCGAGGTTCCCCGTGGTGGCTGCTAGGTGGTTGCAGTCAACAGAGAAAGGTGAGGGGGAGAGAAAATGAGAACAGAGAGCAACGGTTGTGTCTTTCAAAAGTGAGAGAGAGATAAGCGTGTGAGAGGTAAGGGTAAAGTGAGAGAGGGACACAGAAGGCTGAGAAAGGTAAGGCAGGGTAGGGATGCTTGAGTCCGAAGGGTCGGCTAGTCTAAACGCAGGGACAGGCTAGCTAGATTCATTCTGCTACAAGCAGCTTGGGCAGCACATCACAGGATCTCAGCACGCAAGCTGGGCGGGAGAGAAAAGGGGAGAGAAAGAAAGAAATTAATAAAAATAAACCAAAACCCAAGAAGGGTTGGGAAGGAAAAGGGAAATAAAGAAAACAAATAAAATAATTGAAATCGGGAAATAATAAACTCGATCGAATTAATCGGAGCAAAACTTTCGGATCTGAAAATATTTCCGAACCTTTTTTAAAAATTAAATATCGAAAACAAGCCAAAAATTTTGGGGCGTTACACAGATCGGACTTGCTTTGGTGCCATGTGAATTTTTCTTATATCTGTTTCGGGACCAAACGACGTGGAGGGTAGACGACCATTGAGTCACACACAAGCACATGAGTTCCATCATAAAACCAACTGATAATAAAAGGAGTAACTCATAAACTTATATGTTAGTCTCACAACATCTTGTGTTATCGATATAGTACATAGTTTCTTCTCTTATGAATGAAGTTGAAATCAGGAATTAGAATGAATAAATAATTGAAATGAATCATTCATGATACTTGACGTTTGGTACGATGTTAGAATGAATGAATATTCCCGAAACATGTTATTTAATTTTATATGAATTATGGAACGATAAAGCATATTGTATATGATGATGTATATGTGTGCATTTATAATATCAATATAAGTTAACCTTCTAATCTAAGAAAAAAATAAAGATTAATGACTTAAAATACATAGATGATCAAATGTCAATTTAAACAAATAGGTAGATAATTCCATGCATATAATATATTTTGTGTAATTGAACCAATTATATTACTTTTGAGCACTTTCCGATTGGCATATCATCTTGACCAAAATATCCGTATCATTGTTAATTATTTAATTTAATAGTTTTTTATGTAAAAATCTTTTTCTATAGAATAATTGAAATATAACTCAAATTAATTGTTGGGTAAACTTTTTTATAGCAATATTAAGTTTTATTTTGTAAAATGTAGTATGTATATATATATATGGATAAGATCCGGTAAGAATGTGCTTTACGGCAATAAATAAGAACACTTATAATCATACATTGATGTAATGATGTATAAGTTATTACGGACAACGTGCATATGATAAGTATACATATTATACGCATCTGATTATGAAAAGCAATAATTGGTAGTTAAGAGTGCACGGAAATATGAATTCGTGCATAACAAAGTTAATTTATAGGATTAATCGTGCATGTTGATTAGTGTTGAAAATTTAAATCGTGCATATTAGATTTAGTTTATAGATTTAGTCATTCTTGTTGATTATTAGTAGTGTATGTCATGTATAATCTGGGAAGACTATTAAGATCATGTGCAATGGAGAGCCCTGGGCTACTAAAATTTTTCTGCCACATCAGCAAGATTCCTGCCACATCAGCTTAGTAGCCCCATTTCAACTTTTTACTTATTTTCACTCACAACAGGTAGCCCCGGGGCTACTAATTTTTCACTTTTCACTTTTTTTTTAATAAATTGATGAATTGTATATTTATATATCATTTATTATTAAATAATATTACTAATATTATTATAAATAAACATTAGTCATAAATTTTAAAATGTAAATATATTTTAGAATTACTAAATCAAAATTTTAAATAACAAACAACTTAATAAAAAGCGTAATTTAAATAACAACCAACATATCAAATATTTTTAAATAACGAACAACTTAATAAAAAAGAAACAAATTTAAATAACAACCAACAAAACAAAAAATACATACTAAAACAAACAACAAGAACATAAAAACGTAATTTAAACAATGAACAACTTAATAAAAAAAATAAAACTACAAATGTTTAGTGATTATCACCGAAATTGCCAAATTTTTGCCATATATACTCAACTAAGTCCGCTTTTAGTTGGTGATGTATACTCGTGTCGCGGAGTGCACTCCTATTTTGTATAAATTAGGCCATTTCAAATGGAAGATCCGAGGTGATTGGCTCATTAACAACAACTTGATCGAACTGGGATGGATCATAGTAGAGTTGATAGGTATCACGTTCATCTTCAACGATCATATTGTGCAAAATGATGCATGTCCTCATTATTTTTCCGATCAAATTAATGTCCCAAGCAAGCGCAGGATGATGTGTAATAGCAAAACGAGCTTGCAAGACATCGAAAGCTCGCTCCACGTCTTTACGGCATGACTCTTGCCATTGGAAAAACAATGTATCTTTCGCACCAAATGGGTGTCGAATTGACGGGACAAATGCAGCCCATGCAGGATAAATGCCATCGGCGAGGTAATACGTCATGTTGTAATGATTACCATTTACAACAAAATCTATCGTGGGTGCTCAACCATGCAACACATCATCAAACACAAGAGAACGGTCAAGAACGTTAACATCATTACACGTACCTGGAGTTCCAAAAAATGCATGTCATATCCACAAATCGTAAGATGCAACAACTTCTAGCACGATAGTTGGCTTTTTATCACCTCTGGCATATTGACCTTGCCAAGCCGTCGGGCAGTTTTTCCATTTCTAGTGCATGCAATCTATACTACCGATCATTTCAGGTCAACCTCGTTGCTCTCCTACGTATAGTAGGTGTTGCATGTCTATAGCATTTGGCCTGCGTAAGTACTCGTCCCCAAACAAGGTTATAATTTCATCAACAAAGTGGGCTAAACAAGATCTTGTTGTGGACGCTCCAATGCGAACATAATCATCAACAATATCGGCACCCACTCCATATGCTAGCATGCGTATGGCGGCGGTGCATTTTTGCAACGGGCTTAGGCCTAGCCTACCAGTCGCATCCGGAAGTTGGCGAAAAAATGGAAAAGATTGGGACAAAGCATTGACAACGCAAAGAAATACGTGTCACCTCATTCGGAATCTTCTTCGAAACAACCTATCGTTGTAGGTCGGCGTCGAAGAGAAATAATCCTCGAACAATCGAGCATGCCCGCCTTCACGATATCTCTCTATATATGTCCGGCTTCGACGTTGTCGTGAACTTCCAGCAATTTCTTGGACCAACATCTCTCTTAGCTCATCAATTTTTTCATTGATGTCCATATTGCTTTCAGAATTTTGAGAAGATTGCGGTGAAAGGACGAGGTCTTCTGATGAACAAGCAGAGGAGTTGGGTGAAGAAGGTTCATTGAAATTCAAAGGCGTTTGAGACATTGTAAAGTTAGAGAAATGAAAGTGGATAAGAGTTGTAGATATGTGAAGCTCACTTAGGTTTTTATAGAAAAATTATTGGGTTATCACCCTATATAATAAATCCATGACTGAGTTGTCAATTCACACTCGATTATTGTGTTTTTCAAGATTCAAAATTCAAATCAATGTCAGATGTCATTTATTGTGTATAATAAATCCGTGACTGAGTTGTCAATTCACACTCGATTATTGTATTTTTTCAGATTCGAAATTCAAATCAATGTCAGATGTCATCTATTGTGTATAATAAATCCGTGACTGAGTTGTCAATTCACACTCGATTATTGTGTTTTTCAGATTCGAAATTCAAATCAATGTCAGATGTCATTTATTGTGTATAATAAATCCATGACTGAGTTGTCAATTCAAACTTGATTATTGTGTTTTTCAGATTCGAAATTCAAATCAATGTCAGATGTCATTTATTGTGTATAATAAATCCGTCACTGAGTTGTCAATTCAAACTCGATTATTGTGTTTTTTAGACCCGTGATTGAGTTGTCAATTCATGGCTCGATTGTGTAAATGAGACATATAACTCATTTATACCTTCTATACCAGGGTTTAAAGAGCACAAGATCATCACACCAATACTTCATCTTCTATCCTCACCTCATTCAACTAACACAACTTCTCTCTTTCTCTATTTTTCACTTACAATGGATGAAAATGGAAATCCCATTCCAAACACTTTCTTTTTCCATCCAAACTTTAGCCAAGGTTTAGGAACACAAGAACCGAATCAAACTCAAAATCCACCATACATGAATTATCCGCAGTACCCTCAAACTCAAAACCCACAATTCATGAATTATTCGCGTTACCCTCAACCACGAAACCCACAATTCATGAGTTATATGCAATACCCCCAAACTCAAAACTCGCAGTTCATGAGTTATATGCAATACCCTCAAACTCAAAACCCTATGGAAGACTTGAACCCAACGTCTCCACCTATTACCATCCCACCTTTTGGGACTCATGAACCGACAGTTGATCTAGACAATGACGATGAAGAAGAAGTTCAAGTGGCAACCGAGGAAGTTGCTAGAAGGTTGCGTTGGGGGGGGTCGAAGATGCTTTTCTCGTTAGTGGATGGATGAACACGAGCAAAGATGCTATCCAAGGAACCAATCAAAGTACCAACACCTTTTGGAATCGAGTTTCTCAATATTACAACGAAAGAAGGGGAGATTTAGCATCTCGCTCACAAAAACAATGTAAGAACCGCTTCCAAAAACTTAATGCACTTACTTCTAAATTTACAGGTGTACATGCTACATCAGAAAGGGGGAGAATAAGTGGAGAAAGCCCTGCCGATATCCTTTCAAGGGCTCATGTTTTATATCAAGATCAATATAAATCAAAATTCAATCATGAAAACATTTGGCGCATGCTTAAAAGTCTCCCAAAATGGCAAAGTAGCATTCAATCGACATCATCAAAACAAGGGGATGGCTCCAAGAGGGTAAAGATAAATGAGTCTAGATCATACACATCAAGCCCCAATGTTGGAACTCCATCAAGTGAAGGCGGAACCCCATATAGCTCATTTGTCCGTCCTTTAGGACAAACTAGTTCGAAGAGGGCGGGAAAGAGAGGTAAGTACAACATCATCCTCTGATTATTCAGAACAAATTAAAATTTTGGACAATTTGAAGAGTAGAGAGCTTGAGGTCCGCCTCCAAGAATTGGAAATAAAGAAGGAAAAATTAAAGATGATTGTTATTTCCGAAGCTAGGAAGGACAAAATAAAGCAGAGGAAGGTCAAAGAGTTGGAGTACAAAAGGAAGTTAACTATTCTTACTAGTTTGATGGAGATGAACGATTCCCGATCTCCCGAACAAGAGAAGATGATGAATGAGTTGATCAGAGAACTAGGTATTTGAGTTTATGTTTAAGTTTGGAGTCCTTTTAGAGTTCGTAATGTATGTTTAGATTTATCATTTGTGTTTTATTTCAATCTTATGTTATAAGTTAAGTGTATGTTGAAGTTAATGTATAATTAGTTGTTTTCTTATCAAATTGGAATTTTATTTGTAAGTTAATGTCTCGGTCATTTTATGTCTAACGTCTATTTTAAATTGTATTTTTTTAATATAAAAAATTCAAATACATATATAAATTAAATAAATATCATATTAGATTGATATGAATAAAGTCTTATGCAAAAAATAAAATTTAAAACGTTAAAAGTTTACAACGTAAAACTCTATATACGTTACAAGAAGTCAAAAATTTTTTTTATCGAAACATATGCAAAATGGGTGTCATTGGATTAATAAAAATAAATCTTACTCAAAAATAAAAAAGAAATTATAGTTAATATTTTAACGGGAAAAGGGGGTTTTAAGTTGAGCCAAAACGACGTCGTTTTGACCCAGTTTTGCCAAAACGACGTCGTTTTACATAGGGAAAAAATGAAACACGGATAGAAGTCGACGCCAATATACCCCCGGGGCTACTAAGCCTCTTCCACTGCCATGTCATCAAATGATGACATGGAGGGGGCTTAGTAGCCCCCCGACCCTCCATTGTGGAGGGTCTAAGTGTTGAACCTAAAATTACACTTGCACTATTCACCTAATAATTATACGTGCACTATTCAAGTAATAAAACTATGTTGCACGTTTAATATATATATATATATATATATATATATATATATATATATATATATATATATATATATATATATATATCACAGGAAATTACAATCACCTAATACAATATAAAAACAAATAAATACAAATGTTAACAAGAATATTCTTGCACGACTTCCAAAATCTACACACAAATAATCAAAACTAGCATGACTTTTATGATATAATATTAGTATCATAATTCAAGTGCACAAGTAGTGCATGTTGTGTTTGTTGGTTGTACAAGTAATGCAAGTCGTGTTTGTTGTGCATTAGTTCATTATTGCAATTTATGTGTTGTACGTTTGAAGAGTCGTGTAATTTTTGGGAAGATGACTGAAAACTTTTCAATTTAGCATGATATGATAAGGGAAAAAAATATTCACCATATTAATAAGGTGGTACATAATATTTGATTAATTTAGTAGCTATATAGATCTCATCATAACCGTTGAATTATTTAAATCGTGTGATTCATAAACGTTTTCATTTCTTACCATAACACTTATTCTCCCCTAATCCTATCCCTATATGGCTATATATATATATATATATATTTCACAACAAATTACATTTACCTAATACAATATAAAATAAATAAAAACATATGTTAGCAAAAATATTCCTACACGACTTTCAAATTCTATACACATATAATAAAAATCAACAAGAATATTCATGCACGACTTCCAAATTCTATACACAAATAATAAAAATTAACAAGAATATTCCTGCACGACTTCCAAAATCTATACACAAATAATAAAAATTAGCATGACTTCTAGAATATTATAGTATTGTCATAATTCAAGCATTGCACGAGTAGTGCAAGTTATGTTTGTTAATTATACGAGTATTGCAAGTTATGTTTATTGTGCACGAATTTATTGTAAATTTTAAAGAGTCATGTAATTTTCAGAAGATGGATAGTAAACTTTTCTATTTAATACAATAAGGTAAGGAAAAAAAATTATGAAATAATGTGGTTTACTAGGTTTTTTTGAGTTTTAGTTTTAGTAAATATACTCCTTGAAAGAAGAGTGTTTAGAGTTTGAGAGAAAATACAAAAAATTGGGATATATTTACCTAATTAAAAAACTAAATGGCCTAGTTACTAAAAGTAAAACTCAAAAAAGCCTATTAACCAAATTAACCAAAAAATTATTTACCATATTAATAAAACAGAAGGAGACGAGGCCTCAAGATGGTTCGGCAACTTCAAATAGGGTTGAGCAGATTGCGGTCCAAACCGCACTTAATCGGTTCGGTTTGCGGTCCGCAAGTTTTTGTTCTGCGGTTTGCGGTTCAAACCGCAAAACCGAAAAAAAAACCGTAAGCCGCAAAACAAACCGCAAACCGTAAAAAAACTGCAAAAAAAAAACCGCAAAACCGCAACCAAACCGCAAAAAAAAACCTGCAAAACCGCAACCAAACCGCAAAATGCGGTTCATTTGCGGTTCGAACCGCAACCGAACCGCAACCGAACCGCAACCTTGCGATTCGGTTTGCGGTTCACGTTTTCTGGGATTGCGGTTCAGTTCAATTCGGTTTGCTGTTTTGCGGTTTTGAACAGCCCTAACTTCAAACTTGATAAGAGTAAATTTAGGGCGTATATATCACAGTCCAAATTTAATCCGCCAAAATCGATCAGAAAGCAAATTGACCGTAGTCGGCATACCCGCCGTTAGACCAAAAGCTGCAATCGTCTAGTTGATTTGTTGAAATCGCTGGTAAAGGAAGATGGAGAGGCCTCACGATGGTTCAAATCAGGCTGATCTCCTACCCATTCGTAATCCAGCCGCTAGAGCCACTGCCCCCGCGAATTCATCGGTATCGACGGTTGCAAGGCCGCGGTGGGCGACAATCGACGGTGCACTAGGGCTCTCAGAGGAAGATTCTTTGCTCTATGCTCGTAGATTTTACAAATTCGGCTTCCTCCTCCTTCCATGGCTTTGGGCCGTTAATTGCTTCTACTTCTAGCCCGTTCTTCGTCATTCTCGCTCTTTTCCTGCCCTTCGCCGATGTAAGTTCCGCTTTCTCTCTGGGTTTTAAGCTCCCAGTGAATTGGGCTATTATTGGTTATTGCTGAACTTTATATGATCGGGGTAGGAGTTTTGGAATTTTCAGGATGTTGTAATTGGATGTAAAATTTGATTTCCAATGTTCTTTGCTGCACATGTCACCATATTGGATCGATATCGCACTGTTTTGAGCATCGTGATTATCGTTATATGTATTATCTGTCATTCAATCATTTCGGTTATTTGGCTTATTGGCTTGTGTAGTTTTTTTGTTAGTGTATCATTTCTTTTTTAAGACTACCAAGCTCGTTGATGTCATTATGGGATTGTATTTTGGAATTGAAATGGTCTTTCCAGATTGATTTATCTACTATTTAGCTAATAGTATAGTACATTTGCAGCTAGTTGTTAACATACTGTTATGACTTCTTGTTGCTTCTTTGGTTCAGCTAAAGTATCTTCTACTGTGTGTCCGTGAGGCCAGTAATTGGGCATAACTTGAGTGCATTTTAGTTTGAAGATACGGATGCTATGTTAAAATAGATCCAGTAGTTGGTTAGAAGTATGGAGCTCAAGAATAGACCTAGACTTTGTTTTGTGGCTTGACCTTAAAAAAAAAAAGGGTGCATATGGTTGGTGAAGAAATATGTAGGTACTAGGTACTCAGGGCTATCCTTGTCCAAATTTTCTTGATTAGAGCCTTCTAATTGAATCCATATTTTAGTTCTTGCTTCTGTTTTCGGTGGTGGTTGCATATGCTTGATTCCAATTTGACCAAGGTAGATCACCGTGTCATTGTTCACTGTTTCACATACATGTGTAGTTGATGTGTATGCAATTAATAGAATCTCACTAGTCAAGTGATTGTGAGGAGTCCACTAAAAACATTTGAAAATTTATGCAGCAACAACAGTACTCAATACAGGCTTACATCAAATTGAAGATTGGCGATGAAATAAATTTCTTGCTTGCTGATATGCTTGTTATGATTTCCGATGGATGGTGTTGGTTCCTCTTTTTGTAGATGTTTTTCGATCAGCTATAGGGTTCACGATCTTTGCAGTTCTCCTATCTTCATGGTCTCTCACATTCATGATTGGAGGGAACACCTTTTTGGACAACTTTGGGATGAACTTTTGATGTACAATGTTGCTGATAAGTGGGGATTGACAAGTTGGATGTAATTGCAGTATTTTCTTCATCAAGTATGAAATCCAATGCTTAGGATATGATAATTTAATGTGTGTTCATTCCTAGAGATTGTAACTTTCTATTTCTACCCCCACTTTCCTGCTTAGGATGGTATTTCTACATAGCTTTCAATATGCAACCTCAAAAGTCAAAACTATCATGGATCTACCATATGCCTATCTTGTGTAGTAGAGTTTTTCGATCATGTGTTTACACTACAAATTGGATATCCACCTAGAACAAAAGACACTCATATGCAGATTTGTATATGGAGTAGTAGCAGGTATTTTATGTTGATATGTCTTGAATATGAATCACACTCTTTACGGTATCACGCACTTCATGATTTGGGTCTTCGGTCATTTGTATGGATTATTATGTTTCTAATTGTTAAGGACTTATCCACCAAAACCTTTTTTAGGGTTCCATGTGAGTGTTTGTTCTTGTTTATTTGGTTATTAGGGAATCAAAAATCCCCATTTTTCTCCACATAGTGAGTATCGATAGGTTACCTTTGTTGAAACGCTTCATCTGCTGTTTAAGATGCATCAGACGAGCTTTGGTTTAAGCAAAGAACATAAGTTCTAGAATATGTCAAGCTTCATGTGCAGCTTTTTGACGAGCTAGATGGGCCACAATGGGAGGAGAAAGAGTGGAACGTAGCCACAATAGGACGAATTTGTCGCCAGATTTACCTCAAGGGGATCATCCTTGTCTTCAAGAAGGGTCAGGTGAGTGGAAGGTTTTGTGGAAGTGCGGAGAAACGTCTCCAAAGGGAATAATTGGTACCATCAAGTTTGATCGAGAAGGCAGGAAAGCTAATGGTGGTGGGTTGTTATAAGGCTTTAAGTTATATGGTTGATCTTGAGCCATGTTTATAAATTGTTTAGATCGCCTGGTAAATGTTTTTTCGAGTTTTTACCCTTGTTTTGAAAACGAGTTTTTAACTTAGATTTATATAAGTTATCTTCCGTTCAAAATTAGCGTATAAGCTAAATTGCGTAGCTTTGGTTTTAGGTCCGGAAGCGCCCGATATAGACCAACGAATCCATTCTCGACATCCATAGATCGTCTTCCGTCTTTTGACGTCACGTGAGTACCTTCTTCCTCGATCTAGTTATGTTTAGTAGTATCATGCTAGGTTGGATGTAACATAACTTAGAGTGAATGTTAAGTAGTGGTTATGGACCTTTAGGCGAGTTTTGAGGTTTGATTGTGCTAAGGCTTGAGGTGCTTGGTTATCTTGTGAGGTTGTTATAAGGCTTTAAGTTATATGGTTGATCTTGTGAGCGTTTTGAGGCTCGAGGGTGGGGTTGTATGATCTTGTGGGATTTTGGAGTTTAGGTTTGGCTTATCCTAGTATGTTGTTATGAGTTATGATCTTGCGAGATCCTTGGGAGGGTAGATGTCCCTGTTGTTATAGTTTATGATCTTGCGAGATCATTGGTACTAGAAGTTTAAGGACTTCTAGAATGTGAGAGAGATGTTGATTGTGTGCCTTGTTTTGACCAAACGTTGAGTGTCTTCCTACGGGAAGTTGAGAGCGGTGACTATCGGGTTTAGCTTTGTGACAGGTAAGTCTCTGGACTTACTTAGCTTGTATTCTTCGTATTAGTTTCGATGTGTGTTTGGTGGTGTGTGTTTTATTGTTTATGTTATAACAACTAAACCGGTAATAGGACCACCGACTTTAAATTATTTTGGCCCAAGTGTATGATAACGGGCGGTGACATCATCTGTCTAGCTCTTGCGAGAGTCTAAGAGGTTCTCGGCGACTAGCCCATGCGGGTAGACGGTCGGATGCATCGGTATCATTCATTGCCGATAAGTAGGGACCGAGGCGGGACCACGATGGTCTCGTGTCACAAACTTAAGTTGAATTAGAACGGGATATGACTTAATAATAAAAAGATAATAAACCGGAATTGTGTGATTTGGAGTATGATGTGTGTTTATGATGATTTACTTGTGTTTGTGTCTTTCCCATTGAGAGCAGCAATGAAGGCTATAATAAATACGGAAGTTGCGGTCAATAAGGTAAGAATCATCAAAACGCCAAACCATCCAATGTAAAGACGGTTTTCAGTACTGGTTATCCAGTTACAAAAACGACCCCATAGGCTTTCACATGACCATGATATCTTGGCAGCATTTCGAGTAACTCCTCAACCTAGAGTTCTACCAAAAGAAGCAGGGGCCGCGGTAGCTTCCGAATCTTCTACTGGTACATGGACAACTGTGTGGACCGATGGACTTACCAGCCTCTAATGCTTTGAATATGAGCTAACGATTTTAAACCGACTGTTGTAGATTGCCTTGTAGGTTAGGATTGCGGCCGAGAGATCCGGAAGAGTGGGCAGCCGGGGTTCCGTACATTTTGAGAGTGGTTTTGGTTGGAGTCGAGTTTGTATATTGTTCATGTATATTTTATGCTGCGTGTATGGCGTTTGGTCTTTGGGTTGTATCTCGGTTGAAGTCTTTTGTTTGTATGGTTTCGGGTTTCATTGCATTGCATAAAAATGTATTTCGTTTTGGCCTTTATTTGTGTCTTGTTGCAAGATCCGGTAAAATTATTGTCAGGCTAAGGGTCGGGACCCATTGTGAGGTCTCCGCTTGTAGCATCCCGAGTCCCGCGGATTCGGGGTGTTACATTAACTGTGCGCCTTATGCTCTCTCTTGCATCCATGAACAACTGGGTATCTCGCTAATTGGACGTACAAAAAGCTTTTCTTCATGGTGACCTTGAAGAGGATGTATACAATGTTCAACCACCGGGTTTTGTTCATCCTCAATTCCTAATTTCATCTCCTCCCTTTCCAAACTATTTCCGGTATAAGACCTTGGGGATCTTCACTTCTTCCTTGGAGTTGAAGTCAAGCGTGACTCCACTGGAATTTTCCTCCATCAAATAAAATACATCAATGATCTTCTCACCACTACCAAAATCAATCACTCCAAACCAGTATCAACCCCAATGTCTCTTACAATTGATTCTCTTCCACCTCCTCCCCACTATTCTCTGATCCTACACTCTATAAGAGTATTGTTGGCAACCTTTAGTACCTTTAATTCACCAGACATACATAGTCTTTGCAGTTAACAAGGTATGTCAATTCATGCATTCTCCCAGGGAGATGCACTGGCAGGCTGCTTCGCTACTTAACTCTTCTCCAAATCTTTCCTTACACCTTTCCTACTAGCCCTCCTTCTTTTTTGCCCATTGTGTTGTTGATTGGACAAGTGACCTCACTGATAGACGATCAACATATGCTTACTACATTTATCTTGGCAGCTCACTCATTTCTTGGTCATCAAAGAAACAAGCTACAGTCTCTTGATCATCTACTGAAGCAAAATATCGTTCTCTTGCACAAACAACTTGTGAACTACTACGACTTCAGAATCTTTTTGATGAGTTAGGGGTTTGACTCCAACAACCTCCTCTTTTATGGTGTGATAATCTGGGTGCCACCTACCTTGCTGCCAATTCCATCTTTCACCAACGCACAAAACATATAGGGCTTGATTACCACTTTGTTCGAGAAAAAGTGGCTAAGAAAACACTGCAAGTTACATTCATCTCCTCTCAAGGACAAATTCCTAACACTCTCACAAAACCTCTATATGCAGCTTGATTTTACTGATTACGAACCAAACTCTGCTTAGCAGACATTGGTTCGAGGGGACATACTAAGCTCATTACATAGATATAGATTATAGCCCATTACATAAAGTCCATTGTGTGGTCAAGTGCTCTATATATATCAAGTAATGTAATGCAGAAGAGACAAGAAATACAAGGAATACATTTCACTAGATATGCCTGCAAGCATGATAAATAGTAAATGCAACTATCAATTAAATGTGATATATGATATGACAAGTACGAGTATGAGTTCGTATGATATATGATGTTGTGTGAGGATAAATCTGAGTATAAATTGCATGCGATATATGATGTTATGATATGTTAAGCGCAATTACGATATGTGTTCCTCGCGAATAAGAATTATGCGTTGCGTGTGACGTGATAAATGTATAAGTGTGACATATATTTAAGCTTTTTTAGACATAATCACATTTTAAATTTGTGTTAAACCAAAATTACCTTATATAATATGAATTGTTAAATAAAATCATTAATTTTCTCATAAATATTTAATTATGAATAGTTTTTATTTTATTTTTAGCATATTTATAATAACTAATTTGTTTAGTAAATTAAATCACAAAATTATTTGATATAAATAAATTGTTAAAAAATTATTTTCTTATTGTTTTTATATAGTTATTGCATTCATAAATAAAAAATATAACTATAATTTGAATAAGTAAGACTTTCTAACAATGGTTGTTTATATAAAATAAAGTATTAATTTACCAAAAATAGTATCCCATAGAGATATTAAAAAAAACAATACTAATTTTTAATAAAGGGTATTTTGACTTTACACAATTTTAATTTTTTTCACAATTTTAATCTGTATGCGGAGGTCCTTTCTAGAAATATCCAAAAAGTTTCTCATGAAAATCCTAAATTAATCGGATTTCCTATCATAAAAAATGGAACTAGAATTCCGTTCTTGGCTTTCGCTGATGACATTTTGATTTTTAAGAAATCAATTGCGGAAGCTAGTAATAAAATCCTTTCAAACCTACATGATTATTGTGACATCTCAGGTTAGATTATTAACTTTAATAAGTATAACTATAATTTGAATAAGTAAGACTTTCTAACAATGGTTGTTTATATAAAATAAAGTATTAAATTTTTTTTACCAAAAATAGTATCCCAAAGAGGTATTAAAAAAAACAATACTAATTTGTGTTAAACCAAAATTACCTTATATAATATGAATTGTTAAATAAAATCATTGATTTTCTCATAAATATTTAATTATGAATAGTTTTTATTTTATTTTTTAGCATATTTATAATAACTAATTTGTTTAGTAAATTAAATCACAAAATTATTTGATATAAATAAATTGTTAAAAAATTGTTTTCTTATTGTTTTTATATAGTTATTGCATTCATAAATAAAATATATAACTATAATTTGAATAAGTAAGACTTTCTAACAATGGTTGTTTATATAAAATAAAGTATAAAATTTTTTTTTTACCAAAAATAGTATCCCAGAGAGGTATTAAAAAAACAATACTAATTTTTAATAAAGGGTATTTTGACTTTACACAATTTTAAATTTTTTCACAATTTTAATCTGTATGCGGAGGTCCTTTCTAGAAATATCCAAAAAGTTTCTCATGAAAATCCTAAATCAATCGGATTTCCTGTCATAAAAAATGGGACTAGAATTCCGTTCCTGGCTTTCGCTGATGACATTTTGATTTTCAGAAAATCAACTGCGGAAGCTAGTAATAAAATCCTTTCAAACCTACATGATTATTGTGACATCTCACGTTAGATTATTAACTTTAATAAGTCGGCGTTTCAAATCACAGTTAACATTGATCAGAGTACCAAAAGACGAATCCAGACACATTTGGGAATAAATGGAACTTCTAGCCTAGAACAATATTTAGGATGTCCTATTATTAATGGTCGTGTTAATAAAGATATTTTTAATTCCGTAATTATTAAAACCAAACAACAATTAGCAAGGTGGAAAGCATCAACTCTGTCTCAAGAAGGAAGAATAACTTTAATTAAAGCAAATCTTAACGCCAAACCAAGTTACTTAATGTAATCATTTATGCTACCAACAAGCATTCATAATGAGCTAGATAAAATTAATAGAATGTTTTTTTTGGAATAAAGGACCCAATTTCCACCCTTTGATCAGTTGGGATAAAATATGTAAACCAAGGTCGTTAGGAGGCACGAGTACTAGAAAATCAGAAGACATAAATAAAGCTTTACATATGAAACTATTATGGAAAATCATGGCAGAACTAGAAAATATTTGGGTCAAAAGTGTTGAGGAAAAATACCTCAAAGGAAATTGCCTATGGAATTACCAATGTAAGTCAAATGCTTCATGGCAATGCAAGAATCTTATAAAACTTAGAAAAGATTTTGATAAAGGACTCAGATGGAGAGTAGGAGATGGTAATATGATTAGATTCTGGAAGGACAAATGGTTAATTGATAAACCGCTCATGGATGTGGCAAAGAGTACAACAATGGATAATCCGATGGAATTTGTGTCCAATTCATCTCCAATAATACATGGAATCATCAAATGTTAAACCAACTTGATAAGATCCTTCCCCTTGATATCATTGACAAAATTAAAAAATATAACCTTCCTTTTAACGAGATTAGGGATTGGTTATATTGGATGGGAAGCGATAAAGGGTGGTATTCGACTAAATCCGCTATGGAATTAATTCAAAAACACAAAATAGGCGTCACATCGGATAAAACTTAGATTTGAAAAATGGATATCTTGCCGAAAATTAAAAACTTCCTATGGAAATTAGCCTTAGATGGCCTCCCAACAAAACAAAATCTTGATAGGTGTTAGCATGAAATATTGTGATATTTTAGGCACGTTTTCTACGTGTATTTGATTCATATTGATAGTCATTGATTGAGCATTGATGCATTTGTGAGCTAGTTTGTCTATAATGTCGATATAGAGATCTACACAAGCTTTATGTTGATTATAGGTGATTGAGAGCTAATTCCGAACGGAATCGAGCAAAGATGGAGTTGTTGAGCAATGTTCATAGATTGAAGGCATTTCTAGGAGCTAAGGGAATGCCAACTTGAGGAATGCACGAGGCTAGGGAAAAATCACGTTCTTGCCCTAAACCACGCTCTAAAATACGGCCGTACCACTTTCCACGTTCAAGTCCACGGCCGTGGAACCATGGATAGGGAAGCGTGATTCATTCCAGCAACTTCTACGACCGTGGAGAAGATGGTTCAAACCGTGTTGATTTCCACGCTCTAAATTACGGCCGTGGAACCCTTCCACGACCGTGATCTTGGCGATCTTTTTCGCCATACTTTAAGCCACGATCTCCTACGCAATTGGGCCGGGCCGATATTTTATCTTACACTATAAAAGGACGGACGAAGAGAGATTCCGTCACCTTCGCTTACACCTCCGCTTAGACCTCGTTTTACGCATACACTTGCGCTTGGAATTGCCCTAATTTCGCATTTGGCGGAGATTTGTTTGAGAGATTTTTGGCGCATTGTTATTGGCGATTTCCGGATTGACGGAAGATCGAAGATTCGGAAGATTGTTTGCAAGGAGATTTCGCTTCTTGCTTAGGTTTGATTTAGAAGACGGATTGACATCCCGTTCTTCCTTCTTATCTAAGATTGTGTTTGTTTGCTCTATTCCGAATCTAGTGACAATATTTGTTCTTGATTGTGACTTTGAGATTGAGTTGAAGTTTATTGAAGGTTTTCGGAAGTTTTCATCTTTCAATCTTTTAATTCTTGAATTTGATATCAATATGACTATTGTTGGCTAAAAACCCTTAACAATTCTAAGGTGAAAGGTTGATAGTTGTGGCATAGATGATGATAGATCGTTCGTAAACAGATTGGATCCTGAGAGTTAGAGAGAATCGCCGACGAACCCTAATCCACGGTCTGTTCTTGAGCTTCCACGGTCATGGAACTCAAGAACTAGCCGTAATTTTGTGTTAAGTTACGAACTTGCTTTTACTTTAATCCAAAGTTAAAGGTTTGCTTTAACTTAGTTTAGGCTTTTCTTTTCTAGGTGGTAGTGAAGCCTCAACAACCTCTACCTCGATTGTGAGTGTCACAACCTTAATCGATTTAGTTAGTCTTGATCCTTGGATTACAAGTTTGGGTATTTGACATTAATTCTCATCTTTAGAACCTTTCTATATTGAAGCCTCAACAACCTTTATAGAGAGTGTCTTGTAGGTGAGTCATATAAGGTTTTTGGAACTTCACCGTACGATTACCTTACATTAGCATACCTTTGCATATCTTAACTCTGTTCTTATATCATTAGTATATCTTGAATCGATTGCCACAGCTGGATACTTAGATCTTTAGGATTGTTGTTTTCCCAATACTTGAAAAGCTCATACATTTACTTGCTTGACAATTTTACAATCGAATTTGTTCCCCCCAAATCCCTGTGTTCGATACTCTGGAATTCTTGCTCAACTATATCGATCCGTACACTGCGGGTTCGCTTGCTTGATTTCTAGTTTTATAAATTTAAAGCTTATTTGCATGTACGCTAAGCGGCGAACAAGTTTTTGGCGCCGTTGCCGGGGATTTGGTCTAGGCCGAATTCGGTTTTCGGTTGTCAAGCTTGGGAGCTTCTCCCTTGTTATTTGATATCTTTTTGAGTGCATGCGCAGGTCTAGGAACACCGGAGACCTCTTGCCTCTTGATCAAGAGCTTGAGAGGACTTTAAGGCAAAAGCGCAAGGAAAAGAAGATGGCTGAAGAACACAAACGTGATCTTCAAGCGGAGTTAGCGGAGAAAGAAGCTCAACTCCAATGGAATGAGAATATTCGCCGGAATGAAATGGATCGTCATCAATCTCAAGTTAACGATCTAAAAGATATGATGTTCCAGATGAGGATAGAACTAAGCAACCTTAAGAATAAGGGGAGCAAGAAATCCTCAAAAAGGGCATTAAGATCAAGAAGAAGAAGTCATTCATCTGCTGATGATAGTGATTCTTCCATGCCACCGCTAGAGGAAATTGATCCCATGATCAATGTGAATCCTTTCCATCCACGGGGAGCTGCTAATCGTCGTGTTCCACCTAGGAATGCGAGGAGCGAACGTGTAGATGATGAGCCAAGAACTCTTGGCCAAAGGATGGATCCAACACAACAACCGCGCCGTTTGGGCGTGAACTTTGATGCTGACGATGTACAAGGGTTTAGCTTCAACCCGCAGATTATTACTCTTGTTCGCCAAAACCAATTTGGCGGAACAAGCGCTGAATCTCCACACCAACACTTACAAAACTTTGAGTGTATGATGGAGACAATGAGGCCGAAGAACGCTACTACCAACAACTATAAGCTCAAGCCTTTCTTCTTCTCCTTGAAAGGGAAAGCATTGTCTGGGTACCAAGCTCTTCCTAATGGGAAACTAGACACATGGGAAGACCTTTCCGCGGAGTTCCTCACTAAGTTCTTTCCGCCATCCAAAACGGCGGAAATTAGAGGTAAGATTAATGCATTTTCCATGAGATCTAACGAAAGTTTGTTTAAATCATGGGAAAGGTTTCAGGACTTATTATTGGATTGCCCTCATCATGGCATATCCAAGCTTGCATTGTTGGAGATTTACTACAAGGGGCTGGATGTGGAGACACAATTCAAGCTCCAATCCCTCTCATGTGGAACATTCATGGACATGAGAGAAGATGACGCTTGGGACTTCATTGAGAAGCAAGCAAGGGTCATAGAGAAGTATTCCCACCGGAAAGTGGAGGGAAATCGTGTGGAGCAAGGAGTGAAGCTCACACATGAAGCCCAAAATCAGATTTTCTCCCTCAACAATGAGATCAAGGAGTTGAAGGAGGCAATCAAGACCAACTTTCCAAAGCAACAAGGAAAGGATGTTGGCTATTTGGGCAACAACAACAATGGCGGTGAGAACACAAACCGCAACAACAACAACCAGAACAATAACCGGAATAATTGGAATGGCAATAACAACAACCGGAACAACAATTGGAACAACAATAGGGGTTCAAACAACAACAATTGGCGCTCCAATCAACAAAATTCCGGTAACTCTTATCCTTCCAATTCAAATTCACTAACTCCACCTTCCTCTTCCTCTACTCCTCTGAAAAGCTAGGGGCAAACATCTAATGGAGGAAACACTTCGGGGAAGGAGAAGCCCGATCCCATGTTGGAAACGATTTTGGGAAAACTTCAAGGTTTGGAGAACCGCATCATTAAGGTTGACGATCAAATTTCTAAGGTTGATAAAGCCCAAAAGGTTTTGGAAAACCAAATGTTCAGCCATGCGGAGGAAGTTCCTAGGAATCAAGGGAAACTTCCAGGAAAGATGGAGGACAACCCTAAGGGAAGGGTGATGGCAATCACAACTAGGAGCGGAGTGACTACCACCGATCCGCAGCCTAAATTTGTTGAAGTCCCCGTAGAGAAAGACAAAGAGAAGGGGAAGGAGAAGGAAGATGTCTACGTTCCTCCTCCAGCTTACAAACCTCCCCTACCATTCCCTCAATCTAGAGCGAGAGCGCGCCTAGATAAACAGTTTGGTAAGTTTATAGAACTCATGAGCAAGCTGCATATTAATATACCCTTTATTGATGTTATTGTAGGTATGCCGGCTTATGGCAAGTTCTTAAAGGAGCTCCTCTCCAACAAGAGGAAGCTAGAAGATTTCGGTGAGGTTAAGAAGAGTTCGGATTCTTCGGATCTCATCAAGACCATGAAGGCGAAAATGCCCCCCAAGCTAAAGGATCCGGGGTCGTTTTGCATTCCCATAGGAGTGAGAGATGTCACATATGATGCATTATGTGACTTAGTGTTAGCATGAAATATTGTGATATTTTAGGCACGTTTTCTAAACGTATTTGATTCATATTGATAGTCTTTGATTGAACTTTGTGCATATGTGAGCTAGTATTACCTATATTGTCGATATGGATGTCTACACTAGTTCTATGTTGATTTTAGGTAATTTGGAGCTATTTCCGAACGGAATCGAGCAAAGGAGAGTTGAGTTGATATGTCCGTATGATTGAGGACATTCTTTGGAAGCAACTTGGAGCTTTAGCTTGAGGAATGCACGAGGCTAGGGAAGAATCACGCTCTTGCCCTAAATTACGCCCTAAAATACGGCCGGAATCCAAACCACGTTCAGAATTACGGCCGTGGATTTAGAGTCAGAAATTCATGTTCATTCCAGAGGATTACACGGCCGTGGAATATATGGTGCAAACCGTATTTGTTTCCACGCCCTAAATTACGGTCGTGGAACACTTCCACGACCGTGATCTTGGCGAATCTTTTCGCCACACTTCGAAGCCACGATCTTTTGAAGATTGGGCCGGGCCGACACTTTGCCCTACATTATAAAAAGACGGACGAAGCAAGAATCCGTCATCTCCGCTTACGCCCGCTTACCCTCATTCATAATCGCTTAGGACCGCTTAGGATCGCTTAAGCATTGACATCTCGTTGGAGATTGAAGTTTGTAGTGGGGAATTGCCCTAATCTCGCACTTTTGGTGGAGATTGCTGCTGAGATCTCCGGATTGGCAGAAGATCGAAGTTTTCGGAAGATTTTGCAAGAAGATCTCTCTTCTTGTTTAGGTTTGATTTGGAAAACGGATTGACATCCCGTTTTCCCTTCTTTCCTAAGGTTGTGATTGTTTGCTTTACTTTGAATCTTTTGAAAATACTTGTTCTCTTTGTGACTTTGAGATTAGTTTGGAGATCATTGGAAGTTCTTGAAAGTTTTCATCTTTTTATCTTCTAATTCTTGAATTGATATCAACATGACTGTTATTGGCTAAAAACCTTTAACAATTCTAAGGTGAAAGGTTGATAGTTGTGGCTTAGATGATGATAGATCGATCGCAAACAGATTAGACCCTGAGAGTTAGAGAGACTCGCCGACAACCCTAAATTACGGTCTGTTCTTGAGTCCACGGCCGTGGAACCTCAAGAACTAACCGTGATTTCCCTTAAGTCTACGAACCTGCTTTTACTTTAATCTAAAGTTAAAGATTTGCTTTAGCTTAGTTTAGACTTGTCTTTTCTAGGTGGTAGTGAAGCCTCAACAACCTCTACCTCGATTGTGAGTGTCACAACCTCAATCGGTTAAGTTAGTCTTGATCCTTGGGTTACAAGTTTGGGTATTTGACACTAATTCTCATCTTTAGAATCTTTCTATATTGAGCCTCAACAACCTGTATAGAGAGTGCCTTGTAGGTGAGTTATATAAGGTTTTTGGAACTTCACCGTACGATTACCTTACATTAGTATACCTTTGCATATCTCAACTCTGTCTTTACATCATTAAGTATATCTTGAATCGATTGCCACAACTGGATACTTGGATCTTTAGGATTGTCGTTTTCCCAATATTTGCAAAACTCTCATATTTACTTGCTTGATAACCTGCAATCGAGTTCGTTCCCACCCAAATCCCTGTGTTCGATACTCTGGAATTCTTGCTTAGCTACGTCGATCCGTACACTGCGGGTTCGCTGCTTGATTCTAGTTTTATAAATTTAAAGCTTATTTGCACACACCTTTAGGGGCGAACACTTAGGTGCAAGTGTGAGCATCATACCACTTGCATTATGTAGGAAGATCGGTTTAGGCGACCCTAAACCGGTGAAGATGACGTTATACATGGCGGATCGATCCATCACTCGCCCCGTCGGTATTGTAGAAGACGTCCCAGTCAAGCTAGGTAAATTCTTTGTTCCCATTGACTTTGTCGTGCTTGACATTCCTACAGATAGTCCGGTCCCGATCATACTCGGAAGACCTTTTCTTGCAACTTCCGGCTGCATAGTCGATTGCAAGAATGCTAGACTCGCCTTAGACATAGGAGAAGAGAAGGTAGAGTTCGTTCTTTCCACTCTAGTGAAGGAGTCAATCTTTGATGAGGATATATTCAATATCCAAGATGAAGAAGGGTTGTCTAGAGAGGAGGTAAGTGTTATTCTCTTCAAAGATCCTTTGCAAAATGTTATCACTATGAGTCTAACAAATGTAGGGGAAAAAGAGGAGTGCAATAAGGCAATTGAAGCCTTAGAAGCACAAGAAGAAATGGGTGAAGTGGAATTCGAGAAGCTCCACGACGAGGCAGAAAACGTGAGAATCCACGGCCATACACTATATTCCACGGCCGTGGATCTCACAACCCAAAGCGTGGCTCACTCCAGAGGGTTAAACGGTCGTGGAGAAGGCAGAGCAACCGTAACCACCTTCCACGCCCTAAACCACGGCCGTGGAAGATGTATGGAACCCGTAATTTTGGCCGTGGAAGGGGATGATCGTGCCACTTCTTCAACTTCTTTTGATTCTTCTCCCACACCCTCTACACCCTTAGACACTTCTAAGGAGGCATCGGATGCTCCTCAAGAGTCATTGGAAGCTTCGAAAGTAATGGAATTGAAACAACTTCCTACACATCTAAGGTACGCTTTTCTAGGACCTAACTCTACCTATCCGGTTATTGTTAGTTCCGATCTAACCATAGATGAACATAGTAAGCTTATGGTTGTCCTTAGCAAACATAGGAAAGCTTTAGGCTATACTATAGAAGACTTAGTAGGAATCAAACCCTCCCTATGCATGCATAAAATATTAATGGAGGAAGACTTTAGGACTTCAAGACAACCTCAAAGGCGGATGAATCCGACCATGAAGGAGGTTGTCAAGAAGGAAATTCTTAAACTTCTTGATGCATGTATCATCTATCCTATCTCCGATAGTAAGTGGGTGAGTCCGGTTCAAGTAGTTCCGAAGAAGGGAGGAATGACGGTCATCACCAACAAGAACAACGAACTCATTCCTACCCGAACCGTAACGGGATGGCGGATGTGCATTGACTACCGCAAGCTTAACAACGCGTCGAGGAAGGATAACTTCCCACTACCCTTCATCGATCAAATGCTTGAAAGGTTAGTACAACATTCACTTTTGCTATCTTGACGGTTATAGTGGTTTCTTTCAGATTCCGATACACCCGGACGATCAAGAGAAGACCACATTCACGTGCCCATGGGGTACGTTCGCTTATAGGAGAATGCCGTTCGGGCTTTGCAACGCCCCAACCACCTTCCAAAGGTGCATGATGGCCATCTTCTCCGAATACATTGAGGAAATCATGGAGGTCTTCATGGATGACTTCTCCGTATACGGTTCCTCTTTTAACGATTGCCTTTCTAACCTTTCTCTTGTTTTACAAAGGTGTGAGGACACTAACCTAGTTCTTAATTGGGAGAAATGTCAATTTATGGTTAAGGAAGGAATTGTATTAGGTCACTTAATCTCTAATAGAGGGATAGAAGTATATAAGGCTAAGATAGAGACCATAGAAAAGCTTCCTCCTCCAACTTCGGTGAAAGGGATAAGAAGTTTTCTAGGACATGCCGGATTCTATAGACGCTTCATTAAAGACTTTTCTAAAATATCAAAACCTCTCACTAATCTATTGATGAAGGATGCGGTTTTTGAGTTTTCGCAGGAATGTTTAGATGCGTTTAACATGATCCGGGAAGCTCTAATTTCAGCACCTATTATCCAACCTCCGGATTGGACTCTTCCCTTTGAGGTTATGTGCGATGCTAGTGACGTAGCTATAGGAGCTGTTCTTGGACAACGAAAGGAAGGGCGAACCCATGCCATATACTATGCTAGCAAGACGCTAGATGAAGCGCAGCTCAACTACGCCACTACCGAAAAAGAGTTTTTAGCCATTGTCTATGCTATTGACAAGTTTCGCTCTTATCTTGTAGGTGCAAAGGTGATTGTCTACACGGATCATGCTGCGATCCGGTACCTCCTTGCGACGAAAGATGCGAAGCCAAGGCTAATTAGATGGATTCTTCTCCTACAAGAATTCGATCTAGAGATCCGCGACAAGAAAGGTTCAGAAAATTCTGCTGCGGATCATTTGAGTCGTCTAACACATCTAGAGGACGACCGTTTACCTATCGATGACTCCTTCCCGGACGAACACCTACACATTATAGAGGAGTGCATCGATGTGATCTCCAAAGGTAATGTTCGCCCCTAAAGGTGTGTGCAAATAAGCTTTAAATTTATAAAACTAGAATCAAGCAGCGAACCCGCAGTGTACGGATCGACGTAGTTAAGCAAGAATTCCAGAGTATTGAACACAGGGATTTGGGGGGAACGAACTCGATTGCAGATTATCAAGCAAGTAAATATGAGAGTTTTGCAAATATTGGGAAAACAACAATCCTAAAGATCCAAGTATCCAGCTGTGGCAATCGATTCAAGATATACTTAATGATGTAAAGACAGAGTTGAGATATGCAAAGGTAATCTAATGTAAGGTAATCGTACGGTGAAGTTCCAAAAACCTTATATAACTCACCTACAAGGCACTCTCTATACAGGTTGTTGAGGCTCAATATAGAAAGATTCTAAAGATGAGAATTAGTGTCAAATACCCAAACTTGTAACCCAAGGATCAAGACTAACTTAACCGATTGAGGTTGTGACACTCACAATCGAGGTAGAGGTTGTTGAGGCTTCACTACCACCTAGAAAAGACAAGTCTAAACTAAGCTAAAGCAAATCTTTAACTTTAGATTAAAGTAAAAGCAAATTCGTGGACTTAAAGGAAATCACGGTTAGTTCTTGAGGTTCCACGGCCGTGGACTCAAGAACAAGCCGTAATTTAGGGTTGTCGGCGATTCTCTCTAACTCTCAGGGTCTAATTTGTTTGCGATCGATCTATCATCATCTAAGACACAACTATCAACCCTTCACCTTAGAATTGTTAAGGGTTTTTAGCCAATAACAGTCATGTTGATATCAATTCAAGAGTTAGAAGATAAAAAGATGAAAACTTTCAAGAACTTCCAATGATCTCCAAACTAATCTCAAAGTCACAAAGAGAACAAGTATTGTCAAAAGATTCAAAGTAAAGCAAACAATCACAACCTTAGGAAAGAAGGGAAAACGGGATGTCAATCCGTTTTCCAAATCAAACCTAAACAAGAAGAGAGATCTTCTTGCAAAATCTTCCAAAAACTTCAATCTTCTGCCAATCTGGAGATCTCAGCAGCAATCTCCACCAAAAGTGCGAGATTAGGGCAATTCCTCACTACAAACTTCAATCTCCAACGAGATGTCAATGCTTAAGCGATCCTAAGCGATCCTTAGCGAGCGTTTTACGGGGGTGAGCCGGGATGTAAGCGATCCTCTAAGCGATGATGAATGAGGGTAAGCGGGCGTAAGCGGAGATAAGCGGGGATGAAGGATTCTTGCTTCGTCCGTCTTTTTATAGGTAGGGCAAAGTGTCGGCCCGGCCCAATCTTCAAAAGATCGTGGCTTCGAAGTGTGGCGAAAAGATTCGCCAAGATCACGGTCGTGGAAGTGTTCCACGACCGTAATTTAGAGCGTGGAAACAATTACGGTTTGCACCATATGTTCCACGGCCGTAATATCCTCTGGAATGAACATCAATTTCTGACTCTGAATCCACGGCCGTAATTCTGAACGTGGTTTGGATTCCGGCCGTATTTTAGGGCGTAATTTAGGGCAAGAGCGTGATTCTTCCCTAGCCTCGTGCATTCCTCAAGCTAAAGCTCCAAGTTGCTTCCAAAGAATGTCCTCAATCATACGGACATATCAACTCAACTCTCCTTTGCTCGATTCCGTTCGGAAATAGCTCCAAATCACCTAAAAATCAACATAGAACTAGTGTAGACATCCATATCGACAATATAGGTAATACTAGCTCTCATATGCATAAAGTTCAATCAAAGACTATCAATATGAAACAAATACGTTTAGAAAACGTGCCTAAAATATCACAATATTTCATGCTAACAGGTAACGAACCATAGTTTGCTGATTTTGTTAACTATTTGGTTTGTCAGGAGATACCACCCGGATTATCCTACGCACAAAGAAAGAAGTTCTTTAAGGATGTCCGGGAATACTTTTGGAACGAGCCTCTCCTCTTTAAGAGAGGTCCGGATGGCATTATTCGGTGATGTGTGCCGGAAGATGAGATGCAAAGTGTCATCCGCCATTGTCATTCACTACCTTGTGGAGGACACGCTAGTTCGAACAAGACTAGCGCAAAGGTATTGCAATCTGGATTCTTTTGGCCAACTTTATTTAGAGATGTGCAATCCTTTGTTTCTTGTTGCGATGCTTGTCAAAGAACAGGTAATATCTCTAGGAGGAATGAGATGCCTCTCAATAACATCCAAGAGGTGGAGATTTTCGACGTTTGGGAAGTAGATTTTATGGGACCGTTTCCATCATCTTATGGAAACCAATACATACTCTTGGCGGTGGATTACGTTTCTAGATGGGTGGAAGCAATTGCCTCTCCCACCAATGATGTCATGATGGTGGTTAAGTTCTTCAACAAGACCATTTTTCCACGATTTGGAACACCAAGGACTATCATTAGTGATGGAGGTTCTCACTTCATTGCCCGGCGCTTTGAAGCTCTTCTAGCTAAGTATGGGGTTACTCACAAGATCGCCACCCCTTATCATCCACAAACAAGTGGACAAGTTGAGATCTCAAATCGGGAGATCAAAGGAATCTTAGAGAAGACGGTTTCAAGGACTAGGAAGGATTGGTCTTTGAAGCTTGATGACGCATTGTGGGCATACCGGAATGCGTACAAGACTCCCATAGGAACCACACCATACAACCTTGTGTATGGGAAGTCTTGTCATTTACCGGTAGAGTTGGAGCATAAGGCGTTTTGGGCTATCAAATGGTTGAATTTCAGCATGAAGGAAGCGGGAGAGAAGCGTCTCTTGAACCTTAATGAGCTTGAAGAACTCCGCTTGAATACCTATGAGAACGCCAAGATTTATAAGGAGAGAGCAAAGCGTTGGCATGATAAGCATATCATTCCAAAGGACTTCAAGGAAGGAGATCAAGTTCTCCTCTTCAATTCAAGGCTTCGTCTCTTTCCAGGTAAGCTTAAATCTCGTTGGACCGGACCTTTTCTAATTAAGCGTATTTTCCCCCATGGTGCAGTTGAAGTATGGGGTGAAGCGGGCGGAAGCTTTAAGGTGAACGGTCAACGACTCAAGAAGTATACGTCAGAACTCCAAGATGAAGAGTTCACGCCTACCGCACTCGAATAAGTGCGAGATTGGTCTAGCTACGGACCTTAAACAAAGCGCTTCTTGGGAGGCAACCCAAGGTATTGCATTCACGTTTTTGTTTTCGATTCATAGTTTAGCTTAGTTTAGACGTTCTTGCTTTGTTTTGCCTTCGATTCCTTCCGGTATGTTCGTGTTTTTGGATGTAGGAACGGTGGAAAAGGAAAGAGGAAGAGTTATTTTGAAGAAAAGTGACGAAACTTGGACTTTGGAGCATTACAGAGAGTTCCACGGCCTAAACCACGGTCGTGACAGCTATAGTGACCGTCATTTCCAAAAGCCTTTGAAAAATCACCAAAACCACGGTTCCGTACATTTCCACGGCCGTGGAACCCCCCGACAGACCGTGATTTTCAAAATTTTGCCTGTCACTATATAAACCACGTTTTTCACAAAAACACTCCACAAATACCCATTTTCACGACCCAAAACGCCGATTCCACGCCCTTCACCACAAATCTCCGTTCGTTAATCGTTTTCAACGATTCTTCTTCCCAAATTGAAGCAAATTCGACCACCAACGAGGTCCAAGCAACGAATCGAGCGGCAATTCACCAAGGAACGCACAATTCGGATTTTAAAATCCGAAACCTAGGTTTTTCCCCTCTTCTTGATCTTTGTCAATTTGGGTTCGTTTTTGCTACAAATTATAGGAGAACTGCTTGAAACTGGAAGGAATTAGACTAGGACTGCCTGATTGCTGAATTTGAGTGCTGTTTGTTGAGTTTTGAGAAAAACTGAGACGAATCACGGTCTCTGTCAGTTCCACGGCCGTAGAAATACCAAGAACATACCGTGATTTTGAACAGTGATGGATTTTGTGAGAAGAGTTTCAAGGAGGATTAAGGAGAAGAAGAATGACCAGAACAAAAAGAGGAAGGGTAACCCCTCTTCCTCTTCATCTTCTAGAGCACCACCACCTTCCTCCCCTTCACCACCATCATCACCTTCATCACCCGCTCCTCCTAGCCCTAGAGTATCGACCATTCATGCGGATCACCTCGATGCACTCGAGAGGATCCATGAGAGGGTTGTGATTGGACCTAGGTACCTATTGTTAGAGGATCTAGCTCCTCTTAACATCATAGATGACCTTACTTGGCTCTTGGATAGAGCCGGACTAGTTGTCTTCTCGGCTATCCGAGAAGACGCCTACGAGGAGATTACGAGGGAGGTTGTGACGTCTTTCGAGCACAGCCATGTGGATAGGACCGTTTCTTTCCGTCTTATGGAAAGAAACTATGATTTTACCATCCATGAGTTCGGAGCCTTTTTCGGGTTCCAAGAGACCTTTAACGATCGTTTTCCTAGTGGCGTTTACGCCAAAGACTTTTGGGAGGAGGTTGCTATGATTTACGCCAGGGCTAAGTTGATGTATCACTTAGCCTTGAAGATTGCTCACCGTGTTCTTTCGGAGTGTCTCTTCCCTAGGACGGAGACGCCCCAAAAGATCAAGACGGATGAGCTATTTCTGTTGTATTCTATGCTGTATGGGCGCCGAGCTGACTGTGCCACTCTCTTAGCTGCTACTAGGAGCAAGCTTAAGAACAAGAGGAAGGGCAACATTGGATATGGTGGGATAGTTACCCACCTTGCTAGGATGTTAGGAGTTGATTTTTCTGCATGTACCCGCATACCAGTCGTACCCTTAGGACTTCAGGCCTTCATGACTAGAGGTCTCATCTTCCCCACACATAGAGGTCCGCCTTATGCGGCCATGCCTTGGGAGAGCAGGACGGGTAGGGGTATTGAGTGGCTACAGGAGTACTCCATTATGACTGGACGCCATAATTGGAAGGAGACGTTCGCTGCTATGCACGCGAACAGGATTGCAGCTCCCCCATATGTCCCACTGTTAGCATGAAATATTGTGTTACTTTAGGCACGTTTTCTAAGTGTATTTGATTCATATTGATAGTCTTTGATTTAGCATTGTTGCATTTGTGAGCTAGTTTGCCTATATTGTCGATATGGATGTCTACACTAGCTTTATGTTGATTATAGGTGATTGAGAGCCATTTTCGAACGGAATCGAGCAAAGATGAGTTGATTAAGTGTGTCCATGGATTGAGGGCATTCTTAGGAGCAAAATGGATGCCAACTTCAGGAATGCACGAGGCTAGGGAAGAATCACGTTCTTGCCCTAAACCACGCTCTAAAATACGGCCGTACTACAAACCACGTTTAGTTCCACGGCCGTGGAACCCTGCAGGAGAAGCGTGATTCATTCGAGGAGCTTTTACGGTCGTGGAATCCATGGTTCAAACCGTGTTGATTTCCACGCTCTAAATTACGGTCGTGGAACCTTCCACGACCGTGATCTTGGCGATCTTTTTCGCCACATTTTGAAGCCACGATCTTTTGAAGATTGGGCCGGGCCGATATTTTATCTTGCCCTATAAAAAGACGGACGAAGGGAGATTCCGTCATCCTCGCTTACCCCCGCTTAGACGCGTTTTGCGACCTCGTTTGAGAGTTACGCTCGCACCTTCACTTTGGAGATTTTTTGGCGGTTCTTGCAAAAGACGTATTTTGCCCTTTCCTTAGAGTTGCCCTAATCTCGCACTTTTGGTGGGGATTGCCGTGGAGATTTCCGGATTGACGGAAGATCGAAGTTTTTGGAAGATTGTTACAAGAAGAATTCTCTTCTTGTTTAGGTTTGATTTGGAAGACGGATTGACATCCCGTTCTTCTTTCTTTCCTAAGATTGTGATTGTTCACTTTATTCTGAATCTATTGACAATATTCATTCTTGATTGTGACATTGAGATTGGTTTGAAGTTTATTGGAAGTTTTCGAAAGTTTTCATCTTTCAATCTTTTAATCTTTGAATTTGATATCATAATGATGATTGTTGGCTAAAAACCCTTAACAATTCTAGGGTGAAGGGTTGATAGTTGTGGCTTAGATGATGATAGATCGATCGTAAACAGATTAGACCCTGAGAGTTAGAGAGAATCGTCGACGAACCCTAAATCACGGTTCGTTCTTGAGTTCCACGGCCGTGGAGTCTCAAGATCCACCCGTAATTTCCCTTAAGTTTACGAACCTGCTTTTACTTTAATCCAAAGTTAAAGGTTTGCTTTAACTTAGTTTAGGCTTGCCTTTTCTAGGTGGTAGTGAAGCCTCAACAACCTCTACCTCGATTGTGAGTGTCACAACCGTAATCGGTTAAGTTAGTCTTGATCCTTGGATTGCAAATTTGGGTATTTGACATTAATTCTTACCTTTAGATCCTTTCTATATTGAAGCCTCAACAACCTGTATAGAGAGTGTCTTGTAGGTGAGTCATATAAGGTTTTTGAAACTTCACCGTACGATTACCTTACATTAGCATACCTTTGCATATCTCAACTCTGTCTTTATATCATTAAGAATATCTTGAATCGATTGCCACAGCTGGATACTTGGATCTTTAGGATTGTTGTTTTCCTAATAATTTGCAAAGCTTTTACATTTAACCGCTTGATAATCTGAAATCGAATTTGTTTCTCCCCAAATCCCTGTGTTCGATACTCTGGAATTCTTGCTAATCTACATCGATCCATACACTGCGGGTTCGCTTACTTGATTCTAGTTTTATAAATTTAAAGCTTGATTGCATGCACGTTTAGGGGCGAACACCCACCACCGCCCGTAGTTGAGGAGGAGGAGATGAGGGATCAGCATGAGGGAGGAGGAGGAGCAGAGCATGAGTTTGGTACGTTTCCGGATCAGCCGGATGCGGCCCCTGATGTGCCTAGACGTTCTCCACGTCCCGCCAGAGCTTCAGGTTCATCCTCTCGCTGCGCCAGCGTGAGCGAGAGACCCACTTGGGTAGAGACACCTCCTGCATGGTATGGAGCTCCACCTCCATGGTCTACATAGGCACCATCTGCACCAGCACCAGCACCGTCCGACGCTCCAGAGTGGTACAGCTAGGCCCCGAGATGGTATAAGCAGATGCCAGATTGGGCCACCGGTCTTTCGGAGAGAGTAGGAGCATTGGAGATTCGAGCCGATGCTAGAGATGGACGCTTGGACGACCTCGATCACATGATGAGAGACATCTACCGCCAGCAGTTTGGGCGGTTTTATGATCCTAGCTTCTCTCCATTCCCGCCTCCACCAGCACCGCAGTGATGATGATGATGACCGATAGCTTTAACCGCTCCACCGCCATTTTGTGAGTTTCTTTTTATTTTCTTCTTTTCTTTCTTTTATTTGAACATTAGGGACAATGTTTGTTCCAAGTATGGGGTGGAGTGTGACTAAAAGTTGTAATAACTCTTACTCACTTTGATTGCTTCTATCGAGACTATCTTGCATGTTCATTATATTGTTGCACGTTTCATTATTGCATTGCATGAAAAAGAGTTTGAAAAACCCATAAAAATTGAAAAATTTTGAAAAATTTTGTGCTTCTAAGGAATTGAGATGATTTCTATGATAATCGCTACTTGTGAATTGAGTTTGATGACAATTGCATGCTTAAACGAATAGTGGATTGAAAAGAAATTGAATGAGTTGATTATGCCTCTTTTACAAGTTTTATAATGTGATGAATATTACCTAAATCATGTTGAGGAATTGAAGTTGAAATCGCACTATAAGTTCTTATGCTTCTTGTTGAGATGATTAAGGCAATTCGATTTTTTTTTCTTCTTTCTTTGATCATTTAGCCCCTCGTTGAAATATTAACCTCCTTTACCTATCCGGGAATTTGGAGGAGTTGATTGAAAAAGGCATGTATGATGTGGGAGGGCCATGAAAGCAATACTTTGCATTCAAAGGAATAGAAAGAAATTGTAGGTTTGGGGAAGTCAATCATGATGATGAGTAACTCGGCACCATTCACATAGCCGGGTGTTTGTGTCTTGCCAAAGTCGGATTGAGCGATATTCCTAGCGGGTTATGGTATGTGCGCTAAGGGTTTGAGGCATCTCATAAAAATTGAGAAACGTCAATCTCCTAGGCTTCGGTTTTTGTGCACCTCTATCCATAACTCCAAAAGTAAAGTCGAAAAATGAAAGGAAGAGAGCGAAGCTCTAAGTTGAAGGTGTTGCGGAAACCGCAAGAGAAGAAGAAAAGAGTAGTTGTCCACTTTCCCGGATTCTTGCACCACATTCCTTAAAGTTTCCTTCCCTTTCCACATTCTAGACCTTTTTATTTGAAAATCCTTAAGATTAAAAGAATGTTATATGGCTTGGTGATCTAAATTGAATTTTCTTGTGATTGATTTTGATAATGTTCAAGGGTTATGATGTTTGTTTGGAAGTTTGATTGATTCATGAACTTTCTCTACTCTTTACTCTTTGATTAAGTGTATGAAAGTCTTATAAACGATTGAAGCAAGATTTGAGAATGATCTATTGATTAGAAGACACATTCATCCAAAAGAAGTATTTCTTTGAGAAGGTACACATATTTCATCCTAACTCTTATTTTAAAGCTTTTGAAAGACCTTGCTTAGGGACAAGCAAGTGGCAAGTATGGGGTTATTTGTTAGCATGAAATATTGTGATATTTTAGGCACGTTTTCTAAGTGTATTTGATTCATATTGATAGTCATTGATTGAGCATTGATGCATTTATGAGCTAGTTTGTCTATAATGTCGATATAGAGATCTACACAAGCTTTATGTTGATTATAGGTGATTGAGAGCTAATTCCGAACGGAATCGAGCAAAGATGGAGTTGTTGAGCAATGTCCATAGATTGAAGGCATTTCTAGGAGCTAAGGGAATGCCAACTTGAGGAATGCACGAGGCTAGGGAAGAATCATGTTCTTGCCCTAAACCACGCTCTAAAATACGGCCGTACCACTTTCCACGTTCAAGTCCACGGCCGTGGAACCATGGCTAGGGAAGCGTGATTCATTCCAACAACTTCTACGGCCGTGGAGAAGATGGTTCAAACCGTGTTGATTTCCACGCTCTAAATTACAGCCGTGGAACCCTTCCACGACCGTGATCTTGGCGATCTTTTTTGCCATACTTTAAGCCACGATCTCCTACGCAATTGGGCCGGGCCGATATTTTATCTTACACTATAAAAGGACAGACGAAGAGAGATTCTGTCACCTTCGCTTACACCTCCGCTTAGACCTCGTTTTATGCATACACTTGCGCTTGGAATTGCCCTAAATTCGCATTTGGCGGAGATTTGTTTGAGAGATTTTTGGCGCATTGTTATTGGCGATTTCCGGATTGACGGAAGATCGAAGATTCGGAAGATTGTTCGCAAGGAGATTTCGCTTCTTGCTTAGGTTTGATTTAGAAGACGGATTGACATCCCGTTCTTCCTTCTTATCTAAGATTGTGTTTGTTTGCTCTATTCCGAATCTAGTGACAATATTTGTTCTTGATTGTGACTTTGAGATTGGGTTGAAGTTTATTGAAGGTTTTCGGAAGTTTTCATCTTTCAATCTTTTAATTCTTGAATTTGATATCAATATGACTATTGTTGGCTAAAAACCCTTAACAATTCTAAGGTGAAGGGTTGATAGTTGTGGCATAGATGATGATAGATCGTTCGTAAACAGATTGGATCCTGAGAGTTAGAGAGAATCGCCGACGAACCCTAATCCACGGTCTGTTCTTGAGCTTCCACGGCCGTGGAACTCAAGAACTAGCCGTAATTTTGTGTTAAGTTACGAACTTGCTTTTACTTTAATCCAAAGTTAAAGGTTTGCTTTAACTTAGTTTAGGCTTGTCTTTTCTAGGTGGTAGTGAAGCCTCAACAACCTCTACCTCGATTGTGAGTGTCACAACCTTAATCGATTTAGTTAGTCTTGATCCTTGGATTACAAGTTTGGGTATTTGACATTAATTCTCATCTTTAGAACCTTTCTATATTGAAGCCTCAACAACCTTTATAGAGAGTGTCTTGTAGGTGAGTCATATAAGGTTTTTGGAACTTCACCGTACGATTACCTTACATTAGCATACCTTTGCATATCTTAACTCTGTCCTTATATCATTAGTATATCTTGAATCGATTGCCACAGCTGGATACTTGGATCTTTAGGATTGTTGTTTTCCCAATACTTGAAAAGCTCATACATTTACTTGCTTGACAATTTTACAATCGAATTTGTTCCCCCCAAATCCCTGTGTTCGATACTCTGGAATTCTTGCTCAACTATATCGATCCGTACACTGCGGCTTCGCTTGCTTGATTTCTATTTTTATAAATTTAAAGCTTATTTGCACGCACGCTAAGTGGCGAACAATAGGCAAAGAGTCCCTATTGTCATGAATTGTGAATTTTGTAATCATCATACAGAAAGCTCGAAGCACCTCTTTTTCCAATGTCCTTCGCTGAAAATGGCCATTGACGATCGTAAAATCACAACCATTTTAAAGAATTATGATTTCGACAACATGGACATTACACAAATCATGCTTGATCTTAAAGAAAAATTGTCAACATATGATTTTAGCCTTCTAGTCGTCATATGGTGGAACATGTGGATGGCTAGGAACCAATTCGTTTTTAACAAGACTAAAATTCCACATAATTTTAGACCACAAGCTATGAATCACATAGCTGCTTGGGACCAAGCTAATAAGAACCAGAACAACAATAACAAACTGATCAAAAAAAACGAGAAGAAAAAAGAAAAATCTAAGATGGATGCGACCGTTTGAAGGGAACAAAAAACTAAATTTTGATGCGTCTCAAATTGGTGTGAATCAATTCTCCTTTAGATTTATCATCAGAGGCCATTGTGTTGTGCCCATTGCTATGGGAAGTGGTACTTGTAACGCTGAATCCATTTTGGAAGCTGAGGCAATTGCTTTATGGTGGGGCCTACAAAAGGCAAAGGAGTGTGGTTTTCCAATTATCGAGATTGAAGGAGATAACATGGTTCATACTCCAGCATTCAACATATCTACAGGTAAATCAACACGGTTGCGGACAAGATTGCAATGTACGGAAACTTGGTCAAGCTGGACGTCAATGCGATTCCTAAAGATGTTTGAGACCTCATCCGTAAGGATGTTTTAGGCCAATTAGTTTCTACAAATTAATCCGCCTAATTTCTTACCTTTGTATGAAAAAAATTCATAATTAAATGTTCACTCGGGTAACTTAAAACACTAAATCCGCACTAGCATGTATTATGTGAGTTGACCGTAGTTGGCATGCCAACTTAAATCCGCCAAATCGACCAGAAAGAAAATTAATCGTAGTTGGCATACCAATTGTAAGACCAAAAGCTGAAGTTGTCTTGTTAGTTAGTTGAAGTCGCTGGTAGAGGAAGATGGAGAGGCCTCACGATGGTTCAGATCAGGCAGATCTCCTATCCATTCGTAATCTAGCCGCTTAGACCACTAACCTGCATGATTGGAATGTGATATACACGCCCTTTCTTAAATCATTCTTACTCAAGGTAATGAAGTTGTCGCAGTGGTAAGCTTAGTCTTCGTTTTACTTTTCATGAAGACATGTGCTTTGCTGATTATACATGCTTAATTTGGTAAAGAAATAATGAATGACATGAAAAGCCTTCTCAAGACTTAAAGGGAAAAGGGTTTTTTGAGATAAAAGAGAAGCGGATCTCAGTGGGAGGTTGATTATTGACGTATTAAACAAGTTATATAATAAATTGATTGCTTATGTGCCTAAGTGTAATATTATGAGGTTGTGGCTAAATGATGATTGGAGGTTTACTGAAATTTGATTGTCTGAATGGGATTTCGGAGTATTTTCCGACCTTGAGGGTGTGTAGAAGCCAAACCCTAGGACACGTGAGCTTGCATTAGAGAGGGATAGAAACATTGCACCTGAATAATTGGAGGTAAGCAATCGAGTCGTCCTTGAATCAAATTACAAAGTTACAATATTGTGCATTTGATGCCTTAATGTTCCGAGTCGTCCTAACGTTGTAATTGTGTTAACTACAAAGGTGCAATATTGTGCATTGTAATTATAAAATGTCATTGTGTTACATTGACATTTTATAATTACAAGTTTGCACCATCTCAATAAAACCGGATCGTATCGTCACCGAACTTTCCATGACAAGTTTGCACCATCTCAATAAAACCGACATTATTGTTGTTGAGGTTGGATCTATAAAACACATCGAGTCGTCCTTGACTCAAATTACAATGACGACTCGATTAGTAACAAAATTCGTGTCCATATACGAAAGGATTCAACGGAGTAGAGAGAGATTAAATTACAATGAACACGGATTTTGCTCAGGTCCGGTGGCGTTCTTAGAATGATTCTAATTACAAAGTTACAATATTGTGCATTGTAATTATAAAATGTCATTGTGTTAATTCCACCGTTGATTGATTTTATGCAAATCTAAGGGCTAGTAAAAAAAAGTATAATGTATGCATGGTTGTGTACTCAAATAAATGGTTTCTCACGAGTCGATGCACGTAGTTCCCTCAATTTATATATTTTATTCTAGTTGTAATCGTTCTACACCTAGGGAGTATCTTCCTCCCAAGTGTGAACACTCAACTTTTTTTCCTATCATTAAATTTAACATAAGAGTATATTTATGTTTTAGGATAATATATTTTCAAAAATAATCTTAACTCTACATTGATTTTTTGTTAACCAAATTTAAGGGTAGGTAATAAACTTGTTAGTTTGCAAGGGCCCCACATAATTGGGTTCACACTAGTCATGTATGGTAATAAACTTGTTAGTTTGCAAGGGTCCCACATAATTGGGTTCACACTAGTCATGTATGCACTCAGTTTTATCAATTATTTTGTTTTCTTCTCTAAATATAACCGTTCATCGGTTGGAGATTGTCATGTATTGCCCAACAAATTTTGTTTTCTTCTTCTCCAAATGTGAACACTCTTTTTTTTTTTTTAAATATACAAGAGTATCTTGATATTTTAAAAACAATATCTTTTGAGAGCCTATAAATTAACCTCATCCTCTCTCATTTTCTCCAACTCATCACCAAATAACTCTTGAGCTTCAAACCTCAAGAAAATGGCGACAAACCATTACTTCTTCCTCCCCACTATTCTTACTCTTCACCCCCTCCTCCTAATTTCCGCCCTTTTGTTTGCCTTTTGTCACCGATTTGGCCTCTTATCCCGTTTCTTCGGACCCTTGTCTGCTTTCATGGGTCCGGTGACCCACCGTGTCCTTGCTGACATGGCTAAGGTCTCCGGAGCATTGCAACTCATGTATTTCTCAATTGGTTCAACCCGGTTCGTTATTTCGAGCAAACCTGAAACTGCTAAAGAGATCCTTAACTCATCGGCATTCTCGGATAGACCGGTGAAGGAATCTGCATACGAGCTAATGTTTCATCGAGCTATGGGATTCGCTCCCTCCGGCGAGTACTGGAGACGGTTAAGGAGAATTTCTGCAACCCACTTGTTCAGTCCGAAACGGGTCTCCCAATACGGAGGGTTTCGGAGTGAGATCGGAAAGGAGATGATCCGGGAAATCGGGGGTTTGATGACTCAAAATGGCGTTGTTGAGGTTAGAAGGGTTTTACATTTGGGATCTTTGAATAATGTGATGGGGAGCGTGTTTGGGAAGAAGTATGAGTTTGGTGAAAAAAGTACGGAGTCCATCGTACTAAAGGGGCTTGTTCAAGAAGGGTATGAGTTGCTTGGAATGTTCAATTGGACTGACCATTTTCCCGTTTTAGGTTGGATGGATTTGCAAGGGGTTAAAAAGAGATGTAGGAGTTTAGCTAGTAGAGTTAATATCTTTGTGGGGAAGATTTTGGATGAACACAAGGCGAAAAGATCTCTCATTCAAAGTGTTGATCAAGAAGAGGATGAGAGTTCCAAAGATTTTGTTGATGTTTTGCTTGATTTGGAGGGGGAGAATAAGCTAAGCGATAGTGATATGATCGCTGTTCTTTGGGTATATATATTTCTCTATCCTAAACCCTATTTTATTTATGATTTGATTTGACTCACACTTGACTATTAAATATTTATACATTTTGTAGGAGATGATCTTTAGAGGAACAGACACGGTAGCCATTCTCTTGGAATGGATTCTAGCAAGAATGGTGCTGCATCCAGAAATTCAATCAAAGGCTCAATCTGAGCTCGACTCTATAATTGGCAACAAAAGGGATGTGTTTGATTCCGACCTCCCTAATCTCCCATACATAACCGCCATTGTCAAAGAAACCCTAAGGGTTCACCCACCGGGCCCACTCCTCTCATGGGCCCGCCTTGCAATCCACAACACCCATGTTGGGCCCCACTTCGTCCCCGCAGGAACCACTGCCATGGTGAACATGTGGGCTATCACACACGACGAGAGCTTGTGGCCCAACCCAGAAAAATTCAACCCGGATAGGTTTATTGAGGAAGATGTGGCTATCATGGGGACTGATTTGAGGTTGGCTCCATTCGGGGCCGGGCGGAGGGTGTGTCCCGGGAGGTCCATGGGGATGGCTACTGTTCAACTATGGCTTGCTCAGCTGCTCAAGGACTTTAAGTGGGTTCCTGCTGGAAGTGGGGTTGATCTTACGGAGAATTTGAAGCTTTCTATGGAGATGAAGAACACCTTGGTTTGCAAGGCCATTCCTAGGGGGTAATTAGTAGTCTTTTATGCTTGGGGTCAAAGTAATGTACCAACAAACCTCTTTATGCTTGAAATTAAATGTACAAGCAATCATGGTTTAGGGACCTTGATCAATCGACCAAGCAATAAAATAAGTATTAATTTTGGTTTTGATTTTAGGTCATATAATGCTTGACATTGTTAGACTCGAGACAAAAAACTCTCAATTTCAAAACCATAATAGAAAAGATATCTAAGAAACGGTTTATCATCAAAATTGGAATAATTAAATTGTTGAAACTCACCGATGTGTGGATCAATTAGATAATTGGATTATCTATTGTCACAAGGATAAAACTGAGCTTTACTAATTCAGCAACATATTTACATACCTGTGAATTGGAGTCACCGAGAGGAGGAAGAAGCGAATACTATAAAAACGGTTGAAGTCCGGATATCTGATCTCACACTCTTGTGACCTTGTCTAATGTCTGCTCCTTATGGCAGTGGTTTACACACATCCGGATATCCGATCTACCAAAGATAATATAAATATGGTTTTTTAATCCGATTTAATAGATTCCGGATTTCCGAATTGGAAGTATCTCGGATAATTCGACGGATATCTAACTGCATTAGAGGTCCAGTCACTTGAGCTATTTTGCTTGTTTAAAATTTTTATGGGTTTTCACACTACTACCTAGAATATTGAGACTCTAAAATATATACTCACTGTTTCGGTATGAGATTCAAATTATAATAAGCTAAACTTTTACAAGAATGGAATAAGTGTATATCTCTCATTGTCTACCAACTATTTAGCAAGTTGTGTATAAATAACTCAGATTCAGACTCGATCATGAGCTTATCAGTTTTTTATAACACATCCACGCCTCCTCCAAACAAACAATCTTGATCCGCCCTCAAAACAAAAACTCAAACCAAATCACGTCAATTATAGCATGAGAATTCCTCAAAAGATGTTGCAATTGTTATCAAGTCCGGAACAAATTGACCAAACAGACGTATAATTGTTTTTTGTGTGTGACTTATATTTGTTATACCTTGCAACAAAAGTACAAGATTTATTTGTAAGCTCAACACACTTGAACTTCACAAAACAATCTTTGGATTTTGCCCTTGTTAATTTATTTCAAACTATTATTTAGTCTTATAGGTGGATGAGAAACAGCAATTTATACTTGCATTAGTTTAAATTACACTTGCATTAGTATAAGCATTACTGGAACAGAGATTTATAGTAAATAACATACAGAAGATAGATCAGTGCAAGTACAACACAACCTATGGATAGATAATGGATTCAACCTAGATACATACATCAGATTAAGCGTGTAGCTGAGCAGAAAAAGGAAAAGATGGGAGTAGGAGCACAAAGCTGAAAATCAAACGCCACAACTTTTAAACAAGAATTTGTTCTAGTTTTGTCTATACAAAAGATAGGTTAGAGCTAAGGTTGCAATAAGAGGACGACCATTTCAAGCACAACTAGAAAACGTAATGTTACCTCTAGACGAGAACGGGTTGGTAGATTTGGTCTCCATATTTGTATATTCTTCCATCATCAGAGCATTCAATCTCAGGATATAGTTGTCTACACCTTCAAGTTTAGACAAGTGCTTCTCAACTTGTTTGCACAAACAACATGAAGGTTGACTCAAGAATTTGTAGGCACACTTTTGTAACTGAGGAAATCGGCCGCCATATAGTGTTATTAGACAAATCGTTCCAGAAACTTACTTGGATGATTTGCTTCAACCTCAGGAACTGAAATGTTCGCAAATGGATTGCTGGATTTCATAATGTACGTCTCTATTTCTGCAACAACTACTTCTCTTTTCTTGTCGTCTATTTTCTGCAACAACTACTTCTCTTTGTTTGTCGGACGGCGGCTGATAACGATGTCGTAACCTCGAGAAGCCCTAGCGAAGACACCACGATCAATGCAAATCCGAGCTTGGTTGGGGTGCATAGAAGACATGGAAGACGGAGAAGGTAACGGTAACGCATACCATGAAACAACCAGGTGCTTATGTTTGTTTTCGTCGACGAAGACGGAGAAGATTGTGAATCCGGCGACTTGAAGAACCTGAAATAAACAGATCAAACATTAAAAACTGAATATATATTTGAAATGATAAATCTAAAGATTCATTTGAGAGGAGTATTGGTAGAGAAGAGTATAAAAAGCATTAATGCGGGAGAGAAGCACAAGGCTTTGTGGCACAACAAAATAGAGGGAGGAGAGAAAGTGGGCACATATAACCCCATCTTCTCACGTTAAAACACGTGGAAAAGTTGAAAGGTAAGCGTCAGTAAGAAGGGGAGGAAATACGGGCTGAAGCAAGCAATTGAAAAGTCCAGTGCATAGCCTTTGAGCATAAGCCCACTATTGTAACAACTTATAACTCAAACTTATATTGTATATAAGATTTATATAAAGATCAGGTAGAACAAGTGTTACGATAATAAATGTAAAACAATTATGAACCATACGATTTAAATAATTCAACGGTTATTATATATATATATATATATAGCTACTAAGTAATCAAATATTACGTACTACCTTATTAATACGGTATATTGTAGAAATATGTTCATTTTACTATTTGTTCATTTTACTATTTGTTTTTAGAAATATATTCATTTTACTATTTATTTTTAGATTTCGAAAGTCGTGTAGAAATATTCTCGTTAACCTTTGTATTTATTTATTTCTATATTGTATTAGGTGATTGTAATTTCTTGTTATAGATTCTATGAGAACACCCCTTAACGTGAGAACGTGAGAACATGAGAACATATTCGTAATTATTATCAGTTTTGTTAAGAATGTGTCATATCGTTTAATGTATTATTCGTAGTTATTGTTGGTTGAGTGAATTAGGTTTCCCTTCAGGTACGGCCCTTTTATTGCGGTACGGCCGTACGGCCGTACCGCAGGGCGACACGTGTCCCGAA
>BSUD01000006.1:8633981-8645476 GCA_033239045.1 Fagopyrum esculentum | reverse complement strand
CCACGGCCGTGGAACTCAAGAACGAACCGTGATTTAGGGTTCGTCGACGATTCTCTCTAACTCTCAGGGTCTAATCTGTTTACGATCGATCTATCATCATCTAAGCCACAACTATCAACCCTTCACCCTAGAATTGTTAAGGGTTTTTAGCCAACAATCATCATTATGATATCAAATTCAAAGATTAAAAGATTGAAAGATGAAAACTTTCGAAAACTTCCAATAAACTTCAAACCAATCTCAATGTCACAATCAAGAATGAATATTGTCAATAGATTCAGAATAAAGCGAACAATCACAATCTTAGGAAAGAAAGAAGAACGGGATGTCAATCCGTCTTCCAAATCAAACCTAAACAAGAAGAGAATTCTTCTTGTAACAATCTTCCAAAAACTTCGATCTTCCGTTAATCCGGAAATCTCCACGGCAATCCCCACCAAAAGTGCGAGATTAGGGCAACTCTAAGGAAAGGGCAAAATACGTCTTTTGCAAGAACCGCCAAAAAATCTCCAAAGTGAAGGTGCGAGCGTAACTCTCAAACGAGGTCGCAAAACGCGTCTAAGCGGGGGTAAGCGAGGATGACGGAATCTCCCTTCGTCCGTCTTTTTATAGGGCAAGATAAAATATCGGCCCGGCCCAATCTTCAAAAGATCGTGGCTTCAAAATGTGGCGAAAAAGATCGCCAAGATCACGGTCGTGGAAGGTTCCACGACCGTAATTTAGAGCGTGGAAATCAACACGGTTTGAACCATGGATTCCACGACCGTAAAAGCTCCTCGAATGAATCACGCTTCTCCTGCAGGGTTCCACGGCCGTGGAACTAAACGTGGTTTGTAGTACGGCCGTATTTTAGAGCGTGGTTTAGGGCAAGAACGTGATTCTTCCCTAGCCTCGTGCATTCCTGAAGTTGGCATCCATTTTGCTCCTAAGAATGCCCTCAATCCATGGACACACTTAATCAACTCATCTTTGCTCGATTCCGTTCGAAAATGGCTCTCAATCACCTATAATCAACATAAAGCTAGTGTAGACATCCATATCGACAATATAGGCAAACTAGCTCACAAATGCAACAATGCTAAATCAAAGACTATCAATATGAATCAAATACACTTAGAAAACGTGCCTAAAATATCACAATATTTCATGCTAACAAATAACCCCATACTTAACACTTGCTTGTCCCTAAGCAAGGTCTTTCAAAAAGCTTTAAACAAAAGTTAGGATGAAATATGTGTACCTTCTCAAAGCAATACTTCTTTTGGAGGAGTGTGCCTTCTAAAGAATAGATCATTCTCAAATCTTGCTTCAATCGTTTATAAGACTTTCATACACTTAATCAAAGAGTAAAGAGTAAAGAAAACTCATGAATTAATCAAACTTCCATACAAACATCATAACCTTTAAACATTATCAAAATCAATCATAAGAAACTTCAATTTAGATCACCAAGTCATATAACATTCTTTTGATCTTAAGGACTTTCAAAGAAAAGGTTTAGAATGTGGAAAGGGAAGGAAACTTTAAGGAATGTGGTGCATTAATCCGGAAAAGTGGACAACTACCCTTCTTCTTCTTTTGCGGTTTCCGCAACACTTCAACTTAGAGCTTCGCTCTTCTTCCTTTCATTTTTCGACTTTACTTTTGGAGTTATGGATAGAGGTGCACAAAAACCGAAGCCTAGAAGATTGGCGTTTCTCAATTTTTATGAGATGCCTCAAACCCTTAGCGCACATACCATAATCCGCTAGGAATATCGCTCAATCCGACTTTGGCAAGACACAAACACCCGGCTATGTGAATGGTGCCGAGTTACTCATCATCATGATTGACTTCCCCAAACCTAGAATTTCTTTCTATTCTTTTGATTTCAAATAATTGCTCTGATGGCCCTCCCACATCAAACATGCCTTTTTCATTCACTTCTCCAAATTCCCGGATAGGTAAAGGAGGTCAATATTTCAATGAGGAGCTAGAATGATCAAAGAAAGAAGAAAGAAAAATCGAATTGCCTTAATCATCTCAACAAGAAGTATAAGAACTTATAGTGTGATTTCAACTTCAATTTCTCAACATGATTTAGGTAACATTCTTCACATTATGAAACTTGCAAAAGAAGCACAATCAACGTATTCAATTTCTTTTCAATTCACTAATCTATTAAGCATGCAATTGTCATCAAACTCAATTCACAAGTAGCGATTATCATAGAAATCATCTCAATTCATTAGAAGCACAAAATTTTCAAAATTTTTCAATTTTTATGGGTTTTTCAAGTTCTTTTTCATGTAATGCAATAATGAAACGTGCAACAATATAATGAACATGCAATGATAGTCTCGAATAGAAGCAAGCATAGTGAGTAAGAGTTATTACAAACTTTTAGTACATCCCACCCCATACTTAGGACGAACATTGTCCCTAATGTTCAAAAGAAAGAAAGAAAAGAAGAAAAGAAAAAGAAACTCACAAAGTGGCGGTGGAATGTCTAAAGCAAACGGTCAATCATCAAATCCTCATCACTGCGGCGCTGGTGTAGGCGGGAATAGAGAGAAACTAGGATCATAAAACCGCCCAAACTGCTGGCGGTAGACGTCTCTCATCATGTGGTCGAGGTCGTCTAAGCGTCCATCTCTAGCATCGGCTCTGATCTCCAATGTTCCTACTCTCTCTGAAAGTCCGGTAGCCCAATCCGGCATCTGCTCATACCATCCCGACGCCTGACTGTACCATGCTGGAGCGTCGGATGGTGCTGGTGCTGGTGTTGGTGCTGTTGTCTGCTCTGTAGACCAAGGAGGTGGAGCTCCGTACCATGCAGGAGGTGTGGTCATCCATGTAGGCCTCTCACTCACGCTAGCGCGGCGAGAAGACAAGCCTGAAGCTCTAGTTGGACGTGGAGAACATCTAGGTGCATCGGGGGCCGCCTCCGGCTGATCCGGAAACGTGCCAAACTCCTGCTCGGCTCCTCCTCCACCCTCAAACTGAACTCCCATCTCCTCCTCCTCAACAACTGGTGGTGGGACATATGGGGGAGTTGCTATCTTGTTCGCATGCATAGCAGCGAACGTCTTCTTCCAATTATGGCGTCCCGCCATAATGGAGTACTCCGGTAGCCACTCTATACCCCTACCCGTCCTGCTCTCCCAAGGCATGCCCGCATAAGGCGGACCTCTATGTGTGGAGAAAATGAGACCCCTAGTCATGAAAGCATGTAGCCCTAAAGGTACGGCCGGTATACGGGTGCAAGCAGAAAAATCAACACCTAAGCTCCTGGCAATGTGGGTAACTATCTCACCATATCCGATGTTGCCCTTCTTCTTGTTCTTGAGCTTGCTCATAGTAGCAGCCAAGAGAGTAGCACAATCAGCACGGCGTCCATACAGCATGGAGTAGAGTAAAAAGAGCTCATCCGTCTTGATCTTTTGGGGCGTCTCCGTCCTAGGAAAGAGACACTCCGAAAGAACACGATGAGCAATCTTCAAGGCTAGGTGGTACATCAACCTAGCCTTGGTGTCAGCGGGCTGCCAGCGGTCCTTGCTAGCGTAAATCATCGCCACCTCCTCCCAAAAATCCTTGGCGTAAACGCCACTAGGAAAGCGACCGTTAAAGGTCTCCTGAAACCCAAAAAAGGTCCCAAACTAACGGATGCTAAAATGATAGTCTCTTTCCATGAGACGGAAAGAGACGGTCCTGTCTACATGGCTGTGCTCAAAAGATGTCACAATCTCCCGTGTAATCTCCTCATAAGCATCTTCTCGGATAGCCGAGAAGACAACTAGCCCGGCTCTATCCAAGAGCCAAGTAAGGTCATCCACAATGTTGAGAGGAGCTAGATCCTCTAACAACAAGTATCTAGGACCAATCACAGCCCTCTCCTTGATCCTGTCGAGTCCATCAAGGTGATCCTCATGTATGGTTGGGACTCTAGGGCTAGGTGGTGAGGGTGAGGAAGGTGATGATGGAGGTGAAGGGGAAGAGGGTGGTGGTGCTCTAGAGGATGACGAAGAGGAGGAATTACCCTTCCTCTTCTTGTTCTGGTTATCCTTCTTCTCTTTGATCCTCCCCGAAACTCTCCTCACAAAGTCCATTATGTTCAAAATTACGGGCTGTTCTATAGAAACCACAGCCGTAATTCCTCCAGAGACCGTGATTCGTCTCAAAAAGTCGCAAATCTCAACAAATCAGCACTCAATCTCCACAAACAGGCAGTCCTAATCTAATTTCTTCCAATCTCAATCAGTTCTTCCTAAAATCTCTAACAAAAACGAACCAACTCGACAAAGATCAAGAAGAGTGAAAAAACCTACTTTTCGGATTGAAAAATCCGAATTGCGCGTTCGTTGGTGAATTTCCGCTCGATTCGTCGCTTGGATCTTGTTTGTGGTCGAATTTGCTTCAGTTTAGGAAGAAGAATCGTTGAAAACGATTAGGAAACGAGGAATTGAGAGAGGAGGCGTGGATTCGGCTTTTAGGTCGTGGAAGAGGGGTTTTGTGGTGGTTTTTGTGAAGAACGTTGTTTATATAGTCACAGGCAAAATTTTTGAAAATCACGGTCTGTCGGGGGGTTCCACGGCCGTGGAAATGTACGGAACCGTGGTTTTTGTGATTTTTCAAAGGCTTTTGGAAATTACGGGCACTGTAGCTGTCACGACCGTGGTTTAGGCCGTGAAACTCTCTGTAAAGCTCCAAAGTCCAAATTTCGTCACTTTTCTTCAACATTATCCTTCCCTTTCCTTTTTCCATCGTTCCTACATCCAAAAACACGAACATACCGGAAGGAATCGAAGGCAAAAACAAAGTAAAAACATCTATTCTAAGCTAAGCTATGAATCAAAGACAAAAACGAAAATGCAATACCTTGGGTTGCCTCCCAAGAAGCGCTTTGTTTAAGGTCCGTAGCTAGACCAATCTCGCACTTATTCGAGTGCGGTAGGCGCGAACTCTTCAGCTTGGAGTTCCGGTGTATACTTCTTGAGTCGTTGGCTGTTCACCTTGAAACTTCCGCTCGCTTCACCCCATACTTCAACTGCACCATGGGGGAAAATACGCTTAATTAGAAAAGGTCCGGTCCAACGAGATTTAAGTTTACCTGGAAAGAGACGAATCCTTGAATTGAAGAGGAGAACTTGATCTCCTTCTTTGAAGTCCTTTGGAATGATATGCTTATCATGCCAACGTTTCGCCCTCTCCTTATAGATCTTAGCGTTTTTATAAGCATTCAAGCGGAGTTCATCCAGCTCATTGATGTCTAGGAGACGCTTCTCTCCCGCTTCCTTCATGCTGAAGTTCAACCACTTGATAGCCCAAAACGCTTTGTGCTCCAACTCTACCGGCAAGTGACAAGACTTCCCATACACAAGGTTGTATGGTGTGGTTCCTATGGGAGTCTTGTATGCAGTCCGGTATGCCCACAATGCATCGTCAAGCTTCAAAGACCAATCCTTCCTAGTCCTTGAAACCGTCTTCTCTAAGATTCCTTTGATCTCCCTATTTGAGATCTCAACTTGTCCACTTGTTTGTGGATGGTAAGGGGTAGCGATCTTGTGAGTAACCCCATACTTAGCTAGAAGAGCTTCAAAGCGCCGGGCAATGAAGTGAGAACCTCCATCACTAATGATAGTCCTTGGCGTCCCAAATCGTGGGAAGATGGTCTTGTTGAAGAACTTAACCTCCACCATAGCATCATTGGTGGGAGAGGCAATTGCTTCCACCCATCTAGAAACGTAATCTACCGCCAATAGTATGTATTGGTTTCCACAAGAGGATGGGAACGGTCCCATAAAATCAAATCCCCAAACGTCGAAAATCTCCACCTCTTGGATGTTGTTGAGGGGCATCTCATTCCTCCTAGAGATATTGCCTGTTCTTTGACAAGCATCGCATCAAGAAACAAAGGATTGCACATCTCTAAACAAAGTAGGCCAAAAGAATCCAGATTGCAATACCTTTGCGCTAGTCTTGTTTAAACTAGCGTGCCCTCCACAAGGTAGTGAATGACAATGGCGGATGACACTTTGCATCTCATCTTCCGGCACACATCGCCGAATGATGCCATCCGGACCTCTCTTGAAGAGGAGAGGCTCGTTCCAAAAGTATTCCCGGACATCCTTAAAGAACTTCTTCCTTTGTGCGTAGGATAATTCGGGTGGTATCTCCTGACAAACCAAATAGTTAACAAAATCAGCAAACCATGGTTTGTTACCTTTGGAGATCACATCGATGCACTCCTCAATAAGGTGTAGGTGTTCGTCCGGGAAGGAGTCGTCGATGGGTAAATGGTCGTCCTCTAGATGTGTTAGGCGACTCAAATGATCCGCAACAGAATTTTCTGAACCTTTCTTGTCGCGGATCTCAAGATCGAATTCTTGTAGGAGGAGAATCCATCTAATTAGCCTTGGCTTCGCATCTTTCTTCGCAAGGAGGTACCGGATCGCAACATGATCCGTGTAGACAATCACCTTTGCACCTACAAGATAAGAGCGAAACTTGTCAATAGCATAGACAATGACTAAAAACTCTTTTTCGGTAGTGGCGTAGTTAAGTTGCGCTTCATCTAGCGTCTTGCTAACATAGTATATGGCATGGGTTCGCCCTTCCTTTCGTTGTCCAAGAACAGCTCCAATAGCTACGTCACTAGCATCGCACATAATCTCAAAGGGAAGAGTCCAATCCGGGGGTTGGATAATAGGTGCTGAAATTAGAGCTTGCCGAATGGTGTTAAACGCATCCAAACATTCCTGCGAAAACTCAAAAACCGCATCCTTCATCAATAGATTAGTGAGACGTTTTGATATCTTAGAAAAGTCCTTAATGAAACGTCTATAAAATCCAGCATGTCCTAGGAAACTTCTTATCCCTTTCACCGAAATTGGGGGAGGAAGCTTCTCTATGGTCTCTATCTTAGCCTTGTCTACTTCTATCCCTCTATTAGAGACTAAGTGGCCTAATACAATTCCTTCCTTAACTATGAATTGACACTTCTCCCAATTAAGAACTAGGTTAGTGTCTTCACACCTTTGCAAAACAAGAGAAAGGTTAGAAAGGCAATCGTTAAAAGAGGAACCGTATACGGAGAAGTCGTCCATGAAGACTTCCATGATTTCCTCTACGTATTCGGAGAAGATGGCCATCATGCACCGTTGGAAGGTGGCTGGGGCGTTGCAAAGCCCGAACGGCATTCTCCTGTAAGCAAACGTACCCCATGGGCACGTGAATGTGGTCTTCTCTTGATCATCCGGGTGTATCGGAATCTGAAAGAAACCACTATATCCGTCAAGGTAGCAAAAATGTGAATGTTGTGCTAACCTTTCAAGCATTTGATCAATGAATGGCAATGGGAAATGATCCTTCCGCGTTGCATTGTTGAGCTTGCGGTAGTCTATGTACATCCGCCATCCCGTCACTGTTCGGGTAGGAATGAGTTCGATGTTCTTGTTGGTGATGACCGTCATTCCTCCCTTCTTCGGAACTACTTGAACCAGACTCACCCACTTACTATCGGAGATAGGGTAGATGATACCTGCATCAAGAAGCTTAAGAATTTCCTTCTTGACAACCTCCTTCATGGTCGGATTCAACCGCCTTTGAGGTTGTCTTGAAGTTCTAAAATCTTCCTCCATTAGTATCTTATGCATGCATAGGGAGGGTTTAATTCCTACTAAGTCCTCAATAGTATAGCCTAAAGCTTTCCTATGTTTCCTAAGGACAATCATGAGCTGATTATGTTCATCTATGCTTAGATCGGAACTAACAATAACCGGAAAGGTAGAATTAGGTCCTAGAAAAGCGTACCTTAGATGAGTAGGAAGTGGTTTGAGTTCCATTGCTTTCGGAGCTTCCAATGATCCTTGAGAAGCATCCGATGTCTCCTTAGAAGTTTCTAAGGGTGATGAGTGTGTAGGAGAAGAATCAGAAGAAGTTGAAGAAGTGTCTCGATCACTCCTTTCCACGCCCAAAATTACGGGTTCCTCATGGCCTCCACGGCCGTGGTTTAGGGCGTGGAAGGGAAATACGGTTTTCACATCTTCTCCACGACCGTATAACTCCCTGGAGTGAGACACGGTTTTGGTTGTGAAATCCACGGCCGTGGAATACAGTGTATGGCCGTGGATTCTCACGTTTTCTGTCTCATCGTGGAGTTTTTCAAACTCCACTTCACCCATCTTTTCTTGTGTTTCTAAGGCTTCAATTGCCTCATTGCACTCTTCTTCTTCCCCTACATTGGTTAGACTCATAGTGATAACCTTTTGTACAGGATCGTTAAAGAGAATTGCACTTACCTCCTCCCTAGACAAACCCTCCTCATTTTGGATATCGAAAATATCCTCATCAAAGATTGGCTCCTTCACTAGAGTGGAAAGAACGAACTCTACTTTCTCTTCTCCTATATCAAAAGCGAGTCTCCCATTCTTGCAATCGACTATGCAGCCGGAAGTTGCAAGAAACGGTCTTCCGAGTATGATCGGGACCGGACTATCTGCAGGAATGTCAAGCACGACAAAATCAATGGGAACAAAGAATTTACCTAGCTTGACCGGGACGTCTTCTACGATACCGGCGGGGTGAGTGATGGATCGATCCGCCATGTACAACGTCATCTTCACCGGTTTAGGGTCGCCTAAACCGATCTTCCTACATAACGCAAGTGGTATGATACTCACACTTGCTCCTAAATCACATAACGCATCGTATGTGACATCTCCCACTCCTATGGGAATGCAAAATGACCCCGAATCCTTTAGCTTTGGGGGCATTTTCTCCTTCATGGTCTTGATGAGATCCGAAGAATCCGAACTCATCTTAACCTCTCCGAAGTCTTCTAGCTTCCTCTTGTTAGAGAGGAGCTCCTTCAAGAACTTGCCATAAGCCGGTATACCTACAATAGCATCAATAAATGGTATATTAATATGCAGCTTGCTCATGAGTTCTATGAACTTACCAAACTGTTTATCTAGGCGTGCTCTCGCTCTAGATTGAGGGAATGGTAGGGGAGGTTTATAAGCTGGAGGAGGAACGTAGACATCTTACTTCTCCTTCCCCTTCTCTTTGTCTTTCTCTACGGGGACTTCAACGAACTTAGGCTGCGGATCGGTGGTAGTCACTCCGCTCCTAGTTGTGATTGCCATTACCCTTCCTTTGGGGTTGTCCTCCGTCTTTCCTGAAAGTTTCCCTTGATTCCTAGGAACTTCCTCCGCATGGCTGAACATTTGGTTTTCCAAAACTTTTTGAGCTTTGTCAACCTTAGAAATTTGATCATCAACCTTAATGATGCGGTTCTCCAACCCTTGTAGTTTTCCCAAAATCGTTTCCAACATGGGATCGGGCTTCTCCTTCCCCGAAGTGTTTCCTCCATTAGATGATTGCCCCTGGCTTTTCAAAGGAGTAGAGGAAGAGGAAGGTGGAGTTAATGAATTAGAATTGGAAGGATAAGAGTTACCGGAATTTTGTTGATTGGAGCGCCAATTGTTGTTGTTTGAACCCCTATTGTTGTTCCAATTGTTGTTCCGGTTGTTGTTGTTTCCATTCCAATTGTTATTCCGGTTGTTGTTCCGGTTGTTGTTGTTGTTGCGGTTGGTGTTATCACCGCCATTGTTGTTGCCCAAATAGCCAACATCCTTCTCTTGTTGCTTTGGGAAGTTGGTCTTGATCGCCTCCTTCAACTCCTTGATCTCATTGTTGAGGGAGAAAATCTGATTTTGAGCTTCATGTGTGAGCTTTGCTCCTTGCTCCGCACGATTTCCCTCCACTTTCCGGTGGGAATACTTCTCTATGACCCTTGCTTGCTTCTCAATGAAGTCACAAGCGTCATCTTCCCTCATGTCCATGAATGTTCCACATGAGAGGGATTGGAGGTTGAATTGCATTCCCGCATCTAACCCCTTGTAGTAGATCTCTAGCAATGCAAGCTTGGATATGCCATGATGAGGGCAATCCAATAACAAGTCCTGAAATCTTTCCCATGATTGAAACAAACTTTCGTTAGACCTCATGGAAAATGCATTAATCTTACCTCTAAGTTCCGCCGTTTTGGATGGTGGAAAGAATTTGGTGAGGAACTCCGCGGAAAGGTCTTCCCACGTGTCTAGTTTCCCCTAGGAAGAGCTTGATACCAAGACAATGCTTTCCCCTTCAAGGAGAAGAAGAAAGGCTTGAGCTTATAGTCGTTGGTAGTAGCACTCTTTGGTCTCATTGTCTCCATCATACACTCAAAGTTTTACAAGTGTTGGTGTGGAGATTCAGCGCTTGTCCCGCCAAATTGGTTTTGGCGAACAAGAGTAATGACTTGAGGGTTGAAGCTAAACTCTTGCACATCATCAGCATCAAAGTTCACGCCCAAACGGCGCTGTTGTTGTGTTGGATCCATCCGCTGGCCAAGAGTTCTTGGCTCTTCATCTACACGTTCGATCCTCGCATTCCTAGGTGGAACACGACGATTAGCAGCTCCCCGTGGATGGAAAGGATTCACATTGATCGTGGGATCAATCTCCTCTAACGGTGGCATGGAAGAATCACTATCATCAGCGGATGAGTGACCTTTTCTTCTAGATCTTGATGCTCTTCTTGAGGATTTCTTGCTTCCCTTATTCTTAAGGTCGCTTAGTTCTATTCCCATTTGGAAGATCATGTCTTGTAGATTGTTAACTTGAGATTGATGATGATCCATTTCATCCTGGTGGAGGTTCTCATTCCATTGGAGTTGAGCTTCCTTCTCCGCCAACTCCGCTTGAAGATCACGTTCGTGTCCTTCAGCCATCTTCTTTTCCTTGCGCTTTTGCCTTAAAGTCCTCTCAAGCTCTTGATCAAGAGGTAAGAGGTCTTCGGTGTTCCTAGACCTGCGCATGCACTCAAAGAAATATCAAATAACGAGAGCAAAGCTCCCAAGCTTGACAACCGGCTACCGAATTTGGTCTAAACCAAATCCCTGGCAACGGCGCCAAAAACTTGTTCGTCCCTAAACGTGCGTGCAATCAAGCTTTAAATTTATAAAACTAGAATCAAGCAAGCGAACCCGCAGTGTACGGATCGACGTAGATTAGCAAGAATCCAGAGTATCGAACATAGGGATTTGGGGAGAAACAAATTCAATTTTAGATTATTAAGCGGTTAAATGTAAAAGCTTTGCAAATTATTGGGAAAACAACAATCCTAAAGATCCAAGTATCCAGCTGTGGCAATCGATTCAAGATATTCTTAATGATATAAAGACAGAGTTGAGATATGCAAAGGTATGCTAATGTAAGGTAATCGTACGGTGAAGTTTCAAAAACCTTATATGACTCACCTACAAGACACTCTCTATACAGGTTGTTGAGGCTTCAATATAGAAAGGATCTAAAGGTAAGAATTAATGTCAAATACCCAAACTTGCAATCCAAGGATCAAGACTAACTTAACCGATTACGGTTGTGACACTCACAATCGAGGTAGAGGTTGTTGAGGCTTCACTACCACCTAGAAAAGGCAAGCCTAAACTAAGTTAAAGCAAACCTTTAACT
>BSUD01000006.1:8588267-8623981 GCA_033239045.1 Fagopyrum esculentum | reverse complement strand
TCAAGCTAAAACGCCTACAATTCAACCGAATCACAAATAAAAAAAGGTGATGATCATACCTATGCTCATCTGTTGCGTGCGCGGAATTCATTTATGGTTAACAATATGAATCAACAGAGTCTATTATCCCAATTAATTAGATAATTCAATGCCCTAGAGAGACGAAAGAAATATCCAATATTAGGGTTATCATCAACGGGAAAAATACGGTGTGGTTCCTTGGTTGGCGGCGAGAGAAATCGTGGGTGATGGGGCTGTGAAACAAAAAAAAGGCCGACGGGGGACAAAGAGAAGACTGGGCCTGTTTCGACGACGGGATGGTGACCAGTGATGGCGGAAATGATACCGGGAGGCGATGGGCAACAATAGACCTGTGCTGTTGGCAAAAGGACGGCGCGACCTTGCGTTTTGGGCCACGCGGGTTGTGGGGGACAGAGACTGGTTGGTTTGAAATTCGATAGGACCTAAACCTCTTGCGTTTTGGCCTATGGTGCACGCACGAATGCCGAGCGTCGGGTGAGCAAAAGAATCCGATCCGATCAATCCGATCCGACTATCTGATGATCCGACGTAAAAAAGGTCCGATCCGAAAAGATCCGACAAATTGTTGACTAAATCCGATCCGATCCGGGCCATTTTTCCGGATACTCGGATCGGATATGGAATGAATTTTTTTTGTCGGATATCCGAGTATATTGAAGGTATATTATATGTTTTAAGATATAGCTTAATAAACACCACTCAACACATTTGGTTGAGCGTGTTCAGAGGCAAGGCTTGATTTCCTATTTGTCATTAGTTCAATTCTCTTCGGTAGCATGTGCAAAAAGTATGTTTTTATTTTAATTTCATACAATATTAAGGGGAAAAATGGGATTTTACACACAAAAAAATAGAAGACTAAAACCCTAGTTTCCTCCTCCCAATTTGTTTCTCTTCTGCGGCGCTACGAGCCTACGTTCTTCGTTCTCCTTTCCTCTTCAATTCTCTCATTTCACTTCTGCTGCGTAATGTTCTTCCTTCCTCTTCATTTCTTGCATTTCTCTTGTGCGGTGCTTGGTGCTACGCTCTCGGTTCTTCATTCTCGCTTCTCTTCGTTTTCTCTCGTTTCTCTTTTGTTGCACAACACAGAATTAACGATTGTTTCTTCACTCAACTTCAACCATGGTGATTGTCTAATTTCTTATGCACTTAGATTCTTTCAATGTTGTTCTCGATTACTCGTCTTTGATGCTCGTATTTTTCTCCCCTTTTTTTCGTTCAACATCTTCACTCAGCTTCTCGATTTTCTTCAGTGAACATTACACAACTTCTCTACTACTCGTCTTCTTCACTGAACATTACTCATCGTCTATCAATATCCGACAGTTTCACAAAATCTAATCGAGTTTCGGATACATCGGATACCCGGATCGGATATCCGATTCGATCCGAGTCCGAAGCTTCGGATATCCGGCCATGTTCGGATCGGACTCGGATAGTGATTTTAGGAATTTCTCGGATCGGATATCCGGAGGTTCGGATCGGATATCCGACTTTGCTCATCCCTAGAGCGTCCCGTGTCCGACACGGTGAGACCTTGCGTGTTGTTCCGTATCTACTGGAAGTGGTGAATCAGAGATAATAACTGAGAGATTTTTAAATTCCGTGATTCACTATTAAATTGGATGGTAGTGGATATATATATATATATTCCGCACCTTGTGTGGATTTTTTTAATAAAATAGCTTATCATATTACATTTTTTACTCTATTATATGTTGTTAACTTTATTAGTTATATGTTATGAGCTCGTACAAATAACGCGTCAAGTGTTACATAGTAAATGAGACCATGTAACCCATGTGTTGATCATTAATTAGTTTTATCTTAATATTTTTTTAAATCTAACTTATTATTTAATAAATAATAATTTAAATAAAAAAACAGAATCATATACTTTAAAAATATCATAATCTGATACGAAAACAATTAGTAAAAAAAAGATTAATTGGCTTAATTTGTGATTTAGTAAAAGATTTAATTTGAGAAAAAACATAGGTTGCCACGTCAGCATTAGTTTCGTATGTTTTAGTAAAGTATATAGATGTATATTTAGTATATTGATAAAATATGAATTACAAATTTAATATTTCAATTAGTAGATCACAAGGACCCACAAGGGCACAACGACCCACAAATCATTAGGTCACAACACTCCAAAAGTCATTAGGTCAAAAAAATCAGTAGGTCACAATGATTACATACAAATACTAATCCGATATGAATAAGTATTATATTTGATTCTGACCAAATTGGTCAGAAATGTATCAATTTTATAATCCTTAAACACTCTAATTTATTTATACATGTTTTCAAAGTGTCATCATTTCCTCATAATCGATGTGGGAGAACAAAAATCATATTTTACAAAATAATTATGGTTTAGTTAAAAAAGATTTATTACCTTAATTCGTGATTTAGTAAAAAGTTTATCCGAGAAAAAACGTGGGGGCACCACGTCAGAATTAGTGTCTTTTATTTTAGTAAAGTATATAGAATATATATGTATATTTAATATATTGATAAAATAAGAATTACGAATTTAATAGTTCAACGCCACAAATTAGTAGGTCACAAACGATCCACAAATCGGTAGGTCACAACGACCCACAAATTAGTAGATCACAATGACCCCCACAAATTAGTAGATCACAAGGACCCACAAATCATTAGGTCACAACTCACAACGACCCACAAATGAGTAGGTTACAACGACCTAAAAATCAGTAGGTCACAACAATAGGTCAAAATGACCTAAAAATCAGTAGGTCAAAACGATCCACAAATCAATAGGTCACAAATGACCCACAAATCAATAGGTCAGAACAACCCACAAATTAATAGGTCACAAGGACCCACAAATCATTAGGTCACAAGGACCCAAGCATTAGTAGGTCACAACGACCCACAAAGTATTAGATCAAAACGACCCATAAATCATTAGGTCAAAACGATCAACGAATCTCACAACAATCCACATACAAATACTGATCCGGTATGAATAAGTATTATAATTGATTCTGACCAAAAGGTCTAGAAATGTATGCTTTGTATAATCTTCAAACTTTACAGGTTTATTTATACATGTTGTCAAACTGTCATCTTTTTCTGATAACCGATGTGGGATCAACGAATCTCACAGCAATCCACATATAAATACTGATCCGGTATGAATAATTATTATAATTGATTCTGACCAAAAGGTCTAGAAATGTATGCTTTGTATAATCTTCAAACCTTACAGGTTTATTTATACATGTTGTCAAACTGTCATCTTTTTCTGATAACCGACGTGGGATAACAATATTCATATTTTACAAAATTTAATAGTTCAACGGTCCACAAATCAGTAGGTCACAAACGACCCACAAATCAGTAGGTTACAACGACTCACAAATTAGTAGGTCACAAGGACCCATATAAATCAAATGTCACAACGACCCACAAATCATTAGGTCACAACGACCCACAAATCAGTAGGTCACAACGACCCACGAATAAGTAGGTCACAACGACCCACGAATAAGTAGGTCACAACGACCCACGAATAAGTAGGTCACAACGAACCACGAGTTCATATAGGTCACAACGACCCACGAATTAATAGATCACCCACGAATCAGTAGGTCACAATGACTTAAAAATCCGTAGGTCAAAACGACCCAAAAATCATTAGATCAAAACGACCCAAAAATCATTAGATCAAAACGACCCAAAAATCGTTAGGTTAAAATGACTTACAAATTAGTAGGTCACAACAATCCACATACAAATACTAATCCGGTATGAATAAGTATTATACTTGATTATGACCAAAAGGTACAGAAATTATGATTTGTATAATCTTCAAACCTTCTAGGTCTATTTATACATGTTGTCAAACTGTCATCCTTCTTTGATAACCGATATGGGATAACAAAATTCATATTTTACAAAATAATTAAGGTTTAGTAAAAAAAATTATTGGCTTAATTCGAGATTTAGTAAAAGATTTAATCCGATAAAAATATGGAGCTTGAATTTTTTTTTTTACAAAATAATCAAAAGTTCTAACTATAAAAACAAATCTTTTCAAAACATAAAAGAAAGCCTGAATTTTTTTTAATATTTTTAATTATTTGTGCGTGAAAATCGGAAAAGTGTTTACCAGTTTGTTTTATAAAATTTATATACTTTAATAAAAAGATTTATCGGCTTAATTTGTTATTTAGAAAAAGATATAATTCAAGAAAAATTTTGGGGGCGCCACGTCAGCATTATTGACGTCTGTTTTAGTAGAGTATATAGATTGTGGGCTGTATAGTCTATTATGTCTCTCGAGCTAAACGTTACACATTGACAGTTTATATTAGACCTTTTCATATCCGGATCCAGGTCGGACATTAAAAAATATTGAGCCCGTTTTGCTGGACCCGGGCCGGGCTACGCCCGGATACCAGGCCTGAGATGGGTGTCGTATCCATCCGGTTTGGCGGTCGGGCTAGCGGGTACCCGTTTTTCAATTTTTTTAAAAAAATATTATTAAAAAATGTTTTTAATTTAATTTTTTTAAAAATAAATTATATTTAAGATATTTTATGTAAAATATGTTAAATTTATTATAATTATACTACATCTTTTATTTAATACTTAATATTTATAATAATTATACTATGATATATTTATTTTTTATTTGTTTTATTTATTTACTGGGCTGACGGGCAGTATGTGGAGCCCATTGGGAAGACGAGTTGCGCGCTTTGAGTGAAGACGGAGCAGGCCCCTGGTACGATTGATTGAATCGATGTCAGCATTGTAAGGCTGTGTGATTTGGTTTTGAGCAAACTTGACAAACCAGACGAGCATCTTGTTGACTAGTAAAATTGTTGTTGGGTCTGCCTGGAGGAGTGCCTTTATGTGGAGTTAAGTAACCATTGTTGTTGGTGTTGTTTCCTCTACCTCGACCTCGATAATTTTGGTTGTTGGTGTTTTTGTTGAAATTGGTATTTTGATTTCCTCTTCCACGACCTCTGTTGTTGCTATAACTGTTATCTGAGTTGGTGTTGTAGGATGAGTCGGTAGACAAGTTGGGTAAATGGGAGGAGGAGGCAGAATGATGAAGGATGCGGGCTTCGTGGTTAAGAATATGGGAAAGAATCATGTTGGATGTGGGCAAAAAGGGTTGAGTGCTGAGGGAAGTGATGATGGGGTCATATTCGGGTGAAAGACCAACAAACAGAGATGCAGCAAATTCTGAATGTGAGATTTGTTGGCATGCCATTTGAAGAGAAGAAACTAGAGATTTTACTTTGTTAAAGAAGGTGGTAATAGAGTCACCACCTTTCTTCACCGAAGCCATTTGAAGGCGAGTTTGGAGGACATGGGCACTGGAACAAGCAGTGTAAAGCTCATGAATGGTGTGCCAAACGTCTCAAGAAGTTGTGCAATCAGTCACCCGGGTAAGGATTTCCTTAGCGAGAGATGAGGTGAGTATGACCAAGACAAGGTGGTCCTTGGTGATCCAGTCACGCTGAGGTTGGGTTGGTGTGGAAATATCGGACGTTGAAGGAGGGTATGGAAGTGTGCCATCGACATGACCAAAGAGGTTATAGGCTCTAAGGACAGGACTGCCTTGCTTTTTCCAGAGGGGGTAGTTACTGGAGGAGGGTTTGATGTTTGTAAAGCTTGAAAATCCTGGAAGGGGTGTAGGCTGCGAGATAGGTGTAGGTAGGAGGCCCGGAGGTGGTGGTGGTGTTGGCGGTGGTTGAGGTGTCGGTGGTGGAGATGGGTTGTTGTTTGGAGAGGGTGAGGAGGAGTTGTCGTTTGACATTGTTTAACAAGGCAAGGTCTAGTTGACGTTTGTCCTTTTATGAGGCTCTGATACCATAATGGAAATTGTGAATTAGAGATAATATTTGAGAGATCTTTGAATTTCTTGATTCACTGTTACATTGGACGACAGAGGATATATAGAAACATATAGTGGGTTATGGGTCTAACATACATTGTGGGTTTTATAGTCTATTAGTTTCTCTTTCTCTTGTGATTTCATAAATTAAATTTAAACTTTTGATTACTAATTTATCGGATAGTTTGTGTGTAATCTTTATTGAATGTTGAATTCCAACTCTTTTACTTTTTTTGATTTGCAAGTTTTTGTAATTGGTTTACTTTGTTGATTATGTTGTCGTTGATTTGTAAAACGGATAATTAGTTCTTTAATTTTTAAACTAAGTATATTTATTTAAAATTCTAAATCTAAGTATGTTTATTATTATATTTGTAATGGAAATATTTTTTCTAAGCACTTGTTTTGGTTATTTTGTTGTCATGTTGATGTCTTTATCTGCTCATACATCATTGAGTTTTATATATATATATATATATATATATATATATATATATATATATATATATATATATATATATATATATATATATATATATATATATATTTGGGGCGAGGAGGCTCCTTGTGGACAGGAGGTGAGGAGAAAATTTTGTTTTTTTATACTAAAAAGTTTAATTTTGAGAAGATTGGTGAAATAGGGCCCTTTTTGTTTAATGGACTAACTAGACCCCTAACAAAATTAAATTAAAAAATAAAGATAAATTAAGGATTTAATATAAGGAATTACCATACAAGTCAACATTCTCTCATATCTCAATTTATTAATTTTTCATATTAGATATTTAAATTAGGAAGTAGATAATTACGATTCCTAAAATCTCTCCCTCATTATTTGTCGTTATTTAACAATCCCCAGTCGTATTTTTTTCTTTTCTCCATTGCTGCGTGAAAAACGACATCGGAGTTCCAGTTTAGACGCATATATCGGGGGTTGTCAATGAATATGTGATCTACATAATTCAACAACAGTGTAGCGTGCTCGTCATTCGACATAATCTAGATATCAAGGTTTTCCATTTGTGTTCGAGGTATGTTCATGTTTTTTAGACGAATATTTGATAGATTTGAATACATGAATGACTGTAATTCTTATGCAAACATGTTTATGTTAGTATTTTCGTGAATATGTACATATGCTGAAAATATCTAGTTAAGCATCCATACGAGTTGTAGTTTAGTCATCCGTACGATATTGAGTTCTATGATGAGTACATAATTTCCTGTGATTATGTACGTATGTTCAGTCTTATGTACATACGTGATGAACATATGTTGGTTAGTAACTTTTTTTAGGAAATATATGTAGGAGAATCATCCGATGTTACACATCAATATATTAATATGTTAAGTTTCGATTGTGAATCCATGATGAATACATATTTTTCTATGACTTTCGACATAAATGTTACAATATGTATGCTCAACGGCATTTTATGTACATACGTGATTAATATATATATGTTTTTATGATTTTTGACATATCTGTTACATTTATGTAGTAAATGGTGAAGATGATTTTCGGTTCTTCAAAGCTTCGAACTGTAACAATGGCGACAGAGGAGACGAGATGAAGATTGATGGAAATGAGCCATCAATGAAGATTTGCAGAATCGTTCCTCTAATATTTTCCTTTTTTATTTCATACAGTTGCCTTTATTTTCGGTTGGTTATTTGATTAAAAAATCAGAAACTGCCTAATTATGTAAATAAAATTGTTTCAATATAAATAAAGATAAACAGGTGAGAGAAAGATTATGATTTATTGAGTATCATTATTTCTGTTTTTAATAAATCTTTTTATGAAAATATGGAGGGGCCTAGTTTGTCAACATATAAAAAAAGGCCTATGTTTATACACCTTGATACATAAATTGCCTACTTAGCCAACTCATCCTTTAATTTTTAATCACTAAGTGTTCATTTTTTCTAATTTTTCAAAAATGAACAATTATACTAAAAATAGAGGGCAAAATGGCTAACTAGAACTTTTACCCCTATTACTCCACTAAGAGTACCCATAGCATAAACTCATTAAGTATATATACTCTTAATAGAGTAATAGTGGTAAGTCAATTAGAGTGGTAAAAATTAAAGGGATCTATAAAACAAAAGTCCATAAAAAAGAGCCTACTTCACTCAATTCTTTCAAAACGCATATTTTTGTTCATAATTTGAAACAAAAAACTAATAGTGATACCAAAATAAAATAAACAACTAACGTAAAAAATAAAAATAAAAAATCTCTTCACTCCTCTTTGTAAGGAGCCTCCACAACATGAACCTATATATCTATATGATTTCCACATTTAAATAGCTTTAAATTGATATATTATGTGTTTCCTCGCCATGCCCCCGTTTCCTATTCATTTGAGAATTGTAGCTTCCCCATTTCTCGTCGTGTCCATTTCTCGTGTCTATGCACCATAGGTTTTGGTTAGTGTTATTTCGCCAGGACTGGAAAAGCTTATCCACGTTAAAATGACAAACAATGTACAAAAATATTACACAACGATAAAATTTACAGATTAAAAAAGAATTACATCCCGGTCTAACAAGAAAAATAAAATATTATTATTTAATAAACAAATTAGGGTTGAACATAGAACGGGACGGGACGATTGAGGATGTCCCATCCCGTCTATTATATATGGGACGGGAGTTGGACGGGCCTTGTGTTTTTAAATTAAAAATCATCAGGTCCTATCTCGGTTGGGATCGGGACGCGATGAGATCAATCTCGCACGACCTATATATAATTTGTTTTCAGTTTAAAATTAACAAGTTATGAAAGCAACTATCAGTTGATATCATGCTTAAAACGAAATACAACAAAATAGAATGTCGCAAGAGAGCTTACAATTATACAAGTTCCTTTTGTTTATGGATCTAACTTATCACTCTTCTTTATAAAGTGGTTTTAGGGTTCACTGCCAGATGCAAGACGGGGATGATCGGAGAAACCTATATATACCATATGTTCTTACATTTACCACGAGCCTTTGTTGCACATTTGCTCTAGATCCATATCAAGCTTAGATTTTGAACGAAGATTGTAATGTAGAGAGGAAATTAGGGTTGGTAATGGAAGAGAACTTGAGATAGTTGGAGTGTGGTGAGAATGGAGGTGGGAAGAGAAGACAGAGAAGGAGAACGATAAATATAATTAGGGGTACATTTACCTAAATAAAAAATGGAAAAGGGCTACTTACTAGATGATAGGTGATGAAATCACTATCATTTAGGATAGTTTTTTGAGTCTTTTTGTTGCATTAGTGTCGGTTTATGCTACTAACTCCTTGGTCCAGAAGAAGAAGACTAAAAGAAGCTAAAGAAGGAGTTGTAAACACTTACGAGTGAAGATCGATCACGAAGCAAAGCTTATGTTGCCTTACCGCCCCTGCGGGTCCTTGCAGCCGCCCCTGCGGCTGACGTTTTCCACTGGAGCGCTCCCTGCGCCTTCACCAGCGCCAACCATGAAGTGTGTCACCGCCCCTGCGCCACTCCTTGGCGCCCCTGCGGTGACCTGCCCTGAAGAAATGAAGACCAACTCCCCTGCGTCTCCTACTGTGCCCCTGCATGCGCCTCAACCTGGGAGCTAGAAGGCGAAGGGGATGTGTCACCGACCCTGCGTCGGCATAGGGATGTCCCGGCGGCTTGGCATCAAAAACGTCAAGAAGGCAAAAGGTCAGACGTTGAAGAGCATTGAAGATCCGCCCCAACGGAATTATGTGGCCGCCCCGGCGGTTCTGAAGAAGATCAACCGATTCTGCCTAAACCGCCCCTGCGGTTCCTGAAGGCCGCCCCTGCGGTTTAACGCTAGAAGCTTTACTCCGGTTGTTTACACCACCTTTATGGCATTAAAGGTGGATGTTTTGGGCCGGTCATTTACTCCTATTTAGTGTCTTTTGTAGTATAAATAGTCCTTGATTGATTGCTAAAATCATCGATCTTATCATCTTGTTAATCATCAAATTATCCACCTAGATTGTCTTGCTACCTTGTAATGAGTTGCTAATTCCCTTGCTACATTAGGTTGGTTTGAAGCTGCCTTGTTACTTTGGTTGTAAGTACTTTATAATATAAGTTTTCATTCAGTAATACTTTATGTCTCCTTGATCTCCATTGTCTAATTGCATGTTTACTATTGCTTGAGATTGATCACCTTAGGTTCTAAAGTGCATGTAAACAACTAGGATTAATAGGTTCCGGGTCTTTAATCTAGTAGTAACTTTAAGTAATAACGGGTTGTGATTACTTAAAGAAAGGGAACACAAATATAAAGATAAGTTTAACGGTTTTAATCATCTCTTTATATCCCTTAGTCTTTGTTTGAAAGCTAGCTTGTTATTTGTTCTTGTAGGTTTACGGAACTTTAGCCTGTTAAGTTGTGTTGATGCCGGTTGGCTCAACACATATATACGATCGAGACAGGAGATTACTTGAAAACTTGTAAAAGGAACTCACCAAAGTAGCAATTGCATGCTTAGAATCAACCTAGTGTAGATTCATCCACTATTGTCTTACTTGTCGCATTAACCGTTTTCATAAGTTTTTGTGCATCAATTCAACCAAACCCCCCCCCCCTTGTGTCACTTGTTATTATAATCGATAATTGCATCTAAAACACCTTAACTCTCTTGGGTTCGACCCTTACTTAATTACTATACTTGTTCTTAGCGCTAAGTCGGGATTTACTTTTGATTGGGTATAGACGACCATAGAAATACCGTTGGTCAAATTTTGGCGCCGTTGCCGGTGAGTTTTAGTGTTCTATTGTTATTATTGATTATTGGTTTGAACCATTTTTATGGTTCAAACCCGTGCTACTAATTCCGGCTTTGCTTCTTTTGATCCAGAAATTGAGAGGACGCACATCCGGCAACGAAGACAACAACAACTTCAACAAGAGATGGCTGACCGTACTCTTCGTCAACTTACGCAGCCCACCTTAGCTCAAAACCCTCTTGCGGTCACTATACCGGCACTAGGGGAAGGAGTCAACTTTGAGCTCAAGCCGGGCCTCATTCACTTGCTCCCATCCTTCCATGGGCTAAGTGGTGAAGACCCCATCAAGCACCTTGGGAAGTTCCATACCGTGTGTATGAGCATGAAGCCGGCCAACATTACCGAAGAACAAATCAAGATGAGGGCATTCGGCTTCACACTCAAAGATTCCGCGGATGATTGGTATTACCACCTTTCATCCGGGAGTATCGACACTTGGGAGAACCTTCACAAAGCGTTCTTCGAGAAATACTTTCCAGCTAAGAAGGCCAATAGCTTGAAGAAAGCTATAAGCAACATCGAGCAAGAGGCAACCGAAACTCTCTACGAGTACTTCGAAATGTTTGCACGCCTCCGATCCAGCTGTCCTTTTCACGGATATTCAACTCAAGATCTAGTCTTGTACTTGTACAATGGCTTGCTAGACAATGAAAGGAGGATCGTCGATGCGGCTTGCGGAGGTAATATTCTTAACTCTACTCCTGACCTTGCTTTGGAAAAGATACAGGAACTAGTGGAAGGAACTCGGAACTTTGGAAGGACCCCGGATAAGAAAGGAGTTCATGTTGTGAGTTCCGGGAAGAGTGAGATTTCCACCGAGCTCGCGGAATTGAAGGAAATGGTGAAAAGGCTAACACTTATGGGAACACCGAAACAACTCAAAGCTTGTGGAGTTTGTGCTGACCCGTATCATCCAACGGACATGTGCCCACAAGTCCAGGATGACGATGCTGAGGTAAACGCAATGGGTTATGGACAACCACATTAGCAAAGACCTAGGAACGATCCCTATGCACAGAATTTCATGCCAAATTGGCGTGACCAACAGAATTTTCGTTGGAGGAATCAACAAAACCAACAACAACAACCCCGCCAAAGTAAGTACCACTCAACTGAAGATATGTTGCAGGTTTTGACTAAACACTTTGTTACTCATATCCAAACAACAGAATCTAGCATCAAGAACCTTGAGCAACAGGTTAGTCAAATGGCGGAAGCTATTTCAAGGACCGAATCAAGGCTTTCCGGAGGATTGCCTTCCCAGACGTTTATAAACCCCAAGGAGAATGTTAGTGCCCTAATATTAAGGAGTGGGAAGCAAATCCAACAAGAACCAGCAAAAGAATCACAAAGCAACCCTTCTGTCGTTTTTTCCGCACCCACAGCCGCCCCTGCAGCTGCAACTGCGCCCAACACAGAACGGACGACACCCCTGCGGCTGGCTGTCCCCGCCCCTGCGGTGACAACCCCTGAGCCGCCTGATAGCATGAATTATAGTCTATATTTTGGGGCTAGTTTAGACGTTTTATCTTCAATAATCTGCATGTTTGAATGTATATTATATGATTATATTGTCATTTCATCTACCTTTGCGGGAATCGAGGTCTACACCAAGTTTCATTGTAATCGTAGGTAAAATAGCACGTTTTGCATCAAAATGGAGCTAAAGGAGCTAAGGAATCATTGGAGTTACATTCAGGAGCTTAAAGAGGAGTTCAGGAAGCAAGAAATTAAGAAAGAGATTTACTTTGGACCAGATTTGAAAGATTTCACTTTCAGTTTAGAGCCACATCGGTCAGCTACAGTACCATCTCGACCGAGGTGATTTTGAGGAGCGTCCCGACCGAGGCGAACACCTTGGATGCGGCGAGATATATTTTATTCTTGGCTGAGATCTTTTATTTTTGGAAGGAGAGATCTTATATTTTTGGGCTGGATTTCTGGAAGGAAGATCATATATTTTAGGGATTTATTTATGAGAGATAGATATATTTTATTAGGAAAATATCTTTTCAAGATATTTTATCTTTGGAGGGTAATTTTCCTATATAAAGGGTTGGATTTTCCACAAGTTAGAGGCATGCTTAGCAACCCGCTACCATCATAATAGCTGGGGATTGAAGAAGCTGCAGTTAGGAGGAATTTTTGGAAGGTTGGAGGAAGATTGAAAGAAGGAAGCTGATAGCTTTTATAGCTTTTGTGAAAGGTTTTGTAAGACTTTCTTAGATTCCCTTCTTGTTGATTGTCTTGTTGGATTGTAATCCAAGGAACGCTTGTTGTTTGATAATTGATTCAGTTATTGAAGCCTTGTTCTTAAGGTTTTTGTGTTCAATTATTCACTTTCTTCCCTTATATTTGATTATTGCTTTCATGATGATGAGTGACTAATTTCTTTGTGTGATTCTAGGGTGATTGGCTGAAGGTTGTGGGAAAAACAATGATAGAACAATCTTAAATTCCAGTAGGACCCTGAAAGCTCGAGTCTTTATCCTTAACCTTAGAACATCTCGTTCAGTCGATGAACATCTCGTTCAGTCGATGAACATCTCGTTCAGTCGATGAACATCTCGTTCAATCGATGAACATCTCGTTCAGTCGATGAACATCTCGTTCAATCGATGAACATCTCATTCAGTCGATGAACATCTCGGCCGGGGTGAGATTCGTCTGACCGAGGTAACCTTTTCTGATCCGAAACTGAGAGTTAAGTGTTAGAGTTTTCCAAATCCTATCCTTATTACACCTTTCCTCGTTCAATGCAAGTTTAGGATGAGACTTACCCGGTAATTCCTTTGTTTGTTTACCAAAGATCATAAGTGTAGGTAATAAAGGTTTATCTTTTATTGGGGTTTGAGTGTGCCTTCATCCCATTTTTGTGTGTTAGCCTGAGACTTACCCGGTAAAGGTTGATTCTATTCCCTTAGGTGGTGTGTTGGTTTGAGGTTATAGTTCTTTTCCTTAATTCCTTGAGACTTACCCGGTAATAGGAGTTACGGTTTGGGATTGAGAGTAGTGAGACTTACCCGGTGATCTATTCCACTTTAGTAACACCTTCCCTTTGCAAAATCTCAGCTTTGTCCGCTTTATCTTGAGATCTTGAGTTGGAACCACAACTAGATGCTTTAATCCCTAGAATTTTCATATTTCCTTTAATTGACTTTTTATCATCTTTGATTGCTTTAATCGCTTTTGTGGTTATTAATTACATTGACAACCTATACTTGCTTTGTTTCACCTAAGTCCTTGAGATCGACACCCTAGAATTCTTGCTTTTACTACGATTGACCCGTACACTGTGGGTTCGCATCCTTGTTTTAGGCATACATCTAGGGTTATAAATTTTAAGTTTGCACACACCGTTTGGAGCGAACAAGTTTTTGGCGCCGTTGCCGGGGACTTGGTCTAGACCGAGTCGGTTGCGGTTGTCTTTCGGGGCACTTGCCCCTGTTTCTACTAACCACTCTACTTGAGTGATTTTTGCAGGTTCTTTCTTGTAGGTTTATGCGAAGAACCCGCGCTGGGAAGGAAATCGTTCCTTACGATCCCGAATCAGAAAAGACATACAAAAGACGCTTGAAAGAAGCTAAGATGGCCAATCAAGAGAATCGTGATCTTGAAGCCGGATTAAAGGAGGCGTTGGAACAACTACACCTCAACAAAGAAGAATTGCGACTGGAAAAGGAGGAAACTCGCGCAAGGACGGAAGCAATCGAAGCAGATATGGCGACTTTACGGGACCAATATCTACCTCGACCAGCTCCAGCTCCTCGACCGAGGCAGGACCCAGCTCCAGCTGCCCCGGCCGAGATACTTGTACCTCGGATGCCAGTCCGAGATGCTCTTTTTGCAGGTATTCCACAGACTCTAGGGCAGAGGATGGACCCCAACCAGCAACTGAGGCGTCCAGGAGTCAACCTAGGTGATCCAGCGGACCATGATTATGAGCTTCGACCGCAAGTTCTTTCCATGATTTGCTAATGCCAGTTTGGAGGGTTAGAGAGGGAGTCTCTACATAAACATCTACAAAACTATGAGATCTTGATGGAGACCTTGAGACCTTCAAGGCTGAAAAATAACAATTACAAGCTAAGGCTTTTATACTTCTCTTTGAAAGATAGGGCGCTTACTTGGTATCAATCTCTCCCTCCAGGAAAAATCAACACTTGGGAAGAGATGACGTTGGAGTTCTTGACTAAATTCTTTCCCCCATCTAAGACCGCTGAAATGAGAGGGAAAAACAATGCATTCATCATAAAGGACAAGGAGAGCTTGTCCAAGTCATGGGAGAGATTTAAAGACATCCTTTGGATTGCCCACATCATGGGATTCCAAAGATAGAGTTGTTGGAGATATACTTCAAGGGAGTGGACGGAAACACCCAGTTTAACCTTCAACTACTATCCGTCGGCACGTTCATGGACATGCCGATTGACGAAGCTTGGGAGTTCATAGAGAAACAAGCTTTGCACATGGAAAAATACTCCCACCAAGGAGCTGAAGGTGGAGTTAAAAGAGTTAACTTTCAAGAAGCTCCACCAAACAATGATCAACTCACCTCTTTGAAGAATGATGTGAAACAATTAAAGGAACTTTTGGTTGCTCAAACAAGAAAGAAGATGAAGGATATCAAGGCTCAAGGAACAACAATAGTTACCGGAACAACAACGGTTCTCGGAACAACAACTACAACAACAATAGAGGATCCAACAACAACAATTGGAGGACAAACAATGAAAATTCGGGTAACCCTTACTCTAACTCCAATTCGAATGACTCCTCTAATCCTTTCCTCTCTTCTTCTTCTTCTCCTTCTACTCCATTGAAGAGCCAGGAGCCTGGATCAAGTTCGTCCCAGCCGGAAAAGAAAGATGCGGTGCTGGAGGCCATCTTGATCAAGCTCAACTCTATGGAGACATACATGACTTCATTTTCGAAGGCACAAAAGGCATTAGAACAACAATTCTTTAACAAGGTGAATGAAGCGCCAAGAGATACAGGGAAGCTTCCAGTAAGGACGGAAAGCAACCCCAAGGGACAGATCATGGCAATAACGACGAGAAGCGGACTGAAGACTGCAGATCCAGTGCCTCGGTCGATGCCAATACAGACGAAGAACACCTCGGTCCAGGCACAGTCGAAGAACACTTCGGCTGAGGTGCCAACCGAGGTTGAGCCATAGAGAGCGTCAGACAAAACTGAAGCTTATGTCCCACCTCCTGCATATAAACCACCACTTCCATTCCCCTAGTCAAGGGCCAGAGCACATCTAGACAAGCACTTTGGTAAGTTCCTTGACATGATGAATAAACTACATACTAATATCCCTTTTCTTGATGCTATTTGTTCGCCACTTAGCGTGCGTGCAAATAAGCTTTAAATTTATAAAACTAGAATCAAGCAAGTGAACCCACAGTGTACGGATCGGCGTAGTTGAGCAAGAATTCTAGAGTATCGAACACAGGGATTTGGGGGGTTAAATCCAGTTAAGATTATCAAGCAAGTAAATGTATGGAGCTTTTCAAATTATTGGGAAAATAGCAATCCTAAAGATCCAGGAATCCAGTTGTGGCAATCGATTCAAGATATACTAAGGATATAAGGACAAAGTTGAGATATGCAAAGATATACGAATGTAAGGTAATCGTACGGTGAAGTTCCAAAAACCTTATATGACTCACCTACAAGACACTCTCTATAAAGGTTGTTGAGGCTTCAGTATAGAAAGGATCTAAATGTAAGAATTAATGTCAAATACCCAAACTTATAATCCAAGGATCAAGACTAACTTAACCGATTAAGGTTGTGACACTCATAATCGAGGTAGAGGTTGTTGAGGCTTCACTACCACCTAGAAAAGGCAAGCCAAGACTAAGTTAAAGCAAATCTTTAACTTTGGACTAAAGTAAAAGCAAGTTCGTAAATTAACACAAAATTACGGGTAGTTCTTGAGTTCCACGGTCGTGGAAGCTCAAGAACAAACCGTGGTTTAGGTTTATCGGCGATTCTCTCTAACTCTCAGGATCCAATCTGATTACGAACGATCTATCATCATCTATGCCACAACTATCAACCCTTCACCTTAGAATTGCTAAAGGGTTTTAGCCAACAAGAGTCATATTGATATCAATTTTTAGGTTTAAAAGATTGAAAGATGAAAACTTTCGAAAACCTTCAATAACTTTCAAACCAATCTCAAAGTCACAATCAAGAACAATAATCGTCACTAGATTTGGAATAACACAAACAAACACAAATCTTAGATAAGAAGGAAGAATGGGATGTCAATCCGTCTTCTAAATCAAACCTAAACAAGAAGCGAAATCTCCTTGCGAATAATCTTCCGAATCTTCGATCTTCCGTCAATCCGGAAATCTCAATCACAATCTCCGCCAAATGCGAGATTAGGGCAACTCCAAGGATGAGTGCAAAGTACGTCTCAACGTAAGCGAAAGTAGGTCTAAGCAAAGGTTGCAAGGATCTCTAAGCGGCGGTGTAAGCGAAGGTGACGGAATCTCTCTTCGTCCGTCCTTTTTATAGTGTATGATAAAGTATCGGCCCGGCCCAATCTTGTAAAAGATTGTGGCTTAAAGTGTGGCAAAAAAGATCGCCAAGATCACGGTCGTGGAAGATTCCACGACCGTAATTTAGAGCGTGGAAATCAACACGGTTTGAACCAACAATTCCACGACCGTAGAAGTTACTGGAATGAACCACGCTTCACTTGCCATAGTTCCACGACCGTGGTTTAGGGCGTGGAAAGTAGTACGGCCGTATTTTAGAGCGTGGTTTAGGGCTAGAACGTGATTCTTCCTTAGCCTTGTGCATCCTTCAAGTTGGCACTCCTTTGGCTCCTAGGAATGTCCTCAATTCATGGACATGCTCAATCAACTCCATCCTTGCTCAATTCCGTTCGGAAACAGCTCTCAATTACCTATAATCAACATAAAGCTTGTGTAGATCTCTATATCGACATTGTAGATAAACTAACTCACAAATGCATCAATGCTCAATCAATGACTATCAATATGGATCAAATACACTTAGAAAACGTGCGTAAAATATCACAATATTTCATGCTAACAAATAACCCCATACTTGCCACTTGCTTGTCCCTAAGCAAGGTCTTTCAAAAGCCTTAAAACAAGAGTTATGATGAAATATGTGTACCTTCTCAAAGCAATACTTCTTTTGGATGAATGTGCCTTCTAATTAATAGATCATTCTCAAACCTTGCTTCATTCGTTTATAAGACTTTCATACACTTAATCAAAGAGTAAAGAGTAAAGAAAGCTCATGAATTAATTAAACTTCCATACAAGCATCATAACCTTCAAACATTATCAAAATCAATCATAAGAAACTTCAATTTAGATCACCAAGTCATATAGCATTCTTTTGATCTTAAGGACTTTTAAGTAAGGTCTAGAATGTGGAAAGGGAAGGAAAACTTTAAGGAATGTGGTGCATGAATTCGGGAAAGTGGATAACTACTCTTTTCTTCTTCTTTTGCGGTTTCCGCAGCACTTTCAACTTAGAGCTTCGCTCTCTTCTTTTCATTTTTCGACTTTACTTTTGGAGTTATGGATAGAGGTGCACAAAAACCGAAGCCTAGAAGATCGGCGTTTCTCAATTTTTATGAGATGCCTCAAACCCTTAGCGCACATACCATAATCCGCTAGGAATATCGCTCAATCCGACTTTGGCAAGACACAAACACCCGGCTATGTGAATGGTGCCGAGTTACTCATCGTCATGATTGACTTCCCCAAACCTAAAATTTCTTTCTATTCTTTTGATTGCAAAATATTGCTTTCATGGCCCTCCCACATCAAACATGCCTTTTTCATTCACTTCTCCAAGTTCCTTGATAGGTAAATGAGGTCAATATTTCAATGAGGAGCTAAATGATCAAAGAAAGAAGAAAGAAAAATCGAATTGCCTTAATCATCTCAACAAGAAGCATAAAAACTTATAGTGTGATTTCAACCTTATTTTCTCAACATGATTTAAGTAACATTCTTCACATTATGAAATTTGCAAAAGAGGTATAATCACTTCATTCAATTTCTTTTCAATTCACTATTCGTTTAAGCATGCAATTGTCATCAAAATCAATTCACAAAGTGATATTATCATAGAATTCATCTCTAACCTTAGAAGCACATAATTTTCAAAAATTTTCAATTTTTATGGGTTTTTCAAACTCTTTTTCATGCAATGCAATAATGAAACGTGTAACAATATAATGAACATGCAAGATAGTCTCGATAGAAGCAATCATAGTGAGTAAGAGTTATTACAAACTTTTAGTCACACCCCACCCCATACTTGGAACAAACATTGTCCCTAATGTTTAAACAAAAGAAAGAAAAGAAGAAAAGAAAGAAAGAAAAAGAAAAAGAAACTCACAAAGTGGCGGTGGAGCGGCTAAAACTGTCGGACCTACAAATCATCACTGTGGTGGAGGTGGAGGCGGGAATGGAGAGAAGCCAGGGTCGTAGTGCCGCCCAAACTGCTGGCTGTAGACGTCCCTCATCATGTGATCAAGGTCGTCCATGCGTCCGTCTCTAGCATCGGCTCGAATCTCCAATGCTCCCACTCTCTCAGAAAGGCCAGTAGCCCAATCCGGCATCTGCTCATACCATCCCAGAGCCTGGCTGTACCACCCCGGAGCATCTGACGGTGCTGGTGCTGGTGGCTGCTGTGCGGACCATGGAGGTGGAGCTCCATACCATGCAGGAGGCGTCTCCATCCAAGTGGGCCTCTCGCTCACGCTGGCGCGGCGAGAAGATGAACCTGAAGCTCTGGCTGGACGTGGAGAACGTCTGGGCATGTCAGGGTCCGCATCCGGCTGATCCGGAAACGTGCCAAACTCGTGCTCGGCTCCTCCTCCACCCTCATGCTGATCTCTCATCTCCTCCTCCTCAACTACGGGCGGTGGTGGGACATATGGGGGAGCTGCAATCCTGTTCGCATGCATAGCAGCGAACGTCTCCTTCCAATTATGGCGTCCAGCCATAATGGAGTACTCCTGTAGCCACTCAATACCCCTACCCGTCCTGCTCTCCCAAGGCATGGCCGCATAAGGCGGACCTCTATGTGTAGGGAAGATAAGACCTCTAGTCATGAAGGCCTGAAGTCCTAGGGGTACGGCTGGTATGCGGGTACATGCAGAAAAATAACCCCCAACATCCTAGTAAGATGGGTAACTATCCCACCATATCCAATGTTGCCCTTCCTCTTGTTCTTAAGCTTGCTCATGGTAGCAGCTAAGAGGGTGACGCAGTCAGCTCGGCGCCCATACATCATAGAATACAACAGAAAGAGCTCATCCGTCTTGATCTTTTGAGGCGTCTCCGTCCTAGGGAAGAGACACTCCGAAAGAACACGGTGAGCAATCTTCAAGGCTAAGTGATACATCAATTTAGCCTTGGTGTCAGCTGGTTGCCAGCGGTCCTCGCTGGCGTAAATCATAGCAACTTCCTCCCAAAAATCTTTGGCGTAAACGCCACTAGGAAAACGACCATTAAAGGTCTCTTGGAACCCAAAGAAGGCTCCAAACTCCCGGATGGAGAAATCATAGTTCCTTTCCATAAGACGGAAAGAAACGGTCCTATCCACATGGATGTGCTCAAACGACGTCACAACCTCTCTCGTGATCTTCTCGTAGGCGTCTTCTCGGATAGCCGAGAAGACAACTAGTCCGGCTCTATCCAAGAGCCAAGTAAGGTCATCTATAATGTTAAGAGGAGCTAAATCCTCCAACAATAGGTACCTAGGTCCAATCACAACCCTCTCATGGATCCTCTCGAGTGCATCGAGGTGATCCGCATGAATGGTCCGTACTCTAGGGCTAGGAGGTGCGGGTGATGAAGGTGATGATGGAGGTGAAGGGGAGGAAGGTGGTGGTGCTCTAGAGGATGAAGAGGAAGAGGGGTTACCCTTCCTCTTTTTGTTTTGGTCATTCTTCTTCTCCTTAATTCTCCCAGAAACTCTCCTCACGAAGTCCATCACTGTTTAAAATCACGGTCTGTTCTTGGTATTTCTACGGCCGTGGAATTGACAGAGACCGTGATTCGTCTCGCTTTTTCTCAAAATTCAGCAAACAGCACTCAAACTCAGCAATCAGGCAGCCCTAGTCTAATTCCTTCCAATTTCAAGCAGTTCTTCTATAATTTCTAGCAAAAACGAACCCAAATTGACAAAGATCAAGAAGAGTGGAAAAAACCTAGGTTTCGGATTTTTAAATCCGAATTGTGCGTTCCTTGGTGATTTGCCGCTCGATTCGTTGCTTGGATCTCGTTGGTGGTCGAATTTGCTTCAATTTGGAACGAAGAATCGTTGAAAACGATTAACGAACGGAGATTTGTGGTGAAGGGCGTGGAATCGGCGAAGAGGGTCGTGAAAATGGGTTTTGTGAAGTGTTTTTGTGAAGAACGTGGTTTATATAGTGACCGGCAAAATTTTAAAAATCACGGTCTGTCGGGGGTTTCCACGGCTGTGGAAATGTACGGAACCGTGATTTTGGTGATTTTTCAAAGGCTTTTGGAAATTACGGTCACTGTAGCTGTCACGACCGTGGTTTAGGCCGTGGAACTCTCTGTAATGCTCCAAAGTCCAAGTTTCGTCACTTTTCTTCAACATTACTCTTCCCTTTTCCTTTTCCATCGTTCCTACATCCAAAAACACGAACATACCGGAAGAAATCGAAGGCAAACAAAGCGAAAAACGTCTAAACTAAGCTAAACTATGAATCGAAAACAAAAACAAAAATGCAATACCTTGGGTTGCCTCCCAAGAAGCGCTTTGTTTAAGGTCCGTAGCTAGACCAAACTCGCACTTATTCGAGTGCGGTAGGCGCGAACTCTTCAGCTTGGAGTTCCGGTGTATACTTCTTGAGTCGTTGACCGTTCACCTTAAAACTTCCGCCCGCTTCACCCCATACTTCAACTGCACCATGGGGGAAAATACGTTTAATTAGAAAAGGTCCGGTCCAATGAGATTTAAGCTTACCTGGAAAGAGACGAAGCCTTGAATTGAAAAGGCCGGAGAACTTGATCTCCTTCTTTGAAGTCCTTTGGAATGATGTGCTTATCATGCCAACGCTTTGCTCTCTCCTTATAAGTTTTGGCGTTTTCATAAGCGTTCAAGCGGAGTTCTTCAAGCTCACTAAGGTCCAAGAGACGCTTCTCTCCCGCTTCCTTCATGCTGAAATTCAACCACTTGATAGCCCAAAACGCCTTGTGTTCCAACTCTACCGGCAAGTGACAAGACTTCCCATACACAAGGTTGTATGGTGTGGTTCCTATGGGAGTCTTGTACGCAGTCCGGTACGCCCACAATGCATCGTCAAGCTTCAAGGACCAATCCTTCCTAGTCCTTGAAACCGTCTTCTCTAGAATTCCTTTGATCTCCCTATTTGAGATCTCAACTTGTCCACTAGTTTGTGGATGATAAGGGGTAGCGATCTTGTGAGTAACCCCATACTTAGCTAGAAGAGCTTCAAAGCGCCGGGCAATGAAGTGAGAACCTCCATCACTAATGATAGTCCTTGGCGTCCCAAATCGTGGGAAGATGGTCTTGTTAAAGAACTTGACCACTACCATGGCATCATTGGTGGGAGAGGCAATTGCTTCCACCCATCTAGAAACGTAATCTACCGCCAATAGTATGTATTGGTTTCCACAAGATGATGGGATTGGTCCCATAAAATCAACTCCCCAAACATCGAAAATCTCCACTTCTTGGATGTTGTTGAGAGGCATCTCATTCCTCCTAGAGATATTTCCTGTTCTTTGACAAGCATCGCAGCAGGAAACAAAGGATTGCACATCTCTAAATAAAGTAGGCCAAAAAAATCCAGATTGCAATACCTTAGCGCTAGTCTTGTTCGAACTAGCAACACTCCACAAGGTAGTGAATGACAATGGCGGATGACACTTTGCATCTCATCTTCCGGCACACATCGCCGAATAATGCCATCCGGACCTCTCTTAAAGAGGAGAGGTTCATTCCAAAAGTATTCCCGGACATCCTTAAAGAACTTCTTTCTTTGTGCGTAGGATAGTCCGGGTGGTATCTCCTGACAAACCAAATAGTTAACAAAATCAGCAAACCATGGTTCGTTACCTTTGGAGATCACATCGATGCACTCCTCTATAATGTGTAAGTGTTCGTCCGGAAAGGAGTCATCTATAGGTAAATGGTCGTCCTCTAGATGTGTTAGGCGACTCAAATGATCCGCAACAGAATTTTCCGAACCCTTCTTGTCGCGGATCTCTAGATCGAATTCTTGTAGGAGAAGAATCCATCTAATTAGCCTTGGCTTCGCATCTTTCTTCGCAAGGAGGTACCGGATCGCAGCATGATCCGTGTAGACAATCACCTTTGCACCTACAAGATAAGAGCGAAATTTGTCAATAGCATAGACAATGGCTAGAAACTCTTTTTCGGTAGTGGCGTAATTGAGCTGCGCTTCATCTAGCGTCTTGCTAGCATAGTATATGGCATGGGTTCGCCCTTCCTTTCGTTGTCCAAGAACAGCTCCTATAGCTACGTCACTAGCATCGCACATAACCTCAAAGGGAAGAGTCCAATCCGGAGGTTGGATAATAGGTGCTGAAATTAGAGCTTCCCGGATCATGTTAAACGCATCCAAGCATTCCTGCAAAAACTCAAAAACCGCACCCTTCATCAATAGATTAGTGAGAGGTTTTGATATTTTAGAAAAGTCTTTAATGAAGCGCCTATAGAATCCGGCGTGTCCTAGAAAACTTCTTATCCCTTTCACTGAAGTTGGGGGAGGAAGTTTTTCTATAGTCTCTATTTTCGCCTTATCCACCTCTATCCCTCTATTAGAGATTAGGTGACCTAATACAATTCCTTACTTAACCATAAATTGACACTTCTCCCAATTTAGAACTACGTTAGTGTCTTCACACCTTTGTAAAACAAGAGAAAGGTTAGAAAGACAATCGTTAAAAGAGGAACCGTATACGGAGAAGTCATCCATGAAGACCTCCATGATTTCCTCAATGTATTCGGAGAAGATGGCCATCATGCACCGTTGAAAGGTGGCTGGGGCGTTGCAAAGCCCGAACGGCATTCTCCTATAAGCAAACGTACCCCATGGGCACGTGAACGTGGTCTTCTCCTGATCATCCGGGTGTATCGGAATCTGAAAGAAACCACTATAACCGTCAAGATAGCAAAAGTGCGAATGTTGCGCTAACCTTTCCAGCATTTGATCGATGAAGGGTAGTGGGAAGTGATCCTTCCTCGTCGCGTTGTTTAGCTTGCGGTAGTCTATGCACATCCGCCATCCCGTTACGGTTCGGGAAAGAATGAGTTCATTGTTCTTGTTGGTGATGACCGTCATTCCTCCCTTCTTCGGAACTACTTGAACCGGACTCACCCACTTGCTATCGGAGATAGGGTAGATGATACCTGCATCAAGGAGTTTAAGAATTTCCTTCTTGACAACCTCCTTCATGGTCGGATTTAACCGCCTTTGAGGTTGTCTTGAAGTCCTAAAGTCTTCCTCCATTAATATCTTATGCATGCATAGGGAGGGTTTGATTCCTACTAAATCTTCAATAGTATATCCTAAAGCTTTTCTATGTTTCTTAAGGACAACCATGAGCTGATTATGTTCATCTATGCTTAGATCGGAACTAACAATAACCAGAAAGGTAGAATTAGGTCCTAGAAAAGCGTACCTTAGATGAGTAGGAAGTGGCTTTAGTTCCATTGCTTTCGGAGTTTCCAATGGCTCTTGTGGAGCTTCCGATGTTTCCTTAGAAGTGTCTAAGGAAATAGAATGTGTGGGAGAAGAATCAAAAGAAGTTGAAGAAGTAGCTCGATCACCCTTTTCCACGGCCAGAATCACGGTCTCCCTGCTTTCTCCACGACCGTGGTTTAGGGCGTGGAAAGGAAATACGGTCTCTCTGTTTCCTCCACGACCGTATAACTCTCTGGAGTGGGACACGGTTTGGTTTGTGAAATCCAGGGCCGTGGAATATAGTGTATGGCCGTGGATTCTCACGTTTTCTGCCTCATCGTGGAGTTTTTCAAACTCCACTTCATACACCTCTTCTTGTGCTTCTAAGGCTTCAATTGCCTCATTGCACTCCTCTTCTTCCCCTACATTTGTTAGACTCATAGTAATAACCTTTTGTAAAGGATCGTTGAAGAGAATAACACTTACCTCCTCCCTAGACAATCCTTCTTCATCTTGGATATTGAATATATCCTCATCAAAGATTGGCTCCTTCACTAGAGTGGAAAGAAAGAACTCTACCTTCTCTTCTCCTATATCAAAGGCGAGTCTACCATTCTTGCAATCGACTATGCAGCCGGAAGTTGCAAGAAACGGTCTTCCGAGTATGATCAGGACCGGACTATCTGCAGGAATTGTCACGCTAAGATCGTGTGATGCGCAATTGGGTTTTAAATTTATACTCGTTATAATTCTCCTAACTCCTAGCGAACCCGCAGTGTACGGGATGTTCGTAGTAGAGATAGTATTCCGAGGTCGAACACAAAGACTAAGGTGAAATCGATTCAATTTGTGATTAATTCTAGTGAAGATCTATGTTAAGAAAAGAGGAGGAAATGAGAAGTGAAAATCTCAAATGTTTTTGGTTGGATTTTGGTGATCAATCAAAGATCACAATTCATGCAAAATAAACAATCACTAAACTATGAATCAACACAAACAAACGAGCTAAACGAAAGATATGGATCAAAGGAAGAAAAGACGGATTCTAGGGTTTGGAAGTTCCGGTTATGGCATAGGACTCAAGCTATCTATTCGTTCCTTGGATTAACTATGTTGGGATTAAATGTTTCTAAATTGGGATTAATTAGCGGGTAGGTCTCATAGTCCGCTAGTCCATTCCTAAGGTCTCATTACCGGGTAAGTCTCTAAGAACCTAAGGGACGGAATTCTACTCAAACCGGATTGTTATCTAAAGATCCAACCTATCCTTACCGGGTAAGTCTCGGAAGGGTTAGTCCTAAACTACCATCCAGCACACTTAATCCAATGGCGGCTTATTAGGCTCACCACTACCTAAGGTTTGTTATCTTTGGAACCTAAGAGTAAGGATTACCGGGTGAGTCTCTCCTAACACTTAGTTGCTAACGCTAGGTCACCCTAGGATAGATTTAACTCAACAAACACTTAGGATTTCAACATTTTAACAATCTAAGACTAGATCCACCGAACCAGGGAAAATCACGGTTTGTCTTACCTAAACCACGGCCGTGGTTTGACAAGAACCACCCGTGATTCCTCACAGAGGCTACGTTTATGCACACAAGTCATCCAAAGATAAATCTAAGTCCGTCCTATCATAACCCTAGCCACAACCATCCTTTCCTTACCCTAGAACCTCATCTATTTAGCCTACAACATTCATAATAGAAATCGAAACAATCAAACACAAAATCATAACATCCATTTGCAAGATAATGAAGAGAAGGAAAATGAACAAGTGTACTAAAACAAACCAAGCTGAAAATAAAATTAGAGTAACTCACAATCCTTCTTAAAGAAGGTTCAAATGGTTCATACAACTCTAGAAATGGAATCCGGAATTCTTCACTACAAAAACTATCAAGTTGTGTGATGGTGTGTGTTCTTCTTCTCTTCTTCAATGGAGCTCTTCTTCTTCCTTTTTGACACTTTCCTTCCTAGAAAATCTTCTTGTTGAGAGAATATTTTTGTTAGAGGGTCATGGATAATGGAGAGCTGCTCCAAGATACCCCTCACAGCCCATGAAGGACCACTTTTATAACAAACTTGCATGAGCTGGCCATGAGAGTCGTGGCACAGCTGTCACAAGAATCTGGCAAAATCCACGGGTAAAACCACGGTCGTGGTCTTGGTCTAGACCGTGATTTGCTCCAGAAACTTCTCCTATGCTCGTTAAGTCATGATTTGGTGCATGGTTTGTGTTGGCAAGGTTCCATGAGCCCTCCTTGGCCCTTAATTTGCATCCTAATTAGTCCGAGGGTGTGTCATCTTTATGAACGATCCTCAAACGCGTCGTTTTAGCTCCTAAATCTCCCGAAATACCTACAAAGCAACGCACGAGTCCGTGTAGACGTCTATCTTGACAAAGTACGTGAATTGAATGCAAACGTCGTGAACTAGTGCTAAATCATGCATGAATGAGTGAGAAATCTATCTAAATGATTAACTAAAACTATCTCATAAATCGTGTTATCAAAATACCCCATACTTAAGGTTTGCTCGTCCCCGAGCAAATTCCCAACTATAGACTAAGAGATGACATGATTTATGTATGCAGAAAAATGGAAAAATCTTTTTCGGTTTGTGCTTCTACTGTTGGATCACCTTCATAGTCATGTTTCATGGTAATAGACAAGCAATTATGTATCAAATAAATGAAGGCATGGAAAGACAATTGTACTTAACTCAAAAGCATGCATGAGATGTAAAGATGAAGAGTTCAAGAAGATCAAGAGTATATCCAATCTAGATTACTAAGTCTTACAAACATGCAAATAGGTCATAAGGTCTTGTGAACTAAAAAAAAGCCAAGAAACGTTGTGATTAGGCGGGGAATTTTCTAGGTTATGTGATGCTAATCCGGGAATGGAACTAACTCCACATCCTTGTCCTCGATCAACTTCCCTCAAGTGTATATTTTTCCCTATCTTTCTTTCTTTTCTTTTTCTTTGACTTATTTTTGAGACAATGGCATTGGTGTACAATAGCCGAAACCTTGGTGATTAGCAATCCTCGGGCTTTTTCTATTTTTCGAGGTGCATCCACACCGGGCACACATACCAAAGCTCGTTAGGGCTATTGGTTTATTTGACTTTGGCAAGGCACCAACACCCGATTATGTGAAGTGTACCGAGTTACTTGTCATTTAAACCAACGCCCCCAAACCTATATTTTTGGCTACACTTTCACAATAAATTCAGCATTTCATTCATGACATTCCTTTCATCAACAACTTCACCCCACACTTGCTTTTCACACACTTCAACACACTAGCATGCTCCTATTCCCGGATGGGTTAAAAGAGGTCAATTTTATATCAATTGAGGTGCTCAAGCAATCATGATCAAGATGAGAAGTAGAGAAAGATGAAATGCCTCATTCATTCCTAGATGGTATGCAAGAACTATCATATAATTTCGACTTTCAATACTCAATCCATTCTAGGCAAACATCATGATCACAAATCATTCATAGAGTTTAAGAGAAGTAGTTCAAGTCCACATATGCATCTTAAATTCAACACATAAGGCCATCCATAGCCAATTCATAAGACAAGGTTCATCATTAGGATCATATCCAAGCCTAGAAAGCACAAATTTTTTTTAAATTTTCTGATTTTTATGGGATTTTCGAAATATGTATATACAATGCAAGACATGTGAAAAATTTAAACTATCCTAGGTGCTCATCATGCAAAAGATCATGCAAACCCCACCCCATACTTAGAAACACATTGTCCCCAATGTGGTATTCAAGCAAAGAGAGTGAAAGAAGGTTCTCACAATGTAAAATGGTTTGCTTCGGTATTGGGATTTCTCAAGTGAATTGATGGTGGATGATCCTATCAACAATGGTAGAGAGCTCTAGGCATTCATCAAAGCTTCGGGACCCGCGCTAGGCACCGCTAGCCGTCCAAGTTCCGCGTCCGCTCCACCCATAGTTGATGAGGGGTTCATCATCATCATTCACATGCCAAGCAAGGCTTCCAGTGCTACTCAATGGTTCATACAAAACACACCAAACACACAAAGCACACCAAAAACAGAAAAAAAATCTAAGCAAAAACGAAAAATGAAAAGGAAAAACGTTACCAATGGGTTGCCTCCCACCAAGCGCTTCTTTAAGGTCATTAGCTTGACCAAACTCGGGATGTCTCACTCTAGGTGAAGTGGAGCAATCATGTCCACCGGAGCTCCCGGGATATACTTCTTCAACCGGTGCCCATTCACCTTAAAGTTCTCACAATGTTCCCCACCTATCTCAATAGCTCCATGGGGATAGATCTTTTTCACCACATATGGCCCGGTCCATCTTGATTTGAGCTTTCCGGGAAAGAGCCGCAGCCTTGAGTTAAAGAGAAGGACAAGGTCGCCTTCACTCAACTCCTTCGGGATGAGGCGCTTGTCATGCCATCTTTTGGTCCTCTCCTTGTAGATCCGGGCATTCTCATAGGCTTCCAACCGGATCTCCTCGAGGGCGTTTATATCAAGCAACCTCTTCTCTCCCGCCTCCTTGAGGTCAAAATTTAGCCACTTGATGGCCCAATACGCTCTATGCTCCATTTCCACCGGAAGATGGCAAGACTTGCCATAGACCAACTTGTAAGGAGTGGTTCCAATTGGTGTCTTGAAGGCGGTTCTATATGCCCACAATGCGTCATTGAGCTTCATAGCCCAATCCTTTCTAGTCCTAGACACCGTCTTCTCAAGGATGGCCTTGATCTCCCGGTTGGAGATCTCCACTTGGCCACTAGTTTGGGGGTGGTAAGGTGTTGCCACCTTATGAGTCACCCCATACTTAGCCAAAAGTGCTCCAAAGTTCCTATTTGTGAAGTGCTTCCCTCCATCACTTATGATCACCATTGGTGTTCCAAACCTAGGGAAGATCACCCGGTTGAAGAACCGCACCACCACCTTGGCATCATTTGTAGGAGAGGCGATTGCCTCCACCCATCTTGACACATAGTCCACCGCCAATAGGATGTAGAGATTGCCACATGAAGAAGGGAATGGTCCCATGAAATCTACACCCCACACATCAAATATCTCGACTTCTTGGATGTTGTTCAAGGGCATTTCATTCCTCCTTGAGATGTTGCCCGTCCTTTGGCAAGCATCACATACCGCTACAAAACCTTGCACATCTCTAAACAAGTTAGGCCAATAAAAACCGGATTGCAATACCTTTGCACACGTTTTGTGTGAGCTAGCATGGCCTCCACATGGTAGGGAGTGACAATGCCGGATCACACTCTCCACTTCATCTTCCGGTATGCATCTCCTAAACATCCCGTCCGACCCTCTCTTGAATAAAAGTGGTTCACTCCAATAGTAATGCCTCACATCGTTGAAGAACTTCTTTCTTTGTGCATATGTCAATCCGGGAGGCACTTCCTCACACACTAAGTAGTTCACGATGTCGGCATACCATGGCTCACTTCCTCTAGACACTTGGAACAAGCATTCCTCCACCATTTGCAATTGTTCATCCCGGAATGAGTCATCTATCGGGATGTCATCTCTTTTAAGCTCCAATGGTGGGAGTCTACTAAGGTGATCCGCCACGGAGTTCTCGGATCCCTTCTTGTCCCGTATTTCCAAATCAAACTCTTGAAGAAGAAGGATCCACCGAATCAACCTTGGTTTGGCATCCTTCTTTGTAAGTAGATAACGGATCGCAGCATGATCCGTATAAACTATGACCTTCGCTCCAACAAGGTATGAGCGGAACTTCTCAAATGCGTACACAACCGCTAGCAACTCCTTCTCGGTGGTAGCATAGTTGAGTTGGGCATCATCTAGCGTCTTGCTAGCATAGTAAATAGCATGAGTGCGCCCTTCTTTCCTTTGCCCCAAAACATCCCCAACGGCTACATCGCTTGCATCACACATGATCTCAAATGGTAGACTCCAATCCGGAGGTTGCATGATAGGTGCGGAGATCAAGGCGTTCTTCAACCTACAAAAGGCTTCAAGACAATCTTTGGAAAAGACAAAATCAACATCCTTCATTAGTAGGTTAGTGAGGGGCTTAGAAATTTTAGAGAAATCTTGAATAAACCTCCGGTAGAAACCGGCATGCCCTAAGAAACTCCTTACCCCTTTTACCGAGGTAGGTGGTGGCAACTTCTCTATCGTTTTAATCTTGGCCCTATCAACCTCAATGCCACGGTTAGACACCAAGTGTCCTAACACAATTCCTTCACTTACCATGAAGTGGCATTTTTCCCAATTTAAGACAAGATTTGTCTCCTCACATCTTTGCAATACTAATGACAAGTTAGCCAAGCAATTATCAAAGGAAGAACCATAAACAGAGAAATCATCCATGAACACTTCCATGATATTTTCTATGTATTCCGAAAAGATAGACATCATACACCTTTGGAAGGTGGCGGGTGCATTACACAACCCAAATGGCATTCTTCTATATGCAAAAGTACCCCCATGGACATGTAAAGGTTGTTTTCTCTTGGTCATCGGGGTGGATAGGGATTTGGAAGAATCCACTATAGCCGTCTAGATAGCAAAAATGAGATTGTTGAGCTAACCTCTCTAGCATTTGGTCAATGAAGGGGAGAGGGAAGTGATCTTTCCTAGAGGCCATGTTCAACTTCCTATAATCAATGCACATTCTCCACCCCGTAACCGTCCTAGTCGGGATTAGTTCCATGTTCTCATTGGTCACTACGGTCATCCCACCCTTCTTAGGTACCACATGAACGGGACTAACCCACTTACTATCCGAGATAGGATAAATTATCCCCGCATCTAGCAATTTAATGATTTCCTTTTTGACTACCTCTTTCATTATAGGGTTCAATCTCCTTTGATGTTCAATGGAGGGTTTATGATTATCTTCCATCATTATCTTATGCATGCACAAAGAAGGCTTAATGCCAACCAAATCATCAATAGTATAACCAATGGCTTTCCTATGCAATCTTAGTTCATGCAACAACTTAGCAAGTTCATCATCACTTAAGCATGCATTAACAATCACCGAATATGAAGAATTTTCACCAAGAAAAGCATACTTCAAATGAGAGGGGAGGGGTTTAAGTTCAAGTTTAGGAGGACCTTTATCGGTTGAAGACGATCCAAATAAAGTTGGATGAGATGAATCCAAAGCAAATGAAGACTCTCCATGACTCCTAGAAGCTTGATCACCATCAAGAGCTGATTCAGGGAGAATCACGGTTGGAAACACGGTTTGCTCACGTTCCACGGCCGTGGTTCTTGCCAAGCTTGCTTCCCGGAGTTGTCCAGAGAGTTTGACGGCCGTGGAAATTAAATCTCGACCGTGGAAATTGTAGCTGTTCAACACCTCTTCGTGGCTTTCAAATCCAACTCTTGGCTCTTCTTCTAATGCTTCCAAGGCTTTGATCTCTTCATTGCAAGCCTCCTCAACTCCTTCCTCCATCATACTTAAGGTAAGAACCTTTTCCAAGGGATCCTTGATCAAGATCGAGCTCACAACTTCTCTAGATTCTTCTTGCTCGACTATGTTGAAGACATCTTCATCAAGGGTTGGCCCTTTCATCATTGTGGACAGCATGAACTTGATGCTCTCTTCTCCAATGTTGAAGGAGAGAGTCCCATTCTTGCAATCCACTAGGCATCTGGAGGTGGCTAGGAAAGGTCTTCCTAAGATGATAGGAACCGGATAATCCGCCGGAATGTCCAACACTACAAAATCAATAGGCACGTAGAATCCTCCTAGTTGCACCGGGATGTCTTCTAAAATCCCAACCGGATGAGTGATAGAACGGTCCGCCATGTAGAGGGTCATCTTGACCGGTTTTGGCTCTCCTAACCCGACCTTGTTGCAAAGTGCAAGCGGTATGATGCTTACACTCGCTCCAAGATCACAAAGGGCCTCGTACTGCACATCTCCCACTCCAATTAGGACGCAAAAAGAACCCGGATCTCGTAGCTTGGGAGGCATCTCCTCCTTCATTGTTTGGATTAATTCCGAGGATCTCTTGGTCATTCTTATCTCCCCATACTCCTCCAACTTCCTTTTGTTGGAGAGTATTTCTTTCAAAAACTTGCCGTACGCCGGCATTCCTAAAATGGCATCCATGAACGGAATGTTAATATGTAATTTGGACATTAGTTCAAGGAATTTACCAAAGTGATTATCTAAACGAGCTCTTGTTCTTGATTGTGGGAACGGTAGTGGTGGTTTGTATGGAGGCGGTGCCACATAGGTTGGCGCAACATCCTTGCTCTTGCCTCCATCTCCTTGCACCTTTCCCTCTTCTACCACTACTTGCTTCCCTTTAGAATTGTCCTTGGGCAAAGGATCTTTCATACTCAACCCACTCCTAGTTGTAATGGCCAACACTTGGCCTCTTGGGTTATCTTCGGTTCTTCCGGGAAGCTTCCCCGGATCTCTTTGTGCTTCACCCGCTTTTTGGAACACTTGTGCTTCCAAAACTTTTTGGGCTTTAGAAATTGAAGTCACGGTGCTCTCAAGACCACTCAACCTTCCTAGCAATTGCTCAAACATGACTTCGGTTCTATCCTTTGAAGGTTGAGAAAATCCGGGTGGAGGTTCTTGTGAAGCTCTTGATGGTGGAGTTGTGCTTGTGGAAGCGGTAGGGTTCAAGGCTCCATCCGGGTTAGAGTAGGAAAACCCGGGATGGTTGTGGTTGGGCCGGTAATTGTTGAATTGCCGGTTGTTGTTGAAATTCCTTGGACCTTGGTAGTTGTTGTAGTTGCCCCTTCCCATGTAATTCACATCCTCCTCCTTGGAAGATAAGTTGGCTTGTGGAAGCACTTGAGGGGTTGCTTGGTTCTTCAAAGTTTTAGCACACAACTCCCTCAAGGACTTCAACTCGTTGTTGATGGCGTCAAGCTTGAAATTGTTCATGGTGACCTCACTCACCTCATATGCTCCCGCCTTTCTCCCTTCGCTCTTCCTATGGGAGTATTTCTCAATCACTAGAGCTTGCTTCTCCACAAACTCCCAAGCCTCATCTACATGCTTCTCCATAAAAGTCCCACCGGAAAGAGATTGGAGCTTGAATTGGCTATCTTCATCAAGTCCCTTGAAGTAGATCTCCAATAGCTCAATTTTTGGTATGCCATGGTGTGGACAATCTAGGAGAAGATCTTTGAATCTCTCCTAAGACTTGAATAAAATCTCTCTATCCCTCATCACGAAGGCATTGATCTTCTCTCTTAACTCGGTAGTCTTGGAAGGTGGGAAGAACTTAGTCAAAAACTCGGTTGTCATCTCCTCCCAAGTACCAACTCGCCCTTGTGGAATAGATTGATACCAAGCCAAGGCTTTATCCTTAAGAGAGAAGGAGAAAGCCCTAAGCTTATGGTTGTTGCTCTCCAATCTAGGCGGTCTAAGAGTCTCCATCAAGATCTCATAATTCATCAAGTGTTGATGAGGAGACTCTCCTTTCATCCCTTCAAATTGATTATGCCGGATCATTTGTAGAACTTGAAGGCGGAGCTCATAGTTGTGGGTTGCGGGATCTCCTAAGTTCACACCCGGACGGTGTGCTCTTTGTGCCGGATCCATACGTCTCCCTAGGGTTTGTGGCTCCTCAAATGCAATAGGAACAACCCTAATATTCGCCGCCGGCTGCGGTTGTGGTGGTGGAGGAGGTGGAGGTTGTTGACGATTAAGCTCTCCTCGTACAAGGGTTTGCCTAATCTCATCAATCTCCCTCCTAGTTGCTTCTTGCCTCTCATTGGCAAGTCTCCTTTCTTCCTCCAAGAGCTCATCTCTTAGCCTTATTTTCTCTAAGGCTTCATCCAATTCAGCTTGAAGGTCTCTTCCGGCCATCTCTTTCCCCTTTTTAATATTCTTGGATCTAGATCTAAGGGTTTTCTCCGGTTCGGGATCGAATGGAGCTAAATCCTTGCCACGAGATCTTCGCATACACCTAAAGAGTAAAAGATGTCCTGAAAAGCAAAGACACAAACCAAAAAGAGATCAAAAGCAACAAGAAAGATCTACACTATAAACAATCACAAAATAGACTCAATCTACACCTAGTCCCCGACAACAGCGCCAAAAACTTGTCACGCTAAGATCGTGTGATGCGCAATTGGGTTTTAAATTTATACTCGTTATAATTCTCCTAACTCCTAGCGAACCCGCAGTGTACGGGACGTTCGTAGTAGAGATAGTATTCCGAGGTCGAACACAAAGACTAAGGTGAAATCGATTCAATTTGTGATTAATTCTAGTGAAGATCTATGTTAAGAAAAGAGGAGGAAATGAGAAGTCAAAATCTCAAATGTTTTTGGTTGGATTTTGGTGATCAATCAAAGATCACAATTCATGCAAAATAAACAATCATTAAACTATGAATCAACACAAACAAACGAGCTAAATGAAAGATATGGATCAAAGGAAGAAAAGACGGATTCTAGGGTTTGGAAGTTCCGGTTATGGCATAGGACTCAAGCTATCTATTCGTTCCTTGGATTAACTATGTTGGGATTAAATGTTTCTAAATTGGGATTAATCACCGGGTAGGTCTCATAGTCCGTGATAACACGATTTATGAGCTAGTTTTAGGTAGACATTTAGATAGGATTCTCGCTCAATCATGCATTATCTAGCACTAGTCCAATACGTTTTACACTCAAAACATGTGTTTTGTCGAGATAGACGTCTACACGGACTTGTGTGCGTTTTGTAGGTATTTCGGAGAATTTCGAGCTAAAACGACGCGTTTGAGGGTCGCTCATTTAGAGGACACGTTTCCAACTCATTAGAGCGCAAGGCAAGAGCTGAAAAGGACTCATGGAACCTTGCCAACACAGGCCATGCACCAAACCTCAGCCTAACGATCCAAAACAAAGTTTCTGCACAGAATCACGGTCATCTGAAGAACCACGGCCGTGGAAATGACCGTGGTTTTTGCCAGATTCTCGTGACAGCTGTGCCACGACTCTCATGGCCAGCTCATGAAGAATTGGTTATAAAAGTGGTCCTTGATAGTTGTTAGAGGCAGCTGGGATTTGGGGTAGTTGAGGAGCAGCTCATACATTCTCCATTGGGGGTTTTTCACAAAATATATTCCAAGAAGAAGAAGGATTTTTCCTAGGAAGGAAAGTGCAAGAAGAAGAAGAAAGGAGCCATTGCCATTGAAGAGGAGAGGAGAAGACACACTTAGCTCTTGTATTTTCGGATTTATTTCTAGAAGTTTTTGAACTCTTGAACCTTCCTTTGGAAGGGTTGTAAGTCGTTCTAATTCCATCTTCA
>BSUD01000006.1:8472822-8581538 GCA_033239045.1 Fagopyrum esculentum | reverse complement strand
AGAGGGAAGATCAATGCCTTCGTGATGAGGGATAGAGAGAGTTTGTTCAAGTCTTGGGAGAGATTCAAAGATCTTCTCCTAGATTGTCCGCACCATGGCATACCGAAGATTGAGCTATTAGAAATCTACTTCAAGGGGCTTGATGAAGATAGCCAATTCAAGCTTCAATCACTTTCCGGTGGGACATTTATGGAGAAACATGTAGATGATGCTTGGGAGTTTGTGGAGAAGCAAGCTCTAGTGATTGAGAAGTACTCTCATAGGAAGAGTGAAGGAAGAAAGGCGGGAGCATATGAGGTGAGTGAAGTCACCATGAGCAATTTCAAGCTTGACGCCATCAACAACGAGTTGAAATCCTTGAGAGAGTTGTGCACTACAACCTTGAAGAGCCAAACAACTCCTCAAGCACCTCCACAAGCTAACTTGTCTTCCAAGGAGGAAGATGTGAATTACATGGGAAGGGGCAACTTCAACAATTACTAAGGCCCAAGGAACTTCAACAACAACCGGCAATTCAACAATTACCGGCCAAACCATAACCATCCCGGATTTTCTTACTCAAATCCGGATGGAGCCTTGAACCCTCCCGCCTCCACAAGCACCACTCCACCACAAAGAGCTTCACAAGAACCTCCACCCGGTTTTCCTCAACCTTCAAAGGATAGAACCGAAGTCATGTTTGAACAATTGCTAGGAAGATTGAGTGGACTTGAGAGTACCGTCACTTCAATTTCTAAGGCTCAAAAAGTCTTGGAAGCACAAGTCTTTCAAAAAGCGGGTGAGGCACATAGAGATCCGGGAAAGCTTCCCGGAAGAACCGAAGACAACCCAAGAGGCCAAGTTTTGGCTATCACAACAAGGAGTGGGTTGAGTATGAAGGATCCTTTGCCCAAGGACCAAGCTAAAGGGAAGCAAGTAGTGGTAGAAGAGGGAAGAAAGCAAGAAGATGGGGGGAAGAGCAAGGATGTAGAGCCAACTTATGTGGCACCGCCTCCATACAAGCCACCACTACCGTTCCCGCAATCAAGAGCAAGAGCTCGTTTGGACAATCACTTTGGTAAGTTCCTTGAACTAATGTCCAAGTTACATATTAACATTCCGTTCATAGATGCCATCTTAGGAATGCCGGCATACGGAAAGTTTTTGAAGGAAATACTCTCCAACAAAAGGAAGTTGGAGGAGTATGGGGAGATTAGGATGACCAAGAGATCCTCGGAGTTAATCCAAACGATGAAGGAAGCAATGCCCCCCAAGCTAAGGGATCCGGGCTCTTTTTGTGTTCCAATTGGAGTAGGAGATGTGAAGTACGAAGCCCTTTGTGATCTTGGGGCGAGTGTAAGCATCATACCGCTTGCACTTAGTAACAAGGTCGGGCTAGGAGAGCCAAAGCCGGTCAAGATGACCCTCTATATGGCGGACCGATCTATCACTCACCCGGTTGGGATTCTTGAGGACATCCCGGTGCAATTGGGAGGATTCTATGTGCCTATCGACTTTGTAGTGTTGGACATTCCGGCGGATTACCCGGTTCCCATCATCCTAGGAAGACCTTTCCTAGCCACATCCGGATGTTTAGTGGATTGCAAGAACGGGACTCTCTCCTTCAACATTGGAGAGGAGAACATCAAGTTCAAGCTGTCCACAATGATGAAAGGGCCAACCCTTGATGAAGATATCTTCAACATAGTCGAGCAAGAAGAATCTAGAGAAATGGTGAGCTCGATTTTGATCAAGGATCCCTTGGAAAAGGTTCTTACCTTGAGTATGATGGAGGAAGACATTGAGGAGGGTTGCAATCAAGAGATCAAGGCCTTGGAGGCATTGGAAGAGGAGCCAAGAGTTGGATTTGAGAGCCATGAAGAAATTGTGAACAGCTGCAAGTTCCACGGTCGAGATTTAGGAACCACGGCCGTCAAACTCTCTGGACAACTCCGAGAAACAAGCCTGGAAGGAACCACGGCCGTGGAAGTTGAGCTAACCGTGATTCCAACCGTGGTTTCCCCTGAATCAGCTCTTAATGATGATCAAGCTTCTAGGAGCCAAGGGGAGTCTTCATTTGCTTTGGATTCATCTCATCCAATCTTATTTGGATCGTCTTCAACCGAAAAAGGTCCTCCCTCACTTGAACTCAAACCCCTTCCCTCTCATTTAAAGTATGCATTCCTTGGTGATAATTCTACATATCCGGTGATTGTTAATGCATGCTTGAGTGATGATGAACTTGCTAAATTGCTACATGAATTGAGATTGCATAGGAAAGCCATTGGTTATACTATTGATGATTTGGTTGGCATTAAGCCATCTTTGTGCATGCATAAGATAATGATGGAAGATAACCACAAACCCTCTATAGAACATCAAAGGAGATTGAATCCTATAATGAAAGAGGTGGTCAAAAAGGAAATCATTAAGTTGCTAGATGCGGGAATTATCTACCCTATCTCGGATAGTAAGTGGGTTAGCCCCGTTCATGTAGTACCTAAGAAAGGTGGAATGACGGTAGTAACTAATGAGAACAATGAACTAATACCGACTAGGACGGTCACGGGATGGAGAATGTGTATAGATTATAGGAAATTGAACATGGCCTCTAGGAAAGATCACTTTCCCCTCCCCTTCATTGACCAAATGCTAGAAAGATTAGCTCAACACTCTCACTTTTGCTATCTAGATGGGTATAGTGGATTCTTCCAAATCCCTATCCACCCCGATGACCAAGAGAAAACAACTTTTACATGTCCATGGGGTACCTTTGCATATAGGAGAATGCCATTTGGGTTGTGTAATGCACCCGCCACCTTTCAAAGGTGTATGATGGCTATCTTTTCGGAATACATAGAAAATATCATGGAAGTGTTCATGGATGATTTCTCTGTTTATGGTTCTTCTTTTGATGATTGCTTAGCTAATTTGTCATTGGTGTTGCAAAGATGTGAGGAGACAAATCTTGTCTTAAATTGGGAGAAATGCCACTTCATGGTAAGTGAAGGGATTGTGTTAGGACACTTGGTGTCTAACCGTGGCATTGAGGTTGATAGGGCTAAGATCGAAACGATAGAGAAGTTGCCACCACCTACCTCGGTGAAGGGGGTAAGGAGTTTCCTAGGGCATGCCGGTTTTTACCGGAGGTTCATCCAAGATTTCTCTAAAATTTCTAAGCCTCTCACTAACCTACTAATGAAGGATGTTGATTTTGTCTTTTCCAAAGATTGTCTTGAAGCGTTTTGTAGGTTGAAGAACGCCTTGATCTCCGCACCCATCATGCAACCTCCGGATTGGAGTCTACCATTTGAGATCATGTGTGATGCAAGTGATGTGGCCGTTGGGGCCGTTCTGGGGCAAAGGAAAGAAGGGCGCACTCATGCTATTTACTATGCTAGCAAGACGCTAGATGATGCCCAACTCAATTATGCTACTACCGAGAAGGAGTTGTTAGCGGTGGTGTATGCATTTGAGAAATTCCGCTCGTACCTTGTTGGAGCGAAGGTCATAGTTTACACGGATCACGCGGCGATCCGTTATCTACTCACAAAGAAGGATGCCAAGCCAAGGTTGATTCGGTGGATCCTTCTTCTTCAAGAGTTTGATTTGGAGATAAGAGATAAGAAGGGATCCGAGAACTCGGTGGCGGATCACCTTAGTAGACTCCCACCATTAGAGCTTGGGAAAGACAACATCCCGATAGATGACTCGTTCCGGGATGAACAATTGCAAATGGTGGAAGAATGTTTTTTCCAAGTGGCTAGAGGAAGTGAACCATGGTATGCCGACATTGTGAATTACTTGGTGTGTGAGGAAGTGCCTCCCGGATTATCATATTCGCAAAGGAAGAAGTTCTTCAACGATGTAAGGCATTACTATTGGAGCGAGCCACTTCTATTCAAGAGAGGCCCGGATGGGGTGCTAAGAAGGTGCATACCGGAGGATGAAGTGGAGAGTGTGATCCGGCATTGTCACTCCTTACCATGTGGAGGGCATTCTAGCTCACACAAAACGTGTGCCAAGGTATTGCAATCCGGTTTTTATTGGCCTAACTTGTTTAGAGATGTGCAAGGTTTTGTAGCGGCATGTGATGCTTGCCAAAGAACGGGAAACATTTCAAGGAGGAATGAAATGCCCTTGAATAACATCCAAGAAGTTGAGATTTTTGATGTGTGGGGTGTAGACTTCATGGGACCATTCCCTTCTTCATGCGGCAATCTCTTCATCCTATTGGCGGTGGACTATGTATCAAGATGGGTAGAGGCAATCGCCTCTCCTACAAATGATGCCAAAGTGGTGGTGCGGTTCTTCAACCGAGTGATCTTCCCTAGGTTTGGAACACCAAGGGTGATCATTAGTGATGGAGGGAAGCATTTCACAAATAGGATTTTTGGAGCACTTTTGGCCAAGTATGGGGTGACTCATAAGGTAGCAACACCTTACCACCCCCAAACTAGTGGTCAAGTGGAGATCTCCAACCGAGAGATCAAGGCCATCCTCGAGAAGACGGTGTCTAGGACAAGGAAGGATTGGGCTATGAAGCTCAATGACGCACTATGGGCATATAGAACCGCCTTCAAGACACCTATTGGCACCACTCCCTACAAGTTGGTCTATGGCAAGTCTTGCCATCTTCCGGTGGAAATGGAGCATAGAGCTTATTGGGCCATTAAGTGGCTAAATTTTGACCTCAAGGAGGCGGGAGAGAAGAGATTGCTTGATATAAATGCCCTTGAGGAGCTCCGGTTGGAAGCTTATGAGAATGCCCGGATTTACAAGGAGAGAACCAAAAGGTGGCATGACAAGAGGATCATTCCAAAGGAGTTGAGTGAAGGAGATCTTGTCCTTCTCTTCAACTCAAGGCTAAGACTCTTCCCCGGAAAGCTCAAATCAAGATGGACCGGGCCATATGTGGTGAAAAAGATCTTTCCCCATGGAGCAATTGAAATAGGAGGGGAGCATTGTGGAAATTTCAAGGTGAACGGGCATCGTTTGAAGAAGTATATTCCGGGAGCCCCGATAGACATGATTGCCCCGCTTCACCTTGCATAGACACTCCCGAGTTTGGTCAAGCTAATGACCTTAAAGAAGCGCTTGGTGGGAGGCAACCCATCGGTAACATTTTCCCTTTTCATTTTTGCTTAGATTTTTTTTCTGTTTTTGTGTGCTTTGTGTGTGTTTTATGTGTGCTAGAACATTAGTGGCATTGGAAGCCTTTCTTGGAAATGATGATGATGAAACCCTCACCAATCATGGGTGGAGCGGACGCGGAACTTGGACGGCTAGCGGTGCCTAGCGCGGGTTTCAAAGCTTGAAGGATGCTTAGAGCTCCCTACCATGGTTGAAAGGATCATCCAACATCAATCCTCTTGAGAATTCCCAAATACCGAAGCAAACCATTTTACATTGTGAGAACCTTCTTTCACTCTCTTTACTTGAATACCACATTGGGGACAATGTGTTTCTAAGTATGGGGTGGGGTTTGCATGATCCTTTGCATGAAGAGCATCTAGGATAGGTTAATATTTGCACATCTCTTGCATTGTACATACTTAAATCGAAAATTCCATAAAAATCAGAAAATTTAAAAAATTTTGTGCTTTCTAGGCTTGGATATGATCCTAATGATGAAACTTGTCTTGTGATTGGCTATGAATGGCCTTATGTGTTAAATTGATAAATGCATATGTGGACTTGAACTACTTCTCTTGAATTCCATGAATGACTTGAGAGCATGATGATTGCCTAGAATGGATTGAGTATTGAAAGTCGAAATTACATAATAGTTCTTGCATACCATCTAGGAATGAATAAGGCATTTCATCTTTCTCTACTTCTCATCTTGATCATGATTGCTTGAGCACCTCAATTGATATAAAATTTGACCTCCTTTTAAACCCATCCGGGAATAGGAGCATGCTAGTGTGTTTGAATGTGTGAAAAGCAAGTGCGGGGTGAAGATGTAATGAAAAGAATGTCGTGAATGGAATGCTGAAATTATTGTGGAAGTGTAGCCAAAATAGGTTTGGGGGCGTTGGCTTAGATGATAAGTAACTCGGTACACTTCACATAATCGGGTGTTGGTGCCTTGCCAAAGTCAAATGAGCCAATAGCCTTAACGAGCTTTGGTATGTGTGCCCGGTGTGGATGCACCTCGAAAAAGAGAAAAAGCCCGAGGATAGCTAATCACCGAGGTTTCGGCTATTGTACACCAATGCCATTGTCTCAAAAATGAGTCAAAGAAAAAGAAAAGAATGCAAGATAGAAAAGAAATACACACTTGGGGGAAGTTGATCGAGGACAAGGAGTGAAGTTAGTTCCATTCCCGGATTAGCATCACATACCTAGAAAATTCCCCTCCCAATTACAACGTTTCTTGGCCTTTTATGTCACAATCCCTTATGACCTACTTGCATGTTTGTAAGACTTAGTAGTATAGATTGGATAGACTCTTGATCTTCTTGACATCTCCGTCCTCCCAACTCATGCATGCTTTTGAGTTAAGTACAATTGTCTTTCCATGCCCTTATTGTTTGATACGTAATTGCTTATTCAATTGCCATTGATCATGACTATGAAGGGGATCCAATAGTAGAAGCACAAAACCAAAAAGATTTTGCCATTTTTCTGCATACATAAATCATGTCATCTCTTAATCTATAGTTGGGAATTTGCTCGGGGACGAGCAAACCTTAAGTATGGGGTATTTTGATAACACGATTTATGAGCTAGTTTTAGGTAGACATTTAGATAGGATTCTCGCTCAATCATGCATTATCTAGCACTAGTCCAATACGTTTTACACTCAAAACATGTGTTTTGTCGAGATAGACGTCTACACGGACTTGTGTGCGTTTTGTAGGTATTTCGGGGAATTTCGAGCTAAAACGACGCGTTTGAGGGTCGCTCATTTAGAGGACACGTTTCCAACTCATTAGAGCGCAAGGCAAGAGCTGAAAAGGACTCATGGAACCTTGCCAACACAGGCCATGCACCAAACCTCAGCCTAACGATCCAAAACAAAGTTTCTGCACAGAATCACGGTCATCTGAAGAACCACGGCCGTGGAAATGACCGTGGTTTTTGCCAGATTCTCGTGATAGCTGTGCCACGACTCTCATGGCCAGCTCATGAAGAATTGGTTATAAAAGTGGTCCTTGATAGTTGTTAGAGGCAGCTGGGATTTGGGGTAGTTGAGGAGCAGCTCATACATTCTCCATTGGGGGTTTTTCACAAAATATATTCCAAGAAGAAGAAGGATTTTTCCTAGGAAGGAAAGTGCAAGAAGAAGAAGAAAGGAGCCATTGCCATTGAAGAGGAGAGGAGAAGACACACTTAGCTCTTGTATTTTCGGATTTATTTCTAGAAGTTTTTGAACTCTTGAACCTTCCTTTGGAAGGGTTGTAAGTCGTTCTAATTCCATCTTCAGATTTGGATTGTGTTTGAAGTTCATTTGTTCATCTTCTTACTCTCATTTTCTTGCAATGGAGGTTATGAATCTATGCTTGTTTGTTTTGATTTCCATTATGAATATTGTAGGCTAGATTGATGTGATTCTAGGGTAAGGAAAGGATGGTTATGGCTAGATCTATGATAGGACGGACTTAGATTTACCTTTGGATGATTTTTGTTTATGAACGTAGCTACTGTTAGGAATCACGGGTAGTTCTTGAAGAACCACGGTCGTGGTTTCTGTAGAACGAACCGTGATTTTCCCTGGTTCGAATGATTTTACCTTAGATTCATAAAATTGTTGAAACCCTAAGTTTTTGCTGAGTTTAACCTACCCTAGGGTGTCCTAGTGTAGTGATTAAGTGTTAGGAGAGACTTACCCGGTAATCCTTGCCCTTAGAATCTAAAATAGTAAAACCTTAGGTAATGGTGAGCCTAATAAGCCGCCATTGGATTAAGTGTTCTAGGATAGTTGCTTAGAACTTCCCGTTCCGAGACTTACCCGGTAAGGATAGGTTAGATCTCTAAGTAATAATCCGGTTTGTGTAGAATTCCTATCCTTAGGTTCTTAGAGACTTACCCGGTGATGAGACCTTAGGATTGGACTAGCGGACCATGAGACCTACCCGGTAATTGATCCCAATCTAGAAACACTTAATCTCAACATATCATAATCAATCCAAAGAATGAATAGATAACTTGAGTTCTATGCCATAACCGGAATTTCCAACCTCTAGAATCCGTTTTCTCTTTTCCTTTGATCAATATCTTGTTTGATTGTTTGAGTTGATTTTTGGTTTAGTTTGATTTGGTTGCTTGCATGAGTTGTGATCTTTGATTTGATCACTTAAACCGACAAAAACAGATTGCGATTTTCCCCTTTTCTTTGTTTCCTTCTTTTCTTTAGACTTAGACCTTGCTAAAATTCAATCACAACATAGTTCGATTTCACCTTAGTCTTTGTGTTCGACCTTGGAGTACTTATCTTTCTACATACGTCCCGTACACTGCGGGTGCGCTAAGAGTTAGGATAATTATAACAAGTATAAATTTAAGGCTTATTGCGTGCACACTTTTTAGCGTGACAGTCCGCTAGTCCATTCCTAAGGTCTCATTACCGGGTAAGTCTCTAAGAACCTAAGGGACGGAATTCTACTCAAACCGGATTGTTATCTAAAGATCCAACCTATCCTTACCGGGTAAGTCTCGGAAGGGTTAGTCCTAAACTACCATCCAGCACACTTAATCCAATGGCGGCTTATTAGGCTCACCACTACCTAAGGTTTGTTATCTTTGGAACCTAAGAGTAAGGATTACCGGGTAAGTCTCTCCTAACACTTAGTTGCTAACGCTAAGTCACCCTAGGATAGATTTAACTCAACAAACACTTAGGATTTCAACATTTTAACAATCTAAGACTAGATCCACCGAACCAGGGAAAATCACGGTTTGTTCTACCTAAACCACGGCCGTAGTTTGACAAGAACCACCCGTGATTCCTAACAGAGGCTACGTTTATGCACACAAGTCATCCAAAGATAAATCTAAGTCCGTCCTATCATAACCCTAGCCACAAACATCCTTTCCTTACCCTAGAACCTCATCTATTTAGCCTACAACATTCATAATAGAAATCGAAACAATCAAACACAAAATCATAACATCCATTTACAAGATAATGAAGAGAAGGAAAATGAACAAGTGTACTAAAACAAACCAAGCTGAAAATAAAATTAGAGTAACTCACAATCCTTCTTAAAGAAGGTTCAAATGGTTCATACAACTCTAGAAATGGAATCCGGAATTCTTCACTACAAAAACTATCAAGGTGTGTGATAGTGTGTGTTCTTCTTCTCTTCTTCAATGGAGCTCTTCTTCTTCCTTTTTGACACTTTCCTTCCTATAAAATCTTCTTGTTGAGAGAATATTTTTGTTAGAGGGTCATGGATAATGGAGAGCTACTCCAAGATACCCCTCACAACCCATGAAGGACCACTTTTATAACAAACTTGCATGAGCTGACCATGAGAGTCGTGGCACAGCTGTCACAAGAATCTGGCAAAATCCACGGGTAAAACCACGGTCGTGGTCTTGGTCTAGACCGTGATTTGCTCCAGAAACTTCTCCTATGCTCGTTAAGTCATGATTTGGTGCATGGTTTGTGTTGGCAAGGTTCCATGAGCCCTCCTTGGCCCTTAGTTTGCATCCTAATTAGTCCGAGGGTGTGTCATCTTTATGAACGATCCTCAAACGCATCGTTTTAGCTCCTAAATCTCCCGAAATACCTACAAAGCAACGCACGAGTCCGTGTAGACGTCTATCTCGACAAAGTACGTGAATTGAATGCAAACGTCGTGAACTAGTGCTAAATCATGCATGAATGAGTGAGAAATCTATCTAAATGATTAACTAAAACTAGCTCATAAATCGTGTTATCAGGAATGTCAAGCACGACAAAGTCAATGGGAACAAAGAATTTACCTAGCTTGACCGGGACGTCTTCTACAATACCGACGGGGCGAGTGATGGATCGATCCGCCATGTACAACGTCATCTTCACCGGTTTAGGGTCGCATAAACCGATCTTCCTACACAATGCAAGTGGTATGATGCTCACACTTGATCCTAAGTCACATAATGCATCGTATGTGACATCTCCCACTCCTATGGGAATGCAAAATGACCCCGGATCCTTTAGCTTTGGGGGCATTTTCTCCTTCATGGTCTTGATGAGATCCGAAGAATCCGAACTCATCTTAACCTCACCGAAATCCTCTAGCTTTCGCTTGTTAGAGAGGATTTCCTTCAAGAGCTTGCCATAAGCCGGCATACCTACGATAGCATCAATGAAAGGTATATTAATATGCAGCTTGCTCATGAGTTCTATGAACTTACCAAATTGTTTATCTAGGCGCGCTCTCGCTCTAAATTGAGGGAATGGTAGGGGAGGTTTGTAAGCTGGAGGAGGAACGTAGACATCTTCCTTCTCCTTCCCCTTCTCCTTGTCTTTCTCAACGGAGACTTCAACAAACTTAGGCTGCGGATCGGTGGTAGTCACTCCGCTCCTAGTTGTGATTGCCATCACCCTTCCTTTAAGGTTGTCCTCCGTCTTTCCTGGAAGTTTCCCTTGATTCCTAGGAACTTTCTCCGCTTGGCTGAACATTTGGTTTTCTAAAACCTTTTGAGCTTTATCAACCTTAGAAATTTGATCATCAACCTTAATGATGCGGTTCTCCAACCCTTGAAGCTTTCCCAAAATCGTTTCCAACATGGGATCGGACTTCTCTTTCCCCGAAGTGCTTCCTGCATTAGATGTTTGCCCCTGGCTTTTCAAAGGAGTAGAGGAAGAGGAAGGTGGAGTTAGTGAATTAGAATTGGAAGGATAAGAGTTACCGGAATTTTGTTGATTGGAGCGCCAATTGTTGTTGTTTGAACCACTATTGTTGTTCCAATTGTTGTTCCGATTGTTGTTGTTGCCATTCCAATTATTCCGGTTGTTGTTCCGGTTATTGTTGTTGTTGTTGCGGTTTGTGTTATCACCGCCATTGTTGTTGTTGCCCAAATAGCCAACATCCTTTCCTTGTTGCTTTGGAAAGTTGGTCTTGATAGCCTCCTTCAACTCTTTGATCTCATTGTTGAGGGAGAAAATCTGATTTTGAGCTTCACGTGTGAGCTTTGCTCCTTGCTCCACACGATTTCCCTCCACTTTCCGGTGGGAATACTTCTCTATGACCCTTGCTTGCTTCTCAATGAAGTATCAAGCGTCATCTTCCCTCATGTCCATGAATGTACCACATGAGAGGGATTGGAGCTTGAATTGTGTCTCCACATCCAACCCCTTATAGTATATCTCCAACAAGGCAAGTTTGGATATGCCATGATGAGGGCAATCCAAAAGCAAATCCTGAAACCTTTCCCAAGATTGAAACAAACTTTCGTTAGATCTCATGGAAAATGCATTAATCTTACCTCTAAGTTCCGCCGTTTTGGAAGGCGGAAAGAATTTGGTGAGGAACTCCGCAGAAAGGTCTTCCCACGTGTCTAGTTTCCCACTAGGAAAAGCTTGGTGCCAAGACAACGCTTTCCCCTTCAAAGAGAAGAAGAAAGGCTTGAGCTTATAGTTGTTGGTAGTAGCGTTCTTCGGCTTCATTGTCTCCATCATACACTCAAAGTTTTTCAAGTGTTGGTGTGGAGATTCAGCGCTTGTTCCGCCAAATTGGTTTTGGCGAACAAGAGTAATAACTTGCGGGTTGAAGCTAAACCCAGCATCATCAACATCAAAATTCACGCCCAAACGGCGTGGTTGTTGTGTTGGATCCATCCTTTGGCCAAGAGTTCTTGGCTCATCATCTACACGTTCGATCCTTGCATTCCTAGGTGGAACACGGCGATTAGCAGCTCCCCGTGGATGGAAAGGATTCACATTGATCGTGGGATCAATTTCCTCTAATGCCGGCATGGAAGAGTCACTATCACCAACGGATGAATGACTTCTTCTTCTCGATCTTGATGGCCTTCTTGAGGGTTTCCTGCTAGTCTTCATCTTAAGGTCGCTTAATTCCATCCACATTTGGAATACAACATCGGTTAGATCATCAACTTTAGATTGATGACGTTCCGATTCCTCTATACGAGTTTTCTCACTCCATTGGAGTTGAGCTTCTTTCTCCGCTAGCTCCGATTGAAGATCACGTTCGTGTTCTTCAGCCATCTTCTTTTCCTTACGCTTTTGCCTTAAAGTCCTCTCAAGCTCTTGATCAAGAGGTAAGAGATCCTCGGTGTTCCTAGACCTGCGCATGCACTCAAAAAGATATCAAACAACAAAGGAGAAGCTCCCAAGCTTGACAACCGGAAACCGAATTCGGCCTAGACCAAATCCCCGGCAACGGCGCCAAAAACTTGTTCGCCACTTAGCGTGCGTGCAAATAAGCTTTAAATTTATAAAACTAGAATCAAGCAAGCGAACCCGCAGTGTACGGATCGGCGTAGTTGAGCAAGAATTCCAGAGTATCGAACACATGGATTTGGGGGGTTAAATCTAGTTAAGATTATCAAGCAAGTAAATGTATGGAGCTTTTCAAATTATTGGGAAAACAGCAATCCTAAAGATCCAGGAATCCAGTTGTGGCAATCGATTCAAGATATACTAAGGATATAAGGACAAAGTCGAATTATGCAAAGATATACGAATGTAAGGTAATCGTACGGTGAAGTTCCAAAAACCTTATATGACTCACCTACAAGACACTCTCTATAAAGGTTGTTGAGGCTTCAGTATAGAAAGGATCTAAAGGTAAAAATTAATGTCAAATACCCAAACTTATAATCCAAGGATCAAGACTAACTTAACCGATTAAGGTTGTGACACTCATAATCGAGGTAGAGGTTGTTGAGGCTTCACTACCACCTAGAAAAGGCAAGCCAAGACTAAGTTAAAGCAAATCTTTAACTTTGGACTAAAGTAAAAGCAAGTTCGTAAATTAACACAAAATTACGGGTAGTTCTTGAGTTCCACGGTCGTGGAAGCTCAAGAACAGACCGTGGTTTAGGTTTATCGGCGATTCTCTCTAACTCTCAGGATCCAATCTGATTACGATCGATCTATCATCATCTATGCCACAACTATCAACCCTTCACCTTAGAATTGCTAAAGGGTTTTAGCCAACAAGAGTCATATTGATATCAATTTTTAGGTTTAAAAGATTGAAAGATGAAAACTTCCGAAAACCTTCAATAACTTTCAAACCAATCTCAAAGTCACAATCAAGAACAATAATCGTCACTAGATTCGGAATAACACAAACAAACACAAATCTTAGATAAGAAGGAAGAACGGGATGTCAATCCGTCTTCTAAATCAAACCTAAACAAGAAGCGAAATCTCCTTGCGAATAATCTTCCGAATCTTCGATCTTCCGTCAATCCGGAAATCTCAATCACAATCTCCGCCAAATGCGAGATTAGGGCAACTCCAAGGATGAGTGCAAAGTACGTCTCAAGGTAAGCGAAAGTAGGTCTAAGCAAAGGTTGCAAGGATCTCTAAGCGGCGGTGTAAGCGAAGGTGACGGAATCTCTCTTCGTCCGTCCTTTTATAGTGTATGATAAAGTATCGGCCCGGCCCAATCTTGTAAAAGATCATGGCTTAAAGTGTGGCGAAAAAGATCGCCAAGATCATGGTCGTGGAAGATTCCACGACCGTAATTTAGAGCGTGGAAATCAACACGGGTTGAACCAACAATTCCACGACCGTAGAAGTTACTGGAATGAACCACGCTTCACTTGCCATAGTTCCACAACCGTGGTTTAGGGCGTGGAAAGTAGTACGGCCGTATTTTAGAGCGTGGTTTAGGGCTAGAACGTGATTCTTCCTTAGCCTCGTGCATCCTTCAAGTTGGCACTCCTTTGGCTCCTAGGAATGTCCTCAATTCATGGACATGCTCAATCAACTCCATCCTTGCTCAATTCCGTTCGGAAACAGCTCTCAATTACCTATAATCAACATAAAGCTTGTGTAGATCTCTATATCGACATTGTAGATAAACTAACTCACAAATGCATCAATGCTCAATCAATGACTATCAATATGGATCAAATACACTTAGAAAACGTGCCTAAAATATCACAATATTTCATGCTAACACTATTCTAGGGATGCCCGCATATGGGAAGTTCTTAAAAGAGATTCTATCAAGGAAGAGGACGTTGGAAGATTTTGGTGAAGTAAGGATGACATCTAAATCCTCGGAGCTTATTCAAATCATGAAGGAGAAGATGCCGCCCAAATTGAGAGATCCCGGCTCATTTTGCATTCTCATTCAAGTTGGGGATGTCACTTGTGAGGCATTGTGTGATCTAGGAGCCAACGTGAGCATCATCCCGCTGGAGCTATGTGTTAGGATCGGACTTGGAGAGCTCAAGCCGGTGAAGATACGGTTATACATGGCGGACCGCTCCATTACCCATCCCGTGGGCATTTTGGAAGACGTTTCGGTTAAGTTAGGTAACTTCTATTTACCTATAGACTTTGTTGTGCTTGATATTCCCGTAGATTACCCCGTTCCTATCATTCTCGGGAGACCATTTCTAGCAACTTCGGGTTGCAATGTGGATTGTAAGAACGCCAAGTTAAAATTCAACATTGGCGGAGATGAAGTGGAGTTTGCATTGCTTGCGGTAATGAAGGGAGAGCAGCTAGGAGATGATATCTTCAACATCTATGATGAAGAAGAATCAAGAGAGTTGGTGAGCTCTATCCTTATTAATGATCCACTTGAGAGAGTTATTAGTTTTAGCTTAATGGAGGAAGGTATAGATGCTTCTTGTGATGTAGATATACGGAGCTTTAAGGCGCTGGAAGAAGATCCAAGAGCTAAAATTGAAAAATTAATCTAGGAGAAGAAGATCTCCAGTTTCGGTCCCAGTTGCAGTACCTCGACCGAGGCACTTTCTGGACCAAGCGAGGTATTCTTGACTGAAGAACATCTCGGTCACCCACTCTGGACCTCGACCGAGGTTGAAAGCGAGACGATGTCAACTGAGACTTCTGAAATTCCAGTTCTTTGATCTACTCCACTAGAAGGAGGAAGCAAAGATCCACCTCAGAAAGCACCCCCAATTGTGGAGCTTAAACAACTCCCAAGTCACTTGAGGTATGTCTTTCTTGGACCGGATTCTACTTATCCCGTCATCGTTAGTGCTTCCCTCTCCGAATCTGAATTATCTAAACTAATGCATGTCTTGAGGAAGCATCAAAAGGCTTTGGGTTATACTATTGATGATCTTATTGGCATTAAGCCTTCTTTCTGCATGCATAGAATACTAATGGAGGACGATCATAAGACTTCACGGGAACCTCAAAGACGGTTAAATCCGATCATGAAAGAGGTTGTGAAGAAAGAAATTCTTAAGTTGTTGGATGCAGGTATCATATTTCCTATCTCGGACAGCAAGTGGGCGAGCCCGGTGCATGTGGTTCCGAAGAAAGGAGGGATGACCGTTGTGACGAATAAGAACAACGAGTTAAACCCAACTAGGACCGTCATGGGCTGGAGGGTGTGCATCGATTTTAGGAAACTAAACGTGGCCACTCGGAAAGACCATTTTCCACTTCCCTTCATCGATCAAATGCTCGAACGGTTAGCCCAGCATTCCCATTTTTGCTATTTAGATGGTTATAGTGGCTTCTTTCAGATTCCTATCCATCTGGATGATCAAGAGAAGACCACTTTCACTTGTCCATGGGGGACATTCGCTTATAGGAGGATGCCATTTGGATTATGTAATGCACCCGCCACCTTCTAGCGATGCATGATGGCTATCTTTTCCGAGTATATAGAGGAGATCGTGGAGGTATTTATGGATGATTTTTCAGTATATGGTTCCTCTTTTGATGATTGCCTATCTAACCTTTCTCTAGTGCTACAAAGATGTGAAGACACTAATCTTGTTTTGAATTAGGAGAAGTGTCACTTTATGGTTAATGAAGGCATTGTGCTAGGACACCTCGTTTCCAATCAAGGTATTGAAGTCGATCGAGCTAAGATCGAGACTATTGAAAAACTTCCTCCCCCTTGTTCTGTTAAGGGAGTGCGGAGTTTTCTCGGGCATGCAGGTTTCTATAGGAGATTCATCAAGGACTTCTCGAAAATCTCTAAACCACTAACTAACCTCTTGAATAAAGATGTTGTTTTTGAGTTTTCGCAGGAGTGTCTCGATGCATTCTACAGGATTAAGGAAGCATTGATCTCCGCTCCCATTATCCAACCTCCGGATTGGACCTTGCCCTTTGAGATCATGTGCGATGCGAGTGATGTGGCAGTAGGAGCGGTGCTTGGACAGAAGAAAGATGGCAGGACCACCGCCATTTACTATGCTAGCAAGACGCTAGACGAGGCCCAGCGTAACTACGCCACCACCGAAAAGGAGCTATTGGCGGTTGTATATGCTTTTGAGAAATTTCGTTCTTACCTAGTAGGGGCGAAGGTTATTGTTTACACCGACCATGCAGCCATTCGTTACTTGCTTGTTAAGAAGGATGCCAAGCCATGTCTTATTCGATGAATTCTCTTGCTTCAAGAGTTTGATCTAGAGATCCGCGATAAGAAGGGATCCGAAAATTCTGTTGCGGATCACCTCAGCCGGCTTCCTCCATCCTCACGCAAGAAAAACGAACCACCCATAGACGATTCATTTCCCGATGAGCACTTGCATTTGTTGGAACATTTGATAGATCTCCTTATCTCACCCCACGATGAAGATGAAGTATGGGGTGAGGATACTTTCCAGCACATTTAGGGATACCATACGGTCCAGCTAGCGACCTTAAATCAAGCGCTTCTTGGGAGGCAACCCAAGGTATTGCTTTCTTTTCCCTTTTTCTAGTATAGCTTTAGATAGTTTGCTTTTGCTTTGCTTTTCTTTGCTTTGTTTTTGGCGTCCTGGATAGATAACAGGTGACATCTAAGGAAGGAATACAACCCAGGAGCAACACTGGAAGGACAGAAGTTCGAGAATTTGAGAAGACGGAGTTTGACTGAAACACATCTCGGTTGCTATCACAGCACCTCGACCGAGATGATTCTTGAGCAATCGAGGCGACTAGGGTTACTGAAGATCCACCTCGGTCCATATCACCTCGGTCCAGTCGAGACCATCTCGACCGAGGTGACAGCAGTTCCGGAAAAGGGTATAAAAGGGGCTGAGATTTCTCTCTCTTCCCTCTCTCACCTTCTCGACCGCGGCGACCCAACTCACCTTGTTCTCTGATTTTCGCCCGTTTTCGACGATTCTCGCTTCCAAACTACAAGGAAAGGGTAGAGGATCGGTTTGCAAGCAACAATCTGCAACAAAAACGATCCAAATCGACCAAATCTGGGGTAATTCGGAAAAAACCCTAACTCTCCCTTCTTCACTGTTTTCGATCGATTTGGGCTTTGGTTGTCCTTGCATTGTGCTGAAAAAAGCTTAAGTACCCCATAGGAACCATTGGTAGTGATATCGAGGGAAAATAACTGGATTTTTGAGAGTTTCGATCGAACAGCACATCGCCTCGGTCCAGTCGACCTGTGCCTCGGCCGAGGTGTTCTTGAGAGTTGTCAGGGCAACCGAGGTGGTCTGACAGAGAGAGAGAAAGATGAATTCTGACAGGCAGCTTGTTCTGAGAGATAGATCTTCCCCTTCTCCTTCTTCTTCTTCTTCTTCTTCTCGCTATACCGGTGATCCATGAGCGTCACCGAGTAGACTATGACCGTATAAGCGGCGCGTCCAGTGATTGCACCACGATTTCTAGATGTGGCTGCGTTTGATTGCCTCCACGTAGATGAGGATTTGAGGCGGATGATAGCTATGGTGGGGCTGGAGCAATTTACTGAGATTAGAGCTCCAACCTACCTCGAGCCCACCTTGGAGTTTGTGAGCTCCGTGACCTACCTGCCTACTGAGCGTGCCATCAAGTACCGATTGATGAACCGGAACTACTTAGTTCCGATGGACCATTGGATGGACATCTTCGGCTTCCCGGCCCCCACAGTTTCTGACTTTCCTTCTCGAGCTGTAGCTCGAGAGTTTTGGGGACAGATAGCTCATGTGGTTGAGCATGCTGATAGGTGGAGATCTGGAGATTCCAGGGAGCGGATTATCTTCCACCTAGCCTTTAGACTTGCTCACCAGATCTTCATCGAGACACTTCTGGCGCGTACTGAGACGCCCTAGAAGATTAGACAGGGGGAGCTGATGAGTCTATACTGTATGGTGACCGGAGGAGTTCCGGACTTTGGAGTGATGCTGGCGGAGGATCTTCACAAGATCAAGGCGAAGGCAAGAGGAGATATCTGTTGCGGAGGTCTAGTGACTCACATCGCAAGTTACATGGACCTTGATCTGAGTGCATGTACTATGGTGGCGGTTGCCAAGCCGCTTGGGCTACAAGAGATGATTACGAGGAGGATCTTGGTTCCTCGCGGACTTACTACGCCGTATGTGGCGATGCCCTGGGAGCAGACTACACTGCAGGGTATTAGATGGTCATCTCAGTTCTCCTTCTATGACCCGCATTACTGGTACACCGCGTGGATTCCTCTTATGAAGGACGGGAGAGACGCAACAGCAGCAGCCCAGGAGCAGGATGATGAGGAGGTTGAGGAGGAGACAGATGAGGATGACGGTGGCGGTGCTGCCATGGACACAAGTACAGATACAGCTGGTACCAACATACCAGTCATCGATCTAGACGACGAGGAGACAAAGGAGGAGCCAGCTGTAGCACCAGCACGTCCTGCCAAGCGTAGGGTACGCAAATAGAGGGATCCAATTGCTCACCGCCGGATTGATGATCTGACGGACCAGATGATAGATTCCTACGCCGCCTTATCCCTAGAGATGAGAGAGATGCGGGAGAGCCAGCACTACCAGCGCCGGATGATGGAGATCCAATTCCAGCACATGATGGGCTATCCTTTTGATCCATCCCAGCATCCGTACGTGCCACCACCACCACCGGATTGGGATTAGAGCTTGCAGGATTTCTGTATTTATTTATTATGCAACTCAGCATTGTTCGGTGAGTACTCTGTTTCTTTAGACTTATTTTGACCCATTGGGACAATGTGTCCCAAGTATGGGGTATGCGGATGTGTATTATTTGATTTATGTGGATGTTTGTATGACTTGATTCGGATAATTATGATTTTCCTTATGCTCTATGTGCTTATATGAGGCTACATGCATGCATACAGGTTAATTGATTGAGAAAAACGTCAAAAACTGGTTTGAATTTTTTTTTTATTGACCTCGACCGAAGTGATTCTGACCAATCGAGGTACAGTACCTCGGTTGAATTAGAACATCTCGACCGAGGTGGCTTAACTGAGACAGTTATCGAAACGATTTTTGTGCATCAAGGATAAACCATTCTAACTGACGCCCCTGCGCTTTCAAACTGACACCCCTGCGGAAAACACAACAGAGAGCCCTGCTGAAAAGGATACTTACGTCTGGCCCAACTTTCTGCCACTGTGCTCCGAGAAGCCACCAGCTCCTTTTCCTGAGGCCTTGAAGGAGAGAAGAATCATAGAGGACAAGGACCTCTTTGAGACTTTCTCCAAATGCGAGGTAAACATTCCCCTCCTTAAGTTGGTGAAAAGTATCCCTAAGTATGCTCGTTTTTTGAAGGAACTTTGCACTATCAAGAGGAATCAGAAGCTAAAGGGGAAACAGAAAGTGCAAGTGAGTGAGCATGTGTCGGCAGTTTTCCAACGGAGAATGCCCAAGAAGTGAAGCGATCCGGGCATGGTAAGCATTCCTTGTGTTATAGGGGAAATCCGCTTTGACAAAGTAATGCTTGATCTCGGTGCTTCTATCAATGTTCTACCATATTCGATTTACAAATCACTTGGCCTTGGGCCATTAATGGAAACTAGGATTGTAGTACAACTTGCTGATAGATCTAATGTGTACCCGAAAGGGATAATTGAAGATGTATTAGTAATGGTAGACAACCTGAATTTTCCTGCTGATTTCTTTGTAATGGATATGAAAAATGATTCACATGCTGCACCCATTCTGTTAGGTAGGCCATTTCTGAAAACGGCTAGGACTAAAATTGATTATGTTAGTGGTAAATTGACCATGGAGTTTTATGGAGAAGTAGTGGAATTTGACATCTATGATGCAATGAGATTTCCTAGTGATGATCATTCTTTATGTGCTATTGACATTCTTGAACCTTTTGTGCAAGATGTTTTTGATAACTCTGATGTGGATGAATTAAGAAATGTGATTGAGCATGACATTGATGGTTTCAAATCAGATTATATGTTAACATCTAGCATGAAAGAGGTCCTAGCCCAACTAGATGGGCATAAGAGGCTACCTATCTCCAATTTGGCCATTGGGCCCACTTTACTAACCCCAAGCGAAAAGCTTGTTCCGTCCATAGTGCAGGCACCTGAAATAGAACTGAAGGACCTTCCATCACACCTCAAGTACGTTTTCCTTGGAGCACACAATACCTTGCCCGTGATTATCTCTAACAAGTTGACCACCGGACAAGAAGACAAGTTGGTGAAAGTACTAAAAGAGCACAAAACGGCCCTTGGATGGACTATTGCGGACATCAAAGGGATAAGTCCTTCCACTTGCATGCATAGGATTCTACTTGAGGACGAAGCCAAGCCTACTAGGCAACCTCAAAGGAGGTTGAACCCGCCAATGATGGATGTGGTTAAAAAGGAAGTGTTGAAGCTCCTCCAAGCGGATATGATCTTTCCTATCTCGGATAGCACTTGGGTTAGCCCGACCTAAGTAGTTCCAAAGAAGGGAGGCATCACTATGGTGGAAAATCCACATGGAGAGATGGTCCCAAGCAAAACACAAACCGGATGGAGAGTTTGCATTGACTACCGCAAGCTCAATAAGGTAACACGAAAAGACCATTTCCCATTACCTTTTATTGATCAAATGTTGGAACGTCTTGCAGGTCATCAATACTACTGTTTCCTGGATGGATATTTGGGCTATTTCCAAATAGCCATCGCACCAGAGGATCAAGAGAAGACGACGTTCACTTGCCTATTTGGCACTTTTGCATATCGCAGGATGCCATTTGGACTTTGCAACGCAGCAGGCACCTTCCAACGGTGCATGATAAGTATTTTCTCCGAATACATAGAAAACTTCATTGAAGTCTTTATGGATGATTTTACCGTCCATGGAGATAGTTTTGACGCATGTTTATGGCATTTAAAACTTGTTCTTGAAAAATGTGTTGAAACCAATTTAGTTCTTAATTCATAAAAATGTCATTTCATGGCCGAACAAGGAATTGTGCTAGGACATGTAATATCCTCAAAAGGGATAGAGGTAGATAAGGCAAAGGTTGATGTTATTCAAAATTTACCTTATTCTACTAATGTTCGGGAAATCCGATCTTTTCTTGGTCATGCAGGGTTCTACCGACGGTTAATCAAAGATTTTTCAAAAATCTCGGCACCCCTGTGTGAATTGCTCAAGAAAGATGTCACCTTCATAGTAGATGAGGATTGCAAGAAGGCTTTCGACACTTTGAAAGCATGTCTCACCACCACCAATCATTCGTTCCCCGGATTGGGAGAAACCTTTTGAAATCATGTGTGACGTCAGTGACTACGCCGTCGGAGCTGTCTTAGGACAAAAAGACAGACGGGCCTCCCATGTGATCCATTATGCGTCTATGACACTCAATGGAGCGCAAAGGAATTACTCTACCACCGAGAAGGAGATGTTGGCGGTGGTTTTTGCCCTTGAGAAATTCCGACAATACCTACTTGGGGTAAAGGTAATTATCTTCACTGACCATGCAGCTCTTAGGTACCTCATGGCAAAGAAGGAGTAAAAGCCACGATTGATCCGTTGGGTGCTTCTTCTAAGCGAGTTTAACCTAGAGATAAGGGGCAAGAAGGGAGCTGAGAACCTAGTGACCGATCATTTGAACATACTAGTGCAAGAGGAGAAAGATCCAGAAAAAAGAGAGATAGCCGGAAGTTTTTCAGACGATACATTCTACACAACTCTCTGTTGTGTAACCGTCCCTGCGCCTCACACCAGCCGCCCCTGCGGCTCCATCTAGGCGCCCCTACGGAATTGTCGATAGAAGTTTGTCTTGAACTCCAATCTTTTAAGCCTTGGTTTGCTGACATTGTGAACTTCATTGTCAGGAAGGAGTATCCTCCAGACTTCACCACGGCACAACGAGAGAAGGTAAAAGCTGAAGCTCGACACTACGTTTGGGACGATCCTTACTTATGGAAGCATTGTAGTGACCAAGTGATCCGGAGTTGCATTCTGGACAATGAGGTACAATCCGTCCTAACTTTTTGTCATTCTGAAGCATGTGGGGGGCACTTTGGGGCAAACAAAACTACAAGAAAAGTTTTGGATGCCGGTTTCTTTTGGCCACACATTTTTCGAGACGCTTTTGCATTTTGTAAAGTGTGTGATAGATGCCAAAGGGTAGGAAATCTTTCAAGGAGACATGAAATGCCCCAATCCTCTCTTATATTTTGTGAAATATTTGATGTTTGGGGAATTGATTTCATGGGGCCATTTCCTACTTCATTCGGGAACACATATATTTTGCTTGCGGTGGACTATGTTTCCAAGTGGGTGGAAGCAAAGGCCACCAAAACTGATGATTCAAAAGTAGTTGCAGCTTTTCTGAAGGAAAATATCTTTACAAGATTTGGAATCCCAAAAGCCTTAATCAGTGATAGGGGTACCCATTTTTGCAACAAGACGATCACGGCTCTCCTTAAGAAGTACCACGTTCACCAAAGAGTATCAATATCTTATCATCCACAAACAAACGGCCAAGCTGAGGTGTCCAACCGGGAAATAAAGACCATCCTTGAAAAGACGGTTTCTCCCGGGTGGAAGGACTGGAGTGCAAGGCTAAATGACGCCCTATGGGCATATCGGACAGCCTACAAAACTCCTATCGGAATGTCCCCTTTTAGATTCGTGTTTGGAAAAGCTTGCCACCTACCGGTGGAGTTAGAGCACAAAGCTTGGTGGGCGGTAAAGAAGTGCAACATGAACATAGAGGAAGTGGGAGAATTCCGGAAGCTCCAATTGCAAGAGTTGGAGGAACTGAGGCTAGATGCATATGACCATGCTACCACATACAAAGAAAAGACCAAAGCATGGCATGACCGGAACATTCTCCGGAAGGACTTTAAGGTAGGTAACAAGGTACTTCTCTTTCAATCCCGTTTGAAAGTCTTTGCAGGTAAGCTGCGTTCGAGATGGACAGGACCGTTCATAGTAGCCGAAGTATACCCTCACGGGGTTGTGGATCTCTATGATCCCCAAACGCACAAGGTGTTTAAGGTGAACGGACAAAGGCTAAAGCTTTACCTTGAAGGAGTCATGAACGATCCGATTGACGAGATGGTACTAGAGGAGGCACAGTCAGAGAAGTAGAGATCTTACGTCGAGCCAACGACGTAAAACAAAGGCGCTTCTTGGGAGGCAACCTGAAGGAATAAGAAGAGGAGCTTCTGTCAAGGAAAACGCCCCTGTGGCTTTGTATCCCGCCCCTGCGGTGACACTCATGTCTAACGCCGCCCCGGCGCTGGGCCTGCGCCTGAAACACGCCTATCACCGCCCCCGCGGTGACATCCCTACGCCCCTGCGGCGGCCATCCTTGACATGAATTCCCAGCGCTGAGCCTGCGTGCCCTCTCCCTTGTTGCCGCCCCGTGGCAACAAACTCCCGCCCCTGCGGGTTTACCCAGAAAAGAAAAAAAAATAGGATCTCAAAAAAATGCCTACACCTACCACGCACCACCCACCAACCTTCTTCACCAAACCCAAACCCTCTAGACCCCTCTCCTTCAGAAACACCTTCACGCCCCTGCGCCCTCTGCCCACCAACAATCTCGTCGACGCCCCTGCGCCGCCTCCGACAGCCAGCCACCAGTCGAAACGCCCCTGTGCCACCTTCTCCCACTCCCCCCTTACCCTCTCACAGCCCTACGGCCTTCCTCCTCACCCACTTCACACACTCCACCCTAGCTACACCACCGGCGAGACTAAACCACCAAGGACGTCACCAGAGCAGCCTCAGCAACACCCTTCCCATCGCTCCCCAGAAATCGCCTCTGCACTTCTCCCGCACCTGTGGCTGCAAGCATCCGCCCCTGCGCCTCACCGCCCCCGCGCCTGCACAGTCGCCCCTGCGGAAATCACACCGGAGAGGTCGTTTTCTTTTCCTTATTTTGACATTTGTTAATCATTTGCTTCAATTACTTTCAAGAATAGAAGCCCCAAGGAAATACAAGATGGCCGACGCAGAGAAGGAGCGTTATAGGATTGTGCAGGATCGAGTTGTGTATGCAACTCGATTTTTGCATATTCCAACTTTGGAGAAACTAGGCATGCTTGAGAGCATGCAAGCGTTTTTGGCGAATGCCGGGCTTAGAGACTTCCTCCAGAAAAGTGCTCCAACATATCCCGAGCTCAGCAGACAATTTATCTCCACTTTCACAATGGAGAAGGAAGACCACGTGTGTATCGACCTTACCTTCAAGTTCAACAAGGTAAAATACACTCTTGACTACGCCGATCTACGGGAGGCCTTTGGGGTGAATCTAAACCCTCTGCAAACTGGTGGGATCCAATCCCAGCCCCGGACCTGTGCGAGTTTTGGCAAGCAGCTACCGGGTCAGAATTCCATGCTGGGGGTGAGTACTCCAACAAACTCACTCACCCCAGCTTGAGGCTGATTTCAAAGATCCTCATGAGTGTCTTTTGTGGACACAAAGAGAAAAACAAGGTCGCTCTCAAGGAGCTCCCACTACTCTACTCCTGCCTTCCACAGAGCGAGAAGGTGATGGATTGGCCCTCTCTCTTCCTTGCCGCTTTGAAGCGGATCAGGAGGGATGAGCCGAGGGATATTGTCGGCGGTGGGGTGATCTCTTTGATCGCCTCACAAGTGATGGACCTGTCCGAGTTAGAGGACGGGATGACGGCTCCTCTCTACACTAAGGGGAGAACCTATTTTGGATCTCCCTTGCAGATGGGAGCCACCTCACCTACCTCCCCCGGCCTTTACCATTAGGAGGTGAGCTCTCCGAGCTCTACATTCCGGCAGATCCTTTCGTACCGAGGAGGCCACTAGTGGCCATTGTGGAGAGGCATGCTGCCAACTCCAGCCGGGCCCATCAGAAGGAGCACCTGCCCATCCCAGATGACGAGGAGATGCCCACGGTGGCACCAGAGGAGGACCTGGCTCTTGCGAGCCTTCAGGCTCAGATGGCGGCTATGACGACCTAGCACCGGACATGGTAGTCCGATTACCAACAGACTATGCTGGAGCAGCAGCAGAGCTGGCAGACCAGTTTTGTCACCTCCATGACCTCACACTTCGACCAGAGGCAGGAGGCCTGGCAGGCAGCCCAGCAGTAGCAACTGGAGGCTCAGCAGCTGGCTTGGCAGGCCAGTTTTGAGACCTCTTTTGGTCGCCGGATGTCTGCCCAGCAGGACCGCATTGATGACATCTACCGCCGGCAAGAGCACTTCTTCCACCACTTCCCTTACCCACCGGAGGAGGGTCCAGATGGTCCATCCGGACCACCCCACTGAGGGGTACATTTCTTTTCCTTCTCCCACATTTATCTTTGACTCATTTCCACTTTGAGGACAAAGTGTACTTCAAGTATGGGGGAGGGACATATCATTGCTTGTACAGTTCATTGAGTTGTTTTTGGAATTGGTTTTTGCATTGTTGATGACATGAATTATGACCTATTTTTAGGCATGTATTTATATTTTATATAGATTTTTCCTTTATTTTGCATGCATAGACATACATTCATGGCATTTATGGTTATATTCACCTACTTTGCAAGAATAGAGGTCTACACAGAGTTTTATTGCATTTGTAGGTAATTTGGCAAATTATGGAGTGAAATAGCATATTTAAGGATTAAAGCCTTGAAGTGGGACAAAAATGAGCAATAAAAGAAGTTATGACGCGCCCAAAGTATCTTCTGATACCATCAGACGCGCCAAAGTATTTTCTGATACCTTCTGACGCGGCCCAGAGTATTTTCTGATGTCAACGGCTCGACTTCATTTCAGCCCAAATATTTAGGGTTTCATCGTTAAACCCTAGTTTTATCCTACATATATCGGATAGCCTTCAACATTGAAAGGCGGACGGTGACAGCCCCAGTATTTGGATCCCCAAAGAGAGGGAGGCTTGAAGATTTTATTGCGTACAGGAAAGATTCGGGGAAAGACGCATTTTGGAGATTGTGTACTTCGAGGTTATCTTAGGGTTTACCTTTGGAGACGGATTGACACTCCGTTCTTCATTGTTCCTAAAGATTGTTGTGAGGATTTCTATTCCTTTTTTCTACATTCATTCAATACAAACATTTGTTATTGGATTTGAGATTGGTTATTTGATAATCATTGAGTTTTTGAGGTTTTCATCCATTTTCTCTTTAAATTTGATTATTGAATTGATGATGATGGTTATTGGCTAAAACCCTTTAGCAATTCTAAGGTGAAGGGTTGATAGTTGTGGTTTAGATAATGATAGATCGATCGTAAATTGATTGGACCCTGAGAGTTAGAGAGATCTCGTCGACGAACCCAAATCACGGGCTGTTCTTGGAGTTCCACGGCCGTGGTTCTCAAGATCTGACCGTGATTTACCCTAGTTTACGAACTTTGCTTTTACTTTGATCCAAGGTTAAAGATTAGCTTTAATCTAGTCTTGGTTTCCACTTTTCTAGGTAGTAGTGAGACTCATCACCCTCTATTTCGATTTCGAGTGTCACAACCTTAATCGTTTTAGTTAGTCTTGATCCTTGGGTTACAAGTTTGGGTATTTGAGATTAATTCTTGTCCATAGATCCTTTCTATATTGAAGCCTCAACAACCTTTATAGAGAGTGTCTTTAGATAAGTCATATAAAGTCTTGGAACTTCACCGTACATTGCTTTACTTTAGCATAACTTTGCAACTCTTAACTCTGTCCTTAGTTCTTTAGTATATCTTGATTCGATTGCCACAATTAGATACCTGGATCTTTAGGGTTGCTGTTTTCTCCAATATTTGCAAAGCTTTACACCTTTATTTGCTCGATAACTTGAGACTGGGTTTTGTTTCACCAAATCCCTGTGATCGATACTCTGAAATATTTGCTAATCTACGTCGATTCGTACACTACGGGTTCACTTGATTTTATTCTAGTTTTATAAATTTAAGACTTGATTGCACGCACGCTTTTGGGCGAACAATTGTTGAATTCAGTTTGATATTCATTAAAAAAAAGCCAAAGAAGTGAAAAAAAAGGCATGGAAATCCTTGGATAAACCGAAAACCCGAAAGGGCGGTTTAGGCAAAAAGAAGGTAGTCCAAACAACCTTAGGTTGGTGCAAATTTGGACTTGAGAGATGTGAGTTAAAGTGAGAAAAGAAGAAGTGTGGCAAGGTGAAAACCCGAAAGGGCGCCTCGGCAAAATGAGCGACACCGAGTGTAGGTTTCCCTTCCGGCGTTTTGGAGACATAAGAAGGGGAGTCATAAGAAGGTTGTCTTGCTACCTTGTAATGAGTTGCTAATTCCCTTGCTACATTAGGTTGGTTTGAAGTTGTGTTGTTACTTTGGTTGTAAGTACTTTATAATATAAGTTTTGATTCAGTAATACTTTGTGTCTCCTTGATCTCCATTGTCTAATTGCATGTTTACTATTGCTTGAGATTGATCACCTTAGGTTCTAAAGTGCATGTAAACAACTAGGATTAATAGGTTCCGGGTTCGGGTCTTTAATCTAGTAGTAACTTTAAGTAATAACGGGTTGTGATTGTCTTGCTACCTTGTAATGAGTTGCTAATTCCCTTGCTACATTAGGTTGGTTTGAAGTTGCCTTGTTACTTTGGTTGTAAGTACTTTATAATATAAGTTTTCATTCAGTAATACTTTGTGTCTCCTTGATCTCCATTGTCTAATTGCATGTTTACTATTACTTGAGATTGATCACCTTAGGTTCTAAAGTGCATGTAAACAACTAGGATTAATAGGTTCCGGGTTCGGGTCTTTAATCTAGTAGTAACTTTAAGTAATAACGGGTTGTGATTACTTAAAGAAAAGGAACACAAATATAAAGATAAGTTTAACGGTTTTAATCTTCTCTTTATATCCCTTAGTCTTTGTTTGAAAGCTAACTTGTTATTTGTTCTTGTAGGTTTACGGAACTTTAACCTATTAAGTTGTGTTGATGCCGGTTGGCTCAACACATATATACGATCGAGACGGGAGATTACTTGAAAACTTGTAAAAGGAACTCACCAAAGTAGCAATTGCATGCTTAGAATCAACCTAGTGTAGATTCATCCACTATTGTCTTACTTGTCGCATTAACCGTTTTCATAAGTTTTTGTGCATCAATTCAACCAACCCCCCTTGTGTCACTTGTCATTATAATCGATAATTGCATCTAAAACACCTTAACTCTCTTGGGTTCGACCCTTACTTAATCACTATACTTGTTCTTAGTGCTAAGTCGGGATTTACTTTTGATTGGGTATAGACGATCATAGAAATACCGTCGGTCACTAGACAATAACTTCAAAATAACCTAGTTACCAAATTTTAATATATATATATATATATATATATATATATATATATATATATATATATATATTATAGATCCTATGAGAACACCCCTAACGTGTATACATGAGAACAGATTCGTAATTATTATTAGTTTTGTTACGAACGTCTCATATCGTTTAATGTATTATTCGTAGTTATTATTAATTATAGGATCTACTCTAAATCTCAACCCTTAATACTCACCATCCAACGGTGTACGATTGTTCTCATGTATACACGTTAGGGGTGTTCTCATGGGAACCACACCCTATATATATATATATATATATATATATATATATATATATATATATATATATAAATATTATAATTGACTAAATTATTAAGAAAAAATAAATGTCCTCATGAAAAAGTTAATCATTAAACTCAAAACAGTTACATGTACCTTATTTATCAAATATGATAAACCAAAATTTGGGTGCCACAAACTCAACTTTGATGGATTAAAATTCGATTCGGATATAACGTCAATTGGTTTTGCTATACAAAACCATAACGGTGAAGTTATTAGCTTGAACGTTAGAAAAAACAACTTTAACTCGGGAATTAAAGCAGAAGTCTTTGCGTTGAAAGCCGGGCTAAAAGAAGCATAACGGCTAAATATAAAGACGATCGAAATTGAGGGTGATAACTTATGTGTTATCAAGGCACTTCAAGGACTTTGAAGTTGTCCTTGAGAGGTTGAGATGATCTTATCCGACTCTAAACCGGATCTTCGCTTCTTTGAGGAAGTCCAGGTCAGACATGTGTTTAGAGAAATCAGTTGTGTTGCTGACCGATTGATCCATTTGAGAATTTGAATCCCAACACACCCTTTTCTGACAATCTCGAACTTCGTCTTCTCATCCACAATGATGTTTTACGATGGACTACCTCTAAAAGATAGCCCTTCCTCACCACTTTTTATTTTCGAAAAAAATTAAAAATTTACATGTACCTTATTTACAAAAACTTAAAAAGAAGTTGAACAACAATATACCTTTCACATATTTCTTTCTACATATCTAATAACTATACAGTTTCTTAAAAATCATGCATAAATGTATCATTTTGTCAATATCTTATTTTTTTAATATTTTGTTTAACATATAACATAAATACATTTTATCTCTAGAATTTCTTTTAAAATATATTAAAAAAAGCTAACTTTATTTATGTATTTTTTCTTAATTTTAAAATCAAGCTTTTTAATACCAAAAAAGGCAACTTTATTTATACATACATGGAAAAAAAAAGTAGATAGCTAAACCTAATAAAATCTCAAAAACAATACTTATTGTTTTCACACACTATTATAGATAAATGATTTTGTGACCTTGACTATTATGCAACTATTAAGATGTGTGATTCAGAACTACAACCATTTACAGAATCAAAATCAATTAATACAATAAATGAATATTCATATTTATGACAAAAATGTTATGAATGGAGCAATAACTATTATCACTATACTATGAATACCATATTAATTAATGATTCCATGTGGTGTGTGTACGGGTACGCTATGCGTGCAGTAGCAAGTCTCCCACATATGGCGCCAACAAATAACCGTAATAATTTGACCATAAAAATGGCAAGTAAACGAAAATACACATGAATTTAAGGGCATATTAGTCATTAAGGATGCCAATGTGTCATATTCCACGTGGCAAGCGAAGGGCGACGTCTGTAGTCCACGAGCTCAACCCTGCTCTTCATCCAATGCTGTTTTGCACGAGCCACCTTGGCGCCCAATCACCATTACCCTTTTTGCCAGAGTAATATATTTAAATTCTTTTTGAATTATTTTGTATTATTAACGGTGATTTCTTTTGTAAATTACACAAACCTACACTTAAGTTATGGGTTTTTTCATAAATTGATCCATAAATTAACAAATTATGAAAAGTAGTGTTTTTGTTTTATATAGGCAACCATTACCTTGATTAACTAATTATGAATGGTTGTTTGAAAACGAAATATAATTTATAATTTATTTAATGTAATTTGGAAGAAATAAGGTAGTTTTGTGTGATTTCTAATTTTCTTTTCCATATGGTTATATATTCTGACACTTGTTCGTCCGTTTCTTCAACTACTCAAAACAAAACAAAGCAAAGCGAGTTCCAAAGAAAAAATGGCGACTAAAACTCACACGACAGAGGACGCCATGAACGGCGTCGAAGAGGAGCACGAGAGGTGTCCGGTTGAGGAGGTAGCCTTGGTGGTACCGGAAACTGACGATCCAACCATGCCGGTTCTCACATTCCGAGCATGGTTTCTCGGAATTACTTCCTGTGTTCTCCTCATCTTTCTCAACACTTTCTTCAGTTTCAGAACTCAACCGCTTGCTATCAACTCGATTCTCATGCAAATCTCCGTTCTCCCGATCGGACGGTTCATGGCTTCGACTCTTCCTACTCGGAAGTTTCAGGTCTTTGGTTGGAGCTTTACTTTGAATCCAGGGCCGTTTAACATTAAAGAGCATGTAATTATCACGATTCTCGCTAGCTCAGGCTACTCCGCCGGTGGTGGTGATGCGTACTCCATCGGCGCAATTGTTGTTATGAAGGCTTACTATAGGCAGTCGTTGAGCTTCCTATGTGGTGTCTTCATCGTGTTGACTACTCAGGTAAGATTAATTGCCGATTTTCAGTTTCGGTTTCGGATTTAGGGCTTTAAAATCCTCATGCAAAATCTGAAACTAATTGAATTATCTTTGCACGTGGTTGGAATATGAAACTGTTTGATTACTTATTGAATTTGTGTGGTTTTGAAATTCACAAGACAAGAAATGTGAGGATATGAGCACTTGATTCAGCGAGTTCCAATTTTTTTATTTTCTTGTTCGCACTGTCGTTTGCTAAAATTATTGGAGTCAAAGACTAGTCCACGCCTACTCCCAAGGTAGAGTTTACTGTTTCGTTTCTTTTATGTATCTGGGTACTGGAAATAGGAAGGCTGAAGCTGAATAGTCTGCATCAGTTTTTTAAGTTTTTTGGATTTCTTTTTGTTTTTGGGTAGACTTCAGAAGTTCTGATGTATCTGGGTGATGAAAACAGGAAGGCTGAGTAGTTTCATGATAGTTTGTGATCTACTTTCAGTGGTCACTAATTCTTTTTTCTTAGTCGTACTCTATTACTCTCCTGCAAGCCTAAACACAGGAAATAAAATTAGTTTTGATTGGTTCTAAATTTGTAACGCAATTAGTTAATGCTGTTGATTTTGCACAGGTGATAGGTTATGGATGGGCTGGAATACTAAGGAGGTATTTGGTGGATCCAGTTGATATGTGGTGGCCTGCAAACCTTGCTCAGGTCTCCTTCTTCAGGTACCAAAACTATAATGACCAACTCCAATTAACTTTTAAGTAGAGGGATGTATTTTAGATATAGAATATAAATGATATTGATCAGATCCTTATATCGAAATCCAATGTTTGATTCTTTAGTCTAACTTGTAGAATTCAAATAGCGCACGATCAAGTTCCTTAACTTTGGTTTGGATTCGGTAGGTATCCACCAGAGCCTTAGCTAGTCCAGCCAGCCTAAACCCGTTCCTTGACTCTCTTGTGATCTTACATGCTATAAAACTTTTATTATTAATTTTTCAAGCAACATTTTCAGTAATGAGCTCTCTTGTATGAGCACTCACTCGGTCAGTATCATCTTGTTCTATGCTCTTGTCTTAACCCCAGTCCCCACAATATTCTTCTTTTGGTTTATGCTACGCTACATGGATGAACAGATTTGGCATAACGCCCAAATGGACAATGTTAGCATTTTTCTGCGTAAAATTTGAATATCAATATCGTAAATTTCAGAATGTCACAGACTCATAGAGTATAGTTTTTGATGATTTGGTAAAACACTATCTTCATGCCCACTTTTAGTTTGATTGAATATAGAAGAATGTCATTTTTGGTTTAAGAAAATGCAAATAGTAAAGCGCAATCCATACTGTATTGCTTACGTGCCAAATGCTGGACGATATTTTGCAGGATATGCCGTTTTAATGTGTATGTGATTTGGTCAACTTGGCTTTGTTTCACGTGTGGTGTTTTTTTGCAGGGCTCTCCATGAAAGAGAACCGAAATCCAAAGGCATGACCCGAATGAAATTCTTCCTAATTGTCTTTGGAGCGAGCTTTCTCTACTATGCACTACCAGGCTATCTATTCCCAATCCTCACATTTTTCTCATGGGTATGTTGGCTCCACCCGCATAGCATCACCTGGCAACAAATCGGGTCAGCTTACAACGGACTAGGCTTAGGTGCCTTCACAATTGACTGGGCTGGCATTTCAGCGTATCACGGAAGCCCTTTGATCGCCCCATGGACTTCCATTGTCAATGTGGGTGTCGGTTTTGTAATGTTTGCGTACATTGTAATTCCCGTGTGTTACTGGAAGTACAACACTTTCGATGCTCACAACTTCCCCATATTCTCCAATAAACTCTTCCGAGCAAACGGTCTCAAATACGACACTACCCAGATTCTTACCCCACAGCGCAATCTTAACATTGCTGCCTATGATAGTTATGGGAAGATGTACCTAAGCCCTCTCTTTGCCCTCTCCATTGGCTCTGGATTTGCAAGGTTCAGTGCAACCATTGTCCATGTATTTCTCTTCCATGGCAGGTAATATTAATCAACACTCTTAAGCTCCCCATTCTTGATAAATGTCTCTCCAATTTAAATTATATGAATTATACAGAGATATTTGGAGACAGACCAGATCTGCAGTCCATAGTGTCAAGTTGGACATACATGCAAAACTCATGAGTAAATACAAACAAGTACCAGAATGGTGGTTTTCTGGCCTCTTAGTTGCTAGCATTGCACTATCTCTTGTGATGTGCTTCGTCTGGAAGGACGACGTGCAGCTTCCTTGGTGGGCTCTGCTCTTCGCCTTTGCCTTGGCCTTCATTGTCACTCTTCCCATAGGAGTTATTCAAGCAACAACAAACCAGGTATTTAATACAAAATAGAATAGATTAACCTCCATCTTTCCTTTATTGAGTATTTATGATGGATTTTCCTTTGCAGCAAATGGGGTATGATATTATAGCGCAGTTCATGTTTGGATACATTTATCCAGGGAGGCCCATAGCAAATTTGATCTTCAAGATATACGGGCGAATCAGTACAGTTCATGCTCTTGCATTTTTATCTGATCTCAAGTTAGGCCAGTACATGAAGATTCCACCAAGGTGCATGTACACAGCTCAGCTGGTAGGAACGTTGATCGCGGGTCTAATAAACCTCGTAGTAGCATGGTGGATGCTGGAGAACATAGAAGGCCTATGTGATATTGACGCTCTCCACCCTAACAGCCAATGGACATGCCCTAAATTCCGGGTTACCTTCGATGCTTCGGTCATCTGGGGCTTGGTTGGGCCAGAAAGGCTCTTTGGGCACGGTGGGCTATACAGGAACCTAGTGTGGCTCTTCCTTATTGGTGCAGTCTTACCAGTACCTATCTGGGTACTCACCAAGATTTACCCAGAGAAGAAATGGATAGCTCTCATCAACATTCCAGTTATCACATACGGATTTGCGGGAATGCCACCGGCTACACCAACCAACATTGCTAGCTGGCTTATCACTGGAATGATCTTCAACTTCTTTGTGTTCAGGTACCGCAAAAGTTGGTGGAAGAAGTACAACTACGTGCTGTCGGCAGCTCTTGATGCAGGGACGGCTTTCATGGCTGTCCTGATTTTCTTTGTCCTTCAGAACCCGGGCAAGAACATTACGTGGTGGGGATCTGAACTGGATCATTGTCCCCTTGCAACGTGCCCGACTGCACCAGGTATCCTCGTCAAAGGATGCCCTCTAATCCAGTGAAGAAATTGTTGTGTGGCTATCTGGATGCAGTTTAGTATATAAGGGAAGATCAAAGAGAATTGGTGTAGAGAGAGCATTTAAGTTTCACGGTCATATAAACAATTCTTGAATTATATCAAGAATTGATCTACCTTATTTATTACAGCTTTAATTTACAATTTTGATCCAGTGGTGAAATTTTTCTTGGAAATTGCAGAAATGAATTTAGAATAATTTAGAATGTTGTTTAGGTTATGCCTTGGTCATGTTATCATGTGGAGTATTTCCTAACAATTTCCCAATAGAATGCTTTGATGATCCATTTACACACACCAATAGTGTTGCTTCAAATGAAAATGCACATATCATTAATTCTATGTTAGAACTTCAGTCCTCAATTCCTGGATTCAAAATAACAGACTAGCTTGGTGGCTTGTTGTGGAAATGGTGGAGTATAAGTATTCGGCCACCACCTTTGGCGGTATATGGACACAAAGAAGTTGAAGATCATTCTGGTGATCAGCCAGCTAGCAATGTTGGTAGGTGTAGCCTTTCAATGAAATCGACTTTTTGAATGATATAAGTTCACAACCTACGATTTGTTAAGCTCTTTGCTCACTTAAACTGCTTAGCCTGTGGTGATAGACCATCTGAATCTGATATCTATGCCTCCGCTCAGTTGAGGTGCTCACTCCTCTGCACAGTGCATCAGTAACCGTATACAATCAAAAGAGAATCACCTATATGCTTAATTTAATCAGCATACATAAAAAGTGAAGATGCAAAATGGGGTCGAAGACAGTCGGAAAGCAACTCCGGAGAGGGCAATGGATAGACTTCTAGCAAAGTCAGGTTGTTAAGCGAAACCCAGTCGACACCCCTCTTGCCCTGTTTCCACAACTCCAACCCTGGACATAGCTGAACCTTCAATTCCTTGACGACATCGGATCGTGCAATGTGGAAATCATTTTGTGTTGGATCTCGTAATCTTTAAATAAGGTTACCTAGGTTGTGTTACTTCGGGTTATCAGGTCGGCTCATCTTCGAGTTGGGTTACTTTGGATAAGGTACGAGAAATTTCGCTCCAGACGGGATATATGGATGATGCGCAACCCTAATTGGGTCAGTTCTTGTATTGTTCTATCTAGCTAATTAGACAAGCGTGTCACTGATTTAGCTTGTTCATCTTCTAAGATCATATCAAGACAGGCCCCATACCCATCAGTAGTCTCCCCCTTGAAGGTAGAGTTGGTTCTCTTGAAGACCCGCAACCATCACAACACCACTGCAGTTAGTAGTAATGGTCTTGTTATTTTTTGAAACTCAGCAATAAATTAGGGTAAAAATCTGTAGGTTGTATAGTGTAGGTTATCGAAATAAAGATTTTAGATTATGATTGTCAATTCATGTCAAATGTTTGTGAATCACTAAACTGAAATAGTTCATAAAGCAGAATACGTGTGATTTGAGTAGTAAAAAAAATGGTTCATCTTTTTAGGTGGGAAGTGAAGCGGCAGCAGAATCTTTGATCCATGTGCACTGTTTGGACAATCTTAATCAAACATATGATATTTCTGTGAGTAATGACCACAAGATGAGTCGCGTGGGACGTATAAAGACGCTTTGCAAATTGTATACTCCTATAAACCACTCACAAGAACGCAACACACAAATTGTATACTCTTATAAACCACTCACAAGAACGCAACACACGACTGTTGAAGGATCTTAGATTCTAGTTGACCTTTTTATCCTCAGACCATTGTCAACAAAATACTATGTTGTTACCAACTTTATTACCATCAACTATATTAACTATATTGTCATCAATTGTGTTCTCGTCAACTGAATGGTCACCGATTGTACTATTATTAATTTTTAACTATATTGTCATCAACTAAACTGTCACCAATTCTAATGTCATCAATTATCTTGTTAGTAATTGTACATTCATCAACTATGTTGTCACCAAAGGATTAACATCTTGTTATGGTGTATTAACACCTTGTTATCATATGATGAGGGTTTTCTCAGAATTGACATGATGTGTTGACACATTATTATGACGTGTTCGTAGATCTTATTCTAGATGTGTTGACTCGTTGTTATGATTATGTTAATTGATCATATAAAAACATATTGACACTTTGTTAGAATGTGATGACAACTTATTATATTGCTCGAAAAAAAAAGCAATATAATCTCTATATACAACAAGAGGAACAAGAGGTACACATCAAAGCTTTGCATACAAAGGTGAGGGTACACAAGATCAAATTAAACGTCAACAATTAAATGTGGGGTTGTATTCACCTTCTCAACAACAAACGAGACCTACACAAATACACACTAAATACAAGTTTGGATGTAACAACTGTTATGCATTGATACTCAATTGTTGAAGTAAGATCCAACTCTTACCCAAATCAACAATATATTCATGTAATACCGCGTAAGGATGAGTTGTTACTCATGTCAACAAAAATTCGTCTTTTTCAATGGTTGAGTTAAGATAAAGAACTCAGGAGATAAGCGTGTTTGTACGGGTTTCAGTGTCCCTAAGACTTCAGGTCATACAATTCACGCTTGTAAAAATCATAATGCGCGTAAAAATCATAATTTATGAAAGAGAGTGTAATTGTGAACTAGTTGGACATTAATGAAATGATAACTTTAAATAATACTCAGTCATTTGTGGGATATAATTGGCAGGATATGACTAAATAAATGCATAACTTCAAACATTTGCAAACAAAGAAAGTAGGAAGAAAAAACAATAGGAAAGGTGCGAATGAAGAGTTATCCAAGGATCAAGGCAATGTTGGTTACCGAGGAAGGGTTCAAGGCACAAGAACATCTACAATAAACAAAATATATACGTATGTTCATCTATAGTTAGGGTGTGTTGGGCAACACTACTAGAAAATGAGGTTATTAGAGGGATTATTTAAAACTATATTATTTTGAGATTATTTCTAAAAAAAATAATCTAGTTATAATTGAATTATCGATTATTTGAGAGATTATTGAAAATATTGAATGGACGGTTACGGACCTTTAAACTACTCAACATTGCAAACCTTACTTTTCATCCATCAAATTATGAACGATTGAGTATCCTCACTCAAATATGTATCATATTGTTTTCGACTTAGGAGAAACAACTTTATGTCTTCATGATGTAGCAGGCAAACACAATTTCATCTTGATTGAACGAATAGTTAAATTCTCGAACAATTGGCGTGCGATGAAATTTACCATTCATCCTATCAAAAACACTTTCAACGAAATTAGGCATATATATATGCACTCATAAGCTTTAACACACGAAAATGAAGTTTTCTTTCGTAAATAACACCACCATCAAACATGAATATGATTCATTGATTTACCGAAGCTAGATTTGAGATGATGAAATAAATTTACCGGTTGTGCTAGTGTGGTTGTAAGATCTGGAGCAAGTGAAAAGGGAAGCATGTAGAGAATGTTGAGAAGACAATGAAGAGAAGAATGGTGGTCGTTGGGTCGATAGATTGGGTTGGGGTGAAGAGAACGATGTTCCCTCGGTTGAGCAAAAGAAGACGAATTGACGATAAATATATATTTTATATTGGAGATGATTAGCACATAGCATGAGTAGATCGAAATCAGATTCCAAGAGCAAGACTAGGGAATTGGAAAGAAGATTGAGAAATCATAGGTAAGAGACAAAACCAAATTTAAGGGAGATATATATAAGGGTCCGTTTGGTTTTAACTCCGGAATCAGAAACGGAATGGAAACGAATCTCGTCCATACATATACCATTGTTCATGAAAGTTTGTGGAATCATTCCTTGTGGTTTGAAAGAATTGGGGTAGAGTTTGATTACTTTTGATGCCCTATGGGAAAACAAAAAGTGGGGAAGCAAGTGCATTTTGCATTAATCCAAATGATTTCATAAAATTGCATGAATAAGGATATACATATGAACTAAAATTCGTTTTCATTCCGTTTCCGTTTTCGGAGTTGGAACCATATGGGCCCTAAAAGTTTCACATGTGACAGTGAGGTCGCATGGAGGTTTGATACTTGAGGAATTAGAAGGTTGGGGCAAGGGTTTGATTTCTTCCTGGTTAAATTCATTCCACGTATTTTAAATGAAGTTGCAAATTATCTAGTAAAGGTAGTACCAGGGGATGGAGTGGAAGAAACCTTTTGTAATTGACCTCGCTTTGCAGGATTTAGCTTGAATCAATTTTTATCCATTTCAAAAAAAATATGAGAATTGGTTCAGAGACGGAGTAAAACTACTGATATATAGCTACGGAACATTTTTCACCGTTGATGCACTTGATCCAAAGGTCCATATTTTTGTCCAAAATTTTAACACTTTTTGAATTAATAGTATAAAAAATTTGAAATTTTGTATTCGCCCTTTGTTCTTTTAGTTCAAACTATTTGTTCTAATGGTTATATATTCGTCCAATTAGTTACACTTGTTTGTTCTAGTAGTTCTTATTTTTTAACACTTGGTTCAAACTGTTTCTAGTATTAGTTCAAACTTTTTTATTCTAGTTTTTTCCCCTTTCTTCTCTTAGTTCAAACTATTTGTTCTAATAGTTCATATTTTGTTCAATTAGTTCAAATTGTTTGTTCTAGTAGTTCTTGTTTTTAACACTTAGTTCAAACTGATTATAATATTAGTTCAAAATCTAGGTATCATTAATTGAAAATTGTGTATTATTAGTTCAAACATTGTGTTTTATTAGTTCAAACATGTACAAGTGACAAAGTGTAGAAAACATAACTACAAAATTAACAAAGTAATACGTGAACTAATTATTGGAAAATATCAGAATTGATATTGTATACTTTTGAACGAATTGAATTAAAACTTTAAACTTTTATAATATTAGTTCAAATTTTAGGTATTATTAGTTTGAATATTGTGTATTGTTAGTTCAAACATGTACAAGTAACAAAATACATAAAAACATAACTATCAAATTAACAAAATAATATGTGAACTAACTACAAAAATATAAATAGTGTATACTTTGAATGAATTGAACTAGAACTATGAACTGAACTGATAATTGTTACAATTTTCTCATTAAAAATACAAAATGTCACATCGTCCCATTTTTAAAAAATTGATTTCAAAAGGATAAAATTGTCCTCGTACCTTCTTAAAATTGCAAAATTGTCACCACACCTCTCTTAACTCATTTAATGATGTGGATGGATGTAGTTTATTGGACCAAATGAATCAACAACTCAAATTATTCCATAAAAGATTACCACAAGCCCCGTCCTTACCTGATTTATTCCCTATAAAATTGTGTATAAATTTCCACTATAAATTTACCAAAAATGACAAATTAAAACAAGTAAATAGAGAAGTATAAAAAATAGGTTAAAGGAGTATATTTACCGAAAATAATTAAAACTATAAAAAGCTATGAAACAAAAACCTTTCCGGATATAAAGTCGTAACACACTAAAAATGAGAGTCGAAACATAAATTTTTTGATGATTGCAAAATATGCCCGAAATCTTTCATTTCCTCCCAAATTGTTATTTCCATATTCTTTTTTTTTGTTTTAAAATAAATAAAGTGTCCGGCTCAAATATTGTCATATTCGACCTTTGAGGGCTCAAATCACATATAAAACGAACTAATTAACTACGTCCTTCATTGCACAATATTTTCAAAAAAAAACACAATCAAAATCAAGTCAATTTGCAATTTTTATTTATCGGTATTAATGGTTTAGTTGAATGCACGAAATTTTAATTTTGTTCAATTTTGATTTGTTTTTTATGAATTAAAGTTTTAATCATGTTATAAATGCATGACTTGATGTTATTTACAATAAATTTGACCGATATTGGAAAACAATGCACAAAATCGAAAAATTTACTATGTAAAAATGTTAAACACGTTGAGTTTGACATATAATAGGAAACAATGTGGAAATAATGTTTTCACATTGAGAGTCATTGTGGTAGCAATGTTTTCACGCGGAGAGTAATTGTAAAAATTACCGTTGCGCATTGTAAGTCATTCTGGAAATAACATTTCTACTTTGGGAATTGTTGTGATGTAACATTTTTACTGTACAAACTTTTTTTTTTCCAATGTGTTTAACTTTTGCTCATATCACAAAACATTGTTGCTCGATGTTTGTAAATTACGGTATATTTGAGCTGCGATTTTCGTTTTCAGTGTATTAGGACTTTTTCCATGAAGTTTTTCTCCAACCGACTTTTAAAAAACAACTCTACAATATCCTCGATAACTTACTAAAACATCAATCTTCACCAAAAATCTGTATATAAGGTACAAACACTATTGTTTTTTTTGATTTCCATAACTCCAGAAAAACTAGATTAAAAAAAACTCTACTGAACAAGCTCGGGATAAATCTCAATCGTTGTAGATCTTTACTCCACCGTGCATGCATATGCACATGGGATTCTAATTAAGGTTAACATCCCAGAAAAGATGGCTGCTTAATCACCAAATCTTTTTCTATTTAATATAATAAGCCGGTTTATGGTTCCTATGATGGTTGGGGTTGGCCTTGGGAGAATAAGTATATATGTTACTTACATTCATAATGTATCCAGTATCCTCCATCTTTAAAATATGATATATAGTATAGTAATCTAATGATAACGTTTACCTTAGCAGCAAAACTTCTCTACAGTAAGTAATGAGCTACCTAGGATACTTATCATCAAGCATACCGCCATCAGAATACTAAAGCAACATTCTTTATTCAATACGTTTAAGGCTGTTAAGCCTGTTATGTGTTTATTACAATCTAATAGCATAAAATAATACCATCTGAAATTCAATGTGGGAGCCATGTGACGCCCACAGATCGGACCAAAGTCTTCTAACATATTTTCCCAAGGAATTATAATAATGAAACTGAAAAAGCCTTTTCTATTAGCCATTGTTAAAAGCAGAGAGAAAACTGAATACATGTAAAACCAGTGAATAATTGTACTAAAAAGATTATACAACTCAGAAGAGTGGGGGGAAACCAAAAAAGAGGTTGGAGGAATTATTGTGGAAGTAGGGCAGACGTTAAAAGGAAAGCAAACATAGATGGGTCATTTTCCTCTCAAATAGAAAGATTGGTGTGTACAGAAGGATATGTATTTCAAAGGGGAAGCATTGAAGTTGACATTGTCAGATTGGCGTGCCAAACCTGCAAAGGGCCAGCAAGAAGGCAACCAAAAAGCAAACCCCAAAAGATAAATATATAAAAAAAGAAAAAGAGGATATTATGGACACTGAGAAAGAAAGTGAGAGAGTGGGCATCCATCCATTTTTATAGAATATTAAGCTCAACAAGGAAATGAATTCTTCTTTAAAGATAACCCAAATGAGAAGTGAAGTGTACTAGATTACCAGGAACATTTGATATGGTTTTTTGTGGAGGTAATGTATATTTCTTCTTTTTTTAGGGTTTGGATTGAATGATTGATTTTCGTGTCGGTATAGTTGCTTGGATTTTGATTCCATTTCCCATGCTTGGGATTTTCCAAACACAAGGAAAAAATTAAGCATTATAAGTAAAGGAATATGCTTACTGTCTACCCATTTGCTTTGTGTCGCCTACTCATACTATTTTGTTGTTTTTGTTGCAGATTTGTATCAGTAGGGTTTGAACTTATCAGCAATCTTGGGGAGAAAGAACAACTGATAAATCTTGGGTTTTTAAGTTTAGAAAAATCGAATCTTTATTGTTTCCTCTTTGTTTTTTTGGGGTTGAGCATGTGAGGTATACTGAAAAAATCAGGTAACTTGAGAGCTGGGAAACAAAAGGACAGTGGTGTCAGATTGGGATCAATTGGGTTTCAGTGTGAGATTTGGCTTTAGATTACAGAGAATCTTTTATTCATATTTTGGGAGCTTATAGAGAAGGGTCTCTTCCCTTATCCTCCTAAACACAAGAAAAAAAACTTGTTTATTTTCAAGGGTTGATAAGTTGGTTTTAAGATTTGAAGGGGTTTATGCTCTTTTACTCTTCTGTTGTGTGGACAAGATGAAGTTTATGAAACTTGGATCCAAACCTGATGCCTTTCAGACTCAAGGGGATAATGTCAGGTGAGTTCTTTAGCCTCAAAACTTCATTCTTTCATTCTATTTAGCATCTCCTGAAGTTTGCTTGGTTGCCATGGTAGTTATGTTTCTTCCTTACGTTAATCCTTGGTGTCAATTCTGAGTTTGGTTTAAAAGTGCACTATCTAACAGTTAGAAACCAATTTTAGATCTGATCTTAAATCTAACCAATCCCCTTTATGCCTAAGATCTTCTGGATTTGGCATACTTTTCAAGTATGTAGGTAAATAGATATTCTTGATGCAAGATATAATTTCAAAATATAATGTATTCTTCTAGATTACTTTTGTTTGATTTGATGATTTCTTAAATGAGTAACAACAAGAGAGATACATCACATCAGCTGACTGAGAGTTAGAATTTTAAAAAAAAACTATTCATCAATGTTGGAAATTCGTTTCTTATTCAGTTTCTTGAAATTTATCTTCATTAAATCAATCCATCTTTTTTATTTATTGCTGAACTAATTTTTAATGTAAATTTCCATCGACAGGTATGTTGCTACTGAGTTGTCCACTGATCTTATTGTGAATGTTGCAGATGCCAAATTCTATCTGCACAAGGTATGAAACTATTCTGAATATGAAAATTTCATGTATGCTAGCTAGTTCTTATGGAATGTTGCATTCATAGCAATAATCTTTTTTCAGTTTCCCTTACTCTCAAAGAGTGCTCGATTACAAAAACTCGTAGCGACTGCAATTGCGGAGAGCAAGGATGAGATATCCATCCAGGATATACCGGGAGGAGTATCCGCCTTTGAGATATGCGCAAAGTTCTGCTATGGTATGACAGTCACATTGAACGCGTACAATGTAGTAGCTGCACGCTGTGCAGCTGAATACCTTGAGATGTACGAAACCATAGACAAGGGAAATCTCGTCTACAAGATTGACGTCTTCCTCAATTCTAGTCTTTTCAGAGGATGGAAAGACTCCATCATAGTTCTGCAGACTACCAAGTCTCTATTACAATGGTCTGAGGAGCTCAAACTGATAAGTCGTTGCCTTGATGCTATAGCATCCAAGGCTTCTGTTGAGACTGGAAAAGTCGAGTGGTCTTACACTTATAACAGAAAGAAGTTGTCTTCTGAGAATGAACAGGACTGGAATGGGGTGATCAAGCAGCAGTCTGTTCCGAAAGACTGGTGGGTTGAGGACTTGTGTGATCTCGATATTGACTTGTACAAGCGAATTGTATCAACCATCAAGTCGAAAGGCGTAGTTTCTAGTAATGTCATTGGTGAGGCTTTGAAAGCTTATGCTGTGAAACGGGTGCCTGGGTTCAGTAAAGGTATGGTTCGAGGTGATGATGTTGGGAAAAACCGAGTGTTGATCGAGACGATCATACGACTGCTACCTGAAGAGACCGGGAGCGTGTCGTGTGGTTTCCTACTTATGTTGCTGAAAGCAGCTTTAGTTTTGGGGTGTGTTGAGGCTGTAAGAAAACTGCTTATGGGAAGAATTGCAAGGCATTTGGACGAGGCTTCGGTTTCTGACTTATTGATTCGAGCATCGGATACGGTTTATGATGCTGATGTTGTATGCGAGTTAGTGAATGAGTTTGTTTCACAGCATGAGAACGAACCGGATTTGATCATCACTGAGACCTCTAAAGGAAGGGTGGCAAAGCTGGTTGATTGCTACTTAGCTGAGGTTTCCAGAGATCCAAGTCTGTCATTTTCGAGTTTCATGAGTCTCGCGGAACTCGTCTCTGGATTCCCTAGACCGACTCACGACGGGCTCTATCGCGCTATAGACATGTTCCTTAAGGTGAGGCCAACCTTTACCAACTGCAAATCCTTTGTTTACATTATAAAATTTTGAATGTTAAAAAAATTGGGTTAATTAGTTTTTTTTTTTATATAGATTTTTGTTTTGTAGATTGCTCTAATTTTACTCTTGCATCACATTATCGGATTTGGATTTGATGCAGGAGCATCCGGGTATCAGTAAGAGCGAACGGAAGAGAATATGCAGATTGATGGACTGCAGGAAGTTATCAACAGAGGCATGCGGGCATGCCGTACAGAACGAAAGGCTCCCTCTACGTGTTGTAGTGCAAGTGCTCTTCTTCGAGCAGTCTCGGGTTTCGACATCTGGCCAAGGCAAGTCATTACAACTCCCTGACGTGAGCTCGAGGTCAGGTACAACGAACCCGGAGGAGGATTGGGAGGAGATAAAGGCCTTGAAAGGCGAGTTGGCCGGGCTCCGCTTAGGAGGGAGCCAAGGAACGAGCAGTAGTGACAGAAGCTCGAGTGATGCCGGGAAAGTGAAAGGAGTTATGATGTCAAAGAGACTGTTTTCGAAGATGTGGTCGAGCAAGGAACGAGATGGAGAGAATAGTAACAGCTCTGATACGTCGGAGAGCCCGGTGTCGACTAATGCAGATGAAACTAGATCGACTCCTTCGAGAAGTATGAGACGATGAGCTTCATGAGTGGATACAAGTTACTTTATGAAGAAATTAGAATGAACTAACGTTGAATATGTTGTCGAATCTTATTTGATCCTCTGATGAATCTGGTTTTGTGTAGGGCGATTTTTAGGAAGTTTTGATGTTGGAGTACAATTCAGGAAAATGGATGTTAAAGTATCTGAGAAACTTCACGAGACTTTACCTGCAAATGTTTATCTAGACCTTAAGAGATTGTTTTTGCTCACAACAAGCTACTGTAAATGCGTGATGGCTTTTGAAACATTCTTCCAATGGCTGTTGTATGATCTTTAGGGGTGTAATAGGAGCCCGACTTGAACCGAAATTTTATACGAGCTTTAAAATATGTTATATTCGGCTCGTTTAGAAAGTGAATGAGCTCGAGCTGAGCTTTTGACGAGTCGGTCCTGAGCCGGGTCCGAGTAATCCGGCTAAAATAATGCTTCCATAGTGTTATTTTACCCGAACGATATGAGCTTCACCCAAACGAGCCAATTTCATCAGCTCGCTTGTAAACGAACCGAGATTAGATTTTATACAAGCTTTAAAATGTGTTCATATTCCGCTCGTTTAGAAACTGAACGAGCTTGAGCCGAGCTTTTGACGAGGCGAAGGCGAGCCGAGCCTGAGTAGCTTGGACTATGATTGTTCCATCCGACTGGGCTAGAAACCTTAAGAGTTGTCGTTAAGTATCAATCAAGCTAGACAATAATAAATACCCAAATTTGTGTAACTCGGCTCATTGACGTCCCTAATTTGATTAATTAATATAATACCGCACCATCAGCGTATTTATAGATTTCTTATAGTCGGTTAATTACACACCCTTCGCGATACTTCTTATAGTCTGTTTCAAAGGAATTACAAAAATCATATAATTCTCGTAATCTATTAGTGTGAGATTTAAAAATTTTCATAATTCCTCATATTTGCATCTCATAAGTCTCATAAATCGTTCGTACCGAACGCGCCCATTATCATATGCATATTATTCCCTCCGATTCTCAATAATTGTCATTAACATTTTAAAATTTTAGTTCCCAATATTTGGTGCATGTGTTATTAATTCTTAAAGCTTTCGTATAATAGTTTTGTCTACCTTTTTATTTATAAGTATAATTTTGTCTACCTTTTTATTTATTATCTGTATTTTTAAAAATAATTTTCCATATAACTTTCTACATTCTACTATTTTTTTCGTATAATAGTGTATCCATAAATACTATAGCTTCTACTATTGTTTTCATATAATAGTGTATCATATAAGGGCCCGTTTGGTATGGAAAAAAAGGGCTCAGGAATGGTTTCATTCCGGCCCAGCCCAATTACACATGTTTGTTTTGATGAAGGAAAGGATTGATTCCTTTTCCATCCTTATTGGTTACCCTTATTTGTTTCCTTAGAAAAATATGCCATTACTCAATAAAGCCTTCTTTATTTTTCTCTCTCCCCGACTCTATCCATCGTCAACTTCATCGTTCTCTACCACCGACTCCATCGGTCCATCTACCTCTATCGCCGACTCCATCTACCTCTATCGCCGACTCCGTCGTTCTCTATCACCGACTCCGTCACAATTTCATACTTCCATTTCCTCAGTTTTTTTTGTCTGAGTTATGTATTCAGCGGAAGCACGGTCGTCACTTCCTCCATCCTTCTCCATCAAATCAGTGAAGATATTCCTAACCTATGTCCATTGTATTCCTCCGGTAATGCCCTCCGATGATGTCTATATGGAATACAGAAAGCTCGTTCTGAACTTGCCCTCGCTGCCGCCTTTTCGATGTAGAGAAATTGGAATATGGGATATGAAAAAAACCTAGATTATGCTTTAATTTGTGATTGCACGGGTCTCCAATGGCTTTAATTTTGTGATTGCACAAGTCTGTTGTGGAATAATGGAGATTTTGTGATTGCACAAGTCTTCTGTGGAATAATAAGGTTTTGATTTGGATTGGGTTGGAACAGTCGGATTTTTATCGATCCGATGGGTTGTGGCGGAATCGAGGGCCTTGAGCCATGTAATCCCCCGGATTTGGGAATGACGGAGATCACAATGTCAGAGTTCTGGGACGGGCCAAGAGAATGATGTGAATTTGCCAAGTATGACACTAGAAGCAGAAACGATGAGGCAACAGCTACGCTTTGGGAGGGAGAGAAGAAGCTTGTACGATTCAGATCTAAAAATTTGGTAAACAAAATTCTTTAGTGTTTCATTCCGATCTTGGTTTTAAAACAAACAAGTTTAGATGGTAACGGAATCGGTTTCCTTTCCGTCATTTATTCATTCCGTTTCCGTTTCCGTTTCTCCTCACGTAACCAAACGGGCCCTAATAGTGTATCCATAAATACTATAGCTTCTACTTTTAGCGGAGGAAGTACAATGTAAGAAGAAGATTATCATGAATCAGTTGTGTATATTATTTGACACTGTAAGCATGTGCATTGCATTGCCTAAAACCATACAGAGCTTATCGCCCTTCTTTAAAGAGGCAGCCGTAATTTGTTATAAATCCACGTTTTGTTCCAAATTTCCATCACATATCTTCCCAAGAGAAGAGTAAGTTGGAGAACAAAGCATGCAAAGGGTCCATCCAGGATCAAAATTATGTACATTCATTAGTGCCCTCTGTTTTGATAATACATAGTTCAGATTTCCTTCAAGACCAGCTGAATGAGTACAAAAATTACATCTGCAACCATAAACTTAAAGGTGAAGACTGAGGACGTATAATCGCGTTCAGCTCGTAAATGAAACTCCATTTCATAAATCTCAAGCCATGGAGCTGCCACCTAGCTCGCTTGCTCTGCAATGCATGTTATCTAGTACACAGATTCGAGGATGAGTAATATTAATCCGTCAAACAACTCTTTGTATCAGGAAGTCATTTTCCTAAACTATCAAAATTTGAGCTCGAGTCTAAACCAAACGAGCATGGTGATCATCATTATGTTATCCTGCATGTATACAAGAGACGGGTAGAGATTTTGCTGCAGAACCACCAAAATGTCCACGGGATCAATCTCATTCTCATCATCACACCTTTCCATGGTACTGGTAGTTCAGCTTGTAGTCATGTCTCAAACTAGCTAGGATGCTTCTGCAAGGACCCTCTGCAAAATAGTAAATTTCATAGTAAGCTATAAGTCTGAATCCCTTATACGTTATTATATTACAGAATCAAGAGTTCAAGGTAAAATTCAATAGAATAAAAACTTAAGGATAATCACCTCCAAACTCTGTGTGGAGACATTGAAGATTTTGTTCGGAACAAGCATCTATTAGTGCATAAACTCCTGGCCTCATGGCTTCATCTATTTCCCTATAGGTCAAATATTTAAGCCCGCGGTCAATCTATTGGGTATGGTGGTGCTACAGCTAGCAGTTGGAGAAACAGTTTGATACAAGATAGTGGGTCACTTACCTTTTAAGGCCCTTTCTCAAAGGACCAAATCCTGAGTAAACAGAAATGTAGTTTGACAGAAACTTCAGACAGTGCTCTTTAAACAGCTTCTGTTGTCTAATCTGCAAATAGCGAGTTTAAGAATAAAAGGTTCAACACTTGTAAAGATGCTGTTAAAATCAATAATGGAGGATCTAATTCCAGAAAGAGATGATGTGAGGAAAAAAAATACAGGGCCCAAACAAGCCAGACAAATTAGAAGAAAACAAAATAGGAAGTTGCTTTTTGGTTTCAACAAGAATCAGTTGGGAACTTTACAAATCAAACTTGATATCAACCCTAACTTTCAAACAACAAATTTACACTATCATGTATGTTGAATAGAGAAGGGCCTTGAAGATGGATAACAATAGTAAGCCATCAACTAATTGAATAACACATGCACCAAAGTAAGCCATCAACTAGCTTATAGAAACTTTGAGAATTTAACTGCTTCTCTATTCAACATTGTTATCCATCTTCAGGGGTGAGTAAACACACTAGGGAAGTTCTAATTGGTTTTTCTAATTGCAACTCTTGTGCAGTATATTGAGGATGTATTTGCAGATCCTAGAGACTTATTAAGCTAGTGGAGCTAATTATAGAGGACGAGTAGCTATAGCAGTATAGCCATATTTCAATCAATTATAAACAGTGCAACAATCAAAAGTGTGTTGCCCGTAAAAAAAAAAAAAAAAAGAAAGAAACACAACAACTGATAAACACAAACCTCCTCATAAACCCTTCGAAGATTACAAGCACATTTGATCCCCTCTTCTAGAGTCCACGTGCAGTGACCATCCAAGAAATCAGTACCCGCCATTTCTAGACAGTTAAGAAGGCCTTCAACTGAATATTGGAGCAAACCAGTTCTCTTCACAGCCTCGCTAAAAATAATAGAAAAGTAAGTGAATGGATGAGAATTTGAAAGCATGGCCTAAAGGGATAGATAATGAAAATATAAATCAATTTGCAGGGAATACAATTGTGGAAAGGCATAAATACATGCATTTGAGAAGGAAAACAGCAAGTCTTTATTTTTCACGATGGATGAGGTTCAATGATTACGAAAGAATACTTACAACCCAAAACACCTAAAAAATTTGTATGAAAACCCTGACTCAGAATGTTTCTCCGTAGAAAGAAACACGAAAGGTTTCCATGACCATCCCTAAATCCATCAAAACCTGATTGACCAGAAATTTGGCCCTCTCGATACATAACTCGAATATATCAGCAACGAAACCCTGTGCCTAAACTACCTGACACAATTGACGGGACTACTCCCGGTACCCCACCCTATGTCACACCCGAAATTATTACAAAATGTCACATGATTATCTAATCTTTACCTTGACTCATATCTATGCATTGAGCAAACCTTTAAACCCATACCCATGCTCCTAAGTAGCATTGGCATCTACCACTCTCAGCATCTATTTGCACCTAGATCATGCAATCATTACCATTATTCTTGTAGCTTATTCTAAACAGATAATAGAGAAGGAGAAGTTTAGTGTAGACGAAGGGCAACAGACAATGCAAGGAAGATATAGTGACAAGGTAGCAAATAACCCAGTACATGTCTGTCCCCATTAACATAAAGGAAGTTGCAAGTTCCAAGGATAACACAGTTCTTTAAACCACAGCAGGTCAATGTGCCATATTACAGATCTGAAACCAATAGAAGAGTATGTGCAGAAAAACTCCTTGCAAAGGGAAAATACTAACAAAAAAGGACATCACGAAGCAGCAATTTCAAATTTCCGAGCAAAAAAACGCAGCAATTTCCAAGAACTATGGCATATATATCCTATGAGACGGCAAAAATCAGTTTATGGCACACCGTGTGATTCAGAGAAAGAGCTTAATGTAATATGTAAATTTGAGCATACCTGTGGCGATGTTTAACAACAGTGCATAATAATCTGCAACATGCGGCATATAGATCTATAGAGAATAGCTGATCGACCAAATGAACATCACTAACATTTGCAGCTGGAGTCATCCAACTAATAGGTGCAGGAGACTGGTTTTGAGCTAGAATATGGCAGTAGTCGTGAAATAAAGCAGCTGGTAACTTTAAAAACTGCCCTACATCAATTTTCTTCATATTTTTTGACAGACTACCCACATCAATTTGAAACAAAGTGTCTTTTCTCGAAACTCTGGTCAACACCTCAACACACATCAGAACTACAGCCCCTGGATCAGGATTAATATCTTTTTCACCACGGATGAGATTTCTGTAGAAAATAGAAGGGCCTTGAAGATGGATAACAATGTTGAATAGAGAAGCAGTTAAATTATGTAGCTTCTCTTTCACTGGGCGTCGACCTGAAACAAAAGTAAGCCATCAACTAATTGTATAGAATGAACCTACCAGTGACACTCAGAACTGGAAACTGTATGTCAAGGATATCTGCTGCACATTTCTACTATGTTTTAGCCAAGTGAATTAAGATTTTTTGCAGAATATTCAACCAGTATTCTCACGAACAAAGAGACAGTGCAACACATTGACGTGATAATCATGGAAGAGAGAACAGTGAACAACTACTCTGTAACCAAAACAAATTTCCAAATTGGAACATCTTTATTTTTGTATACCCAATTAGGCTAGACCATTGCTGATTATCAAATGAAGCATGCAAATATAAGTATAAAGAATGAGAAATGCACATAACTAGATCTTCCCGAAATTAGGTATGCCCCTGATATTCCCACTATTTCAGAACTTTCATTTCACCTTCACAGACTCTACCAGTTCAGCGGTTAGAATCAGAGAAATCATATGAACGTATAGCAATTAGCAAGTTAACAAGAGAACCAGTCAATAAAAGCAAAAAACTCGCATTACAGAAACTGTTTATCAAGCTTTAAGTATATATAGTTTTTCATGGAGCAGCCACAGAAAAATATAAACATAAGGGTTCAATTCTAAGAACAAAAAGAGAAATATTTATTACTATAAAGGATATTCTGTTTTAAGAGAAACATATCTGACAAAAATAAATTGAACCAAATATTGTTTCATAAATATAAGAAGATGAAATTATTGAACTCATCAGGCATGAGGAGATACCTTCAACACACTCAAGAATCAAGTCCAAACAGTCAATACCAGCTGCAACAGAAGAAGAAACCATCCCTCCATCGCCTTTCCCTATTGCTATTTCATAGATCATAGTACACCCTTCCTGTACACCAACTAGTGCTCTTTCTACAGCTTCTACAGCAGATTCCAGATGTAATGAATTCTTTATCAACATCTTGAAAGACATTCTTAGCCTAGCCTTGAGTTCCGCCACACAATAGACGGCGTGAGAATCAAGAAATCCAAACCCTTCCAACTGAGAGCTCTGTGTTTTTGTACTCGACTCTGTTTCATGAGAAGCTAATTTTGCAGCTTTCTGCTGTAAGGAAATGCATTTCCCAATAGCCTTGATGTGCAACCTTACCAGTTTGACAAGGTCATTTTCGGTCATAGTCAGATAACTCAATGCATATTGATGGCCTAATTCTTCCATAAATTGGAGAGCACAATCTAACACCAACCAAAATCCTGTTGGCACCTGATCCATGTTTGCAAACTCCAGCAATATTTCTTGCAAGATACCAAGCAAAAAGTTCATCAAACTTGATGATGGAGGAGAACATTTTGTTTGGCTAAGCAGCCTCAGAATAGCCGAAGAAGCAGAGAATAGTTCTCTTAAGAAAAACATGTACTCAATATTTTGACTGCCTAAAAACCCTTGAAGTAAGTTCTTCCACCTACCTCCTCCATTGGCTGAATCAAATGCAGGTAGAGCAAGTAAAACTTTTCCCGTCTCTGAATCCAAATGTTCAGAGTTATTTCCATCAAAAGTGTAACTCTGTATTGATGACTCCACCCTAGAAAATCTTGTATTCCCCTCCGGTTGTTGAGCATCACATATGCTCTCAATCATATGCCCTTCATTAATCAGAAACTTCTTTAAGACATAATCCATAACTTCTAAGGTTGTTTCTATACATCGATTTATTTTGGAAATACTTTCACATTCACCACTCACTTCTATGATGCAGTTTCTTGTGTTGATGTCATTCAAGGTGCCAGCCAGACCCCACAGAAAACCCTGAATGGAGGACAACAGAGATGACATCGTATTCAGATTAATCAATCCAAAATTGTCTTCTGTGCATTCATTTTTAACAGCCTCATTCAACCAATCTCTCAGCAATTCAGCCATCATGTTTATAGTTCTGCATGCATTAACATCTTCAGTGGAGTTGCAGGTAGATGCATTATCCTTGCAGTCAAGACCGGAACAGTGAAGTTGAATAGAACAACTATAATAATACTTTCCTAATATCATCATCACACCTGCAGTGTGATCCATCAATGAGAACAACATATTGTTGGCTTGGACATCACAGTTGTTGGAAAGATTGTTCACTCCCTCAACTACCATATGCGTAGATTTCAATAACCATAGTGACAAATCTTCACCAAAAAGCAGGGTACCAAAGGATTCAATTGCTTTATTTTTCTCCTTACTGAAAGCACTAATCCAGCATTTCAAGGCCCTACGGCAGCACACCAACAATCTGTAAAGCTCCCATTGGCCATGCAAATGCAAACTTGTATGGGTGATTATAATGCTCCTGACTATAACTCTGAAACCATAAACATTTGAAAAGGATCAAGTTAGCAGCAAATGCATACCAAAAAATAGCTCAAGGACAGTGGTGGAAAAGATGAAAAGTCGAAATGCGCAATCAATCATCAGTATCAATGAAACACAGGAAGAGATAAGACAAATGAAAAATAGTTTATCAGTCATAACGAAAAGCTGTCATGGATATAAACAATTAAAAAATTTAATGTCAACTATGAGCTGAATCAAGATAACTGAAAGCACTTGATAAGAGAACATTAAAAAGGAACATGATTTTCCAACTAAGATTTTCTTGAAATAGAAGAATAAAAATGCATTATACTACAAAAGCTGCAATAGATAAAACATGGTCTATGATTGGACTCGTCTTCTTGCAGTAATGTTGAATTGAGATGCAAACGAGGATAATAAGAAAACACCATAATAAGTGGCATACCGTGGGAAAGTTTAAACTTGGAACCTTCACGAAAAGATGAGTAAATGGTTTCTCAATTGACATGATAAGTAAGGGCATTTGTTTTTACGCTGATGGTCAGCCTCAGTAGTAAACTAAGGGATAAGAGTAATTGGTAAAATGGTAGAGGGCGTACAAGAAATATAAAAACCACTCTTGGTGATTCATACAGAGGAGATCAATTTTCAACAAAAAAGGAAAAGAAAAGAAAAAGACAAACAGTAATAAGATAACAGGGACAGTGAGATTGAATACCTTTCAAGATTGAGCACAAATCTTGTGCAATGTAGTAAAGATTCAGTGTTTAATGATCGTTTAGGCATGTGAATCAAAAGATTGAGCAAATTCTGACAAACTGTGAACTGAAAACTTGTACGAGGAAACAATCCTCCACCTTTGAAGAATTCTTCAATCATGCAACAATCCGAAAAAGAGACAGCACCTTCTTCATCAATGTATGAGATTTTAAGAGTACTTAAGACCTCCACCCACTCAGGAAATGAATCGAATTTCAGAATAGCATGAAAAATGTTTGGTGCCAAATACCTGCGCACAAACTAGACAAAATAGAGATATGAACATCATCTCAAGCCACATCTGATAAAAGAAACTATTTTTCAGCAATAACGGGGGTGGGGGGGAGTTCAAATGTCAAAAAGGATACATACAGAAACATGCAATTTAACAGCCAGAACATCAGGAGAACAATTATCAGCACGGATATACTTTCAACTTACAGTTAGCTCGTAGAAATTAGCATCTTGAAGGAGGTCTAACGAAATCTGTTGCATAGAGACACTGGCGTCAATGGCACCACTGATCACAATCCCTTGTGAGGAGGGACATCCATCACGAAGAACACTGCGAATTAAAATTGACAGGAACAACTTCAACTTCTTCTCGGTAGCATGGCTGCACCAGACTGCAACGCTTTGACAAATATTCCACCATATTGCTGTTGGTAATGTTTTCTCATCTATTGAACAAAAACCCATATCCCAGGAATACTTTAAGGGTTGAGAATTGGGATCTTTTGAAACCTCCTCACCGGTAACAAATACTTCCTCCTGATCCACCAATGAAAGTGACTTCATCATAAAAGCAGTAAGCCTTGATGCTTCTTTCTCCAAATCTGACAACATTTGTTTCCATTTTTCCTCTTTCTTGTCAAAAAGTGCTATACCTTCATCATCAACTACCTTTCCCTGAGAAATACTACTAAATTCTTGCAATAGGTACTGAACAAAGCTTATATGCCTATTCAGATCAACAAGCCTTTGGACAACCATAGGATGTAAGATATAAATCAGAGGAGAAGAATTTGTTGAACTTGCTTTATCAAGATTTTTTCTAATTGACTGGACTAAATCAAGAAGAGAATTGGGAGATTGCGAAATCCAAGAGAAATAGCCATCTTCTGTAAAATTGTGACTCTTCATCAAATCCATTCCTGAGTATCCTGTAAAACCATCCCTCATAACAGCAGATATTTTTAAAGATGAACGTTGAGGCATAAGGCTAATTGCCTGTCGAGATAAGCTTCTGCAAGACACATACAACCGGAAGAAAAACATGAATATCCAGTGACATGCATCAAGCATGTTCGTTTTTAAGGTTAAACCCATCGACGGTATAACAAGGCCATGAGTTTTATACTGCTTCGAAGCAACTAAAATACCCATGATAGGCTGCAGGACAGTGATAAGCCTATTTAGTGCTTCTCCAATACTGCTACTATTTCCAGCAGTCAGGAAAATGGAATCAAGGACGAGGCTATAAATTTCTGCAAAAACCTTGCCCAAAAGGTAAGCATGCATGCTGAACCGGTAAGAGCTCCATTCTCCAGGTTCAGGTCCGCTTGCTGAACATCCAACTTTTTTCCAGTCCAAGGATTCTGATATATCTATTATTAATCTATGAAAGCAATCACTTGCTTGCCCTTCAGGTATAGTTTTCAGTGCTTCATAGATAGTCATTCTAAACATTTGAGAGCGCATCAACAATTCTGCCGACTTCATAATCACTTCATTATGAAGTAAGGACACGGACATCATTGTAGACAACTTTGTCCCATCCCTGCTTTCAGGGATTGATAGATGTCTCAATCCTCTACACAATGCAAAAACAGCATGGCTTGCCTGCAAACAATTAAGTATGAGGAAAGGAACTTTAAGAACAACAATGAAGAAATAAATGGTCATAAAGCATGTGCAAGAGTCACACTAAGAAATACTATAATCGATTCAAGTACAAAAAGTTGTGCAGGCACTGAACCCACCAGTCATAAGATCAGTACATGACAATATACATTTGACTCACATTTATAATCATGAAGCAATAAGAAGAAGAATGAAGCAACAAGAAACTGAACAAAACACTTGCACAAAAGGTGATGAGCTACTGTTTATAAAGTTTACCACTGACCTCACGAAGCTCCTTGAATAGATTAACAAGTTGGCAACTTAACTCAGCTGTCCTCAAGATTAATACTGACTTCTTGTTAAAATACTGTTCTGCTGCCATTAACGCTAGAACCATAAGCCATAAATCAACCAAACCTTCTCCAATAACCTTATGTTCAATTTCCAAGATATATCCCACTGCAACAACAAGCTCTTCGGCTAGGGAGGTCAAGCTGATCATCTGCTCTATCCCACCAGAACCACGTGAAGAAAGCAACAGTCCTATAACTTTGGCAGACAATGACATAATGAAGTCATAGATAACCTTAAAGAAATTAATGCAAGCACCTTCAGATATATCTTCTGTTCTAACATAAATCTTTTCACAAAGTACACCAGATAACATCTTATTTATAGATCTGAGTATGCTGTGAGCATTCTGAGGTGAAGTTTCCGCTCCAACATCAGACTGAAGGTAGAATTTTATCTCAAATAAAAGAGGCTCCATAATCTGCACAAGGAAATCAAAAATTGACTTCCGCACTGATAAGGTAGAACTATTATTTTTTTCTGAGGCTACACCACTTCGCGGAGAAGGTTCAAGTGCCACATGACTAGAAGATTTACCCTCCACGTGGCCTATAACTTGTACTTTAAATAACTCTCTCTTCTGGTTTTTCACTTGTTTAACAAACAGACGCAATAATTCTCCAGTGCCGACTAATGCCCACTCTTTCTTATGAGAAACTATAACTGCCAGTTTCTCAAAAAGATGTCTAAGATAACTCCTTATCTCAGTCTTTGACTCAATCGATTCTGCCCCTGCTGACGAACGGTACTTCTCCAGACCTTGTAAATTCAAGCATTCGTCCATGTGAGATGGATGAAACAGGCCACATGAAATAATTTCTTCAATCAAATCTGACAAATTTTGACTACTGCTTCTGTTAGACTGATGATGCAATAAGCCTAAGAGATGGAGAAGTGGTTCAAGAAGATTATCCACAAAGTCACGGAATCCATTCTTGTGCCATCTCTGGAGCCTCAAAAACTTAGAGAATGGTTCAAGAATTGAGCATGATAAATCAATGAAAAAACTTCCTGCAAAACTCTCTAGGTCTTCTGCAAAAATTTTGGTGACAAGCTCAAGCACTGAACCAACAGCAGGCATCCAGGACTTCATGCTTCCCTGTAGTGCATCACTATGGAGAGAAAACATAGACCTTATGCATCTATAAACAGTTCTATACAATACCAATTCACTTTCCCGACAGCCCTTCAGATTCAAGGATGTGTCATTTAGGAAACACAAAGCATTCCTGGAAACAATATTGATTGCTCTCAGAAGATTTCCTGATAAGCTTAGCGAAACACCCAGTTTTGGAGACGCTTGCAAGCAATATATAAGAATTTCCCAACATCGACAATCCAAACAGAAAGTTGAGTCTTCAAACTGTGATATTTTGTCTTTAAAGCTGATTTTGTCTTCTGGTGAATTTTTTTCTTTAAACAAAGTCTGAATCCAGCTACTGATTCTAACAATTACACGTGAAAATGAAACATTCTCGGCTTGTCGGGCTTGATCCATATCATGAATATCTTCAACAGGTATTGAATTCAAATAATTGTGAACTAACTCCACCTTCCTGCAGAATAAATTTAGAAATTTGTCAACTTGACCAGGAAACTTAAATATAGTCTGGCAGTCTGCACATAATTTCTTCATCTTTGCCCAAATTTTCACCTTTTTAATAGATACCTGATAATTAACAATATAGTCCCTTAGCTAAAACTAAACTTTTAAGCATTCTAAATTGATAGTATGCATCAAGTTAACAAAAACCTCTTCAAATACATCTACCATATAGTAATCAAATTACAGATAGCTTCAAAATAATAGGAATGTTCATTCTGGTTGAACAAGAGTAACCCAAAAGTGACCAAGAAGAGAGAGAGGGTGTATATATATACTAACTTTAGACCACTGAGATTTTTGTTTTCAATTGCTAAACTCAGCTCCAGGTTCCGCCACTGAAGACCATTGTGGATTATTTTACCCTCTTCCTCTCCCACCTTGTTGAAGCAACATTCTCCGTGAGTAGCTGATTTGATAGGTCTGGTAGGTTCATCTTTGTAGGGTTTCCGTTTTCTCTTCATCTTCTTAGGTGAAAGCATCGGTGAATCTGGGATGGAAAATGATAATTGTTGCCTGCACAATGATAATTGCAATGAGAAGGATGAACAAGCAGTTCGAGGCCATGAGTGGCATACTTCAGGAATAGATTATCCCGGAAATTTGAGACAATGAAATTTTTTGAAGTTTGCATTTGGAAAGCCAAGCAGTAATACTACAGATTAAAAATTGACTTCAAGGCAAACAAATTGCATTGTGTCAATATGTATACACAACCATCCTTCCACCTCAAAATAAAACCTTCAAAGCAAAAACATCCCCAGTTTAAGATCAACAACAAGAAACAAAATGCAAAAGATCCCATGAAACAACCATCAACCAAACCAAATCCGCAATAAAAGAACTGACAAACGAATATCAAATATATAAACCAAGAGAAGCAAAACAAGCCCAAAACTTTCACCAAATCAAAAAAGCAGTAAAGGCATTAGAAATTGCAAAACGTATGCAAGAGAGAAGAATTTCGCCAAACACCTTGAGTGCATAGCCCACGACACAAAAACAGCTACGAGCAGGGTGTGGAGCCGAAGAAAGGCCGAATACTCAAAGGAGAGGCCGCGGGTCTGCGACTCGTTACGACTGAACTGGCGTGAAGGAAGGCGAGGGACTCGTAGATACTGTCACTTTCTTATTAAACCCTAAATCTTTTTATTAGACCAAACTGAACCAAAAGTGACATATAGTTTTTGTAACATTGATATCACGTACATGGAATTCACAAACTCACAAATGTACAACATATTCGATGCCGTAACTGTCTAAATTTAGAGACCCACAACGGATCCAGATTCCGTAACCGTAACGTTTACGGAATTCGGTTCTGTAATGATTTTGCCCGTAGTAATTCAAAGATTGTGTAACGATAATAAATTTGAAATATGACCGTGGTAAACTTGTAATTCGAACGTTTTGTATGTTCGGCTATATATATTGGGTAAATGTTAAGGTACGGCCCTTTTATTGCGGTACGGTCGTAAGGCCGACCGTACGGGCGACACGTGTCCCGATTTTTTATTTTTTTTTTCTCTTTTCTGAAACGATTTATTTTTTTCCAGAAACTAATGAAAATTTATTTGAACTACCATGTTATAATTTATGCACTATTATCCTATAAACTTTGAACTATTTCCATATAATCCATGAACTATTACTTTTTAATATAATCCATGAACTATTCTATTATAATTCATGAACTATCTCATAATAAGTTTTGAACTATTACTTTCACTCCTTTATAAATTTTTGCACTTTAAACTATTCTATTATAATTCATGAATTATTCTATTATAATTCATGAACTATCACATAATAAGTTTTGAACTATTACTTTCACTCCTTTATAAATTTTGCACTATGAACTATTCTATTATAATTCATGAACTATCCTTTTAGAAGTTATGAACTATTACTTAATAAGTTTTGAACTATTACTTTCAATCCTTTATAAATTTTACACTATGAACTATTCTATTATAATTCATGAACTATCCTTTTATAAGTTATGAACTATTCCATAATAAGTTTTGAACTATTACGTGTCGGCCGTACAGACGGCCGCACGGCCGTACCGGAATAATGGGCCTTACTTGAATAAAACCCATATATATTGAGAGTCAAAAAAGAAAAGATTAAGTTCACACTCTTCAAACAAATGACACACAGGACGATGATGAAATGTTGATTCTAACTTAGGGTGTTTGATAGGATATGAAGATTATTTAGAAAATTAATCTAGATGGGGTTTATTAGAGCTTATTTGAATTAAAAAAAATCTACATGGGGTTGTTTGGTAAGAGGTTTTTTAATGGGTTTAATTAATACAAGTTTACAAAACTACCCTTAACTGTTAATCATATATTGATTAATGGTATCATATCACCCAATCCGGGATCGAATTCTCTGAATCTCTAACCAATAACGATATGATCAAGTAAAAAAACTATATGCTAGATAATGTCAACACTCTTCTAAAAAGAAGTAACAAGCTAACAACTATAATGGCCATAATAAACTATTGAATGGTAATAAGAGTAATAAGTTGGCTGGAAGTTGATCACAATGATTGTGGGATTATCTAGATGTCATTTTCATATATCTTACACATTGTGAATAATAAAACTTCAAAATGCAAGCCAAATTATTCTCAATTTTGAGCTTTTTGACAACAAGGGGCCTAGATCCACAAGACAGAAAGCAACATACAATAAAAATTATTGTATATATGTGGATCTTTTATTTTATTCAAGGAATACTTAACTCACAAAAAAATGTAGATCAACTACATACCAAAGTAATAACTTAAGGCAAAAGATTTTTATTAAAAGGTTGGTAAAAGATGAATCCTATAAAGCAAGTAAAACTATTGAAGTCAATAACAAAGTAAAAATGAGCAACAAAGTTTCAGCTAGATGTGAAGAAGCACAAAGGTGCTCCGTGACAATACAAACAGACTTGATTAAGCTTTCAATAATGAAATACAATACCAATCAAGTGACATAATTTAATATAACACAAGTTGTGTACAAGAGTAGTCTATCGAAGATTTTCATATCCGAACAAAGAAGAATCATGCTAAAACACATTCAGTCATCATATGTTATGGTTACGAATTCAAAATCAAATAGAGAAGCATCACCAATTTGATTGACAACACAACTTAAATGAGACAAATTAGCAAAATCTAAACTCACCAATTTATAGGGTGATGAATTCGAAAATGGGAGTCCTCAAAACCAGAGAGAAGAATCATTAAAATCAAAACCAAGAACAATAGAGAAAGATGAACCATATCTTGCCGTCAGTGGCCTGGTCGGAACCAATTTTCCCCACCGTCATGCTCTCTTCTCCTGATTCGATGTCGACTCCTATTTCTCTTCATTGTCATGTGTTTTGTTTCTTCAGCCAAGGGCATGAGTGGTATTGTAATTGATGAAAGTAAATTAATCTTCATTAACCTTGGTCGCACGAGGTTATTTTTTACGTGTTTTTAAACCCATTTAACCTCTTATATAATCTCCCTCTATAATTTGCATCTTCAACCAAACACATCTTCAAATTTAATCTAAAGTGACCCTCATTAATCCACTACCAAACACACCCTTATTGTAACTTAAAAACAATAATTCTTATTTATGTTATATTTCAATTAGGGTATACAGAATTATTCGCGTGATGAAGGGACCGATTATACTCGCATGTTTGAAATTCGCGGTTTTTTTACTATTGCGTGATTGTTCGCTCCAAAAGGTGTGTGCAAGCTTTAAATTTATAACCCTAGATGTAAGCTTAAAACAAGGATGCGAACCCGCAGTGTACGGGTCAATCGTAGTAAAAAGCAAGAAATTCCAGGGGTCGATCACAGGGACTCGGTGAAACAAAGCAAGTATAGGTTGTCAATGCAACTAATAACCACAAAAGAGATTAAAGCAATCAAAGATGATAAAAAGTCAATTAAGAAAATATGTAATTCTAGGGATTAAAGCATCTAGTTGTGGTTTCAACTCAAGATCTAAAGATAAGCGGACAAAGCTGAGATTTTGCAAAGGGAAGGTGTTTCTAAAGCGGAGTAGATCACCGGGTAAGTCTCACTACTCACAATCCCAAACCGTAACTCCTATTACCGGGTAAGTCTCAAGGAATTAAGGAAAAGAACTATAATCTCAAACCAATACACCACCTAAGGGAATAGAATCAACATTTACCGGGTAAGTCTCAGGCTAACTCACAAAGATGGGATAAAGGCACACTCAAACCCCCAATAAAGGATAAACCTTTATTACCTACACTTATGATCTTTGGTAAACAAACAAAGAAATTACCGGGTAAGTCTCATCCTAGGCTTGCATTGAACCAGGAAAGGTGTAATAAGAATAGGATTTGACAACTCTAACACTTAACTCTCAATTTTAGATCAGAAAAGGTCACATCGGTCAGATAAGTTCCACCCCGGCCGAGGTGTTCGTCGTCTAAGCGAGATGTTCTAGGGTTAAGGGTAAAGACTCGAGCTTTCAGGGTCCTACTGGGATTAAGATCATTCTATCATTGTTTTTTCCACAACTTTCAGCCAATCACCCTAGAATCACACAAAGAAATTAGCCACTCATCATCATGAAAGCAATAATCAAATATAAGGGAAGAAAGTAAATAATTGAACAAGAAAACCTTAAGAACAAGGCTTCAATAACTGAATCAATTATCAAACAAACAAGCGTTCCTTGGATCACAATCCAATAAGACAAGTCAACAAAGAAGGGAATATAAGAGAATCTTACAAAACCCTTCACAAAAGCTATAAAAGCTATCAACTTTCTTCCTTCAATCTTCCTTCAACCTTCCCAAAAATACTCCCAACTGCTGGATGCTCTCAGCTCTCTAAGCTTGTCTAAGCATGGTTGAATTTGTGGAAAATCCAACCCTTTATATAGGAAAACTACCCTCCAAAGATAAAATATCTTGGAAATATATTTTCCTAATAAAATATATCTATCTCTCATAAATAAATCCCTAAAATATATGATCTTTCTTCCAAAAATCCAGCCTAAAAATATAAGATCTTTCCTTCCAAAAATAAAAGATCTCAGCCAAGAATAAAATATATCCCGTCGTGTTCAAGGTGTTCGCCTCGGTCGGGACGTTCTTCTGGATCACCTTGATCGAGGTGGAATTCGTCTGACCGAGGTGGCTCTAAACTGAATGTGAAATCTCTCAAATTTGGTCCAAAGTAAATCTTTAACCCAATTCATGCTTCCTGGATTCCTCTTTAAGCTCCTGAATGTAGCTCCAATGATTCCTTAGCTCCTTTGGCTCCATTTTAGTCCAAAACATCCCATTTTACCTACGATTACAACGAAACTTGGTGTAGACCTCGATTCCCGCAAAGGTAGATGAAATGGTCAAATAATCACATAATATACATCCAAACATGCAGATTATTGAAGATAAAACGTCTAAACTGTCCCAAAATATAGACTATAATACATGCTATCAAAATACCTCATACTTAGCCATTGCTTGTCCCCAAGCAAGTTCCAAATCTAAAATACAAGATAGAATGGATTATAAGTCATCAAAAATCAATGAAAACCTTTCAAAACATTTTTGGTGGTGTGCTCCACTCATAGATAACTCTAAGAGAATGCTTCATGGAATTTATAATCAAAATATGATAAAAACATTTTATAAATATAAGAAAATTGTTCATCTTTGCATAAAATCGTAGAATGCATAATAAATCATAATTATCGAAATTAATCATGTATAATCCAATTTAAACCACTAAGTTAATCAACAAGCTCGAGGTCTCAAGGGCTTTCCAAAAGAAAGGTCAAGAAACGTGTAGGGTAGGGATTTATAGAAGGTAATGTGGTGCTAGAATCCGGGAATAGGATATCACTTCACTTTCACTTGAACTTCAACATCATCCACAATAAACTTTGCTTATTTTACATTTTTCCTTTTTTTTACTTTTTGGGATGCATGGACAGAGTTGCACAATAACCGAAGCCTAGGAAATCAACAATCATTAATTTCTTGAGATGCATCAAACCCTTGATGCACATACCATGACCCGTTAGGAATATCGCTCAATCCGACTTTGGCAAGACACAAACACCCGGCTATGTGAATGGTGCCGAGTTACTCATCATCATGATTGACTTCCCCAAACCTATTTGTTATTTTCTAACACTTTTACTTCCAGCCAGCTTCTCAACTTTTCTTTTACTTACTTTTCACTTGCTTGCTTCCAAATTCACGGATAGGTAAAGGGAGGCAAAAATGTATATGAAGGGCTAAGCATGATCAAGAAGAAGAAGAGAAGAGAATGAATTGCCTTGGTCTTTCCAGGAAGAAAGTGAGAGAACTTATCTTGTGGTGTCAACCTTCAAATTCAACATAATTTGGATAAAAACAAATTATCAAACATGCCAAAATTTCAAACAAAGCATTTTAGCAACTTAAACATATCATAAAACCTTTCAAGCATATAAAGATTTCAAAACCAATCTGCAGACAAAATCTTCACTGAGATCATATCCAGATAAGAAGCACAGAAATAATTTTTGAAAAATTTCTTTCAGTTAACCCACCTCGGTCGAGATGTTCTAGTCAACCGAGGTGAACCGCCTCGTTCGGCCAGAACCATCCCGGTCGAGGTCAAATTTTTTTTTTCTTTTAACCTGTTTTTGACGTTTTTCTCAATCAAATAACCTGTATGCATGCATGTAATCTCACATAAACACATAGAGCAAAATAAAGCATAAATATCCATCGAGTCAAGTCATACATCCACATAAGTCAAATAATACATCCAACTACCTCATACTTGGGACACATTGTCCCAATGGGTCAAAATAAGTCTAAAGGAACAAGGTACTCACCGGATAAAGCTGAGTTGCATACTAAATAAATAAAGAAAATCCTGCAAGCTCTCAATAATCCCGATCCGGTGGTGGTGGTGGTGGCACGTACGGGTACTGAGATGGGTTGAATGGATAGCCCATGATATGCTGAAACTGAATCTCAGCCATCACGTGCTGGTAATGCTGTCTCTCCTACATCTCTCTGATGTCTAAGGACAAGGCAGCGTAGGAATCTATCATCTGATCCGTCAGATCATCGATCCGACGGTGAGCAATTGGATCCCTATGTCTGCGTACCCTACGCCTAGCGGGACGTACTGGTGATGCAGCTGACTCCTCCTCAGTCTCGTCGTCGTCCAGATCTATGACCGGCACACTAGTCTCAGCTGTGTCCGTACCTGTATCCATGGCAACACCGCCATCCTCATCCTCATCATCCTCTTGCTCCTCAGCCTCATCCTCCTCATCCGGTCTCTGAGTTGCTGCATCTCTGGCATCCTCCATAAGCGGAATCCATGCGGTCTGCCAGTAGTGCGGGTCATAAACAAAGAATTGAGCTGACCACCTAATACCCTGGGGTGCAGTCTGCTCCCAAGGCATCGCCACATATGGCGTAGTAAGACCGTGAGGAACTAGTATCCTCCGAGTGATCATCTCTTGAAGCCCGAGCGGCTTGGCAGCTGCCACCATAGTACATGCACTCAGATCGAGGTCCATGTAACTCGCTATGTGAGTCACTATACCTCCACAACAGATGTCCCCCTTCACCTTTGCCTTTATCTTGTGTAGATCCTCTACTAGCATAACTCCAAAATCCGGAACTCCTCCGGTCACCATGCAATACAGACTCAGCAGCTCACCCTGCCTGATCTTCTAGGGCGTCTCAGTACGCGCCAAAAGAGTCTCGCTGAATATCCTGTGAGCAAATCTAAAAGCTAGGTGGAAGATAATCTTCTCCCGGGAATCTCCAGGTCTCCACCTGTCAACGTGCTCAACCACATGAGCAATCTATCCCCAGAACTCTCGAGCTACAGCTCGAGAGGAAAAATCAGCAACAGTGGGGGGCAGGGAAGCCGAAGATGTCCCTCCAATGGTCCATAGGAACTATATAGTTCCGGTTCATCAACCGGTACTTGATGGCGCGCTCTATAGGCAAGTAGGTGACGGAGCTAACAAACTCCAGGGTCGGCTCAAGGTAGGCCGGAGCTCTAATCTCAATGAACTGCTCCAGCCCCACCGCAGATATCATCCGCCTCAGATCCTCATCCACATGGAGGCAATCAAAAGAGGAAATGTCCAGAAACCGCGGTGCAACCACTAGACGTGCCGCTATGCGGTCATAGTCACTTGGTGATGCTCGTGGATCGCCGGTATAGAACGGCGTGAAGAAGAAGAAGGAGAAGGAGAAGATCTGTCTCTCAAAACCAATTGCCTGTCCGAACTCATCTCTCTCTATCACCGTCAAACCACCTCGGTCTCTCTGACAAGTCTCAAGAACACCTCGGCCGAGGCACAGGCCGACTGGACCGAGGCGAAGTGCTGCGCGATATTTTCTCTCAAAAATCCAATTCTTTTCCCCCAATATCACTATCAATGGTTCCTATGGGGTACTTAATCCTTTTTCAGCAAAATGCAGGGGCAACCAAAGCCCAATCTGATCAAAAATAGTGAAGGAGAGAGTTTTAGGGTTTTCTCGAATTTACCCCAGATTCGGTCGATTTGGTGCGTTTTCTCTGCAGATTGGCGCTTTGCAATTTGATCTTCTATCCTTTATTCTCACTTTAGAAGTGAGAATCGTCGAAAACGGTTGAAAATCGAAGAAGCAAGGTGAGATGTGCACCGCGGTCGAGAAAGAGGTTGAGGGAGGAGAGAAAAATCTCAGCCCCCTTTTATACCCTTTTCTGGAACTACTGTCACCTCGGTCGAGATGGTCTCGACTGGAACGAGGTGTACGGACCGAGGTGGGTCTTCAGTAACCCTAGTTGCCTCGGTTGCTCAAGAATCATCTCGGTCGAGGTGCTGTGACAACAACCGAGATGTGTCTCAGTCAAACTCCGTCTTCTCAAATTCTTGAACTTCTGTCCTTCCAGTGTTGCTCCTAGGTTGTATTCCTTCCTTAGATGTCACCTGTTGTCTGTTCAGGACGCAAAAAAAACAAAGCAAAGCAAAGCAAAAGCAAACTATCTAAGCTAGACTAGAAAAAAGGAAAAAGAAAGCAATACCTTGGGTTGCCTCCCAAGAAGCGCTTGATTTAAGGTCGCTAGCTGGACCGTACGGCATCCCTAATCGTGATGGGAGGTATCCTCACCCCATACTTCACCTTCATCAAGGGGTGAGATAAGGAGGTCTATCAAACGTTCCAACAAGTGCAAGTGCTCATCGGGGAATGAATCGTCTATGGGTGGATCGTCCTTCTCGCGTGAAGAGGAAGGTAGCCGGCTGAGGTGATCCGCAACAGAATTTTTGGATCCCTTCTTATCGCGGATCTCTAGGTCAAACTCTTGAAGCAAGAGAATCCATCGAATAAGGCGTGGCTTGGCGTCCTTCTTAGCAAGCAAGTAACGAATGACTGCATGGTCGGTGTAGACAATGACCTTCGCCCCTACAAAGTAAGAACGAAACTTCTCAAAAGCATATACAACCGCCAATAGTTCCTTTTCGGTGGTGGCGTAGTTACGTTGGGCTTCATCTAGCGTCTTGCTAGCGTAGTAAATGGTGGTGGTCCACCCATCCTTCTTTTGTCCAAGCACCGCTCCTACTACCACATCACTCGCATCGCACATGATTTCAAAGGGCAAGGTCCAATCCGGAGGTTGGATAATGGGAGCGGAGATCAATGCTTCCTTAATCCTGTAAAATGCATCAAGACACTCCTGCGAAAACTCAAAAACAACGTCTTTATTCAAGAGGTTAGTTAGTGGTTTGGATATCTTCGAGAAGTCCTTGATGAATCTCCTGTAAAAACCTGCATGCCCGAGAAAACTCCTTACACCCTTAACAGAACAAGGGGGGGGGGGAAGTTTCTCAATAGTCTCGATCTTAGCGCGATCGACCTCAATAGCTCGACTAGAAACGAGGTATACTAGCACAATGCCTTCATGAACCATAAAGTGACACTTCTCCCAATTCAAAACAAGATTAGTGTCTTCACATCTTTGTAGCACTAGAAAAAGGTTAGATAGGCAATCATCAAAAGAGGAACCATATACTGAAAAATCATCCATAAATACCTCCATGATCTCCTCTATATACTCGGAAAAGATAGCCATCATGCATCGCTGGAAGGTAGCGGGTGCATTGCATAATCCAAATGGCATCCTCCTATAAGCAAATGTCCCCATGGACAAGTGAAAGTGGTCTTCACCTGATCATCCGGATGGATAGGAATCTAGAAGAAGCCACTATAGCCATCCAAATAACAAAAATGTGAATGATGGGCTAACCGTTCGAGCATTTAATCGATGAAGGGAAGTGGAAAATGGTCCTTCCGAGTGGTCACGTTCAGCTTCCTATAATCGATGCACACCCTCCAGCCCGTGACGGTCCTAGTTGGGATTAACTCGTTGTTCTTATTCATCACAACGGTCATCCCTCCTTTCTTCGGAACCACATGTACTGGGCTCACCCACTTGCTGTCCGAGATAGGAAATATGATACCTGCATCCAACAACTTAAGAATTTCTTTCTTCACAACCTCTTTCATGATCGGATTTAACCGTCTTTGAGTTTCCCGTGAAGTCTTATGATCGTCCTCCATAGTATTCTATGCATGCAAAAAGAAGTCTTAATGCCAATAAGATCATCAATAGTATATCCCAAAGCCTTTTGATGCTTCCTCAGGACATGCATTAGTTTAGATAATTCAGATTCGGAGAGGGAAGCACTAACGATGATGGGATAAGTAGAATCCGGTCCAAGAAAAACATACCTCAAGTGACTAGGGAGTTGTTTAAGCACCACAACTGGGGGTGTTTTCTGAGGGGGATCCTTGTTTCCTCCTTCCAGTGGAGTAGATTGAAGAACTAGACTTTCAGTAGTCTCAGTTGACATTATCTCGCTTTCGACCTCGGTCGAGATCCAGAGAGGTTGACCGAGATGTTCTTCAGTCACCTCGCTTGGTCCAAAAAGTGCCTCGGTCGAGGTACTGCAACTGGAACCGAAACTGGAGATCTTCTTCTCCTGGATTGGTCTTTCAGTTTTCGCTCCTAGATCTTCTTCCAGCGCCTTTAAGCTCCGTATATCTGCATCACAAGAAGCATCTATACCTTCCTCGATTAAGCTAAAACTAATAACTTTTTCAAGTGGATCTTTAATAAGGATAGAGCTCGCCAATTCTCTTGATTCTTCTTCATCATAAATGTTGAAGATATCATCTCCTAGTTGCTCTCCCTTCATTGCCGCAAGTAATGCAAACTCCACTTCATCTCCGCCAATGTTGAACTTTAGCTTGGCGTTCTTACAATCCACATTGCAACCCGAAGTTGCTAGAAATGGTCTCCCGAGAATGATAGGAACGGGGTACTCTGCGGGAATGTCAAGCACAACAAAGTCTATAGGTAAATAGAAGTCACCTAACTTAACTGGAACGTCCTCCAAAATACCCACGGGATGGGTAATGGAGCGGTCCGCCATGTATAACCGTATCTTCACCGGCTTGGGCTCTCCAAGTCCGATCCTCTCACATAGCTCCAGCGGAATGATGCTTACGATGTCTCCTAGATCATATAAGGCTTCACAAGTGACATTCCCAACTTGAATGGGAATGCAAAATGAGCCGGGATCTCTCAACTTGAGTGGCATCTTCTCCTTCATGATTTGAATAAGCTCCGAGGATTTAGATGTCATCCTCACTTCACTAAAGTCTTCCAACTTCCTCTTCCTTGATAGAATCTCTTTCAAGAACTTCCCATAGGCGGGCATCCCTAGAATAGCATCAAGGAAAGGGATATTAATGTGTAGTTTATTCATTAAGTCAAGGAACTTACCAAAATGCTTGTCTAGATGTGTTCTGGCCCTTGACTGGGGGAATGAAAGTGGTGGTTTATATGCAAGAGGTGGAATATAAACTTCAGTTTTCTCCTCCACTTTCTGTAATACCCGGAAATTTTAATTTCCGTTTAATACCCAATCCAACCGGATTTCGATCCGCTAACCTCTCATCTTTCTAGAGAATGTTTTACTTTATAAAACTTTATCAAAATTCTATTATTTTATGTAACTTAAGTCACATAAAATGATAAGTATGTAAACCGTATAACAATCCCGTATGTTTTAAAACTCAAAGAGTAGTTCCGTACAAGTTAATGATTCACTTATTAAGTCTATCATATAACTAGATGAGTAGGCCCATCGGACTAGGCCCAGTAACCTTACCGGCCCAGCCTCTAACTTTACCCTAATTGCTGAAAATTTAACCTAATTATCTCCTAAGCTAATCAACGCTAATCTAACCCTACCTACCGCAGCCTGGCTTCACGCTTCTGAAGAGAACAATCCTTTCTGCCGTGTCTGCGCAACCTCACCTCCGGAGCGGATACACCGCTGGGACGCCACCACACCTTTGCCGGGAACCAGGAGCCTCACTCGCCGCCGCGCTAGACAGTCTCGGACCTACCGCCGCTGCTGCTTGGCTTTCTCTCGTACATCACGATGCCAGCCTTCTGTACGCGTCGCCTTAGCCAGGACCGCAACCAACCGTCTGCAACAGCGACCGCCCAACCACTCTTCCTCTACGCCGGACCGTGCACGCCTTCGTCGGTCAGGTGAGTATCGGTTTACCTCTTCTTCTCCCCTGAGCCAGCGAACCTTGTTGACAAACCTCCTGCTGCACAGTGAAGGGATCCGAACTCGCAAGACCACCACAGAAGGTTGCCGCTGGAGTCGAACATCCAGAACCTTGTTGCCGCCGCTGTAGAGGTGGTAACAGGTGATGTAATGCTGCACAATTCCTCTCCTCCTCCTCTACTGTTACTGCACGTACCTAACCATTCCGTCTCGCTGCACAACCGGGACGGACCTCTGCTGTAGTAGTCGAACCAACCTCTGCACACCCGCCTTCCTCTAGCCGTCTGTAAGGAACTGCACTACCATCTCCTACTTCCTTTCATTTTGTTCTAACAATTTCAGCAACCTAGGTTGAACTAGTATAATTTTATGAGACAGGCTGAGTTGAGAATTAGATTAAGAGAAGAGTAGATTACCTTTGTGGTAGCATAGTGAAAGGATAGAGAATGATGAAGAGTTGTGTGTATATATATATATCTTGTAGCTCTTGAATGTTAAACTAGGATCATCAAGGTAGGGTAGGGGTAATAAGAGTTTTGTCATGAAACTTGATCTTAGGAACTAAAACTAACCCAGAAATTTCAGTGTTGATAAGCTAAAACTGCTGACTTTGAACCCGTATTGGAATAGCTTTGATCGAACATCCACCGTTGAATTTTTGATATGTTATAGACAGATATATGAAGTTTACTGTATTAAAATTTGGGAGAAAGTTAACGGTCGGATTAGAACTTATAAGGTATCAAAGTAGGGTAGATGAACTGTTTTTACAGCAGGGGAAAATAGACTAAGTATGGGAAATTTCAGCTTTTATACCAACTTTGAAGATTTATGGGAGGGTTATGATTTAGTATTTTTGAGAGATCTTTACTCCCATGTTTAGTATGCATATCATAGAAGATCTAGAGATTTATTTCGGAATTTAATACTTTTATCCGAGCCTCATATCTTAAGCCAAAGTTGGACCTTAGCGACTTTTTTTTGAAAGTCAAGAATGTGTTTAACTCTTCTAAAACTTTAACAAACTTCCTTTCTAGAGTTAGAGTGTGTTTTTGAATTCTAAAGAATAGTTTGGAACCTTGTTATAGAATTTTATAGAGTTTCGGGACCAGGGGTAAAATGGTTATTTACCCGTATAAGGGTACTTTGGTAATTTCTTTATGATCGATTATATATCTTAGAAGTTGGAGACTTCTAAGAGAGTGGGATACATTATTGATCCACGTGCCTTGTGTGACTGCCGTTTGAGATACCACGAGTACGGACCGAGTTGAGACTCGTTGGAGTGTGATTGGATTCAGGTAAGTCCTTGCAACTTACTTAGCTGGTTTCTGGATATTAGTTGGGTGATGATGGTTGTGTGTGTACAATGTTTGTTATAATAAATAACAACTTGTTAGGACGACCGTGGTTATTATGTTTTAAGGCCCAAGTGTATGTATAACGGGCCGTGACATCACTACCCAACTCTGTCAGGAGACTGGGAGGTTCTCTATACCCAGACCATACAGGTACACGGTGAGATGCATCGGATCCACTCCTGATGGGTACACGGGGGCGGAGGCGAGGTTTGGGAATCCCTCGTGTCACAAAATAAGTATCATTAGAGTGAATGACTTAAATGAAGATAATAAATGGATTGTTTGAAAGCATGATGAGTGTTTATTATTTTATGTGTGTGCGCTATTATTATTCTCCTAATGTTTAGATAACTAGCTAATGGTTGTTTTGTTGTGTGTTTAGATTTACGCAGGTTAGAACAACAGCTGAGTGATCCGGAAGTAGTGGTCAGCCGGGTCTCCGTACTCTTTAGAGTGGGGGGTTTGGGTTGTTGATTTGCTGTCTTTCCCTTTTCTTAAGACAGTTAGTCTTTTCCGTTGTTTAAGTACGATAGGCTGTTAGACTTTGTTGCATTCATTCTTTTACAAATACACTTTATGAATTTCGGTTTTTCTTAATTGTGTCTTGTTGCAAGATTCTAGTAATATTGTTGGCAAACTGAGGTCGGGACCCATTGTGAGGTCCTAACCAGTAATGTCTCGGGTTCCGAGAATCCGGGATGTTACAACATGGTATCAGAGGTCTAGGTTGGCAACAATGATACTTGAAATCTTCTGAAAGACCGAATAAGTACTAGAGCAGAACCCGAAAAGGGATCTGAATTTTAAAAAGAGAACTTTTGGTTTTCAAATGCATGCATAGTCTGGTTGGGGATAGAAAATTACGGCTGACCACCACTACTACCGCGGATATCAGTATGCTTAGTATGGACTTTAGGTTTTACTTTAGTTGGACTTATTAGCTTGATTATAATGATAGGTGATGTAGATAAGCATATGCCGAAGATTAGTAGAATTTATAGTTATAGTATGTCCTTCACAGAGATAACAGTATGAGATCCTCGTTCAGTTGACACACCTAAGTATAATTAAAGGGTTTCAACGTAAGGATAAGTACGCTCAGCTTATGAGCATTAGGGTAGACTAACGACGGACCACTCCTTCGAGCTTGTTGAGGAACGTCGAGACGGAAAAGTGAAGCCTAAAGGACAACACCAACCACGATGACAAGAAGGGAATCCCGAGTCAACTCAATAGGATCAAATGAAGAATATACATGAAAGTAGTTCTAGCAACGCGTTGGATGACCGACAAGTATACAAATTGGGAGAGACAACCCATAGTTTCTTTCAAGATGGTGTAAAGAAACGTTGCAAACAAAGGGGATGCCTACAGAAACACACATAGGCATGAAGGTCAAGGTGAAATATAGTAAGCGATCCATACAAGAGACATTGAATCTAAGCTTACTGACGGACCAGAAGGTGAAAGTTTGAGACTAGAAGCAAAGCGGAATATGATCACTCTTGACAAACTATTTTCCGCCACAATCAAGATGGGAAACCGAGACAATCATAAGCATAGGAGTCAAGATAAGATACATTGTTCATCCTGATACGAAGAATTAAAGAGCCGTAAAATGAAAGCTTACAGGTTGCTAGAAAGGGAAGGCCGATTTCTCCAACATGGAAGTGGTGTGACCTCCTAGAACACACAAGAATTTCAACAAAGATCGAGATACAAAAAAGACCGGATTTCTGCAAAGGCGGCAGTACAAAGCAACACACAAAGAAGGTGTAGGAGAATAGTTGGTGAACAAGGGGGTCTCTAATGACTTCTCATTCACAAAGAGATCTAAGTTAACAATACTAGCGGGTCATCACTAAAAACCGCAATTGGACGATAACACGGGTAAAAAGAATTATGGGGAAATACCTACAAGTTATCGTGGAAGAAATTACTAGTCCGTTGATGGAAGATGAAGATACAGCTAGACTCGTAAGAGTATAGTGCTCTTAAAGGAGTGTAGATTGTAGAAGGAGCTAGAGGAGTATAAATGGAAGAGACGTATTTTCACTAGTATATCAACCTTAAAAGAGATAGAAGAAAAGTAAGTCTACGATCTTATAGTAGGTCAACTACAAACTAATTGGTTACAACAGAGAATTTACACGTGATGGCCAACTAGTGGTGGTGGGTTGACAAATAAGAAGAATAACCACAAGGTTATAAAGGAATTTTACCGACATCTGGTGAATTTCTTCCAGAGATCAACGACGACAATGGTGAAGTTAAATCAATACAAGTGCTAGTAGCCTTGATGGTAACATTGAGTGAGTCCAATATGATAACTCTAATAAAGAAATTAAAGAGAAGCTCTTGACGGTTGATAATGACCATTGATGATAGTAATGGTGTAAAGGAAATTGTGTGAGTAGTTACTTACTACTGACTAAGGAAATATATATATCAAAGTTAGTATGAAGGAATCCATGTAAGAAGAACTAGAAGAGTAAGAAGAGACAGATGATTGTGAACATGTTCTATGTCTTAGCATTTCACACAAGTAGGACTGATGGTGCTCCTCCGAGAAAATGTGGGGTCAAACTGTCTAGATTGACAGGAGGAAACCCTTGTAATTAAAGAAGTGACATAGAATAATTGGAATTACAGAAGAGGCACAAACATAGAGAGTATGATTTAAGCCTTGGTGAAATGTGTGGTCGAGTTGTGAGGTGATTGCAGATGGAATCTACATACTGGCTAGAATAGACATATGAAGGAGTAAAGTTGAATGACTAAAGGTTGTATATGGATCCGGTATTACCCCAATAAGATGATTATCGAAAAGTGTTTATATAAAAGCTTAATGAGAAATGGAGGTACTTCAATGAAAATTCAGGTTGGACCGATGACATAAGAGTTGATGAAAGTAATAAGACCAACCAACGTGGTCCGTAAAGCGTGTAAGAGAAAACTCAAAGGGATTTAACTATCTTACGGGGTGTAAAGATATAAAGAAGGTAAAGCGACATGAGTATAAGTAGGACATAATAAATGCGATGCGAGAAATTTGATTGGTGGGAAAATCATATGCACCTAATGTGTTGTATACAAATGGTACCATTAGATGTTTAATAATCATACTAACGGACTGATGACACTATGATGGATATAGTGTAAACCAAGGGTATAACTTATCTAGTGAGAAGGAAAGTCATGTATCAAAATTGCGGGTTGTGATGAATTTTAAATAAAGTCTTGAGTTGAGGATGTCCTTAGGAAATCTATGCAAGAATACAAAGTAACTGAAGTTCCAACACATAATGGGTAGTAATGATCAACAGACAGTAGAGACCGATGCGAAGAAGAAAAATGTATAAGATGAGTCACCTAGTAGAATAATTCTCCAGACAAGCTTGAGAGACCAAGGGAGATAAAATGTCGACCCGGATATGAGGGTCTAAGATGCATGGAATGGATACCTACAATGGAGTGTAGAAGCAGAATGTAGACTTTACAAGTGTGAAGAGGTTTTGACCTCCTCAAAGATATAGGAATTTGAAAGAAATCGCAATGCCGGTATCAAAGAGCTGAAGCCCGGTAGCGGAAACAACGGAGTTTCATGAAGGCAATATTGCCGGTAACATCAGCGAAGGAATGTAAATATGAGAGCGGCCTTGGTGGACTGGAAAGTTCAAGGTAACCCCAATTATCATCGGAACCCAAGTCATCAACACCGATGGTCCATGCAAGGGGAATTGCAAGGGGATGATAACTAAAGTCAGCAGAACTACCAAGACACTTACCACTTATCGTTGAAGACTTGGAATGACAATTTATGTCAAGATTAATGACCTAGTTGGGCTTGAGAAGTAGAGTTAGCCGAACGAAAACAGAAGTGTGGAAGATAAAACGAATTAGCAAAGCATGAAAGGATTAATCGAGCAGATGATACTCACCAAGAAATTTAACGCCAGTATTAGTATGAGAAGAGTAAGTCCGGGATATGGAGATAAGTCAATTATAGACTAATCAACGTCAATTGAGGACATGTAAGGGTTGGTTGGTATTGACGAGTAGGTACCGTTAAGAGAGACATTAGTGACTACGGATTTAAGAGGTAACTTTACCGATGCCTTGGAGGATTCCCCAAGTAGGCAACGACAACCTTCTACGATGATATAAGGATATAGAGCGAATTGGGTTAGAGGTTGCTTTCTGGTTGGTTAAGAACAGACTACAGTTGAGTAAGAGAGTAAGGGTTTGTTGAGAGGATCTTGCTAGTAGTAAGAGGGAAGTATAGGCGGGAGTTGGGTAAATCATGTTGACCCTCAGAAAGATGCCTTTGTGACTAATGGGTGTTACACTAGAAGCGTGGTAGGCCCATAACCCACAGATGAAGAAAATCAATGTTAGGTGAACTATGATTTCAAGTTAACGAATTAGAAATCCATATGAAAATGTCCACTTGGGTGTGTGATCTGTTTTGAGTTATATAAATTTGAAAGTTTGACAAGAAGTAGGTGAAAACCCATTAATTAATGAACGATCCGATTAAGTCACATTGAGGAAACCGGGCCAAGCGGTTTGCATTACAAAGAGCATTAGGCACTTAGTAAAGTGCCGACAGGAGTTTAAGATTATTATTTTAGAATTTATAGTCGGGAAATTCGAAAGGAAAAAGAAAGTGGGCCCAGTGGAGGGAAAAGTAAGTAGAGTCATCAAAAGAGATGGAAGTAAGTAGAAAACCAAACCGTTGCGAGAGTACCTACCGAATCCGAGACACGCCATCAGCTATGAAGTTCAGAAAATTTAGCCGGTTCATGCGTTTGTAGAGTTCCAGTGGTCTACACGAGGAATCGATGAGGCTACTTAAGAAACGGAGGAGAGCATTAGAAATGGTTACCCTGAGTACCCTGCGGAGTTAGCCGCTACTTCTGTATCGACGAGTTAGTACTCGGTTAATGTTTGTTTGATTTTTTTTTTCATGTGTTACCTTGGAATGAGTAATTGTGCTTTAGCTTGGCGTTCTTACAATCCACATTGCAACCCGAAGTTGCTAGAAATGGTCTCCCGAGAATGATAGGAACGAGGTACTCTGCGGGAATGTCAAGCACAACAAAGTCTATAGGTAAATAGAAGTCACCTAACTTAACTGGAACGTCCTCCAAAATGCCCACGGGATGGGTAATGGAGTGGTCCGTCATGTATAACCGTATCTTCACCGGCTTGATCTTAGGAACTAAAACTAACCCAGAAATGGAGTGGTCCGTCTTGTAGCTCTTGAATGTTAAACTAGGATCATCAAGGTAGGGTAGGGGTAAGAAGAGTGTTGTCATGAAACTTGATCTTAGGAACTAAAACTAACCCAGAAATTTCAGTGTTAATAAGCTAAAACTGCTGACTTTGAACCCGTATTGGAATAGCTTTAATCGAACATCCACCGTTGAATTTTTGATATGTTATAGACAGATAGATGAAGTTTACTGTATTAAATTTTGGGAGAAAGTTAACGGTCGGATTAGAACTTATAAGGACTCAAAGTAGGGTAGATGAGTTGTTTTTACAGCAGGGGAAAATAGACTAAGTATGGGAAATTTCAGCTTTTATACCAACTTTGAAGATTTATGGGAGGGTTATGATTTAGTATTTTTGAGAGATCTTTACTCCTATGTTTAGTATGCATATCATAGAAGATCTAGAGATTTATTTCGGAATTTAATACTTTTATCCGAGCCTCATATCTTAAGCCAAAGTTGGACCTTAGCGACTTTTTTTTGAAAGTCAAGAATGTGTTTAACTCTTCTAAAACTTTAACAAACTTCCTTTCTAGAGTTAGAGTGTGTTTTTGAATTCTAAAGAATAGTTTGGAACCGTGTTATAGAATTTTATAGAGTTTCGGGACCAGGGGTAAAATGGTTATTTACCCGTATTAAGGGTACTTTGGTAATTTCTTTATGAACGATTATATATCTTAGAAGTTGGAGACTTCTAAGAGAGTGGGATACATTATTGATCCACGTGCCTTGTGTGACAAGCGTTTGAGATACCACGAGTACGGACCGAGTTGAGACTCGTTGGAGTGTGATTGGATTCAGGTAAGTCCTTGCAACTTACTTAGCTGGTTTCTGGATATTAGTTGGGTGATGATGGTTGTGTGTGTATAATGTGTGTTATAATAAATAACAACTTGTTAGGACGACCGTGGTTATTATGTTTTAAGGCCCAAGTGTATGTATAACGGGCCGTAACATCACTACCCAGCTTTGTCAGGAGACTAGGAGGTTCTCTATACCCAGACCATACAGGTACACGGTGAGATGCATCGGATCCACTCCTGATGGGTACACGGGGGCGGAGGCGAGGTTTGGGAATCCCTCGTGTCACAAAATAAGTATCATTAGAGTGAATGACTTAAATGAAGATAATAAATGGATTGTTTGAAAGCATGATGAGTGTTTATTATTTTATGTGTGTGTGTGCTATTATTATTCTCCTAATGTTTAGATAACTAGCTAATGGTTGTTTTGTTGTGTTTTTAGATTTACGCAGGTTAGAACAGCAGCTGAGTGATCCGGAAGTAGTGGTCAGCCGGGTGTCCGTACTCTTTAGAGTGGGGGTTTGGGTTGTTGATTTGCTGTCTTTCCCTTTTGTTATGACAATTAGTATTTTCCGTTGTTTAAGTACGATAGGATGTTAGACTTTGTTGCATTCATCCTTTTACAAATACACTTTATGAATTTCGGTTTTTCTTAATTGTGTCTTGTTGCAAGATCCTAGTAATATTGTTGCCAAAGTAAGGTCGGGACCCATTGTGAGGTCCTAACCAGTAATGTCTCGGGTTCCGAGAATCCGGGATGTTACACTTTCCGTGGCTCCACCTCGGTTGGCATCTCGGCCGAAGTGTTCTTCGACTGTATCTGGACCGAGGTGGTCTTCGTCTGTACTGGCATCGACCGAGGCACTGGATCTGCAGTCTTCAGTCCGCTTCTCGTCGTTATTGCCATGATCTGTCCTTTAGGGTTGCTTTTTGTCCTTGCTGGAAGCTTCCTTGGATCTCTTGGCGCTTCATTCGCCTTGTTAAAGAATTGTTGCTCTAAGGCTTTTTGTGCCTTCGAGAATGAAGTCATGGATGTCTCCATTGCGTTGAGCTTGATCAAGATGGCCTCCAGCACCGCGTCTTTCTTTTCTGGCTGGGACGAACTTGATCCAGGCTCCTGGCTCTTCAATGGAGTAGAAGAAGAAGAAGAGGAAAGGAAGGGATTAGAGGAGTCATTCGATTTGGAGTTAGAGTAAGAGTTACCCGATTTTTTATTGTTGGATCTCCAATTGTTGTTGTTGGAGCCTCTATTGTTGTTGTAGTTGTTGTTTCGGGAACCTTGATTGTTGTTTCTTTACCCTTGATATCCGCCCTCTTCCTTTTTGGCTTGAGCAACCAAAAGGTCTTTCAATTGTTTCACATCGTTCTTCAACGAGGTGAGTTGATTGTTGTTCGGTGGAGCTTCTTGGAAGTTGACTCTTTTAACTCCACCTTCAACTCCTTGGTGGGAATATTTTTCCATGTGCAAAGCTTGTTTTTCTATGAACTCTCAAGCTTCGTCAACCGGCATATCCATGAATGTGCCGAAGGATAGTAGTTGAAGGTTGAATTAGGTGTTGCCGTCCAATCCCTTGAAGTATATCTCCAACAACTCTATCTTTGGAATCCCATGATGTGGGCAATCCAAAAGAATGTCTTTAAATCTCTCCCATGACTTGGACAAACTCTCCTTGTCCTTCATGATGAATTCATTGATCTTCCCTCTCATTTCAGCGGTCTTTGAGGGGGGAAAGAATTTAGTTAAGAATTCCGTCGTCATCTCCTCCCAAGTCCTGATTTTTCCGGGGGGAAGAGATTGATACCAAGTAAGCGCCCTGTCTTTCAAAGAGAAGCAGAAAGGCCTTAGCTTGTAATTGTTGTTTTCCAGCCTTGAAGGTCTCAAGGTCTCCATCAAGATCTCATAGTTTTGTAGATGTTGATGTGGAGATTCCCTCTCTAGCCCTCCAAACTGGCATTGGCGAATCATGGAAAGAACTTGCGGTCGAAGCTCATAATCATGGTCCGCAGGATCACCTGGGTTGACTCCTGGACGCCTCAATTGCTGGTTAGGGTCCATGCGCTGCCCTAGGGTTTGTGGAATTCCTGCAAAAAGAGCGCCTCGGATTGGCATCCGAGGTGAAAGTATCTCGACCGGGGCAGCTGGAGCTGGGTCCTACCTCGGTCGAGGAGCTGGATCTGGATCTTCCCTCGGTAGAGGATCTGGATTCGGTCGAGGTAGATATTGGTCCCGTAAAGCTGCCATATCTGCTTCGATCGCCTCAGTCCTTGCGCGAGTTTCTTCCCTTTCCAGTCTCAGTTCTTCTTTACTGAGGCGCAGTTGTTTCAATGCCTCCTTCAATTCGGCCTCAAGATCGCGATTATCCTGATTGGCCATTTTCGCTTCTTTCAAGCGTCACTTGTATGTCTTTTCTGGTTCGGGATCGTAAGGAACGATTTCCTTCCCAGCGCGGGTTCTTCGCATAAACCTAAGAAAAAGAACCTGTGAAAGTCACTCAAGTAGAGTGGTTAGTAGAAATAGGGGCAAGCGCCCCGAAAGACAACCGCAACCGGCTCGGTCTAGACCAAGTCCCCGGCAACGGCGTCAAAAACTTGTTCGCTCCAAACGGTGTGTGCAAGCTTTAAATCTATAACCCTAGATGTAAGCTTAAAACAAGGATGTGAACCCGCAGTGTACGGGTCAATCGTAGTAAAAAGCAAGAAATTCCAGGGGTCGATCACAGGGACTCGGTGAAACAAAGCAAGTATAGGTTGTCAATGCAACTAATAACCACAAAAGAGATTAAAGCAATCAAAGATGATAAAAAGTCAATTAAGGAAATATGTAATTCTTGGGATTAAAGTATCTAATTGTGGTTCCAACTCAAGATCTAAAGATAAGCGGACAAAGTTGATATTTTGCAAAGGGAAGGTTTTTCTAAAGCGGAGTAGATCACCGGGTAAGTCTCACTACTCACAATCCCAAACCGTAACTCCTATTACCGGGTAAGTCTCAAGAAATTAAGGAAAAGAACTATAACCTCAAACCAACACACCACTTAAGGGAATAGAATCAACCTTTACCGGGTAAGTCTCAGGCTAACTCACAAAGATGGGATGAAGGCACACTCAAACCCCCAATAAAGGATAAACCTTTATTACCTACACTTATGATCTTTGGTAAACAAACAAATGAATTACCGGGTAAGTCTCATCCTAGGCTTGCATTGAACCAGGAAAGGTGTAATAAGAATAGGATTTGGAAACTCTAACACTTAACTCTCAGTTTTAGATCAGAAAAGGTCACCTCGGTCAGATAAGTTCCACCCCGGCCGAGGTGTTCGTCGTTTGAGCGAGATGTTCTAGGGTTAATGGTAAAGACTCGAGCTTTCAGGGTCCTACTGGATTAAGATCATTCTATCATCGTTTTTCCCACAACTTTCAGCCAATCACCCTAGAATCACACAAAGAAATTAGCCACTCATCATCATGAAAGCAATAATCAAATATAAGGGAAGAAAGTGAATAATTGAACAAGAAAACCTTAAGAACAAGCCTTCAATAAATGAATCAATTATCAAACAAACAAGCGTTCCTTGGATCACAATCCAATAAGACAAGTCAACATAGAAGGGAATCTAAGAGAATCTTACAAAACCCTTCACAAAAGCTATAAAAGCTATCAACTTTCTTCCTTCAATCTCCCTTCAACCTTCCCAAAAATCCTCCCCAACTGCTGGATGCTCTCAGCTCTCTAAGCTTGTCTAAGCATGGTTGAATTTGTGGAAAATCCAACCCTTTATATAGGAAAACTACCCTCCAAAGATAAAATATCTTGCAAAGATAAAATATCTTGCAAAGATAAAATATCTTGGAAAGATATTTTCCTAATAAAATATATTTATCTCTCATAAATATATCCTTAAAATATATGATCTTCCTTCCAAAAATCCAGCCTAAAAATATAAGATCTTTCCTTCCAAAAATAAAAGATCTCAGCCAAGAATAAAATATATCCCGCCGCGTCCAAGGTGTTCGCCTCGGTCGGGACGTTCTTCTGGATCACCTCGGTCGAGGTAGAATTCGTCTGACCGAGGTGGCTCTAAACTGAATGTGAAATCTCCCAAATCTGGTCCAAAGTAAATCTTTAACCCAATTCATGCTTCTTGGATTCCTCCTTAAGCTCCTGAATGTAGCTCCAATGATTCCTTAGCTCCTTTGGCTCCATTTTAGTCCAAAACGTCCCATTTTACCTACGATTACAACGAAACTTGGTATAGACCTCGATTCCCGCAAAGGTAGATGAAATGGCCAAATAATCACATAATATACATCCAAACATGCAGATTATTGAAGATAAAACGTCTAAACAAGTCCCAAAATATAGACTATAATACATGCTATCAGTGACAATGGTTGATTGGGCTCGATTCATGGGAGTAACTATGAATATGGTGTTATTCGCAAGTAGGTCATGAAGAAGTGTTCTTGTTTTATAACTAATAAATGATTGGTGGATATAATTCAATCATAGAGTGACTGAAACCGAAATACATAGAAAGAATTAGCGGAATAGGGCCCCAAAATGTTGCTCTTTGTGTTTTGGCCCCCATGGTTTCCACCACTCGTTTTTAAATTAAAAAAAAAGAAAAATATAATAAAAACAGTAACGACATGACACAAAGGAGGACTGGTCTCATTTGTTGCAGATGAGTCACATCCTTACTCAATCAGATGAACAGTGCAATGGTCCATTTGTGGGCGGGTGATTCAAAATAATTCAAATACGAAATATAAACTTTTGACAAAGAAACCGATATCCAAATTCTCCATTTCCTGCGCCTCTCAAAGACAAATATCCATACCCAAATTTGGGTATACATACCCAAAGCATACACAAATGGATATATACATAATGAAATTAACCATGCTCAACTTGCATTACGCTACACAAACAAATGTAACCGTACATGACTATAATGAAATTACATAACCATACCCAAATTTCTTAATGCCACACAAAACGTTAGCATAACGACATGAAAATACTCCTACACAACCATGGTCATTAATCAACGTTGCCTAAAGTGTTTTAGCATACCCAGTGGTTAGAGCTACAAAACTTACCGAAATTTGTGTGAACCTTGCCTAAAATGTCTTCAGGCTTCATGCTCATGAAAAGAAGAGACTCGAATCCAAGAGAACAAATATATACAACAAACTTACTCAATTAAACTTGGACAAACAGTAACCTTACTCAATTGCAGGTTGAACATGCTTTTATCTTCAAATTCACCATTTTCAATCAACAAAGAAGAATAGGGCGTTTATGTATCTGCGAATGAAAGAAGAAGCTTCCGTTTTGGAGGAAGAACAATTCAAAATGAGAAAAAAGGTCATCAGGCGTTACAGAGAAGCTTCATTTTTGGAGGGAGGACGGTTCAAAATAGAAAAAAGGTCATCATTTGTTTCAGAGGAGTCACATCGGAGGATTGTTCTCATTGTACTTTGAGTATTAGTTGGCGCACTTACTGAAACTAATTAGTGGCAATGATTATTTTTTGGGGCCTAAATTACAAAGATGAAAAGGTGGGGGCCAATTTAGTAACTACTATAGGCATTTTGGCCCGTTTCATCAAAAATGCCAAATACATACAATCAAACCTATACACAAAGTGATACCAATACACAAAGTCAAAACAATACAAAATGTCAAACCAAAATACACAACACTCTGGTCAATCTCGGCTGGCTTGTGATGCCCTAACTTGAGACGACGCTATATGAACCTGATGTGCAACTAACTCGTCATAAATCGTTTGTAGGTTCGTCACCGTCGGCTCGCCGCGGGCAATAAGATATATGATACGGGCCTAAAGAATGTGCAAATGCTATAATGAAAAATACATATGTTAGTAATTATTTAGATATTTAACTTGCATAATAGACAAAAAATAATAGACACGTACCAAGGTATCTGAAACACGAGCTAGAGGAGGACGATTCGGTGGGGAGTTTGTAAAGCATAGTCGGGTAATATGAATGAATTGCACCGTTCACTGAACCAAAACATGTAATCCTTTGATACAGTGCACGGATCAAGAGCCGGAATCCGACCATGTAGTGTTACTTGGCTCGTGTCGTCATGTCTTGTAGCCTATTGATCAGCTGAGGAAGAAAACGGAACCTTGTACCCCTTGTTGCCAATAGTCGGACGGATCTCGAGGTACAAGGTGATCCTATCTAGTGGGACGATCTGTACATATCCGAACTGCCTGAGGACCCGATTCGGCATGTATGACTCAATAATCTCCCACTTGGACCGTACATTTGTACGTGGAAATAACGAACTCGTTCTCAAAATCAAGTACTCTATTTACGTAGGGCATGACTTGATATCCTCCGCTCTCATACGGTCTTATCTGCGAGGGGATTGATCTCAACCTCTCCAATGTCTAAGGTGGGATCTTCGGGATAGATAGTCTTGAAGTCAACCTAGTTGATTCATGTCTCCCATGATCATGTGTCGCAAAACAACCCAACGACAGAAAATGTGCATAAATCCAAACCTACACTCATTTAATAGGATATGATCATTATTATTATGTAAATATCAATACAAATGTGCATGTATAAAAAATGTTACCTACAATAATGATGTACAACCTGCGATCGGCTTCACTTTCATTCGTGAAGCGTCCCATCATCCTATACGACAATTTGTTAAATGAAGATTAATATCAATAGAAAATAATATCAAAATAGTTAACCAAAGTGATAGGAATATGCACTAGTTCAAGTACGCCAAGACGCCAACGTCCCATGCACACCCTCCCGTACGTTGGTGATCTCGTACCAAATCAATTAACCAGGGGAAAATCTTGTTCGTTGACTTATCGACGAACAGATATAACCCCGATAAGAAGATGAGGAACAAATAAGTGACATCCTCAGCTAGGATGGTTGGGTCGCAGCGTACGTGGATAATGTTGTCCTTAGGGCATCTACATATAATGGGATTCCTAAAGTCCTCCTTCAGAAACAAATTTTTATTCAAGTAAACATTTTGTTAATTTATATTGTAACATAATTTGTTACAAGTATGATGCAATTATATATCTCGCTCATTCAAACACCGCGAACACGGTGACCAGCATAACATGTCAACATATCACCAACCAAAAGTGTCCGTGTCTACAACAATGCGGCCTCGATCTGCCAGGATAAAGCTCATGGATGGTCATCAACTAAAATATATGCATGAACGTCGTCTGGAATCTCTAGATGGAGGTCAGTTGGAATATCTACATGGATGTCAATTGAGATATCAACATGCTCGTCAACAGTGATATATGCATGCTCCTTGACATGCTCCTCATTTGTAGTAGGAGCCACATCATGAACTAGCATCTTTGACTGTCTACTAGAAGTGTCCTCCTCCCCTCGAACTCTATCGCGTATAACGGGTCCGGTAACACATCTAGACATGTTCAAATCATGGTAGCCCGTCCGACATGCATGGAAAAACGGGCGGGTATGAAATCAGGAATTGGAATTGGAATGAGTCATATCAATACCTCGTGTTTGGTAAGGCTTGAAATCGGAATGAGAATGATTCCACAAAATGGCTCATTCCAACTCTAAAAAAGGAATTGATTCCATAAATTAAAGGTGGGTATCATCCATTCTAACATAAGCTCGTTTCAAATTTAAAACTACATTTATATATTTTCATTATATATATACTTATACTTGCTTATTTAGTTTCACAAAATAAAAAATAAATTTTTTTATAAAATAATTTATTGTCCATCAATTAATTTGAATTATATTATCATGTTGTAGAGAAACATGATTTTGAAAAAAAAAAACTTTTTAACTATAATTCGAATATTTCATTCAAGATGTAATGTAACCGAAAAATGCTCAAAAATAATATAATTGGTACAATTAGAAAAAATATATTTGATAGATGAAGTTATATACCTATTTATTTGGGTTGATGATTGTTTAGTATTTATTCTTTAAGTTATTAGTTAGTCTTCATTTTATTTAAATGTAGTTTAAAAAAAACATATATTTACATTATAAACCTTCATACATATCTATACTATACTAAAAGAGGGACTTCCCCTAATGAATAGGGAGTTTCCTAATTTACCCCTGATGAATAGTGTGTTTTCAATTTTATCCTTGTAGTTAATTATTTGACTATTTTATCTTCTACTTTTATAAAAAAACTACAATCAGGTTTTAGCATAAACGTGTCATCTTCTTCTATTCTACTTAATACGTGTCTTCGGGCCTGTTTGGTATCGTATGCGTATTCTTTTTTTTAGATTATTCGGGTTGGGGATTCTTGAGATTCTTGGAGATGGGTATTGTTAGAGATTGTTTTTTACGTAAAATTTTTATGTTTGGTATCAGATTATTGTTAGAGATTCATTTATATAAGATTACCAAAATACCCTCAAAATTTAACCCCAAATTTTTGTCTGTTGCGCCGTTCTTCAGCCCTAACCTAATCGACAATTGTGCCTCCACCGTCTTCTCCTTCGTCGTCGTCACTCTTCAAGCACCAGTCGGACCCGTAAGAAGCATAAAAGAGTTTGCAGAATCAGCCGCACAACATTCTTCAGTCCCTTCCTCTTATACTCACAGATTTGTCTCTACTGCCTCTTCCAATAGTGATCTTGATCCACTGCTCTCAGATTCAATCCCTATCATTGATTTCTCGCTCCTCATGTCCTCCGATCCCAATCAACTGTCTACAACAGTTCATCAGCCGGGTAATGCTTGTAGGGAATGGGGCTTCTTCATGGTAAAACTCCATTGCATTTAACCTTATGTCCTCCGATCCCAATAAAAGATTGTTGTTTTTCTTCTCCTTCTCGATTGTTGCTGTTTGATCTGAAATACAGCTTTGCGTTCTTCTTCTATGTGTTGTTTGTTTAACAATAATCTGCCAACTTCTCCATCTCGATTGTTGCTGTTTGATTTCGATTGTTTTTGTTTGTTTAATAATAATCCGCCGGAGAGTATCGTCTGTAATAGAGAGAGGAGAAAACTTTCGACTGCAACAGAGAGAGGAGAAAACGTTCGAAAGAGAGTGTTCTATCGAAGGAGGAGGACTGGAGAGTATCGTCTTCAGAACAGAAAGATAAATGATGAGGGTATGGGTGGAACAAAAAATAATCTAACCCGAAGAATCTCAAAGAAGCTTGGGGGTCAAGCTTCTTTTTACGGGATTATTTTGCCAAAAGAATCTCGTAAAAGAATACAATACATAAATTGAAACCGATACCAAACAACGACATTTTTTCCATCCCGAAGAATACAATGAAAATAAATCTAAATGAATCTCCATCCAACTGATACCAAACAGGCCCTTCTTCTAAAATGATTCACCGCCTTTCTCATTCTCCACCGCTTGAAGAAAAGATCGCTTCCAATATCACCATACAATACCTACACAATTCTAGATAATCCAGTTTCATCTACTCTTATTTTTTTGCTAATTGAATCTCTCATCCTCTATTTTTCTACTCGCTTCTTTTATTCTCTTCACCGTTGTTGTTTCAATGTCCTTTTGTTTCCTATTTTTGGTCGATATGCTCGGTGTCGTCGCCCTCTCTATCTCTTAAATTAGGGTTTTGAGCCAATGGATCGTGGATGAATGATTTCTTCCAATTCTCGAATTGGGCATTTTGATGAAGCCTGCCCCAATTGAAGTTGGAATGGGGAAGCTCACAAAAATCCAACAACGGTAAAGGTTCTTAATTTCTATTTTTTATTTAGGGTTTAAAATGGAGTTTTTGAGCCTTTGATTCGAGCATTTAACCTTTGTTGCAGTGCCTACTCAAACGACAAGGAACAATAATTCTTCGCAAGGGTGCCAATGTTTTGGTTGAAGATAAGGATTTGGCATGGGCGCTTGTTGAGGGTCTTGATTTTGTCGGAAATCAAGTTCAATTTCAACTTTCTCCTTCTTCTTTACTATACTGATTCTGAGTGTGAACTTGGGACAAAACCCATCGAGGTAATCATGCTTTGCTTGATTTTCCTTAGTATCCAATAGGTTCTTGTTAATTTGTTAATTTTGATTTATGATTCCTCTTATTTTTGTTTGGTTGACTTGTGATTCTGTCTGTTTTTTCTGGTTTGGGTTTGCTCCTAATTCTTGCATTTGAACTGTTTCAGTTTTATTATTATTTCATTGATGATCAAGCTGAATCCACTTGTGTTGTATACCTTTTCCTTACTATTATATCTAATACCTTTCAGGACTTAAAAAATAAGGAGAGTTCAGACAAGGCCGTGCAATGTTTAAACGATATGGTGACAAATGCTCTACTGCACATGGAAGACTGAATCAGATACATGTCACCTTTGCAAGATCATGCAATATTAAGATTTTACCCCACCCCGCAGTTACATCAGATATTCAAATCTATGCCACACTTGCCTTTACGTTTCTCAATGGTCAATACTTTTTTCTTCTACTTCACTGTAATGATCTCTCATCCAAATTTTTCACATATCTACATCACTACTTCTTGACTCCTTGTCCAGTTTATTAAATCAAATCAAGCATTGCCAAGTAGGAAACAAAAGCATTGAAAAGCATTCCTCACGTAAGTTCCAATCAATCTACAAATTACAATTTATCAGTAGTAATCTATTGCATGCTTATGCAGGGTCAAAGTTCTTCTAATGTTGTAAATGTCTCCTAATATGTTGGTAATTTGGTTTGACTTATGAATTATATTCCGTAAATCCATGATCAATTACAATGAATCATTTCTTTTCTTTTGTGTCAATGTAAGATTTATGTTGTACTCTGCATGGAGTCCTTGTCTAGGAGTTTTTTGGCCAGAAACTTTGATCAAATTTAACCTAAATGATCTTTTATTAGTATTTTGTCTTGTCTTTTTATTCAACATTCTATCATGTTTGAAATCAAAGATAAATTCCATTCTAGCACCCAAGTGAGTCGAATGTAGGCTGAAACTGCTTGTTCCCAGAAATAAGTGATCTTCAAAATATTAATAGGGACTCAAGAGAAATCTATGACCAACTGAAGTCCAAATATTGCAAACATTATCAATTAAGCTAATTAGACAAAATCAAAGCAAACCAAATGAAAGAAAGAAACAACGATTCAAGGTTACCTTGAGCGGGTCGATGAGGAAGAATCAAGAAAATAGGGTATGAATATGATGAAGTTTGACGCAATTGAAGAGTGAAAACTGTCGGAAAAAAAAATAGATGAGACGCAATAGTGGTTGTGCTCTAAATTTTCATTTTTTTTTATACATGGGTAAGAGAATTAGGCGGATCAATATCTAGACACCGATCGGCCTAAGGCATCCTTACGGATGAGGTCATGAACGTCTTCCGGAATGACATTGACATCCATCTTGAGATTATGTCCATGCTTAGCAATCTTATCGGTGACCGTGTTGATTTCCCTGTAGACATGATGTGCTATGGAAAAAGAGAATCCCGAGATCGTATTGGAGATATCATTGATAATCATATCTTGTTCCCATGGGGGCTTCCATATTCGATTTATCGAATTAATGAGCATCAGGTTATCTCCTTCGATCTCGATGGATGCAATTCCTAACTCCTTGGCCTTTTGCAGACCTTCCCGCAAAGCAAAGGCTTCTGCTTCCAACACAGAATCAGCATCACATTTACCGCTTCCTACATCAATAGGAACGACATATTGGTTTCTGATAATGTATCCAAAAGAAAATTGATTTGTTGAGTTTTTTGAGGCATCAAAGTTGAGTTTTAGGTTTCCATTTTCTGGGCATTTCCATTTTATGTTTTTTGTTTTCCTTCTTTGATTTCTAACTATTGTATTGTTTTTAGTTGGTTTTTTGTTCGCTTGTTCCCATACAGATATTTGACTTTGTGCTAATGCTCTAATGTGTTGCGGGATCGTTTTTTTGTTGAAGATGATCAGATTCCTAGCCAACCACATGTTCCACCAAATGACAACAAGTAGGCTTAACTCGGTAGGTGTTAATTATTCTTTGAGATCGTTTAGGGCCTCTGCCATGTCCTGGTTATCAAGATCATAGGTCAGCAGTATGGTTATAATCTTTTGTTCGTTAACTGTTGTGACCATAAATGGACACTGGAAGAAAAGATGTTTGGAACTTTCAGTATGAGGTTACAGAATTCACAATTCATAACGACACGAATTCTTTGCCTATCGAGATTTTGCTTTGTAGGGAGCCCGTCCATAGCTAATCTCCAAAGAAAGTTTTTTATTTTTGGCATAACGTCCATTCTCCATATCCAGGTTTTGTCCATGGTTATCCCAACCTTACGTTTTTTAATCAGTTTCATGGCCGATTTAGTATAATACCAACCTTCATCATTCCCCGCTCAACACAATCTATCTCTAATATCATTATTGGGAAGGTTGTACTTTTTTATTTTATCAACAATGTTAGTAGGTAGTATTGTGTTGAGTCGATTAAATAGATGATGGTTCCATTTTTTATTTGTGATGTACAATGAAGTTAGTTCCATTTGGTCTACCAAATCCTTATTGGTCACCAACTCGATGAGTGGTTTGTCGGTTATCCATATGTCTTTCCAGAATTTGATCGTGTTTCCATCTCCTACTCGCCACCTAAGTCCTTTGTCAAAATCTTCTCTTAATTTTATTAATTTCTTCCATTGCCATGATGTATTAGACCCACATTGGTAATTCCAAAGGCAAGATCCTTTAAGATATTTTTCTTCCACAATTTTTACCCATATATTTTCCGGTTCTGCCATGATTTTCCACAAAAGCTTCATTTGCAATGCTTTATTCATATCTTCTGCTTTCCTAATTCCAGTTCCTCCGAGGGACCTTGGTTTACAAATCTTGTCCCAACTGATTAATGGGTGGTAATTGGGTCCCTTATTCCAAAAGAAATTTCTATTTAATTGGTCTAGTTCAAGATGAATGCTTGATGGTAACATGAAAGCCTGCATCAAGTAGCTTGGTTTGGCGTTAAGATTCGCTTTTATTAAAGTTGTTCTTCCTTCTTGTGACAGGGAAGATGCTTTCCACCTCGTAAGTTGTTGCTTTGTTTTAATGATTACAGAATTAAAAATGTCTTTGTTAACGCGTCCGTTGATGATTGGACATCCTAGGTATTGTTCAAGATTAGTTGTAGCATTAATACCAAGATGACCTTGAATTCATCTTTTATTACTTTGATCAATATTTGCGGTTGTTTGAAACGCGGATTTATGATAGTTTATGATCTGTCCTGAGATATCACAATAATCCTTTAGAGTCGAAAGAATCTTATTACTTGCATGTTCACTAGTCTTGGTGAAGATTATAATATCATCAGCAAAAGCTAAGAATGGTATTCTTGTCCCATTTTTTGAGATAGGGAAACCGACCGATTTAGGATTTTTGTTTGATAATTTTTGTATATTTCTGGCCAAAATTTTCAATAAATTAGTTACAAGTATGTGAAGATGTTGTTTAATATATTCCTATTTCGTTGCATTTGTCCCTGTCCGACAAAAAATTATGCTTTAGTATTGCTATCGTTATTACCACTTAATGTTATTGTTTCCTTGCTAGATCATGGCCATAGAGTACAAAAACATTCAAGTGTTCAAAGGTGTAGTCAAACTGAGATGGGTAAGTTTACTCCTCTATAATTCATTATATACTAAAACCCAAGCAGAATTTACCTACTTTTACTGAATATTTTATGTCTATAGCAAAATTTTGTCTGTTTAGCTAACTGTTGATTGCTTCTACTACCCATGCTCTTGGTTTTTATATTTCTTAATTTTGATTGAATAAAAATGGAAACTTAGTAGGAATACCAGCCTTGAAAGAACAAAACGCCGCTTTTTAGGTTGTGAAATGTGACAGTGTTGGTTGGAGTAGCTTAATTTCTAAAGATCATTTCAACACCATAACTGGCCACAAAGTATTGAATTTAGCAAATGGAGGCTTTGGATCCTACAGGGTTTATTTTTGCACCATTAGTATTTTGATTTACTTTCATTACATATTTCATATGCATTTCAAGTATAAGCTATTTCTTCAAATCTCAAAGTATAATGCAAATGTGTTCTTTGGTTGCTATTTTGACTGCAAAGTTTCTTGACTGCAAAGTCGCATCCAATTCAAGTTCAAGTTGGTATACAAGCTCCTACGTCGTCCAAATGACACATTTAACAGCTACCTAACCAGGTATCTTGACTGCAAAGTCGCATCCAACCCGAAGCCTGCAAACGAGGTCTTTTCCTTTGACAGGGTTATAGATCGTCGCAGTGGACTCTTCTTTCGCATCTACCGTCCCGCCACACCCGAAAGTGAGCAACACGCTCACACTCTTACTGAACTTTTTTCTCCTGTTTCAGCTGATGATGAAATCCTTCCGGTCATCAAGTCGCCTCTATCCTTGCTATTTATGATTGTGATTATTTGTTAGAACATAAGGAGGGAAATTTATTCTTGAAGTTACTTGATGTTAAATATTGATGACCCTAACTATGCACCTACGCTTTATTCTAACTACGCACATACACTTTATTCTTATCTGTATTTTATTTTATTTTTCTCTTGTGATTTATCGTTGCCAAATTATTACGAAATGATCAATTTCCACTTTCATCTACGACGAGCAATTTCTAATCTTATCTACGGAGCGCGTGCGAAGCACGCGCGTCCCGACTAGTATCATCAAATATGATACGATTTTTCATTTCATAACTCATATAAAATCAAAAACACGTGTCATAAATATTTCATTCCAACATACTACTAAACACCAAGTGTCACGAATGACTTATTCAAATTCCCTACTCCATTCTGATTCTTGATTTCAACTTCATTCATACAACCATATCAAACGAGCCCTAAATGCTTTCACCACAGGAAGAAGAATAAATAAGAGTACATTTAAAGGAATTAATAACCACAAATGGGACGATTTATCCTCTGAAAATGATATCCGACTAGAAGTCAAAAAAGAATTTATTTGTAAATTTACTAGAACCCCGCTAAATAAAAACCCATTGGAAGAAAAGTTACAACTCATTAAGAAGAAAGTTAGTAACAAATACAATGAAAGCTTAACAAAACCGTCAACAAATGAAAAAATTAAAAATGCTATTTTTGACATTGGTTGTGATAAATCACCAAGACCGGACGGTATGCCAACCGGATTCTACGAGAAATATTGGCATGTTGTGAAAAATGACGTTTCAAAAGCAGTTAAAAACTTGTTCAAAAGTGGTAAACTACTCAAACAAATACATTAATCCCCAAAAATGACAACCCTACAACAATTAATCATTTTATACATATCAGTCTCTACTCATTGAATATACACAATCATTGCAAAAAGTATCACAAATAGAATGAAACTCATTATGCTAAAATTTATTCACCGTCTCCAATGAGCTTTCATATCTAAAAGGTCAATACACGATAAAATTCTCATAACACATGAGATTTTTAATCCTCCCGGACTAAGAAAGGCAAGGAAGGATGGACCGCCATTAAACTAGATATGGAAAAAGTGTACGACCAAGTGAAATAGGAATTTATTATTTCGATTCTCAACAAATTTGGATTTGATGAAAAATTTGTGAGACGGATCAAGGACTGCACTTCCATTGTATGCTTCTTAGTTCTTGTAAATAACGAACCAACAAACCAGTTTTTTCCGAAAAAAAAGCTTAGACAAGGAGACCCCTTACTCCCTACCTATTCATTTTGGGAGCATAAATTATGACACAAATGCTTCAAAAGTACCATAATAATTACGACAACCATATTGGATTCTCCATATGCAAAAATGCAACATCAATCCCTTTCTTATCATTAGTTGATAATATGATTATCTTCACAAAAGTAAACACGAACTCTTGCCTTAAAACAAAAGAAATTCTTGAAACATATTACTTTATTTCTAGAAAGAAGATCAATTACCATAAATATGCCTTTCAAACAACAAATAATACAAGCGATAGATGCATCATATAACTAGAAAATATCCTAAATATGGATCACACATATACCCTTGTTAACTATCTTGGTTGCCAATTAGAAATGGTTAATAAAGAGACTTTTAACAACATAAACAATAAAATTAGTAAATGAGAAGCACAGTTTGGCTCCCATGAAGTTGAAAATTAACTTCATGGTGAAGTTGAGCCAATCCCAACCCTTAATTAAAATAAAGGGTTGAGATTAATTTGAGATTAATTTTAATTAAATAGGAAAGTAAACAAATCTCCCCAAATCTCTCTCTCCCAATCGACAGTTTGGCTCAAAATTCTTCGTCTCCCCATTTTGTACATCGACGCAGCACCAAAATTTTTCTTCATCAAATCGTTTAGAAGCCTTCATCACAGTTTAATTTACCACAAATGAAATCCAACCTAAACCTAGCAAGCCAGAGCATTTTTCCAAGACCAATTGAAAGCTTTGCAGTTTATGCAGATGGACTGGTGAATAATTTGCAACCTTTCTTTGTTGGTGTTTGATGTTCATTTTGGAATTTGTACTTTACTTCCAAGTCCATAAGCCAAATTAGAAAAGAAATCAAATTTAAGAATTAAAATTAAAAAATTGTGGATAGATTACAGCATAGAGTAAATGATGGTAGCTTTACTGATCACGTTTTGCTGTTATAATATTTCTGACTACCTTTACAAATGTTGAAGTTGCAAAATGGAACTAAAGACAAATAGAATCACAAAAATGAGCCTATATAGGATTCGAACCTATATCTTTGTGCGTAAGCACATTGCTCTTCCATTTGAGCTAATAGGCTAAACAAATATCCATCAAGACTTGTTCAAAATCATTTGCAAGATATTAGATTCAGAGGGTGTGGAAAAAGACTCAGTAACCAATTTGAATAAATTGGCAAAACTCAGATATTAGATTCAGAGGGTGTGGAAAAAGACTCAGTAACCAATTTGAATAAATTGGCAAAACTCAGTAACGTGTAAATTTGTGCAGAAATATAAAGAGCCTTCCGTAACTACTCAGACTTTGAGTATAAATGATAACTAATCAAAGGGTGGGGAAAAGAGAAACTCAGTAACTAATTTGAAACATAAAAAAAACTAGTTCCAATCAGAGGTTGTGGAAAAAAGGAACTCACTCCACCTTGAATTGTTCTACTAGACATTACATCAAACAGTTGATATGCATCATACTCAATATATAAATCACAACCAATTTGGCACCCTTTGTTCCTCCAATTCAGTTTAAATCAATCAATGAAAGCTCTACAGACTCGATTTTAGGAGGAAAAAAAAGGATCATGTAGATGAAAGCTTTGAGCATTCCAGTTTCTGTTTTTTAATCTTAAAATCGAGTTTAGAAGGAGGAAAAGAGGGGGAAGAATAATGTTTACCTGTGGCCGAATGCTGAGATGAATAAAATCAAACTGTGTTGAAGGCTTCTAAACCATTTGATGAAGAAAAATTGTGGTGTTGCGTCGATGTAAAGAATTGGGAGACGAAGAATTTTAAGCCAAACTGTCGATTGGGAGAGAGACTGATTTGGGGAGATTTGTTTACTTTCCTATTTAAATAAAATTAATCTCAAATTAATCTCAACCCTTTATTTTAATTAAAGGTTGAGATTGGCTCAACTTCACCATGGAGTTAATTTTAAACTTCATGGGAGCCAAACTGTGAAAAGCAAACTCCGTATCACAGAGGCTTTAGGGAAGAAAAAAGCCCACAACTATATTAAAATGACAAAATGGCATAAACGTAATTAAAACAAAACAACAAGGGTATAGACATCAGGACACTATTACAAGGGTATACCCTTGCTTATAATGCAATAAAATTAAGGCTGAGCATCGGTTCAAAACCGCAAACCGCAAACCTGAAAAACGTGGACCGCATACCGAACCGCAAATTTGCAGTTTGGTTGAGGTTTTGCGGTTCAATTGCAGTTTTGCGGGTTTGTTTGCGGTTTTGCGGTTTGGTTTGCAGTTTGGTTTGTTGAACTTATGAACTGAACAAGTAGAAGATTGAAGAAGAAAATAGAACAAGACAATAATAGAACAACTGAATGATTGCTGAACTGATGAATTGAACAAACGGTAAGGACATATCACATATGACAGTAATCACAGAGTTATACATCAAACATTCAAACGATAAGAACATATCAACAAGACAACAATAGAACAACTGATGAACTGAACAAGTAGAAATTGAAGAAGAAGAATAGAGTAAGAGGGGTTAGGGACTTAGGGTTGTCGAGTATCGAGTTTATGGCTGTGAAAAATGAGGCTGAAGAAGAAGAAACTTGTGTGATGTTGCAGTCGGCGGAGGCGGAGGTCTGGAGGCGCCAAACGGTGAGAGCGGCAGAGGAGGCGGAGGTCTGGAGGAGGCGAGCGACGCTGCGACGCCGGAGGAAGGGGCTGTTGCGAGCCTGGCTGCGATACTTTACACTTTACTTTACGGTGTAAAGTGTAAATTAGGGCTAGGTTTTTTTATTTAAAACCAACGTTGCGGTTTGCGATTCGAACCGCAAACCGCAACATGATTTTTAACAAACCGTAAACCGAGCCCCAACGCTGCGGTTCGGTTGCGATCCGAACCGCAACCTGCTCAGCCCTAAATAAAATTGATAATATTGTAACTTTTTACTATATTTTTGCAAATTTAGTGATTTAAATTAGTTTCATTTTTTAAAAAATCAAAAATATTGTAAAATATGTTCTTACTCCCCGATAAATTTGTGCTCTTACCATCACTTGATTTTGTTTAAAAAAACATTGAAAATCAATTTTAAAATGATGGTTAATGTTTTAGGTACTTTATATTTGATACTACAAATTTGTAGTCTTAGTTTATTTATATTGGGAACATATTATGTTTACAGGCTACTTTTCATAGGAAGCAAGACAGAAGAGAGCTGCCAATCTAAAACAGCCACGTCATCACAATCGGATATCCAAATCATGCAAATGAGTGGTTGTCACTTGTCCCTCCAACTTAACCTCGATGGCTCGATCAGTAAGTAGTTAAGCACTTGTTTGATACTAAAGAACACTTTGGAAATCAAATTCATCTACTGGAGATGAGTATGATTTTTATTGTGTGCATTGCACAGTTTAATTAAAGCACAAATAGTTGTTTCAAAACAAACAAGTAGAAAGTGAAAAGCAGTTGGCCTATTTGTACAACTCCATGACCCAGAAGTTGCAAATGTAGCATTCAAATCGGATGCCCGCAAAGCCTGCTGCCATGGCTAAGCCAAGGTACTCCTTCTTGGTCCTCTCCTTTCCTCCCGGGTTTTGAGTCAACATAACTATATCCAGAGTGCTCACTGCTTTCGCTACTGTGCTCGTCTCCGCCTCCTCCGGTACCACATATTCAACCACGATCACTTTCCCCGTTTGCGGGATTGCCCTGTAGCAGTTCTTAAGCAGCTTCAGGCAGTGCTCGTCGCTCCAGTCGTGAAGAATCCACTGCAGCAATCACCACTGTCAGTGTCAATTCATTTATAGTTAAGTAAGCAATTCAAAAGCAATGGATCTATGAATGACCTTCATGAAAATAGCATCTGCATTGGGAACATGGTCAAACATGTCTCCTCCCACATGTTCCATCCCAGGGTGAGAAAGGCCATCCTTCAAGACATGGGGTAGGTCAAAGTTGATGCCCTTCATGTTAGGATACTTGGACAAGATGATCTTAAGGGTGAGCCCTAGACCACCACCAACATCTACAACCACATTCGTATTCTCCAAACCTTTGTAGGACTCCATAATTTTCCTCATGATGATTGATGTGTGGCCGAACATTGCGAGATTGAAGACCTCGTTGAACCTGGGATCTACACCTGGGTACTCGAAGGCGTTCATCCCATGGACCATGTTGAATGGAATACCTCCTTCTAACACACCATCTTTTAATTTGTACCTATAGTGTCAAACACTTGTAAATTTTATTCTAATAGGGGGAACTTTAAGAATCAGGGAATTAATTTGAAACAATTAATTTCCATAAAAAAAAAATCATGAAATAACTAAGTTATAATAATATATATTAAAATACTTAAGGTTAAACAGAAGTGGGTTTAGAAATTTCAATTTTATAATATTTTTCAATGAATTCATAAATTACCTTATAATATTTTTATCGAATATAATTTTATATTTAATTTTGTTTTTCTTAATGAAAATTAACAAAATATTAATTATAACATGAACACAATATTTCCATTATTTTGCTATTATAGATTGAATTAAAATAGGGCACTAGATGGAAAAAACTAAACTTGATGGGCATCAAACAGAAAAAATAAATTTAGATAACACCAACCGTAAAAAACTAGACCTAAAGGACACCAAACAAAAAATAAATAAATCAAACACTGAAGTACACCAAACAAAAAAAACAAACCTTGATGACACCAATTGAATAATCCTAAATTACTTGACTAATATTAAATTATTTAGATTTAAATATCAATATCTAATAAAAGTTGTTATATATTTTTATTCATGTCTAATTTAATTAATAATATGTTATACAAAACCTTTATATATATATATATATATATATATATATATATATATATATATATATATATATATATATATATATATAACAAAACTTCACACATGAGTCCGTGAGTCACATGACTAATATATCATCGGAGAAAAAACAGAAAACAAAGACAAGAACAAAAACACATAGGCTCCGTTTGGTAAACCTTAAAATTAAGGGGATTAAGATAATGAGAATTAAAGCGGAGAAATAATTTTCGTAATCTTATTTGGTAAGGGAATTAAGGAGATTAAAGGCGTTGGATTATGGACATTAAGGGTCCGTTTGGTTTTAACTCCGGAATCGAAAACGGAATGGAAACGAATCTAGTCCATACGTATAACCTTGTTCATGAAAATTTTTGGAATCATTCTTTATGGTTTGAAGTAGTTGGAGAGAGTTTGATTACTTTTAATACCCTATAGGGTAACAAAATGTGGGAATCAAGTGCATTTTGCCTTCAACCATAAGAAATGATTCCATACAATTTCATGAATAATGATATAGATATGGACTAAATTCGTTTTCATTCCGTTTCCTTTTCCGGAGTTGGAAACAAACGGGCCCTAATAGTATTAGATTATGAGAATTTTGTAATCTTATAAAACTTAGATTATGAGAATTATGAGAACTATGAATCTAAAATCTCACTTTTACCCCTCTTTCATTTTTAATCTCTTACATCTATAAAAATTTAACACTACTTTTTTTTAATTTTATGCACAACCATATTAATTTCACCACACACTCATATCACTTATTTTCAACATCATCTTCTTAAACAATTTTATTTCCTTAATTTTTCATCTAAATAATTCTCTTCACCCTCATCTTCGTCTACGTAATCTTACCTTATCAAACTGACTCATAATCAACAGGAGAAAAACATGAAGAAGGGGGAAAAAATGGTCGAAGAGAAAGAAAACGGTAGACATGAGTACACATGAAACATCAGGATACTATGATAGAAACTTAAGATTTGAAAGGCATAGCTGGCTGGTTGAGCGTTGGCGGTGGGCGATGAAGGTTGTGCTGACGGAGACGGCGGAGAGAAACCGTCAGAGGTAGGATCTGGGCTTGGGGAAAGGTGTTTTGATGGTGACGCAAAAATGGTTAGTTGGTTGAAGCCTGAGTGTTACAGTTAACGGACAAGTGAAAATAATAGAGTAGCAGAGGGAGTGGTTAATTAGTCAAAGTTAATTACTACGTAATTGTTTACGTACAAATTATGATTACTAAATATGCAAACATTTATCATCTGGTTATCCATCCGATGCATTTCCTGCCAAGAAATGGAAATAATATTGATGAGGAAACACGAGAGTTAAACTAACCAGCTTTCCAAGAAGACTTTGTCGGTGATCAAACTCAAGAGTGGGCTCATTGATACTCCCTCTTCGTTCTTCACAAAGTACCTCCCCACCGGCGTCAGTCCGTACACCTTCCTCGTCTCTCCTCCACCCACGACTTTCACGGAGCTACTAACCACCGAGAATGCCGCCAGATGCCGGAGGATCCTCTCCACCGTCTCCTCCGCCTGCGGGTACTCCTTCGCCAACAGCTTTCCGACCACCTCCGCCGCCGTCTGTTGCTCGCCGGAGATGATTTCCAGGAGCCCCAGATCTATCGCCGCCCGCATTGTCATCGGCAACGTTATCGAGTTCACGATCACTCCCACCTGTGCCATAGTCTCGTCGTCGGTGGCTGCTGGGTGGACGTCATTCTTTTGGCCGCCTTGCATTTTCTTATCTCCTTTCAGCTATTCGAATGCTCTAAGGTACACAAAGTAACAAAATATTTATGATGTATTTAACTATTTATATAAAATATAGGCAACCTACCCTCTTGATTAGGTAAGGACCGTAAGATGGAGGTGTGAGGTTCTCAATCCGACGACATCCGGATATCTGGCAGTTTTATCCGATCGGATATCCGATTCGCACATTTATTCTTATACTATTCGGATATATTCGATCCGATTTTTTTCCTCTAAACCCTGATCCGTATCTGATTCGATAATCCGAAAATATGTCCCGATCGGATCGGACTGAGATCACTCAGATATCTTCAGATTCGGATTTTTCCGGATCGGATCTTCGGATTAGTCGGATTGGATATTTTTGCTCCCAGTAGGATTTATTATTTCCTTTCAAAAATTCCCTTCTTTTTATTATTTTTTTTTGTGGGACCCTTCTTTTTTAATCTGACCGACACTTTTAGTTTTCTAGTATTTATTTATTTTTACTATTTTTTAAACTTTTAGATATTTTAATTTAAATTATTTATATTATTGATTCATATATTTTTACAGCAAAAATTTATAATGGTTCCTTTGTTTGTTCAAAATATTTATTCGATTGGTTCAAAAATAAATATTATCAAGATAAGTATTTTTTTTATTATATTTATTAGTTAAGTATTTATATATATGTTCGAACTAATTAAATAATAAATTTAAATTAATAATTTAACAGTTCAAATTACATAATACTAACAAAAATTTTTTTATTAAAAACACAACTATCAAAACTAGTAAAAAACACTTTGTGTTCCATGTTACATGAAAAGTATGAACTAATGATACAAAATGTTTTAACTAATTGAACGCTCTGTACGAAGTACGAACTAATAATATAAAAGTTTCGAACTACTAAATATTATAATAAATGCTAATAAATTTATTTTCTATAAAGTTACTCGAGAATTGTAAAAAAAATGAATCGGCCATTTAAAATATGTGATTTAAATTAACAAAAATGTAGAACTGCTTTGAACTAATACTATAACAACTATGATTTTCCTAAAAAAAGTATTCTAAAAAGTTATAAAACAATTTTTTTTATTACAAGATCATCTTAGTTCATTTTTATGCACCAACAATTCATTTCAGGTTAATTTATAAAAAAATCTAAAGATTTAGTTCATTATTAATAAGTAACTATCCATGTTATACCAGAGTACTGTTCATTTGTCTGTAATTTCATACAAAAAAAACTATTTTACTTAGAAACACTACTAACCCTAATCAAATAAAAGAATACACATTATTTTTGATATGTTTTGTCGGTACAATATAATTGTGTTCCACGTGCAAAATTGGAGGAGTTCTAAGTTTCGGATATGTATACGAGCTAGCTAGCTATTCCTATTATCGATTGATTTTAGGATATATTGAACCTCGTGGACTTGTATGTTGACTTAAAGAATCGAGCTCGAAGTGCATTTCCGCACAACGATTTGATATCAAAGCAAGTAGTTTGAGATTGACTTCCCGGTGGCATCCGGCGTGTTAGCCTTTACTTGTTGCATGGTGGTCTCGGTTGCAAGAGTGAGTACATAGTGATCATGCTTGTCAAATAACGTATCTTGGTTGGAGGTTTCAATTCCACTAGACCACAAGGTGGTCGTGTAAGTTAAGGACATCTCTTTAGGGTTGGTGTGTTGCAGTCCAAGTTTGTGAGGAAGTAACAATTGAGGGGAAGATTGTTGGTACAATTGTGTCCTACAGTAAATAGTTAGAGAGTCCGAAATCTAACATAGACGGTCATAAATTACTCCTACTATTATCAATTGATTTTACGATAGAACTCCACATGTTTGTGTGTTGGGCTTCAACGAGGAATTGGATCTGAAGTGAATTTCTACACAACATGTTTAACAATTAAATTTGATAAATATCATTCTAAAACTTTTTAAAAAAATGATTTAGTGACTTTATATGTTAGATTTTTTATGTTTATAATTTATAATTGATGGTAGTTTTTTCTTTTTCACACGTCTCCTCAAGTACAATCGTTTGACTCGGTTAACACTCACTCGTACATATATCTTTCAATGACATTTAAAAACGCAATAAAAAGCCTTCTACAACGTTTTCGGAAGTCATTTTGTAACGTCGTGTTAAGGTACGTTGTCTTTTTAGCTTATATTTTATAGTGTGATGGAAGCCAACATTTCATGGCGTTTAATAAAAGCCATGAAAGTGATTTTCCATGTTGTTCGTAAAACTTCATTAAAAAGACTATTCACGGTATTTTTCAAATGCCATGAAGGTGAATTTTTTATGTTTTTCCAAATATAATCGTTTTCAAGGCGTTTAAAATAGTCATGAAAGAGAAAATCCATGGCGTTTGATAAATGTCACAAAAGGTTGTGTATTATTAAAAATTAATTGAAATAACTCACTGAAAAATCAACACGTGAACCCTAATGACAACTTATATATGAAAAAGATTTTTGAAAAACAGTTGTTACAACGATTTTCTGCAGCATAACCTCCACACCATTTGTCAACTTTACAGTGAAATCTAAAAACTTGTTCTTATCTTTGTCCAAGTCTTGGTTCTCTGCCTACAAACCCTCCATGGCGATGATCCAACCCTAAAACCCTTATGTTTTCTCTATGATAGGACAAGAACCTACTCCAGTAGTGTAACATAATTAGTTGTAGCATCGAGTGTCGAATTCATAGGAATTGCGTCTAAATTGGATGTGACAATAGACAATTACGCTAAGCCAAGGGGGTTGGGAAATAGTAAGAGAAGAAATATCAAGTATTGAAAAAAAAAGTAGGAAGTTGCAATTTAGTAACCAATGCAATACTAGCAATATTATAACAACTACTTCCATCAATGATCATATTACACACCTTCCCTTAACAAGACATCTAGGATGAAAGAGATTTTCTCGTTGGGTATCTTCATTAGGAGAAAAATTAACATGCAAGGTTCTTCTAGCAATCAAAGATTCTCCATGCTCAAATTCACAACTCTCATCACTTTCACTAGCACTTTTATGGTCTTCTTCACTTTCATAATCCCCTTGTTGATTAATGAATAAAACCTTGTTATTAGGACAATCCTTTTTATAATGACTTCTACCTTGACATTTAAAACACACAATGTCTCTATAATGTAAAGTAGAGTTAGAAGTGCTCCCTTTAGGATCCTTTGAAAGCTCATTCAAAGGTTTAGAATCCGGGGAATTGGCCGGATGATGAAGCTCTCAATAATCCTTGGCTGTCATTCCTACTTCGACGCTCTCTCTGGGAGATATCTTGATTAAAATCTCGACCGATATTTTCCTGACTGGCCCAAGATTTGTTTTGGTGCCTTGAGTTCGTCTCCTGGTTCCGTCCTTTGAGGTTCTTCTCCACCCTGATAGTCAAATGTAGTAAGTTAGTCATATTATCATAAGGATATAAATCAATTTCATTAGCTAATGATGGATGCAAAATTCTTAAAAATCAAGCCATAGTGGACTCCTCATCCTCTTGGACATTGACCTTAATCATCGTCATTTGCATGGTGGTGTAGACTTCTTCCACGCTTTGGGTGCCTTGTTGGAAGTTCTACAACCTTTGTTTGGTTTCCCTAGCTTAATATGGAGGTATGAATCTTGCTCTCATCAATGCCTTCATGTGCTCCCAAGTATGGATCTCTAGTTCTAGTGTCCGTCTCCTTTCTTTGAGGTGGTGATCCCACCAAACTAGGGCATATCCTTGGAATTCCAACGTAGAAAGTTGGACATTCCTTTGCTCACTAAAAGTATGGCAAAACCAAATTTGTTCAATTTTGGTATGTCATTCCATGTAAACATTTGGATCTACTTTGCCCTCAAAACTCGGAATCTTAACCTTCACTTTGTCCATTTCATCGCTGTCTTGGTAAGATCTACAAGGTTCCAAATCTTGACATCTCCTAAAACGAGGATTGCGTCTAGGGTAACCTTTCCACCTGTCGTCATCATTCTCCTCCTCCAATTCCTGAAACTCATAAACAACATTTGTAGTGTTAGGGGCATGAAAATTTGAATTTGGATAATGTGTACCTGACCCTTGAGGGTGTCTTGGATTTGGTGTTGGAGGTATGGGAGGGTTTCGTGAGCTTTCACCCATTCCATAGGAGAATCTCAGATGAAATCTCGGCTTGGGGTTGAGATTTTGGACCGAAATTTGTTATGTGGGACGAGTTTCCAGTCGGTCCATCCGTTCAGCTATTTCCGAAACCATCTTCATGAGTTGGGAAAATTGGTCATTGGTTTCGGGATTAGTTAGGTCACCTCGTTGTGACCCTTGTGGGCTTTTAGACATCCTACACAAACATACAAAGTAACAAAAAACACGTGAAGTTAGTGAAAACGATAGTTTCTTACTTATTTTCTCTCGCACTCGCACTCTGTTGTGATATCGCAAGCTGGTTTGACGTAGTTGTCTTGGATGGATTAAAGCTCGTTTACCAATCGGTGCACTAGCTTCAACTAGAACTTTCTTGGATGCCTCAAGTAGTCAACTTAGTTCGGAGAAAGGTTCTTGTTTTGGAAGATAGTTAAGGAACGTCGTTGTATGTCTCTTCACACAATTGATCTCAAGATAGAAAGAGTATTGCAAGTATGACACAACTAGTATGATAGAAAATATAGATGCTAATTAACGCACCCAAAGAGTTGATTAAATGTGTTTAGATTAGAAAGAGGCTAAGAAAAGGTACACAAAAGATTAAGAAGAGAGAAAGAACGTACCTTGAGTTTATGCAATTAGAAAGAGAGATAGTCGGGTTTGGTTTAGGGTATGGCTAAGAATCTTAACTGGGTCAAGGTTGGTACAAAAACTCTTCCTTCAATGTACTCTTGTACGGGGTGCACTTTGACTCTTCAAATTACGCCTCAAAATTTTTCCAAAAATTTGACAACAGTAGCCAATCTCGGGTGAAATCTCGGGCGAGATTCTTGATGCTTGGCTGAGATAGAAAATCTCGGATAAATTGACTAAAACCTATTACGGACTTCAATCGCTTAGCTTTGATACCACTTTGATGCGGGGTGAAAGCCGCAACTTCCCGATCTAGATTGAAAGTCCTCAATTCATAATAGATAGAAAATCTCGGATGAATTCAAAGGAAATATTGGATGATATTTCTCAAGAATAGGTCGAGATTTATGAAAACCCATATTAATGTGGAATAATGAATGATATGAAAAGATAAGAAGATGATAATTTGGAATGATAAATGATAAATATAGGAAGATAGGACTATGTTAAGACTTGCAAAGAACCTTGAACTCAATTGGATCAAAACCTTTAACAAAGAATTACCTTTCATCCTTCATTCTTTAACCTTACAAAAGCCTTCTAGATAAGACAAGTACAACGAGAGACCATTTTGACTTGTAGCACCAACCTTCAAAAAGATTAACACACACAAGGACAACCTAACAATGACTCACAACTTTTCAATAAAAAACTCTTCTTCTGATTGAATAGAAATGATAAAATGCAAACCCCGTGAGCGAAGTCATCTCATAATAATGTGGAATTCAATAATCACAACTAAGCTATTTAACAATCCCCCTCTAAGGCTATTTATAAGGGAGACATTCTATCTAAACTAAGAAAAGATATCTTTTAAAAGATAATCTAGGAAAAATATCTTTAAAAGATAAAAAAATAACAATCCAACAATAAGATCAAAGAATAACAACTTTCTTAAGATAGTTTGAGAGTTTTAAAGAAATAAAATATAAAAGATAGTTGTGAAGATTAAAAGATCTTGACCGGATCTTCAAGGGCGCGTCAAAGACCAAATCTCGGTCCATAATCTCGGCCGATTTTTCTGAGGCTCAACCGAGATTTCTTCTCTACAACTAGTTATTGATCTTCTTTGTTGGCCGTTCCTCTTGGATCCTTTTAGCCCTCGATCTTGTGATTGATCCTTGTATGAGTGGTGTCGAGGATGGTCCCACATCATTATGAACACCAATCAGCGGATATGTAGGTAAATGTCAAAAGTAGCATTTACCACATCTTTGTGTATAAATACCGTGCTCAACTCAATCCAAATACGCTCTCGCAGTTGTAGAAGGTAAAAAGCAAGCCCATAAAGTACGTAGAAAACAATTAGAAACCCAAAATAGGTCACGCTCTTATAGAAAACCAAAAAAGTTGTCCTCGAGGTTAAGGTAAATATCTCTCCCCAAGGTGTTGTTATGTGATACTTGTTGTATGGTTATATTTTTTTCATATTATGAATAAAAATCAACCAAGAATACAAGCCTTGCACTAACAGTCATGAAAGAGGAACCCATAACAATATTCCTTGAGCTACTTGGATGTCAAAGTTAGTATCGATCCAATAGAGCATTAGAATTTTTATAATAAGAATTGCATTACCTATTTTCTGATGTTTGGTGTAAGGAAAAATTTGTTCGAATATAAATGGACGGAAATTAAACCAGAAGGTTGAGAACGATCTGTGTAACACCCCAAATTCTAGGAACTCGGGATGCTACAAGTTAAGACCTCACAATGGGTGCTGAACCTTAGCTTGACAACATTTTCACTGGATCTTGCAACAACCCAAAACCCGTCCTACAATGTACGGGAACCCCAGTTGACCACTCCGACCGGATCACTCGACAACATCCTTAACCTACAAGGCATCTACACAACGGATAAACCGTTAGCTAACATTCTATGAATCCATATAACTATAACAACACAAACACACGTCAAGCATTAAAACACATAAACATGATCACACTCAAGTCGGATATTATCTTTCATTAGGTGATACACTTTTACTAATCCAATGCATCTCACCGTTTACCTGCTTGGACTAGTCGTAGAGAACCTCTCATTCTCCTGTAGAACTGGACAAGTTGTCACCGCGTGGTTATCATACACTTGGGCCAATCAACATAAAGGTCGTCCTAACATGTTCTTAATATTAACATCTAGCACACACCACTATCACAGCTAAGCTAACACACATAAGTCAACTAAGTAAGTCCAGGGGACTTACCTGTCTCAAAGATAATCCCAGCTCAAAGATTACACTCAACTTCCCGCAGGAAAGTCCTCTATGCCTGCTCAGACAAGGCACCCAAATCAGAAACTATCCGATATGCTAGAAGTCCTCAACTTCTAGCCTCATTGACCTCTACAAGGTTCTATAACATCATGCTAGAAGTTTCCAACTTCTAGTCTCAATGATCTTTGAAAGATCATATAACATTATACTAGGATACTCCAAATCCTAGTCTCAAGATCACAAGAGATCAACACTACAACCACAAGCCTTACGTCATCATCCAACTAACACGACACCTATGAATCCACAAACCACTATATGACATTCTCACTAGTTCTGCTAGGGTCCAGCTTAACATGATATAACTCTAGGATCAACAATGAAGAGAGGAAGGAAGTGAGATAACACACAAATAGTACCAACTACAGGCAAGGCGCGACCGCGGGGAAATAGAGGCGTGATCGCGGTGACAAGCTCTGAGACGCCGTGACCGCGGTGACACTGAGCCGTGGGGGCGGTGACTAAGGAAAGGCGCGGGTGCGGGGATGCACAGGCGCGGGTGCGGCTAACTCCAAGGACGAATGTTGAAGGTCTTGCGACAAGCAACAACCTCCTCCTAGGCCGGATCTGCTCTATTATGTGTTTCCCATACGACTACAATCACAACCAAAACCTGAATTCTCGCAACAACACCGAACACAAAGACAACACACAAAATCAAGGCTCGATCTTGATTCTTGGCCAAGAAGAATAATGAATGAAGAAGAGACAATAAAGACGAAAGACGGAGAATATAAGACTTATGGTCTGATCTAGAGATTCCCCACAAAGTCCATAGTGTCTAACCCACTTGCAGAAGACTGCAACTCGCACACTGGGAGAAAGAAAGAACAAGGAGAAAAAGAGGATGAAGAAGAGAATAATGAGGTTTACATTTGAGGAGAAGAATAAAGCGTCTGGAGAAAGGATCCTAAAGGAATGCAACAACCCTAGGAGATCCGAAAATAGAAAAGAAAACGGAAAAGGAAACTAATAAGACGAAGGTTACAAAAAGAACTCCCACGATCTATAGCAAAAACCGCAACTGTAGCTAGACCTTGCCGCGCCCGCGGACTTCTGGGGCCGCGGGGCGGGAACTCCCTTTCGGCACCACTCTTGTGGTTCCAAAAGAAGTCCTAAAGGTCGATAACTAGAACAAAATTTGAGGTTGTTACAATTTGAGCACTACAACCTTGCAATCACAATCGTGAGAGAGGACCTTGAGGCACTATCCCCGAGGTTGCTCCGATGTCAAAGTTAACATCGATCTAAACGAACATTATGTTTATATATATGTAGCAAATTAATATCGATCAAAGAGAGCATTAGAGTTGATTATATTAAAAATTACATTACATATTATGTGATGTTTGGTGTAAGGACAAATTTATCATGATATGAATGGACAAAAATTAAACCAAAAGGTGAAATGCAAATTTCTTATAATAGTCAAATTAATAATTTTTGTAAAAAAAATTGTATTAAAAAAATACATCAACTAATTTATGGGGTAAAATTGATTTTAGAAAAATAAATTAATTTTGAATATAATAATTAAGTGTAATAAGGGTATATATATATATATATATATATATATATATATATATATAT
>BSUD01000006.1:8443866-8471725 GCA_033239045.1 Fagopyrum esculentum | reverse complement strand
GGGCATTTTACATACCGGACATTTACATACCGGGCATTTTACATACCGGACATTTACATACCAGACATTTTACATACCGGACATTTATATACCGGACATTTTTACATACCGGACAGTAAATAACATTTATAAAATATTATTATTTTAGAAAAAAGGGATAGTATTGTTTGAATGAGAAAGTACTACAAATAGTTTTGTGTAATTCACAAAAAAGAAATTTGTGGGTCACTCGCAATCCTTTTTTTTTTACATCATTAGTCCAATATTAGTATCTTGTACACAAATATTCAAATTTATTTATATATTGATATTATAATTTTTTAGTGTGTTATTTTTTTTTGTAAGATGGGGTAAAGAAAATGTTAAGAGGCAGAAAGTTGGACATGTTAAGACAACTTGCAAGAACTAACTTAGATAACAATTAGAATGTGAAAAAGGAGCATGATAAGTTATAAAAAAGATGGATGTTTTGATTTTTGGTTAAGGTTATTGATTGTTTTTTTAGAAAGCAACATGATCAAGCCAGTGAAATTCAAGACATAAGCTTGTTGCTCACGATGCATTTTATTGTATATAAGCTTATCCATACTTAACTAATTTTATGGTAATTAATTGCCTCTTGGATGGTATATTTAGTTTGGGTACATTTTATTAATGGAAAACATGAAAAAGCCTAGTTTCTACTATAAGTTCTCAAAAAAGCCTAGTTACCTAATTTGCCCAAAAATTAATTCATATATAAAATTGATCAATAATATTGTTTATTAAATAGACCATGTTTGTGTACTACATCAGGTCTTGTAAGTATTTGTGAGACCTGACGTTAACACTTCAACCCTCATCAACTACGCACATACCGAGGTTTGCCCTCAGTGAGTGACCTCGGTCCAAAGTTTGCACTGCCTAGGTTTGTTGGACCAAGATAGGCAAAAATGATGTTGAAATGATTTTTAAGCTTGATTTGTGGGGAATATGGTCCTAACAGTATAAATAGATTAGTCTCTAAATGGATCAACCGATGCTCATTTTACATATCAAACATCATAATTTTTGATTCGGACATGTACTACTTTTGGGGTGTTCTTAGAGAAAAACATTGAAGAACTCTTGAGAAAAATTGTTCTTTTTGTTTGGTAATATCTTTTTCTCTCATTTATTTTGCTTAAATCTTGTTTATCTCCTCATTATCTATATTTTATAATGTTGTATGTAAATTTTGACTCCATTTTCAAAACGGGTCACTAAACCCTTTTTATAGGATTATAGGTGAAAGCTCCAATCCATGGTTGCTTGACTTAGATTAGTGATTTTTCATGCACGTTATACATGAAAGTTTATGTTTTTTCTTCATATTCTAAGGATTTTCAACTTAGCATTTTAGCCTACATTTTTGGATTTTCACATGAATTGGTTTATGTTTGGTTTTTCCATGTTGTTTAATCTCGTGAATGTTTTATGCTTGAATGTGTGTTCTTATGTTAAGTTTTTCATCTAGGTCTCAACTCTCAACGGAGAGGTAAAGATCCAAATGAGTTGCATTGGCAGAAAACTAGATTATGAATTAGGAGTTGTCTAAGGGAAAACATTATTTAATCTCCTAATGTATTGCAATTCATCCACAACTCACTTTATTGAATTGATTTATGACTAGTGTGAGAGAATGATGCAATAAAATGATAGGGTCAAATATTTTAGTGCTTAGGTTCCTTTGATTAACGTTAACCATGACAATGCATATGTCGATTGATTGAATGATTCCATGATCTCACAAGGTGATAGAAATCTCTTGATGAAACCACCTAAACATAACAATATCTAATATGATTGAATGAATCGTATGAATGAGTCGAGAACCATGGATTGGTAGGACTAGCCACCAATCTTATAACCTTTCTTTAATTATAGTCTTTTTCTTACTTATTTATCTTTCTTCTCTTTTCCCCTCATGTCGAGTTAGATATCTTTTCTAGGATTGTGGATGAGAACTCAATCTATGGTTGAATTGTGATGATTTGATTGTGTTCATAAATGCTTGATGGATATATGCTTGGGTTTAGTTTTTCTATAGAGATGATGAACTTAAGTTTTGAACACTAAGTTGAGTTTGGATTTTCTTTGTTGATTGTAATGAGTGACAAACATTATCACGTTAATATTGAACCTTGATTTAGTTGTTTTAAGTTATAGGTATTTCTTATAGACCTCAACCGAGAAGTAAACATCTAGTTGTAATGCAATGTTGAAATGCTAGAGAAAGTGTTATGAATTATCAAAAGCAAGAGAACATGATTGCTTACTAATGTGTTGTATTTCATCCATGAGTGTTTGTTCGTGTTCTGAGATGTTCAATGCGATAACCCTCGTTTCATTTATATAATGATTATGTTAATTGCATTAATCACGATAGTGCAGATGTTTATTAATTTGAGTCATTTCACACACTCAAAAGGTGTGTGAAATTCTACCTAAATATGCTCATATACCATCTTTCATTATCGATTGCTTTCATTGATATTCAATCAAGAGTTGAGAGTTTATCTCTCAATCATATAGTCTTACCTATTATACTTTTTACTCTTTCCATTTGAATTACTTATCATGTTTATATCTATTATTTTCCTTTTTGCTTAAACTTCCGGGAGCTCAATTACCAATCAAACAACCAAAGTCTTTGTGGATACGGCCTTGATTCCTATCATATACTACACTACAATTACATTTACCGTGCACTTGCGGTATGTGTTGTCTTATTTGAGACGCATCAACCGCCTCCTAGTAACCCTGCTTCGGGTCCAAATTTGAGGTGTCCACAATTGTTCCCGAACTTCCTACTTGTGTACTTTCTTCGACGACGGACATTGTGTTTGCCGTTTCCCATTGATTTGATCATTTTCCTTTCCTTGAAAACCTCTTTGCTTCATAGCTTCCTTGATGTTCTTTTGTTTGTTTATTGGATTTTTTATAATTTTGTTGTGTTTCTTCATGACGGGTGATCCGTCGATTTTTTCGACTTTTTGATCCATTAGACAACAAGTGTTAAGTGTATCAAACCAATTTCCATTATAAAATTAAGATATTAGAGGACTTGATCTTATAACTATAATATGATATTTTTTTATTAACAAACTCGAAAAAAATAATAAGTGAGTTTACAACAATTTATAATTTTATGGTTTGATTAATTGATTTCGTACTTCTGAAAATCAAATATTTTGTGGACAAGTTTTTGTTGCTTTTTATAATCCTTCCCTTCCACGGTTCCAATTCTTTGCCTTCTTAAATTCCTAATGTCTGAGTTCTCAATTTTACCCCTCCTCCCCATTTCTCCCGTGCGTTCCCAGTGGACAAAACTCAAAAAGTAGCGAAAGCCGAAAACGGAAGGAAACTCCACCTCCCACTCTCACCCAGCTTTGATAAAAGCCGATCTGACAGATAAACAACTAAAGGGGGCAAACCATTTCAATCTCTGTATGTTCTCGAGCTCACTCTTCTCTCTCATTAATGGCGTCTCCAATCGCCGAACGAGCCGAGCTTGCTAGGCTGTGCTGCTCTCGCAATTGGTCCAAGGCCATTCGCATCCTCGATTCACTCATCTCTCGCTCTTGCTCCACCCAAGACCTCTGGTTACCTCCTCTTTCACATTCTCTCCTCTCCTGCGTTTGATTTCGATTTTGTAGGGTTCGTTTAAGAGTTTTTCTCGTCGATCGATTGATTGGATTGTAATGGTCAATGCTTGGTTTGCTTCTGATGCTATATGTTTTGTTTTTCAGCAATCGAGCTTTTTGTTATAGTCAACTGGAGCTCCATAAACATGCAATCAAGGATTGTGATCAGGCGCTCCAGCGTGATTCCTCGGCCCTTCAAGCTTACATTCTCAAAGGTCGGGGTTTTCATTTTTAGTTTAAGTTCTTAAATTGAAATTGTGAGGGGTTTGGGATGGTAATGTTTTCGTGTTATAATGAAAATGATTGTAAGTAGTTGTGTCAACCCTGCTCTGTGTAGTATGGGGATTGTATATAATTGGTTTATACGAAATTGTGAATTTGCTAAAGAGCTGTGGTAATCATCGATCAAAACGCATGTGCTTAATACTGAGCTACTGTTTGTGCTATAATTATTAACTACCAGTCCGTACATTATAATCATAGTTTGTCCATATCCCATAGGTGTCGGTTCTAAGAAATCAAGCCAGTGTGCCTAATGAAATGAATCAGCTCTTGTTCTGTCACTCTTTTTTAATAACTAGACTGGAGCTAAATGTAACATCTCTGTTGTGAATTTTAGCCTCAAGCATTGTATCTATTAAATGTTGGAAGATATAACTTCTGTTTCAAGCTATTGGATCTTAGGGTTACCTTCCTGAAATTTTCACTGAATTCAGGCCATGCATATTCTGCGTTGGGAAGGAGAGATGATGCTTTCCTAGTGTGGAAGCAAGGTTACGATCATGCTCTTTGTCAGTCTACTGACATAAATCAATTAGTGGAATTGGAAGAGCTGTTGACAAACACAAAGCAAAATGGAAATGCTTCTCATGACGATGAACATCAAATCACATCTAAAAATCCAACATCAGAGCCTGCCCTATCATCTGCTTCAACTGTTGAGGATACTCACAGTAGTAGTGAACGTGAAACTTGCAATGGCTCTGAACAAAGCAGTGATTCTGACCATGCATCTGAGGATCACACCAAGCAATTTTCATTGTCTCACTTGCCAAACAAGTCAGCAACTAAACTGAGTGAGAATAGAAAGTTCAGTAATAAAGACGGAAAATTGAGTGATGACCTGGCATTACGTGGTAAATTTGGAGATATTTCTGTCCCACAAGGCCATAGTGATGCCCCTAAACTTCCTATTAAGACAGATAACAAGTCTTCTGAAGAATTTGAGTGGACTGATGAGATAAAGAAGAACAATAAGTTTTGTGTTGCTAGGATTTCAAAGACAAAGTCCATAAATCTTGATTTCCGGCTGTCCAGGGGTATAGCAGAGGTATGTTCTCGTCCTGATTTTGAACTTGATTGGCTAATTACTTATGTCTTGCCAAGTGAATTCCGTAACTGATGCCGCATTGTGTTTCCACTTCATTAGAAGCATAAGTATCAGAACTGCAGTTATTCCTGTTGATAAATACTCCTTGGACATTTATTTAGAACTTCATTTATTTTCTTACGGTCTGGTAACACGGTGTTAATGAATTATTTGTAGGTTAATGATGGGAGGTATACATATGCAGTATCAATCTTTGATCAGGTTTAACATACATTTTTTTTATCAGTCATCTTCAATATTTGTTGGAGTCCATATTTAGATACACACACATATATATTTAATATTTATATATATATTTCAACCTATGGTGATGATGTTGTAGATATTGAAAGAAGATCCTGAGTACCCTGAAGCTTTGATTGGAAGAGGGACAGCCTATGCTTTCCAACGGGAGCTGGAGGCTGCAATTGCTGATTTTACGAAGGTATCAAATGGACCATTATATACATGTATTTGCAAAATTCCTGTTTGTATAATGATATGTATATCTTCAAATTACTATTGCAGGCCATACAGACAGATGCATCAGCTGGTGAGGCATGGAAACGGAGAGGACAAGCACGGGCTGCTTTAGGAGATTTTGCCGGGGTATGGGATAATATACCTCGGATGCTTTCAATTGCCGTCTCAGGGTGTTGCATGTTTAAGTTCTGATTGAAGAGTTTAAACCTGTATTGAACTTTCGGCGAGCTTTGAAAAATTTTCTTTTCATTGGAATCTATTGAAACCATTATTATACATTTTGCTTACGTAACTGTTTTTGTGAGCAATTGTCCGTGAGATGTGTGATGTTTGCTGAATACATGCCATAAATGGTTTTTACCTTCTCATTCTAATAACTTTAGTAATTCGTGACTCTTTTAATTAAATTTTTTTTGACAAGCTCCCAGCCCATTGACAAATAATTGGCTCACTTGGAGGTTGAACGCTAATATACGAATGTCATTTTCTTTTTTAAATATAGGCAATTGGGGACTTGTCAAAGGCAATGGACTTTGAACCAGACTCTGCAGATGTATTACATGAAAGGGGTAAGTATTGTACTTCTTCATAATGTTAGATTGTGCTAGATTTAACTGCTTCAATCTTCCCGCTCCGTAAATTTTTGGATAGATGGTATTTCTCTGTGCATCAAATTCCACTATATATGGATTATGGAATATATTTATCACCTATAAGGTTTATTCTTGTTGTTGTACATTAATCCCAAAGTATTGTATGAAGTCAAAACACGATCATCCCTCCCCCTCTCTCAGATTCATAAACCTCTAACTGTTTGTACAATGTACTCATTTAATCTCTCTCTTTGGAATACTGAGTTTGTTCATTGTATAGAAACACACAAATGACTTTTTATAAGTTAACACAGGTTGTCTACATAAACTATCTCTTGTGCTTGTAACCATTCTCGTTCTGCCTTGTCAGAATTCTGCCAACATATAATGGTCTTTGCATTCTTGCAGGAATTGTTCGTTTCAAGTTCAAGGATTTCGGTGCTGCTGTGCAAGATCTTTCTGCATGTGTTAAGCTTGATAGAGTTAACAAGTCTGCATATACTTATTTGGTTAGTCTTTTTTATATGCTACCAGAAGGTAGTAGCATATCATTGTTGGTTGTCCTAATCCCATAGCTCTGTTATACTGATTTTATAGTATTAATTTTGTCTAAGGGCCTCGCTTTGTCATCGATTGGCAAATACAAGGAAGCTGAGGATGCACATATGAAAGCTCTTCAGCTTGATCGTGATTTTCCTGAAGCTTGGACTCATCTGACCCAGGTACCATTGAAACAGTAATTTGATTGATAAAAAACTCGGAAATGAAACATGGAACACCGTCTTTGGTTATTATTCCGATCTGGCAAGTAGATAAGTTGTCGGAAACTGCGTTCGCACTTACTTGAGCATGCAACTGCTGCTTATAAAAACAATATTCTTATCCTGCTTAAGATATTTATGGTATATGCAAACCTCCCCTTCTAGTTTATATCTATCTCCTTTTAATTGTTAAGCAACTTTTCCTACATGAATCCATTTCCATTCTGAATCCCTCTGCATTGGTTGTTTAATATTGGTGTTCGCTTCTTATAATAATGTTGAAATTTCAACTGTCTCGTGTAATGCTTTCTGTTTAAGGGTACTACCATCTTCTGCTTCTAGATGCTAAATGTAAGTTAGAACTTTGTGTTAAATAATTTCTGATTAGATATGCTAACGTTTTTTTTGCAACTTTACAGCTTTATCAAGATCTGGCAAACTCCACTAGGGCTTTTGAATGCATCAATCAAGTATTATCAATTGATAGCAGGTATGATGCTGATCTGGCTTATTATGTTAACAAGGTGCCAGATTACTCTGAATGCCTGAAATACACCTTTTGAGCTTAGTCTTGATTTTGAGGAATGCACATTTACTCTAGTCTATTTGCAATCTTCAACACAGGTTTTCAAAAGCCTACTACCTGCGTGGACTGCTTAATCATGGGGTGGGAGATCACAGGTATTATTGACGATCTTCCCATTAATTGTTTCCTAAAATGAAATTATGGAAGGCACATTTATATTGTCTGTCATCTGTGAATATGCAAAATAGTTATTAGTAGGATTTTTCTTGGCATGCTGATATTTGAAATACAACTACGGTCATTGTTAGAAATGTTTCAATTCGGTTTGGAATTCTCTTGGCATGTTGATATTTGGGTTACAGCAAAGATCATTCTAGAATTGTTTTAGTGCTAGTGGCATTAGTACATCGGAAGGATTCACCATGGGTCGGTTGTGTCGTGTGTTTTCTCATCTTGAGAAGGATTTAGGTTCATTTGTTACCTCTAACCGTGTTACACTGTTACCTAGACAGACAATACTTAGTCACTAACTTTAAACAGGATCTATATATCTCTTTAATGAATTTCCCGTGATAAATTCATTGTGTCGGCACCTTGCTACCACTTCCTAAATTATTTTTTTCTTAACATGAAAGATCCATGTTTTTAACTTCAAGCTTCGCTACTGAATGACTCAGGAATGCCATTAAAGATTTATCTGCTGCGCTTAGTATTGACAGCTCGAATGTTGAGTGTTTGTATCTTAGAGCTTCTTGCCACCATGCTGTTGGAGAGTTTAAAGAAGCGGTATTAAGAACTTTTACTCCCATCTTTTCCGGCCCTTGAAAATAGTATGTGTAATGTATTTTTGAATGCAATGACAGGTGAAGGACTATGACACTGCTTTAGATCTGGAACTTGATTCCATGGAGAAGTTTGTTCTTCAATGTCTTGCATTCTATCAGGTATCAATTCATTACTGCTAGTTATCTGTATCAAGTAACTAACTATTAAAAAATGAAGTTCCACAACTAAATCATCATTTTAGGCAGATTTTACTGACCATTCAATAGAGTTTCGCTTTTGCTAAGTACTAAGCAGTATGACCTGTTTAATTACCCAGTATGACCTGTTTAGTTAGCATGTTTGTTGTTAAGCCCCATTTGAAGTGCTGCATGCTTGGTGGGCATGCTTGATTTATACCTCAATAATCTCCAGATTTCGGTTTGTAACAAATGTAATTCTCTATTGTCTCTTTATTTATGGTTTCTGGATATTTGCTGCGTTCATTTAACTCCAATTCAACTCGCTTATGTGATTGAAATATTTGGGCTATACCTTATTATCTTCATATTTGATCCTACTTCCTCTGCAGAAAGAGATAACTCTGTACACTGCTTCAAAAATCAACAGTGACTTTAGCTTGTTTGACCTTGATGGTGATATTGATCCTTTCTTTAAGGTAATAAATAACTGATATTACCTCAATACTCTAGTTGAGTTAATGCTTGAATTAAACTTTTTGAGAAAATTTCATCTTTTGCTATATCCTTGAAGTGATTTGTTTTAAATTAATTTTATCTTGCTATCTTGAACTTTTGAGTATGTTCATCCCTGTACCTCAAAGCTGTAGACTTGTCATTCTCCCCTCAAAACTAAAACTTATAGATTAGAAGGGTAAAGAAAGACTCCACTAAGTCTAAGATGCATTTTTCACTAAGGAACATTATTTTCCTAGATTTCGCTGTACGGACTCGGACTGGGGGTGGAGGAAGCACCGTCTAGCTTCTAGATGGCTAGAGAACCTTCTAGGCGGACAAGACGATTTTTGATTATTTCTTGTATTTAACCTCTAAAATCTGTCAAAATTTCATACAATAACAAACCATTCATTTCCAAAGTCTTCAACATCTTAAAGTCAAGAAAATATCGCGCAAACCAATTCAACATCCGTTAAGTTTTGACGTTGTCCAACTCAAACTTAAAAACACATAAACATGTCCAAAACGAGAAACACTACACAAATAGGTTCTCACGGCAACTAAACACCACATAATCATCGCGTATTTACTCTCCCACCTCTTTATTTCCATAGTTTTGAACTTCAATCTCCTTGTCCGACTCAAAATCAAAGTCTTCAAGCTAATAGTTTTAGAACACGGCTTCAAGCTAATGATTTTTTGGGCTGTACCGCTCAAAAAACAGTACGGCCCAAAATGTCCAGCGTCCGGACGACCTTCGGACCTTTTTTTAGAATATTGGGAAAATAGGTTGTAATTAAATGAAGATATTTATATCTTATGTTTGAATGTGGTACTGGTAAGTATCGGGTAGCACCTCAAATTACCGATATTTTCATTCATATGATATATTTCCCTTTGTCCGTCCTTCCTCTCCCAAATTGTTGAATAGCTGCCTATCGAAATCTATCTCAGTAGAGTATATAATGTATTCAAGCTTTTGTTTATCTAGGAAGAGTTCCAACTTCTTCCTTGCAATTACGTGGCCAATGAGTATTAACGTCTTTACCCCATTTACCTTTACAAAACATCTTTTTTAAAAAAAAGCTTTGCTTGAAAGACTCAAATAAAAATTGCTGATCATCTGCCGTGATGACTAATTCAGGAGTATTGGTGCAAAAGATTACATCCGAAGGATGTTTGTGAGAAGGTTTATCGTCAACCTCCGTTGCGTGAATCTCTAAGAAAGGGTAAACTTAAAAAGCAAGACTTTACCATGACAAAGCAGAAGACTGCTCTACTTCAAGCAGCTGATTCAATTGGTAGAAAAATCCAATATGATTCTCCAGGCTTCTTACCCAACAAGCGTCAGGTGATTTCATATTGCTCATAGTTTTGCTTCTTGTTTTATCATTCTTCTGTTTATATTATATTGCCGCTGGCAAAGTCTAATGTAATTTTTCTGGATGCGCTCTTCAGTTGTATCTTTTAGAATGCTTAGCACTCTTTTTGTGCTGGTTATCATTCTTTTCATCATTTGCGAGGCTATATGCAGTTAGAATTTGTTTGCCAACAGAATTCTTAGAAAAGTAAGTCCCAAACAAAGTAAGTCCCAAACAAGTTCATATTCTCAACATAAAATTCGAGTGACTTGGGAGGACGATAAAACCATGTTAGTATGTCAGTTATCCTTCTATTGGTGATTGTAAAACTAAACAAGAAAAGAAATAATGATAGGAAGTTTTCCAACTTAAAAGTCCTTACGTACTTTCTAGATCTTATCAATATAATACCGGCAAATTCTTTACTGTCAGATTTCCTTTTCAGTTTGAGTAACTCATCGGAGAATGACCTTCATTATACTTAATTTCAGTATAAATCTTTGATATAATTCATATTTGCAATAGATTCTGTCATTAATGTGCTCATGATATATAACTTGTCGTCCCAATCTCAGCATCGTATGGCGGGATTGGCTGCTATTGAAATTGCACAAAAGGTTTCAAGAGCTTGGCGTTCTTTGCAAGCGGAATTGAAACATGCTAGCAAGGGCACACCAAAGCATGGCAGGAGAGCCCGAAGAAAGGAAAGTGCAAGTTTTCTTAGTCAAAACCGAGGTGGGCCAGGTTGTAGCACAAGCAGCCCTTCTGAAACATCTACTTCCTACGGAATTTTGGAAGATAGGTTTTCCAGCCGCTCTATGTTGTCATGGAAAGAAGTTTATGCATTGGCTGTCAAATGGAGGCAAATCTCAGAACCCTGTGATCCTGTTGTATGGATCAATAAGCTGGGGTAATTTTCGAGTCATTGCTTAACTCATGTATATCCTCTTTTTCTTGTTCTATGCATGAATCAGTACAGTGAATTTTGATGCGTTTGGATGCTTATCACCTGTGGTGAGAAAAACTACTTAAAAGATTATTCATGAACTGACTGAGGAAGTGCATCCCTCAAAACATGAACACTCATAAATCTAAATGGTAATGGTTAATACATGAGTACGTGATCACCTATTTTCCTTGAGCTCAGTTCCGTGATAAGTTTTTCCTGATTGTTAAGCTAAAAAGCAAAGTTGCAAATTGTTATTTGGCCTTTGTGGGTCACTCCTAAACATTTTGATTCATGTTTATTTTCCAATTCATGTCACTAGCTTCCTGGTTCCAATACCAGTTGAAATTCAAGTTACTTTGGATCTAGCTGAATTTTCAGAAACCTGATTTTGTTAATCTTGATTTTGTGTTATGGATCTTTATCTTGCGCTCGTAAGTACTAAAACATTTAATCACTGCTCTCTGGTCGGAAGAATAGAAAACCGTATATCCTCTATCACACCCCAAACATCTATTCTCCTGTTGTGTTTGGGTCATAACTCTCTCTCCGTCTTTGTAAGGAAACATGATTGCAACAATGCAACACAATATGATCCAAAGCAACATGCTAAGAGTCCCCTTGATTTGGTATGTTCTTATTTATCTTGCTACTTATATTCCTCTGAAAGTTTTTTGCTCTCTGCATTTCAGTGAAGAGTTCAACAATGGATTTGGATCTCATACTCCACTCGTTCTTGGACAAACAAGAGTTATTCGCTATACCCCATATTTTCAGAGGTATGCCTTCTTCTTTCTGTGATTATAAGATGGAGATTTGTGACTGATACTTCAAATTGGCCATGCTTCAGAACTTTGGATGGTGCTAAGATGGTCATCAAAGATAGGAAGTATGTGCGCAGCAAGGCAGATAGCATTATTAACTTATATGGAGGAAGCAAGTTGCAAGATGTAAGTGAGCTATATCAAAATACATGTTCATCTCATTATTGGATACACCATTCATCTGTCTTGCTGGACCCTGTGATTGTACGAGGTTGAAAATAATTCCTGCTATTCACTTGCTATTGCCACATATGTATGTTTGTTAGCTGCAACAATCAGGACATGAAACATAACACCTTGCAGAATGATACTTTTTGTATCACATTGTTGAATAGTGTCATGGTTTACCTATTATCTATTGTCATATATACTCTTCTGTAGATCACTCTATGCAAAAGTTAAAATGATTTGGCAGGGATTTTGCCCTGAAGTTTCAGCCTAGGAACTAATTTCTTTCAACTTAATTAGATTATGCGTGCAGAATCATGTTCTGATCTGTACAAAGTTGTTGGAGAGGATTTCTGGTTGGCCACATGGTGCAACAGTTCAGCTTCTGAAGGGTAATTTGATCCTTTATATCTTATGTTGGTTGGTTTTTTACTCCTATATCATGTATGCAAGCCATAAGATTGGTGATTTAAATGTAACTGAAGGACACTTTGATCCGTTATATCTTATATTGGTTGTTTTTTACTCCTATATCATGTATGCAAGCCATAAGATTAGTGATTAAAATGTAATTGACTTCTCGAACTGACTTGCCATCTCCCATAACATCTTTTCACCCTTCAGGAAGCAGCTTGAGGGGACAAGAATTACACTGTTGAAAACGTAATCTTATTCCAAATTACTTGTAAATTACGTGTATCAGTTTCCATTTTTGTTGCCATTCTTCTGATGCTGTTAACTGATATACAGGGGAGAGCAAGGATTTGATTTTTCAATAAGAACACCTTGTACACCTTCTAGATGGGATGAATTCGATAGAGAAATGGCAATGGCATGGGAGGTATCTACCAAGAATTTTGATGTTTTTTGCGCTTGTGATTCTTGTTTGGTTACTTCAGCATATTGAATGAAGCTGTTGAACTATTATCTATCTCATCATTAACCTCCCACTTTATTTGTGTTATAGTTGAGCAGTTAAGCCATGTTTTATCATCTTACTTGCTTTGAAACTTAAACCACTATCTTGACTGCATTTCTGAGTATCCTAGAAAAATTAGAATACAAAGCATCATACTGGTCTTGCCTGTTTGTAATGTCACCTGTGCGGTTCAGATATGACACACACGCATGGGGCGTATTTTCAGCTTTGCATATAGCTGCTACTAGACATTTGACTATCTGTTAAACTAATAGAGGTGCTTGATTCTGTGTCAGATATAGCTCCTTATTTTGTATAGTAGTTTATATATTAAGTTTTAGACAAATTTCCTTTCCGGCACATAGATTTCCTTTTCTAGAGCATCTCATGCTGTTTTATCGTGTTTACTCATAGTCGTGCCTGAAGGCATGATATCTAATCTTTATTTTTGTAGGCAATTTGCAATGCTTATTGCGGTGAAACTTATGGGTCCACTGATTTCAATGCTCTGGAAAATGTGAGGGATTCTATCTTGAGGATGGCTTACTACTGGTAAGATGCTTGCTCTGACAAAAACTGATCAATTATTTACTGACACGACAGTTGAATTTCTTTTACAGTTGTACTCATTCTGGAATCATTTACAGGTACAATTTCATGCCACTATCAAGAGGCTCAGCTGTAGTCGGTTTTGTAGTTATTCTAGGGTTATTTCTTGCAGCTAACATGGAGTTCACGGGAAGCATTCCACAAGGTATGCAAGTGGACTGGGAAGCCATCCTTAATTTTGATCCTGACGACTTTGTTAGCTCCGTGAAGAGATGGCTCTACCCATCTCTCAAGGTAACAACATCTTGGAAAGACTACCCAGATGTGGCCTCAACCCTTCCCACCACAGGATCTGTTATAGCTGCTCTGAGCTCTTACAGTACCTAGACTCGTGTGGAAAGGTAAAGTTACTTCCATCAACTGTTTCTGCTTGTGATGTACTGAAATGGGATTAGCATGTCATGTTATACTCCATCCTTTGTGTTCCATCCTTTGTGTTAAAAGACCAAGGGTCTGTTTGGTAACATAAGATTATGCTGATGAAGTTGAAGATGAAGAGAATTATTTAGATGAAGAATTAAGGAAATAAAATGTTTAAGGAGATAGAATATGAAAATAAATGAAATGAGTGTTTGATAAAATAAATATGATTGTGGGTAAAATTACGAAAAGTATATGTTAATTATTTCTCCTCTTCAATCCTATAATTTCAATCCTTACCAAACACAGCCTGATATTTAATTTTAAATTCAACTTCTTGTGCAGGAACATTACTTTGAAGGAATTCGGCCACTTTAATGTATATTATACAATTGTATACGCTGCAGCTGCAGCTGAAAGCGTAAGCCACCTTACAATCCCCTTGGCAGTGTATAAACTCTCTAAACTTATTCACTCTAATCTGTCATCATTTGTACATTTGACTCCACTGCTGTATTGTTTTATTGTCCCGTTCTCACTTGCTCTTACTCTTACGTATTAAATTAAAATTTTAAGTGTTTTATGTTGAGAAGCATCGGTTTCTTCCACTTGATCCTGTCTACTTGCACTATTGATCTATATCCCATGGTTGAAATAGATAGAGTGCAAAAATTACATGTCGGATTTGTATCAGGTTTTCGACTTGGCGACAAGGTTTGCAAATGGATGGATAGGAAGTTTGTTTTCTTGCTCTTCAGTTGTACCTTTTGGAAAGTCATGGGCTTTCATACGACATGCATATTACCTGCTAGGCATTGTTGTAATGGCAACCTCTGAATCCCCGAGCAGAGAGAAGCATTACAATCTTTATCTTTTCTGTATGAGTGTGCATGAGAGCAAGCTAAACAATCAACAGTTGCTTTTGATCTATACAAACCCAAAGACATACCGTAAAACATTACTCGACAAACTCGAGAATTCGAACCCGTAAACAAGTCAATTCAGCTTAATAGTTGATACATTTTACTTCAGTTTAGTGGTGGGCTTAGATAATAGTTTACAATTGGCCAACAAAGTGTCACGCTCAAAGGGATTATTAGACGTATTGCCAAAAATCTTTATTTATTTTTGATTTTCACATCAACTTCATGATTACGTATATTGAGTGTGTAATCGGAGCTGCAATTTGCGTGTATATTGAGTGTGTAATCGGAGCTGCAATTCGCGTGAGTAGTTTTGATTTTCACTTCAATTTCATGATTACGTATATTGAGTGTGTAATCTGAGGTGATATGAAGCCGAATGGAGCCAAAGAACTACATATAACATGTGTAGTCGTATTAGCTCACTACACGAACTACGTTTATACTTTGGTGCGTAATTCTAGTTTTGCACCACAAAAATCCAGAAGAATGTACCCCGTTTGAAATTGTCTCCGTCGTGAATACACATCTGACCATTACAATCAAAGTGGACCCTAATTTACTAACTACTACGATCTCTTTTATTTTTAACTTTCATACAATTTTCACATTCATGTGAATCTAAAAATCAACAACAAGCAATAAAGTTCAAATAACAGAGTTACAGAACAACGGACCCCTGTTTGAAATTCATTAGAGTTTTCATACAATTTGATGTATCAGTAGATCCACAGTCTCCGCCACACTCTCCTCCGCCGTCTCTCTCGCCGCTGTATAGTCCCCGCCACCCGCCAAGGCAAGTTCTGAACTCGAAGCTACCTAGATTCTCTCTCTGCTCTCATCGATAGTCACATTCGTGAGTCTAACATCCTCAGCAGCATCGCCCTCCAAGAACCGGCTACCGATTTTATTTATCAAATGTATACATCTCATTGAGATCTTGAAGTGTACGTACAGTTAAAAACCTAAGATATTTGAATTCCTTCCTATTACACGATAAGACGAACAACAAAATTTTAGATGTATTGACAAGATTGTAACGGATGAACCTTAATGGACATTATCCCTGGATGCATCACGTCGATAACTTCCTCACTTTTCCAATGAATCTTCGACAAACCGGACACATCCTATTCTCCTCGTAAAAAATTCTGCATCATATATATTAACAAGACATTAAGCTTTGAAAATACACATGTTTTCATTAATAAGTTATATATATGTTGTAACATACCTGAGGGCACAACTTTGGCAAGTCGCAGAGTGTCCACAAGGCACCAAGAAGCAATCACGTTCTTCATCGTAACAAATAACGCAAATCTTTTTATCATATAGACTTTGATCGTCCGGTAAATTGTCACAGCTGCTGCTACTAGTTCCGGATTCGAGATCTGGGTCTTGGTTACATGTCCCATACGGGTATGTTACCGTTTTGTTCGGTAATAAAGGACTCGTCTCGTTTTCTTCCCCTGTCACGCTTTCGCTACATTCTCCGATCCACTTGAGGACTAACGAAATTATGACCACAACCACTCCTACATATATGAGTAAGAAAGAAATAAAATAAGTGAAAATGTCAACCAAATTGATTTCTTACTATTGAGTGTAGACATATTTCACATCGACAATATGATAATACGTTTTGCGGTTACCATGAGATTAGACTTATCGTGTAATCATGAGAACAATTTTAGACCGTCGGATGGTGAGTATTAAGGGTCAAGATTTAGATTAGATATCATAATTAATAATAACTACGAATAATAATAATTAGTAATAATCCATTCAAACAACAATAACTACGAATAATACACTCAACCAACAATAACTACGAATAATACATTAAACGATATGGCACATTCGTAACAAAACTAATAATAATTATATGTTCTTATGATTACACGATAAGTCTGTTCTCATATGATTTATACTATATATATATATATATATATATATATATATATATATATAAAAGTGTTAAGAATACTCCTCCTAATACTAATTGGTTTTAGATGAAACCCCGAAATACTTGTGTTGGTTTATAAGACTTATATGTTAGGTTCAATCAATCAATCTAACGTAAACAACGATGATTATTTGTAATTAAAAGATTACCTAGAAGTGCAATGTAACCAACCATGCGACCCGCAAAGGATAACGCAAACGACCAATCGCCATAATCGTGCTGTCAAAACAAGTGAGACAGTTAGCGCAGTGATACTGGGCCCAGCAAGAAATTATAAGGCCCAATAATATAAATGGGCTCGACTATTGGGCCTATCTTTGGATCAGAAAACACTTACCCCATCGGCCCAGCCCAACGAATCTGTATGTGCAAAACGCATCACTCTGTCTGAGATTTTCAACTCCCTAGTCTCTCTTGTTCTGGTCAGAAACAGAGATGGTAGCGGGGAAAACAAGAGCTAAGCGCTTGAATTTCTGGGAAAATACAAATGAAGGATAAAATGATGGTGGTGGTGATATTACCTGGAGGATGAATCGAACAATGTGCATAATTAGTTCGAATTCGCTGCAGATAGATGTGGTGCCCAGAAGGTTGAAATGAGATGCAATTGAAATGGGGCCATGGGAGAGAAACGGCTCCGGCTTTGTATAAAGAAAGAGACAAATGTAATAAAAATGAAATGGGGGAGAATAAATAATGATAATAAATGCAGCTGTGTTGAGTTGGGAGTCGTCATCCACCTAACAGTAGTAGAGCAGCAGAAAGCAGTGGTGAGTGAAGAGGATCGGAGGAAGGAAAGATGGAGGAGAAAAAGGAAGGGACTGGTAGATCAAATCCTCTTTTCTCTTATATTAATTATCAATTTTGAAGGGTAGGTTGTTAGTTTGGTAGTGCTGTTATAAATTTTGGATTTTATGGGCTCTCCTGTCCAACTATGGCCCCACCTCTTCTATCCTCCCCTCTAAATATGTAAGAGGAGATTGGGTTAGGAAAAGTCACGGCACCTTGAAGGTTTGAACCATTTATGTTTGGTGTTTTAAAATCCATTTATGTTTGGTGTTTTAAAATCTCGTCGGTCGAAGTTTGATGCATTTGCGATTGTACGGTTCTCTTCGTTTTTTTTTTTTGAATCCTTGGTTCAACAAATTAGGGTTGAAAATTGGATGAAAACCGTTCCGAACCGAAAATTGGTAAAATCTAAACCGAAAGTTTTTAACTCGGTTTTCGTTTGAACCGAATGCCTGTTCATGACGAAAGTTTGGAAATGAACAAATGAAAATTGAAACCAAATGTTCAGGTTTCGTATGCAATTTACATTTACATTGCAAAGAGATCCGTCAAACTGTCGAAGAACAAATGAGAAAAAAAGAAGTAGAGGCCCTAAATAAAACTTAAAATTCCAAACAGAAATTATCTATGATGCACGAACACGGACACGGATACGGGAAACGGACACGGCAAAAAACGTGAAAGCGGCAATCATTAAAAGTATAGGAAACGGGGACACGACGAGTAGAACAATAACTCTAAAGATATTGAAATATATAATTCTTATATCATATTGAGATACATATATATGAAAATAAATCAATAATATATGATTAACTAAATATATTAACATGATAACAAAATAACCGAAACAAAACCTTAGAAACAAACATTTTCAGTCTTACAAAATATAAAAATAAACATATTTAGTCTTATAATCTGAAATAAACATACTCAGTATCAAAACTGAAGAATGAACTATTTATTTTGTAAATCAACAACAACTGATTAACATGATCAATCCAGGAAAACAATAATCAATATTTATAAATTATAAAAAAAGTGAAAGAATTAGAATAACACACTCAATATTTAACAAATAAAGATTATACAATAAATTAGTAATCAAAGATTCAAAATTAATTTATGAAATCATAAGAAATGGAGGGAAGAGTCGGCCGGCGGAACAACATTTCAATAGTAGAGCCGAAGAAGAAGATCGGTGTCCTCACAGGTGGCCATGTGGGGCTTGGTTACCTTAAAAAATAGGGTAAACTTTCGTTCACTTTGTTTTGATCGGATATAATCCGCTTCCTAGACGTGTCCGGGCCGTGTCCTACCTCCCAAACGTGTCTTGATCGTGTCCGGTCATATTTGACCGTGTCCCGTTGTATCCGTGTGTCCGACACGGCGGGACACGGGACACGCCACCTTCTAGAAGTGTCCATGCATCATAGGAAATTATCACTAGTTGATCAAGCTGAAGAACACCGAGAAAAAGATACCCTAAATTGAAATTTCCACCTCCAACCTTTTGTTTTAACCGAACTAAAAATCACCGGGCCCTATCCCGGTTGATACCGGGACGGGACGAGATGAGATGAATCATGCATGACTTATATGTAATTTGTTTTCGGTTTAAAATTAACAATTTATGCAAGCTATATATATATATATGGTCCGGATCCGGTGAGGAGTACCCTTGCAGATAGGAATGAGGAGAGCTGGGGTGGTGACATGTGGCATGCCACATCACCGTTTTTTTTTTCCTGATTTTCTTTTTGTAAATAAAAATTGGTGTTCATATTTTTATAAGTATGTGTTCATTTTTAAAAGAGTCATTGTTCATATTTTATCAATAAATGTTCATTTTTTCTAACACTAACTATTCATTTTTTAACATTAATTGTTCATTTTTGTATTTTTTAAAAACATTTTGTTTGAATTTTTTTTGAAAATTATGCTATTCTTTCAAATCGTGTTAATAAAATATGATGTTCATTTTTTTACAAGTATGTATTTTTTTTTTTTACAGTTATGGTGTTTATAATATGCTATTCATTTTTTTTTGAAAATTATACTTTTCTTTAAAATCGTGTTTATAATATTCAGAGATCGATTACATAAAAATTGTGAAATCAAAGAGAATACAAGACGATTCAGGTTTTGTTTCTTCGAATTTCTACTCTCACTATTTAGATTTTCATTCTTAAGGTTTATATTTCGTTATGATTGATGTTTGTGTTCGAAATCAAATTTGTTTAAATCATTTTGTGTTTGATTGAGAAAATACATGTATATACATATGTTGAGTTGGTCTAATTGCTCCAATTGAATAATCTATATGTTCCTTTCAGTGTGCACGCAAACTGTTCGGCAAAATGCCTTATAGAAAAATAGTTTATAATATTTACAGGAACAATGACATAAAAAGTATGAACACTAACGAATACAAACATGAACAATGACGTATAAAAATATGAACACTGATGACTTATCTATAACTTTGACACATACTTAACATATTATGATCATCTTTTAACGTTTTGTGATGAGTTTTTTTTTATGGTTATATACTGTAAATGAACATCTATGCATTATAAAATGAACACAAAAGAATAAATGGACATGACACTTTGATGAATAAAAATACTATAAACACCAATGTATAAACACATGAACAATGACATATAAAAGTATGAACATCAATGACTATTTTGAATTTAAGGGTATTTTTCCAGATTTTAAGTTAATTTACAAAAATGCCATTAATGATGAGCGTGTGAGAGCCCTTGATTTAAATTCATTCAATGACTTACAACTCTCCTAATTCCTATCTACAAGCTCTCTCCTCACTTGAACTAAAATCTATCTATCTATCTATATATATATATATATATATATATATATATATATATATATATATATATATATATATATATATATATATATATATATATATATATATATATATATATATATATATATATATATATATATATATATATATCATGCGTAAAACAATGACATCAAAATAGAATGCCGCTAGAGAGTTTACAAAATATAATTAACTTGTTTACGGTCTAAGCATCCAAAATAAAACTTAAGAATAAAATTACGCAATGATCACTCCTCCATAGACAATGCCTCAACAAAGTTCACATTTCTTTCGTCCTTTGTAGATGAACGTGGACAATTTGTTTTTACTTAAAGTGGTGTTTTCATGTTGTGCAAGTAAAAAATAGAAAAGAGTGAAAATACAAGATACTTGATTGTAAATAACAAAAAATATGTATAAAGTCTACTATAACAAATTTAAATAGTTCAATAACCATACCTTGCTCGACATCAAAATAGAATTCGTGTTTTAAATTGTTCATTGATCGTCATTCTCAACAACGTGACAAACTTCATAGTATTAAATTTACAATGATATTTATAATTTTTAGTTTACTATTTATTAATTTAGACTTAAATATTTATTTTATATTTAAAATTTTAATATATGCGGAATAGGATGAGCATAGTGGAATGAAGAAGGTAAGACCCATATCCCGACCTGCATATTTTTAGTGGGACTCGACGGGATTTATATTTATTGTATGAAAAACCACCGGGATCGGGACGGGTCCGGGATTTGCAGGATTTGTGTCCAACCCTAGAAATTTGGGTCACTATATATTGTATCATCGAACGAACCGTGTCTTCATCTGCGTGTCTTGACATTATTCAATACAAATTTTGGAGAATTTGAGAAGAGATTCACCTTGAACATGTTTGATGATTAACTTCATAGTGCGCACGCGTGCGTGCGTATATGTGAGAGAAAAGATAATGTAGAAATCTATTATACAGTACGGAGTAGGAACCTTTAACAACCGTACGATTAAATTATATGAACGTCCGAGATTAATCTGTATTTATGATAATTGTGTAAAAGTTCGACATTGGTGTTCCGCTTGTCAGCTGCCATAGTTGACATTACCCGAGCAACATGTTTCGCATATGCATGTCAACTCAATCAAGTGTAATGCTTGCTTAATACATTAGTTCTACTAACATCGACATATGCTCTTCACCTTTACTATCTTTATTATATTCACATTTCACAATAAGTTATGATCTTATATTATTTGAAGTATCCAATGTTTAGCTTATCAATGACGGTTCTAAGCAGATCTCCATGCTCCTCTTTTGAATGGATCAGCAATACCTCCGGTGTTTATATCAACACTATAATTTGCTCCCTCGCCTATCCCAAAACCAGAAAATCAAGAGTTAAAAGAAAGCCAAAAAAGATTTAACGAATATGAAGTCATATCTAGCTTAACAATCGTTGGACATAGATTGAACCAAGTCAACCACTGAAAAACAAAGAGATATAGATGTTCAGTTCAGAGAGAAGATTGAAAACTCGTTGAAAAAATACGTCAGCTTTGACGAACATAGCAAAACGTTGAAGTTTGTGATGAAAGTTTAATATTTAAAATATATTAGACTAAAACTTCTTAGAGAAGCTAAATATCCCCGATTATATGCGATGAGGTGATAAAATAAATCTCCCTTTAATTAAAACAAATGTCGTACCACAGGAGTAACACCTCAAATCTCAGATTCGGGGGCGCTACGAGTTAGAACCTCACAATGAGTCCCGTCCCTAGCTCGATAACAATATTACTAGATCTTTCAACAAGGTACAAATGATAAAACGTAGAAATCCAAATATAATAGTATGTACTATCAAATAAGATAACATACTCTCAGCCGAGGTACAAAAGATATAAGTGAAAACCGTAAGGTAAACTGTCAGAGTCAACTAAACATAACATATAAAAATCCACACCCATCCTATCACGTACGGGAACCCCGGCTGATCTCCTCCTCCGAATCACTCGGCAGCTACCCTATCCTGCAAGACATCTAACAATACGGATAAACCGTTGGCTAATTATAACATAAAGGAAAACGTCAAAGCACAAACACATAAAGAAAAGGTAAACACAAAGCATGCTATCACATAACTCCTTTAATTATTATCTTTATTAAGGTCATCCACATTATTCATTTATAGGTGTGTCATGAGAAGTCTTAGACTCTCGCCTTTGGTCCTTTATCCAGTTGGAGTGGTTCGGCACACCTCCCTGTATACATAATGGAGTGGTTCGGTACCCTCCCCGTATACCAAGTCTGGCCTAGTCGCTAAGCACCTCTCAGACTCCCTCGGGAGAACTGGACAAGTGATCACCACCCGTTACTCGTGGGCCAAATAATAGGTTGGTATATTAAAGATAACAAAACGTTACACCACAACAACACACATCACTCAAACATTTGCCAATATATCATAGAAGCTAAGTAAGCCCTAAAGGCAAGCTGTTATAACCAATCCACATCCATATGAAGCTGCATCCAAACAACTTCCTACCTTAAGCAAACCTCAACGCAACTCGGAAACTAACCTAAATCTAACCCACTACATGGGATGTGCTCAAGATCTACCATCTATCATGATACTACCACATGATCAAAGGGGTACAAGGAAGGAGGAAAGACATACCGAAAGAACACCCTTAAGTCACAAGAACGACTTAAGGGTCTCACTAGAGGAAAACCGCAGCCGCGGCGCTGAAGAGGCGTGGGGGCGGCGAAGGTTCAGGGACCGCACCCGCGGCAGGAGCAAGGCGCGGTCGCGGCACAGCGACTGCAAACTCCGACTTTCTTCTTCGTGTCCGATCTTCTTTCTTCTCCAACCTTTCTGTAACTCTGAGTATACTCAGGCAGACCTTCGTGTAGCCATACGGTAATCAAAGGAACGGAAAGGGAAGACAACTTACCCTTATTCATCAACGCAATCGAAGGAGACGGGCGGTTCTTGCGGAATCTACAAAGACGGCACCCTTGTTAACTTTGCTGTAGTCCGGTGAGGGTGAAAGCACATTGCTGCTGGGGACGGAATCAAGAAGAGGAGAAAGAGATGAAGGAAGGAAGAAGCAACAACGGAGTAAAGAAAGGAGAAAGGAAAAGAAGGAAGCACACTTACGTAAATCTCCCAAGGATGAAGAGCTTAAGAGAGAACGGCAAAACTCAGATTTAGGGCAAGGGAGGTAAGGGTTCGGAATAAAAGGTTTTGTTTCGTAACCGACAACGGTTACGAAAACAAAACGACGCGGCCCGCTGCTTACCCGCTCCGCGGGAAACAGTGGTCGCCCCCACGGGTCGACGCACCTGCGGCCCGTTGTGGCCGCCCCTCGGGTAACCTACGTACCGGAGGCTTTCCTAAAGAGCCTTTAAAAGAACCGGATATTACAATATGATTTGTTCAGATCGAATCAACTAAATTATTAGGACGAAATTAGTTGATCGGATTGGTTTTAACAATAATAGCACATGCAATAATAATACACAAGACCTTTTTTAGCTAAAAAAAAGCTGAGCTTTATTTGGTTGTGTTATGCGGCAACCGATATGAAAGTATGGGCTCTCATGCTCTCCAGTCTCGTATGCTTAGGCTATGTTTGGTAACATAATGTTTACAACTTCACAGACAGCTGATGAATGACCATCCTTCTAAGCATTGACAATTCAGCATAGTTATTCTCATTTCCATGGAAAAAGAAAAATCAAGTTCTTGCAAATGAAGGTAGCAGGTAGCATACAGAAGATCCAAAACAAAACCATTAAAAAAGATTAGTCGTTAAATCCATATACTCCTACTATTTATCGCTATATCAAAGTCTAAGATTCAAATCCAGCTGATGATGATTCATATCTGAACCAGGAAGATCCGGTTCCCTTTCCGGTCTGAAACTCCCCGGCCAAACCAAACCCACCGGCGCCTCCTCCGCTACACAAGGGTTCCATGCCATCCCAACCCTACGGCTAAGCTCGTTGAACCGTACTTGACTCTCCCTACCATGCTGATGAACCATGGAGTGCGGTTGCAAGGCTAGTGACCGAATTGCGTTCAGGTTTATAGGAAAGCCCATCTCGGCTGCTGCCATGATCCGCTGAGATTGTTGAAACCTTTTGGCCACCCCACGCTCTCGTTTATGAGCGTTTTGGTGGCCTCCTAATGCTTGTGAACTTAAGAATTTCCTCATACAAAAGTTGCAAGAGAAGATCTTGCTATTATTGTTACTCCCTTCTGGTAAGGCATGTAGCTCCTTTTCGGCATTGAAGCCCAAGCTAAGCCAAGTCCTGATCTCGCCACTCGGGTCGTCCTCGGATGCAATGAACATGGCGAGAAGGTTTGGAAAGAGAAGTGAGATTGATGTTTGTTAAGAGCAAGAGTGAGGAAATGGAGAACCCATAGTTGGCCTTTATAAGTAGAGAGTATATTGTAATGTAATGTGATGTGATGATGTTTGTGTTGTCAAGGGACATAACATAACCTTATCTCATCTTCCAGTGGTTGATTATGTCAGTGCTTGGATCCCCAATGGCTTCACCTTTTTGGGCTAGGTCAAGTAGCATTGAAGAACATGATTCCCAGTGGGATCTAATGGCCCATTCTGCGGAGAAGGCAAATGTTTTCTTTAATAATAAAAAAGGAGAAGAAGAAAGAACGGTGAATTGTATATATGTATGGAATAGAAAGCTGAGAAGCTGCTAGATTGGATGAGGAAAGCAGTTTATGATGAGAAAAGAGACATGGCCATAATGGAGAAACATGGGTGGCTTTATATCTGCACTGCAATGGACCATACTGCAACTGTGTGCCATTGTCTGTCACCAACCCATTTCATACAACATTATTTTCAAGGGAAAAGGCACACCCACACCTCACTACTTCTTCCACTATAACGGTTTGTCTAACTTATGTTTAACAACAAAACATGAGATGGATCATTTAGACCCGTTCAACGGTTCAAGCACACCCCGGCCCATCCACACGGAAAACGGTTCGTATTGACAAGAGTTGAAGTCTAACCATGTCAAAAACCCCAACCTCCGGTCAGATCCTAACAGGTCTAAAAGCATGACCGGTTGTTAACATGGCTCTCGGAATATTTTTTAGAATAACATATGATATTAAGTATAAGGAAAAACTGTAAGACCCCACTTTTTGCCTTCACCGCCCCACCGGTAAGCCTTGGTTGTCACCGCCTTTGCGTTGACAGTGAGCCGCCTCTGTGGCACTGCGGATTCGCCACAGATCACATAAGATCTGTTTTCGTTCGTTTTATCGTCTTTCCATAGATAGAAGATCCGATCTTCTATCTTCTTCCTAACCCTAAAACGTCTTTCCTTCTATCTTTCCATCCCTTTTCTATATATTTCCGTCTTTTCTCCTTTTTCCCGTTTCTTGCATACATCGTTCTTCAACCCTGAGAGCTGCAACCGTATTTCCTTCTTCCCTTGTTGAACGTGTAAGCTCTTTCTCTGAGTTCTTCATCACGTTCATGAGTTGTTGCATGTCATTTTCTTCTTCATTTTCCTTTTCGTTCTTCCCTTTTCTTCTTCTCCAAGGATCAAGCTTGAGCCTTGATTCTTGCGGAGCGTTCTGTTGTTGATTCATTGTTGTTCTCAGGCTCCCTTGGTTGAGTCTTGACGTGTTTGGATCAAAGGTTCGAGCGTTGCGACCCTTGTCGTGGTTCTGTTGTCGAGAAGCTGACAGAGGCTTCTGTCAGTGCACCGCCCCCGCGGCTGCACATCCCTGCCCCCACGGCAAGCCACCTCTGCGCCTTGCTCCGATGCCCCTACGGTTTCTTCTACAGTAACTCCCGTTCTTGTGAGTTGATTCCTTCCTTGCTTTCCTCGTTTCTTTCCTTATTCCTTGATGTTGTTGTTGACCCTTAGTGCTTTGTAAGTCTAAGGTTGAGACCTTAGCTTGTGGAGATCTCTTAGAGATCATGGAGACTAGAAGTTATAGACTTCTAGCAATCGTTTTGATTCCTGATTAGTGATGCCTTGTGTGAACAGGCTTCCGTTCTTCTTTCCTGAGGTTATTTGAGTTGTTGTTGAGTTATCTGAGTGAGGTAAGTCTCTTGGACTTACTTAGCTTTATTCCGCATATTGGTTTGATTGGGTTGGCTTGTTGTGTTGTTGTTTATTATTATAACGTACAACTAGAACTAGGATTGACCTTTATAACCCGTAATTGGCCCAAGTGTATTAAAAATCGGGTGGTTACCGCTTGTCCAGTTTAGAATTGGAAAACTGGGAGGTGCTCTTACGACCAGTTCAACAGGTGACGGAAGGATGCATACGTTATATTCCTATTGGTGAAAGGGGACAGAGGCGAGATCGCAACGACTCTCGTGTAACAACCATAAGTTGAATTAGTAATTGGACGACATAATGAAAGATAATAACCGGCTGCGTGTGAGCATGTTAATGTGTTTATATTACCTTATGTGTGTTTGTGCCTTTACAGTCTTTCTGATATCTAGAATGTTAGCTAACGGTTTATACCGATGTTGTAGATGCCTTGCAAGATATAGGTGTTGCTGAGTGATCTGGATGGTGTGGTCAGTCGGGGTTCCTGTACATTATAGGATGGGATCGGGTTTATATTTCAGTTGTTGTTTCCCTTTTGTTTTGAACTCAGTTGCGAGTCTTTTACGCTTCAGTTTGTTTAAACCTTTGTTTTTATATTGAGTTTTGATTTTCATTTGTTTGTGCCTTGTTGTAAGATCCGTTGTGTTGTTGCTACTCTGAGGGTCGGGACTCATTGTGAGGTTCTAGCCCGTAACGCTTCGAGTTCCTAGAACTTGGAGTGTTACAAAAATAACCCAAGATAATACCAACAATTAACATTGAACCCAAACTAATACCAACTTTAAAAAAACTAGGAGCGATACAAACTATCAACGTATTTACCAAATATAATATGTCTTATTTTTCCGGCAAAAATCCTAACTCCGGTGATGACATGCCAACCAGAATCTTACATGTCATCAACAAATAATTATGTGATGTGAATTTATTACAAATCAAGTAAGTAGCATTCAATATGTTAAAAAATCTAAATTAATATGTCTTAACTCCGGTGATGACATGGCAACCAGAATCTTACATGTCATCAACAAATAATTATGTGATGTGAATTTATTACAAATCAAGTAATTATCATTCAATATGTTAAAAAATCTAAATTAAGTTTTTATAAAATAATAACTTTGTAACGATTTTTTAGATAATTTTTTTTTGTAAAAA
>BSUD01000006.1:8405154-8443477 GCA_033239045.1 Fagopyrum esculentum | reverse complement strand
TTTTTTTGCACTTTTAAAACAAAAAAAGTAAAATCTTTATCTTGTGAATGTTTTTAAAACTTTTTTTTTGTAAGTTTTTTAAATTTTAATGTATTTCAACTATATCTTAAATTAAAAAATCAAATTTTTCATAATATTTTTACATTATAAATTATTTAAAATATATTCTTTAAATATTTTCCCAAAAAAGTATTAAAAATTCACACGAAAACAAACTTAATTTATAGTTACAAAATTATTAACTTGATTTAAAAAATATATTTTTTACAAAGTATTTTTTAATTAAAAAAATATTGTAAAAAATTAATAATTTAATTATAATAATTAAAAAAAGAACTTAGTTTATATTTTAACATTTTATGTTTTCAACTTGATTTAAAAAAATAAAATCCACATCAGACAATTGTTCCATTTTTTTGATGGCATGTAAGATTCCGGTCGTCACGTCATCGCCGAAGTTAGAATTTTTGCCGGAAAAGTAAGACATATTATTTTTTGTGAATAAATTGATAATTTGTATCGTTCCTAGCCTCCTAGTAAGTTTCAAAGTTAGTACTATTTTGGGTTCAATGGTGATAGTTGGTATTATTTTGGATTATTTTAGCTAAATATAACTATAATGTTACATATAATTGTAACATCTTTAACATAATTATATTACATTAAATATATATACCTTGCAAAATATAGATTAAGTGCCCGTTTGGTTGGAGCGGTGGAATGAAAACGGCATGGAATCGGATAAGGGTAAGGAAAGGAAATGTAAATGATGGGATTACTTTCATTTGTTAAAAGATCTCTAACCAAACATAATTTTTGATTGATTCAGAATCATTTTGTTACCGGGAATGATTCATGATGCTTCCAAACGAACCATTTTAGATATATTATAAATATAGGGTTGCATTCCCACAAGAGCATATACTAATATGAGAAACAACAAATCATATGAGTATCTCATTTCCTCTCTTGTTATTTAGCACATTATCATTATCATTAATGAATACATGTCTAACACTTTATTAAAATATTAAAAAAATGATTTTTCTATGAAAATTCATTGCAAAATGTTTTTACTCATATGTGTGGAAACTTTTACTAATGGATAAACAAATGTTTTGTTACCTGTACATATATACATATATGTGTAGTGAGGTGTGTGTTAAAAGTAAAGTGAGCATGCATGTTAGAATAGGGTGTATGTGTTTTGAAGTAGAGTTCACATACTCGTTAGAGTAGAGTGCATATATGTGTTTGGTAGTTGAGTGTATCTATATATGTGAATTGAGTGAATATGTAAGCTAAATAGAGTGAACATGTAAGCTAAATAGAGTGCACATGTGTGGAAGAGTACAATGCACACACGTCAGAGAGTAGTATGTGCACAAGTGTTAGAGTAAAGTTCACGTATATGTTAGAATAGAGCTTACATGTGTGTGAGAGTAAAAGGACAGTTATATGTGTGAATAGAGTGCACATGTGTTTGTGGGTCGAGTGTACCTATGTATGTGATAGTAGAGTGCACATGTGTGTGAGGGTAAAATAAACATGTGTCATGCGTGTGAGAGTATAGTGAACATGCATGTTATTGTAGAGTGCACAAATAAATTACAATCGATAGAGTAGGGTGCACATCTATGTGAGTGTAAACTTTACACAAATTACTATTACACCAACTACCTCAACCAACACAAATTAACACAAAAGTAGATTAATTACAAATCTAATCACAAAGAGCCTTCAACAAACTACTACACCGTGTGAGAGTATAGGGAACATGCTGTAGAGTGCACAAATAAATTACCATCGATAGAATAGAGTGCACATATATGTGAGGTTAAACTTTACACAAATTACTTATTACACCAACTACCTCAACCAACACAAATTAACACAAAAGTAGATTAAGTACAAAACTAATCACAAAGAGCCTTCAACACACTACTACACCAACGTTTATCCTATTTAAAGATTAAATTATTCTTATTATGTACATATTTTAAGATCTTTGTGTAAATAACAAAACCAACTAAACAATAATACACTATCCCTAACTAAGATTACATCTATAAATAAATATTATCTATTAATCATCCGACACAAAATCAATATTACTTTCAATATTGATTTATTACTCCTATACAAAAGTATCGATTTATTATTTTATTTAAATAATCTTCTCTTGTGTATCATTTTTAAGATTTTTTTTTCCTAAATAATAAGAAAAACGAAATAATTATGAAATTAGGAACGGAAAATAAATATATTTAATACATATAATATAAATATTACTTATTATATTACGATATATTTTCTATTATCCAAAAATAATAAAATTTGTTGATATTATAACTTGAAAATTTATATTTTAAAAAAATATATTGTAATATAATAAGTAAAAAAATTGATAAATGAAACATATATACTTATACATATCATAAAAAAAAATTATATTTTGTAAACGAATTATTTGGTTGCTTCTAGTGAATCTAGAGTCCATACATAACTAAATTTGAAAGATTTATTTTAATGTTTTAAATATATATCATAGTTTATCGTTTAAAAACTCATAAATAAATAATTGATGTATTTAGTATATATCATAAATAATTGAGAAAATTGGGGTAGGGAAGCCCTTTTTGTATCCATGATATAATCCAAACCCCTCCAATTTTCTCTCTAAAAATAAAACTAAATTAAATTATAAAGATGCTATTTATTGTGAGGATCATTCCCATTAAAAAGATTATCTCCCTTAATTAAGGAGGATAAATAACTATTAAAAATTAAAAAGATAAACTAAATTAAAATGATAAGTGAATATTAATTGTAGGGACCACTCTCATTAAAAATATTCTCTCTCTTAATTAATATGATTGTTTTTGAATTAAATAAGGAAAATGAGAGTAGTCCCCCACAAATTTTGTACATAATTTTATGTACATAATTTCTCACGCAAGTTATGTACATAATTCCGCACGCAAGTTATGCACATAATTCCGCACGCAAGTTATGTACATAATTTCGCACGCAAATTATGTACATAAAATTATGTAATTAATTTTAATGCCAACAAATAAGCGACTCTTTGAAAAAAAAATAAGCAATATTAATTAGGGCTAATTTGGTTAATAGGCTTTTTTGAGTTATACTTTTAGTAACTAGGCCATTTAGTTTTTTAATTAGGTAAATGTACCCAATCTTTTGTATTTGTTTCTATTTAATTTAGGGAGATAATCTTTTTAATGTTAAAACTAATTCCTTAATTGTAGGGGACCAATCTCATTTTCCTTTTTTATTTTAAAAATAAGGGAGAGAATCTCTTTAATTTTGAATAATTGTAGGGTACCACTCTCAATTTCCTTTTTAATTTTTAAAGTATCTTAAATTATTTTAGATTTTTTCTTTTTCTCAAAATTACAAGGGGCCTAGTTAATACAAATTGAAACATAAAAGTCTACTTGATCTACATTTATACAATAAAAGCCTACTTACCCCTTTTACTCTAGATAATTTCGGAAGGTTGATTTTACGAAAAAGAACACCGATTTGTAGACTTGCAGCCGGGCTCCCATGAAGTTTTTGTTTAACTTAATGGTGGAGTTGGATAAATTTAGACTATTGATTCAATCTAATGGCCAAGAGTTGGATAAATTTTGTTTTATAAAAATATTTTTTTTCATTATCACCTACTTAGTCATGAATAATATCGATGTTACGAAACGTATAATTTTATATTTTATATTATCTATTAATTCACATGTCATGAGATTAGATGATTTTAACTAGGTATATTAGTAAATAATTTTACAAATTTTATATAAATAAAATAATATTAAAAAACGTTTTAGTGTTGAGATATATTAGAGGAAAAAAAAAAGTTAATTACCGGATAATTTAAAAATATTTTTAAATCTTATTCATATATTATAACTAATGATGTAAAAATTTTACAACTCCCGCAAATTTTTTTTTGTTTACTTCAAACTTATCATATAAATGATTATTATATTTTATTATTTATATAACTTTATTATATCTTTTAAATAAATAATTAAAAAAGATTTATGTAAGTTAAAGGATCGGTTGTAGTCATTTGTATCTATAATTTAGACTTTTTAAAATAGATGGGTTAAAAAATAAACTACTCTTTCAAAAATTAATAGTTGGTTTAAAAGTAAATATATTTTTAAACTTAAAAATTAATATAAAATTTAAAATTAATCTCTTCATGTAAATTCGTAGAGGAATGATCTTGTAAATATTTTCTTTCCTTTCCATTGATCTAAGAAATAAATCTTAACCATTAGTTATAATCAATGGTCCAAATTCCCTGAACTTCACCACGAAATTGATAAGATAGCTTCACTGGAACCCAACCGAAAACCCTTTATTGGTTCTCTTATGTCTTAAATTTGAGTCCTTACAAGTGTATTTTTGTGCATTATATTCCTTCCACCTATTCCAAATTTTTGAAAACAAAAAAAGCACACATAACTCGCAGTTTCAAACTACGATTTATTTTATTTTTTTAAAAAAATAAATAAAATCATAATTTTAAAATACGGGTCCTTGTTATTTTTGATAAAAAGGGATACCTCGTCGGTGCGGGTAAAGCCCATCCAGATTCGACCTGAACTCGGGGTTGAACCAATCTAGTTAAATCAATGGCTAATTTACTTTCATGTTTACCATTGTTAACGGAAAAATGCGCATGAATTATGACAAATAACGGGTCTTTAACTCAAAGACGTCATATAAACTTTGTATACATTTAAATACGACATGAAATTAAAAGTGGAAAATGATATTTTCCTGAATTAAAATGAATAAACTCTAGATTTTTTTTTAAATGCCAATAATAAAATTATTAAAATGGAATATTTTCAAACATGGCCTAGAAGAGGAGGAGACAAGACAGTTAATTGAGCCATGGAATCTTGTAAATTAGCATATACGTTGCATCTTTGAAGATTATTGTAGCAACATAGCAGAAGTGGATCCATGAATCATATAAAGTGGTACTGAATTGTAAATAATCAAAGGTATGGTCTTCAAATGGGATTGAACAGTCACAAATTAGTTGCAGCAGAACATGTTCTAGATCTGCACAAAAGCAGTACTGCAACTCTCTTGCGATTTACAGTCCCTTTGGGTATGAGCACCATATCTCTACAACACAAAATATGGGACTACATTGGTTGACTCATAACATAGATAGCATAATCCTCTTCAATGACACTTCTGACAAATCCTCTACTTTCTCAGACCACTCCATCCTCATTCATCTTAACATAACTATGGAAGTGTATACCTCATCATATCCGGATCGGGCCTGACTTTTAAATTCGTTTATCTGAATTCAGATAAGAGTGAGTAAAGTTTGAGAATAAATACAAGATTGAGATATATTTACTTAATTGAAACATTAAAAAGCCTAGTTACTATTATAGTTTTTAAAAAAGGCCTAGTTACCAAAATTGCTCATAAATATATCTAAGAATATTATACTACCTATATATCATATATAATCAAACTATATTTATATTATGCACGTATATTTTATAGCATAAGTTTTAAATAAATATTTAACATATATCTTCCTATTTAGTTTCATTATGCATAATAAGGGAAAGGATGCGACATAAGACTTTTCTTATCATAAAAAGTGAGTGTATAAGATTAATAGCAATGGGTAACCATAGTTTAACTCAAGCTACTCAACATCGAAGGATAAAACACATAACAATTGATCAGCTCAATCTTCAATGGGTTCCAATTCAGTTTATCAATTCGAACTTAACCGGCATCAAATCCCAGTGTAAATGGTAGATGCGTATACATATGCTAATATGCTATGGTGGCTGTGATATTCTGCAAGTGTATACCATCTGAACAGTGCTCAGGTACTCTATGTAACCCCTTATATACTCTTGAGTCTTGAATGATATTGCAACCACACTTACGGGATGATTCATAAGATTTGTTCCTAAACAAGCTACTCCACTCGGCTCATTATAAGCTAAAGTTCAGCTCAAGCTCGATTCAAGTTTCACAATGTCCTCTTACTCAGCTTGTTTTGTAACCTGAATGAGCCCGATGCAAGCATTTGTCAAGCCAAGCAGAGTAGCTCGGCTCAACTAACAACACTATTAGTGTAGCCAATTTGCCAACAAGCTATTAGTTGCACCATCAAAGGTCAATAATATAAGAGGCATAAAAAACTTTCACTATGGAAATAACAGAACTATTATAGTATTGTCAATTTACCAACAAGCTATTAGTAGCACTATCAAAGGTCACTACTATCATAGGCATAAACAAGTTTGAAGTACAATGGAAAGAAAAAACTATTGTCAACAGATCACTCATGTTATTGTAATCAACAACAATTAATTCTAAATCTAGCCAAAAACAAGCTGAAATGTTTATTTGAACAATGTCAGAACCAATCCAAGATAACTCTCATGCTGCTGATTGTTTTCAAAATAACAAGAGAAAGGGCAAGTGAATTAAGAGGCATCCCACAAATCACCCATGCCACCATACTTTAAACATCTTTGACAACAGCACTTCTAGTGCTAAATATTGCATCTGAGCCTGCTAAGTACCTAAGGCACAAAAAGATCAGCAGTTAAATTTCAGATCACTGATGAATCATCTGATACTGATGAATCATCTGATACTGATTGCAATAAACAATAACTCAGACTATTCATATATAAGGGTTGAAACATTGGCCGATTTAGTGTGAAGACTTCACAGAAAGAAGAAAAAGGCATACACGGTTTTCTTTTTGTTGCAAATTTTATGCGAGGCACCCCATGATGAGGAAGAAGTGGTAATTACTCTTCCCGTCCCACTCAGCTGAACACGTACAAGCTATATATTTCGATTATGGATCCATTACAGCGGCACAAAGGTAATGCAAAAGGAAGCGGAGTAAATTTGAGTGTCTCCTTGAAAAATGAAATTTGCCCAACATAAAACCAGCCTCATTTTCATGTTCCTACTTACAATGTCAATGAAAATTTTCAAAAAGAGATTACTTTAGTTCAGTAAAAGTTCAATACCTTAAGTTCTCAACCACTCTACCGGAGTTGTAAAACGGAAATAAAGATATACACGAGCAAGAAACGGACACATTCTCTAAAACACAGGGGCACTAATTAGAGCATATGTTGAACTACCAAACTACACTAGTCTTATGATTAATTTTCAAAAAATATATTACGGTAAATCAGTTAACCAATAAAAACAAATCCGTGTACCTTTTTCGTACCACTACTGAAAAAATTTTGGACGGTCAACCCATCCCTGGAATTCCTTTATCTTCATTAAAGTTAATACAAAATTGGGTCAGTTTCTTTGGTTCGAGAGTTTTGTGCCCTAAGGGTGGGCAAATGGATCCATCCAGCCCGAATATGATTCTCTAGGTAATCCCGATCCGCACACGGATGGATATCTGGCGACTTTTAGGCAGATTGGATCAAATAATTATCCACAAACATCCGGATTATAATTTAATCCGGACCCTAAACTTAATATTCAAATATGATTTTGATTGGATCAAATAATTATCCAGATCATCCATTTGATAAGGACCCTAAAACTTAATATCCGAATGTAATTGAACCTACTTTTTTTCATCAGAAAAACAATTGAAAATAATATCAAAGTCAAATAACATAATCCCAATAATAGAGAATGGCCATTTTCTTTTTTATTTTTCAATCTTAATTAACATAATTTGTTTCTTATAAATCCAAACATCCACATAACTACAGTGATATGTTGACAATATTTAGCCCACCGATATGCATATTTTGGAAGGACTACTGTAGATTATCAATGATGATCATTCTTGCTGTGTTCGACTAGAAAATAAGTGTTATGTAGCATAGAATCCATATAGTAGTGTAATTCTCGTTGATCATTTTACTAATTAACAAAAATTAGTACAGGACTAGAGCTAAGCATGTTGTAAGAACTCAACCTATTTCACTTAATGATATACAAGAAAGAACCAACTTAAGAACCCCACTAAGAATGTAACAATTGTATGATATCAGAGCAGAACTGGCATGAATAAAGAAGCAATGCAGCATTAGCAAGGAATTGGCAGTCAAATGATGAACTAATCATGACAGTCGAAATTGGCCAAGTAGTCAATATTCAATAACAAGATCAGCATTCAAAGTGACTCACTATGACGAACGAATAAGAAAATTAGCGATCTTGACAAGTGCGACAGAAGGTACCCTGAGAGAGCTCGCAACAAGCACGGGCGTCGACAGATATGTATGAGGTCAGGCGAGCGCTAGCCATGTGAAGTGGCGACAGGGACGAAAGGCATCGTAGCTCTACCAGAGTTCTACGGCAACAAGATAGCATCAATTTCCGGGCTTCAATTTCTTATTCTAGCTTACATGGAAGTAGTAGCATACCTTGAATTGGTGAACTGGAGGCGGCGGCTAGAGCGGAGATTGCCACCGGCGATTTGAGAGGGCCGGAGACGAGGGGCGGCATTGGTGGAGGATCGGAAAGAAGCCGATCGTGCGCTGTTGAGAAGAGTCCTAGAGAATGATCCACTTCGCCAAGCCATTTTCCTGTTCTCTTTGGGTCAAGCTAGGGTTTAAGGATGGTGATACGTGTAAATCTCATTCGACAGAGTCTACGCTTCTTCTACCCAGTACATTTGGTCTCAAATGGGCCAGTTTAGTAGGCCCATTTTTACAAACGGTTAAAAGTAAACACATATAAACTGTTCTTCCTTCAACTAAAAACTGTTCTCGTATTTCTTTTTTCCCTTATTTGGGGTGTTTTGTGACATTTAAACCGACTGTCGAATTTTTTTTTTTTGATCTTTTGACTTACTAGACGGTGTTCCGTTTAATAGTTTCAAACTGCTTTTTATTTTCCAAAAAAAAAATAACCATATAAATTAATATTTAAACAATTTCGAATATAGTTAAACAATTTCAAATATAGTTAAACAATTTCAAATATCGATCAATCATTGTGTATTTTTTTTCTCCTTTAATTGTCGTTTCGCATCATTTTCGGAGTCTGAAACAGGGTCGTCAAACCCGTGGCGTAATTGGAAAACAGATCAGTGTTGGTTAATGTATTGATTACCCTATCAACTACGCACGCAAAATGCGTAATTGTGGTGACTATTAGAGATTTTTGCCGTACGTCTACTAACCCCTTTTACAAGTATGAACATAACAATTCATTTTAAGTCAAATTTTGGACTCAAAAAAATATAAAATAGGTCACACAATATCAAATATTAAAACCTCATCAATGTTTACTATAAAGGAGAGTTGTACAAATTGTTTATTTTTGTTTAGGTCTATACAATTTTTTGGACTCCAAAAATATAAAATAGGTCACATAATATCACATTGTAAAACCTCAACAACTTGTTTATTTTTATGTATATCTATACAAGTTTTGGACTCAAAAAATATTTATTTAAAAATGTCACATAATATCAAAATTTAAAACCCCAACAATGTTTACTATAAAGGAGCAATTAATGACTCAAAAAGTCAAAATTATAGTGTAAGTATACAAGTTTTGGACTTCAAAAATATAAAATAAGTTACATAGTATATAATTTTAAAATCTCATCAAATGTTTACTATAAACGAGCATTTAATAACTCAAAAACTAAAATTATAGTGTAGTACATAAAATTTAAACTCCAAAAATATATAATATGTCACATAAAATTAAAATTTAAAACTTTGTAAAGCTGCTCGACAAACAAATATCCAGAACATGTCAAGTTGCCACGGCATTCTATGCTCTTGGTATTGATTTTGTGCAAAGAGAGTGCTAGCTAAGGAAATGTTTAGTGACGCAACATGCCAACCTTAATTGCAATCATATGATTAATATTACTTCGTGCAACCAAATACGAAAACTTGACGTGTTGCAACCTTCTAAAAGTGTTGGCCAAAGTCTATCATTAAGAGTTGATATTTTAGAAATAACTAGTTTAGAACCGGGTACGATATGAGTATTCTGAAATATATTATATTTTGAGCATATTGATAATATGGATTGGAAGTTATTTATTCAAATTTATGTATAATATAAATATATAATAATAAGTTAATGTTATTGTCTATAATAATGTTATTGTAGATCTATTTAAAACTTCATGAAATTGTTAAAAAGTATAAAATAATAACATAATAAAAGAAATACATATTGAAGCTTTCATTATATTAGAAATTGGCGTGACAAAAGAATACAAAACTACAACTATAACTATTTAGTTAAATGTCATTAAAAAAAAGAGAGGAGATAAGTCCCAAATTTATGAGCATTTTTTCAAAATAGAAACGGTTGTTATAAACAATTTTTTCTGACTATTTTATAAAAATTATTATGAACTTTACATTTTAGATTTGTTTTCAACGTTCATTGGTAAAACGCTTGTTGACCGTTAAACTCAAATTTTTAGGTTATATTGTGTAACAGAATCGATAAGTAATATACAAATTTAAGTTTAAAATTTTAACAGTCGATTAATAAGATTCTAATTTTTTTTTAAATATATTTTTAAATAATTTTAAAAAAATAACAGTTTAATAATTTATGGCGATTTGAGTTTAATACTCAGATTTTAGAACGTTACGTCAGCAATATGTCTTTATTTAGTATTTATATATAGATATATAGATAACTCTGAAATTAAAAAAAAAAGGAATACACAAATTTAGTAAAATCTATAGTTGGGATTAAAAGTTGATATATTTAGCCCTGTTTAGGTATCGAATCCTCACTCTGATAAAAAAAGTGGCTTCCAACTATTAATTTTTTTTCGATATTTCTGAATAAATAAGCTACATTAATTACATCAGCTCTCATATGTTAGTTTGTTATTAGGTATAAGAATACCACGGCATAATCACAATCACCAATATATGTTCTCAACTCAATTCATTTTCTCATAGAGGCTCCATCTACGTGATTATCAAATCACATACAATGAGAGTTTTTAACAATAAAAAAATAACAATTCTCTTAGCTAAAAGTACTTTTTTGTTTCAAAACCTCAATCTTCATCTATTAGATGAAAACGTTTTATAAACGTACATTTTACAGCGTTTGATTATTTTTATATTTATTTTCTTCATTTGTATGTTTTTTTGGTGGGTCCTTATTGCAACTTTTGATTGATTTTAGTTTTATTTATACTGAACATATATCCACTATTAATTCTTTTAATTTTCAGTTAATGAAAGAAAAAAAAATTATAAAAATTTTGCTAAAAACTCAATGGGTAAAACGGGGGAGTAGGTATATTTTGTAACCATGAACATATAAAGGGCTCCAACTCAATAATAGGTACAAAATAGACACCTCCAGATTATATAAAAAAGATTTATTAAAATAAAAATAGTATATTAAGGAAATTAAAATATTTTTCTATCTCCATTTATTAAGCAATAATTTATTACAAAACGAGAAAGTAAATATCTTTCTCTCTCCATTTATTAAGGGAATCAAAATATCTCCATTTATTAAGAAAATCAAAATATTTTCCGGAATGTTCGTCCTTTCCAACTTGCGTTCATCCATGACGACGATATTCAATCAATCTTGGTACGATTTCCGCAGCAACATATGTACATAATCGCAAAAACTACATACATATGTACATATATAGTTAGTCAATAACATTTTCGTAGTATAATATGTACATAATCACCAGAGACTGCAAACATATGTACAAGCAAACACAAAATTGTACATATTCTAATCGACATCATATACATATATAGTTAGTTAGTAACATTTTTGCATCAAAATATGTACATAATCACCAGATACTGCAAACATATGTACATGCAAACACAAAATTGTACATATTCTAATCGACATCATATACATATATAGTTAGTTAGTAACATTTTTGCATCAAAATATGTACATAATCACCAGATACTGCAAACATATATACATGCAAACACAAAACTGTACATATTCTAATCGACATCATGTTATATGTACACACAAAATATGTATGTGTACATAATCAACCCCAATCCGAATATATGATACCTAGCTATGGCGACTGAAGTTAGTCAAAATAATGTAGAAGTCTCACCTACCCAAAACGGCTCACTAAACTACCGGAAGAAGTGGAGAGCGGTTGATAGCCGGCAAGTTGAGGTGACGGTAGTCTCATCGGTGTTGGCGGCGACATAAGGACCGACACTCACAACCGATACCCGGCCGGTACCCTCTGTTCCTGCAGTTGGATGTGGCAGTCGTGCAATCTGGGTTCCTTGCGGATCTGTCGGTGTCGGTTTGTGGCATAGGCAACAACATCAAGCGTCTCCGATCTACAGGGTGGCTGGACAATCAATGACTCCATGAGCAAGGCGGCGACCGCATCGGCGTCAATCACGTCGGATGTGGAGGCTGAAGAAAGGTTGGGTCTGGCAATTGCAGAAGAAGAGAGAAATAGCAGATTCGGTGGTTGAGAATAAGAAAGGGGTTCTAGATATCAAATATATAGTTACCAAATTTCATTAACTGATTTTCTTATTTTTAGCCTAATTAATATATTTAAAAATATTAATTATTTTTAATTGTTACCTTAACTGTTTAATTAAGATTCTCTTCACACCTTATTTATCTTTTTATTTTAATTCTTAATGTTAGGGGTTTTGTTTATATTCTTGAAAAAAAAGTTGCACTACTAACTTAATCTTCTCAAACTCAATCAATACACATGGTGTTAGATTTTATATTTTAAAATATTACATCCCTAATTTTCATAATTTTTAATTAGTCTTTAATGTTTTGCACAATTGTTCTGTCACCTGTCATCTATTATCTATTCTATTATACATAATAAAAGAGAGTACATATTGGGATAACGTGGCGCATTGTGGAAGTAGTAACCAAATGGAGCTCCCAGAATTTTTTGGCAAATAAATCTTTAATTTTTAAGCCAGAAAATCTTTTTTTACTAAACTAACAACTTGTTATTGAAAGATTGTACGGAACTTTTTTTTTTCCAACCAACCTATTTTTTGGACAAAAAATCTTTATTTTTAAACTATTTTTTTTTAAGCTAGGGAATTTTTTGTTATCATTAACATCTATTTACTTTAAAAAAATTTTGAAGGATTTTGTTATCCCACATCGATTAGCTACTAAAGTTGATGCTTTTAAAACTTGTATAAATAGGGAGTCTAAGGAGTATATACAAATAATACATTTCTTAGTATTTTGGTTAAGTCCAACTATAATTATTATTCATATCGGAATAATATTTTATTTTTTGGATCGTTAACCTACAATTATGTGGGTCATAATGTTCTTTCCTAAAGTAATCGTACGAAAGAGTAATCGTACCCCTAAAATTTTATTTTTAGGGAAGATTTTATTTTTGGGAACGTTAACCTACAATTATGTGGGTCATAATGTTCTTCCCTAAAATAATGTTGGCCTTCCCTAAAGTAATGATAAAAATGAGATCTTTGTCCACCTCGTGCAGCACTAGCAGGTGAAGAACCTTGTTGTGATAACGCCTTACCTTGACGGCAAAATGCAGCTCTGTGTCCGGGCTTGCCACAAGAAAAGCAAGTCACGGCTGGCTTCTTGCAATCAGCTCGGATGTGTCCTGCACCTCCGCAGTTATGACATTGTCGTCATCTATCAAAACTCTGTTGTAATCCAAAACGTCCCGGCGTCTGACTACGCCCAAATCCCGCTGCTCCAACTCCAACACTGGCTGATCCAGTCTTTTATCTCTTCTCAAGACCTCCTGTTTGAGAAGTTTTCCTCTGACCCGGTCGGTCTCTCTCATAAGCAGAAGTTCTATCTTGATAGTCCGTCAAAGAATCACAACAGAAACCAACAAGATAAGAGTGTGTCGACTCCCTCAACCTCCGAGAGAATAGGTAAACATGTTGATCCTTAGGTGGTGCAGATGGACCAACAAAGACAACTCATCCTGAAACTTGCTGATGATCTCAACAATAGGTAAATCCTCGAATCCAACCTCGAGAAAATCTTGGAGACGGTCCCTTCTTATAGTTGCAGGGCAGTAGCGATCCCTGATCACTGTCTTCATCTGCTCATAACTGGTGACCTTACTGCGAACTGTCCTCCACCAAGAATGAGTCTGATCCTTCAACAGCGTTTGTGCTATGTTGACTCGACGTCCCTCTGGGCAACCGATCGTCTCCATAGCAGAATCCAACTATCCTAGCCACTGTTCCACCTCTAATCTTGTATTTCCATGAAAGTGGGAACCTTCAGGTGATCAAAAGCCTTCAACCAACTGTCAAGTTTCGGCTCCTTTGCCTCAGTCGGCGCTCTAACAACCCCAACAGCTCTAGCAGGCGGGGCAACAACCTGGGTAACTCTTTGCGAAACCTTAGCTGATCTCGCAAGAACTAGCAATACTGGTGATGGTCCTCTAGTCCTAATAGCTTCCTCAACTCTCTCCACATAGTCGCGATATGCAGAAGCTCCGATAGCCACTCGAGCGGACTCTATTGATGGTGCTCCTTGTGCTCCAGACCTAGCAGCGGTCCCGTTCCCAAACTCAGAGACAACACTCTCAACAACCTCCTCAACAAACGCCTCAGCGATAGGCGGATCAACAACTGGGCTTGGCCCCGACCTCTAGCTAGTGGAGATCTTCCTACACGTCCTCGTCCACGGACGGCAGGTGGAAGTGGTGGTCGACCCCTTCCTCGCCCTATAGTAGCGGTAGCTCTAGTGCGTACCATCTCCTATAAGGATAGATATATAAGACTATATATAGGTATAAGGTCACGCTAAAGCTAAAACATAAATCCAAGAAAATCACATATAAAGGCCAACATATAAGAAACTACACCGTTGAGATCCGTAGAGATAGTGGTTGTCGCCCGTACATGTATCCCGGACCGACAAGTTTAAAACAAAAACCCCCTTTTGAAAATGTTAGACCTCCTGCGGGTTCTATTTATTTATCCATCCAACCTTTAGAAGATTTTGAGTGCCATTGTTGCCAACCTAGAGCTTTGATACCATATTATAACGCCCCAAGTTCTGGGAACTTAAAACGCTACGGGTTAGGACCGCACAATGGGTCCCGACCCTCAAAGTAGCGACAACACAACGGATCTTACAACAAGGCACAAACGAATGAAAACAAAAACTCGATATAAAACAAAGGTTTAAGCAAAAAAAAACATAAAAGACTCGCAACCGAGTTCAAAACAAAAAGGAAAAAGCAACAACATAAACCCCATCCCGTCATATAATGTACGAGAACTCCGGCTGACCACACCATCCGAATCACTCAACAGCATACTGAACCTGCGGAACATCTACAACGACAGTATAAACTATTAGCTAACATTCTAGATACTAGCAAGAGCGTAAATGCACAAACACACATAAGGCAAAATAAACATATAACATGCTCGCACTCAACCAGTTATTATCTTTCATAGAGTTATCCATTACTAATTCAACTACTTTTGTCACACGAGAATCTCCCGAAACTCACCTCCGCTTTTGTCTACCAATAAGAATAGATCAGTACTATCCGTTACCTACATGCCTGGGTTGGAAGAGCATATTGTAGTCTCCTGAAGAACTAGACAAGTGGTCACCGCCCGTTTATCATACACTTGGGCCAATTAAGGTTATAAAGGGTGAATCTTATTCCGGTTATCAATTCTAACAACAACAAACAAGTCAAAACACTCAAACCAATATACGGAATGAAGCTAAGTAAGTCCAAGGGACTTACCTCACTCGAAGATAACTCAAAGCTCAACAAACAACTCAAAGACGGCTTAGTTTCCCTCAAAAAAAGAGCAAGGAAAGCCTGTTCACACAAGCATCACGTATTAGGAACGAAACGGTTACTAGAAGTCTATAACTTCTAGTCTCAATGATCTCTAAGAGATCTCCACAAGGTAAGGGCTCAACCCTAGTCTTACAACATACTCTAGGAACAAGGAACATTCAGAAAGAACAAGGAAAAAAACGAGGAAAGAGAGGAAGGAAGCAACTCACCAAAGACGGGAGTTACTACAGAGGAAACCGCATGGGCGGCTGGACAGGGCGCAGGGGCGACAACACGCAAGAGCGGCACAACAGAGGCGCGGGGGAGGTTTTCAGTGCAAAAGCGTTGTCGACTCCTTCGACAGCAAAACCACGACAAGGCCAAAGCTTGTTCTTCTAGCACTCTTACATGACAACTCAACCAAGGGAGCCTGTGAATATCAAAGGATCAACAACGGAACGCTCCACAAGAATCAAGGATCAAATTTGATTCTTGGAGAAGAAGAAAAGAGAAAGACGAAGAAGAAACGAAACAGAAGAGAAGCAAGGTGCAGCAACACATGAACGTGATGAAGAACAAAGGAGGAAGAATTTACACGTTCAGCAAGAACACAAGGGCAAGGCTGCAGCACTCTAGGGTTGAAGAAGACGTGATCAAGAAACGGGGACAAGAAGAAAAGACGAGAATATATAGGAGAGGCGGAAAAGATAAAAAGAAAGGACGTCTAAGGTTAGGAAAAAGATAAGGAATCCGGCCCATAGAGAGAAGATCGGATATTCTATCTATGAAAGGAAGATAAAAAGAACGAAAATAGATAGGGTGTGATCTGCAGCGCATCCGCAGGGGCGGATTGCCTCAGCCGCAGGGGCGGCCCATTGTCACCACGGGGGCGGTCACAGACGCCAAGGCCGCTGGGGCGGCCCTCTTCACCGCGGGGCCGGTGAATGTCAAAACTGGGATCTTACACCAAATCCCCCTAAAAAGAAGTTTCGTCCCGAAACTTGCAAAAGCCCGAAAGAACACATAACCACCACATAGAAAAATAAAACACAACTCATATATTCCCACAAGGGGCATGTAACTCTAAACGTCACAACAACGTACGCAACGCAAAAAAGGAAAAACTAAAACAAAACGATTACACTAAAGGTGCGTTCAACTCAGCATAAAACTCCGGATAGTTCCTTTGGATACTATTTTTCTGTCTCCCAAGTCGCCTCATCAGCTCCTCGCATCGACAACTGAATCTTCATCATCGGTATATCCTTTGAACAAAAGCGTCTCGTACTACGCTCTAAGACAGCCACTGGGTGCTCAACAAACGTGTGGTCTGGCTCGATCACTAGATCCTCATAACTGACGATGTGTCTCGGGTCCGGTATGTAATCCCGTAACTGAGACACATGGAAGACGGGGCAAACACCCTCGAGTTTCGGTGGCAAAGCAAGTTTGTATGCTACCTCCCCAACTCGCTCAAGAATCTCGAAAGGTCCGACGTATTTGGGACTCAACTTCCCCTTGACACTGAAATGTCAGAAGACTCGTGTCGGAGTTACTCTCAACCAAACTTGAGCTCCAACTCTGAACTCTAGAGGTTTGCGCCTCTTATCTGCATAAGACTTTTGTCGACTTAGCGCTGCTAACATTTGCTCACGGATTGTTAGCATGAAATATTGTGATATTTTAGGCACGTTTTCTAAATGTATTTTCATCCATATTGATAGTCATTGATTAAGCATTGATGTATTTGTGAGCTAGTTTGCCTATATTGTCGATATAGAGATCTACACAAGCTTTATGTTGATTGTAGGCAATTAAGAGCTATTTTCGAAAGGATTGAGTGAGAATGGAGTTTGATTGAGCATGTCCAAGGATTGAGGACATCTCTAGGAGCTAAGGATGTGCTAACTTGAAGAATAGCACGAGGAAAGGAAGAATCACGGTTTTGCCCTAAACCACGCTCTAAATTACGGCCGTACTACTTTCCACGTTCAGTTCCACGGTCGTGGAACCTTAGCAAGGGAAGCGTGGTTCATTCCAGTAACTTCTACGGCCGTGGAAAGATTGAGACAAACCGTGACAGTTTCCACGCTCTAAATTACGGTCGTGGAACACTTCCACGACTGTGATCTTGGCGATCTTTTTCGCCACACTTTAAGCCACGATCTTCTACGAGATTGGGCCGGGCCGATATTTTATCTTACACTATAAAAGGACGGAGGAAGAGAGATTCCGTCACCTCTGCTTAGACGCACCTTCGCTTACGCTTACACTTGGATTTGCCCTAATTTTGCATTTTGGCGGAGATTGCTATTGAGATTTCCGGATTGACGGAAGAGTTGAAGATTTGGAAGATTGTTCGTGAGAAGATTTCGCTTCTCATTTAGGTTTGATTTGAAGACAGATTGACACCCCGTTCTTCCTTCTTATCTAAGATTCGTGATTGTTTGCATTATTCCAAATCTATTGACATTATTGTTCTTGATTTGTGGATTTGATATTGACTTGAAAGTTATTGAAGGTTTTCGGAAGTTTTCATCTTTCATTCTTTTAAACCTTGAATTTGATATCAATATGACTATTGTTGGCTAAAACCCTTTAGCAATTCTAAGGTGAAGGGTTGATAGTTGTGGCTTAGATGATGATAGATCGATCTTAAATTGATTGGACCCTGAGAGTTAGAGAGAATCGCCGACGAACCCTAAACCACGGTCTGTTCTTGAGTTCCACGACCGTGGAACCTCAAGATCCAACCGTGATTTCCCTTAAGTTTACGAACTTGCTTTTACTTTAATCCAAAGTTAAAGATTTGCTTTAACTTAGTCTTGGCTTGCCTTTTCTAGGTGGTAGTGAAGCCTCAACAACCTCTACCTCGATTATGAGTGTCACAACCTTAATCGGTTAAGTTAGTCTTGATCCTTGGATTACAAGTTTGGGTATTTGATATTAATTCTTACCTTTAGAACCTTTCTATACTGAAGCCTCAACAACCTTTATAGAGAGTGTCTTTTAGGTGGGTCATATAAGGTTTTTGGAACTTCACCGTATGATTACCTTACATTCGCATACCTTTGCAAACCTCAACTCTGTCCTTATATCTTTAGTATATCTTGAATCGATTGCCACAGCTGGATACTTGGATCTTTAGGATTGCTGTTTTCCCAATACTTGAAAAGCTTATCACATTTACTTGCTTGATAACCTATAACTGAATTTGTTCCCCCCAAATCTCTGTGTTCGATACTCTGGAATTCTTGCTCAACTATATCGATCCGTACACTGCGGGTTCGCTTGCTTGATTTCTAGTTTTATAATTAAAGCTTATTTGCACGCACGCTAAGTGGCGAACACGGATCACCACCACTCGAGTCATGTCATCCTGAATCTGCTCAAGTTCTAATCTGCTAGCACTACTAGGCTCGTCCCAACACAGCGGTGTACGACATCTTTGTTCGTATAAAGCCTCATAAGGATCCATTCTGATGCGTGCCAACTGTTGTTGTACGAAAACTCCACTAAGGGAAGGTGATCTGGCCACACATGTCCCAGTCTAACACACATGCTCTCAACATGTCCTCCAGAGTTTGGATGGTCCGCTCGGACTGACCATGGGTCTGAGGATGATAAGCAGTCGTAAATTGCAGACTCGTACCTAGGGCGGCATGAACCTACTGCCACAACTTGTATGTGAATCGTCCGTCTCTATCGGAGACTATAGTCCTAGGTACTCCATGAAGTCTCACTATGTGCCTAGTGAACTCCTTTGTCAACCGACTCACCGGCCACGTTTCCTTGATCGGAATGAAATGGCGGTTTTCGTTAGTCGATCTACTATCACCCCGATAGCATCAAAGCCTTGACTCGGTCTCAAATCGGTAACAAAATCCATAGATATGTCCTCCCACATCCATTAAGGGATGGGAATTGGGTGTAGCTCGCCTCCTGGTCGATGATGCTCGATCTTGACCTGCTGACAGGTCGCACACTAAGCTACATATTTCGTCATGTCTGGCTTCAGACCTCCCCGACAAAAAGAGCGTCTGATATCCTGATACATCTTACTCGCACTAGGGTGCACTGAGTAAGGTGAAGAATGAGCCTCCTGAAGGATCCTTTGTCTCAACTCTCGATCGGAAGGCACACAAAAACGCTCCTAGCGTCTCAAAACTCCACCAACACCAACTGCAAACTACGACGCCTCTCCGCGAGACATCCGGTCTCGGATTTGTGTCAAAGCTGAACTCTTCTGCTTCTGTCGGATTTCAGCCAACAGATCGGGTACTATCTCCAAGGTGGACAACTGCTGTCGGAATCCGGAAAATGGATATCCATCTCAAGCCATGCAAGATCTCGCTGTAACTATGGCTGAGTTGTCAGCCTAGCGATCGCCATCTCCTGGGGAGTCTTCCTATTGAGGGCATCTGCTACCACATTAGCCTTCCTCGGGTGGTATAAGATCTCAAGATCGAAGTCCTTGATCAAATCCAACCATCTCCTTTGACGGTTATTCAACTTTCTCTGAGTGAATATATACTTCAGACTCTTGTGGTCTGTTAAAATCTGACACGTAGCTCCGTACAGATAATGCCTCCAAATCTTCAAAGCATGAACCACAACAACCAACTCCAGATCATGGGTAGGGTAATTCTCCTTGTACGTCTTGAGTTGTTAATACGCGTAAGCAATCACCTTACCCCTCTACATAAGAACACATTCCAAGCCCAGCTTGGATGCATCGTTGTAAACCACAAAGTCCTCTATGCCCTTTGGTTGAGCTAGGATAGGAGCAGAGGTCAACCTCTTCTTCAGCTCCTCAAAGCTCTGCAGGCACGACTCGGACCATACGAACCTCGTAGACTTCCTCAACAAGGAAGTGAGCGGTCGAGCGATAACTGAAAAGCCCTCGTCAAAACGCCGGTAGTAGCCCGACAATCCTAAGAAGCTGCGCACCTCCTCAATGTTCTTAGGTGGCGGCCATAATACTACTGAATCGATCTTCGCCGGATCTACCTTGATCCCTTCCGCTGAAACGATGTGACCAAGGAATGCCACCTCGGACATCCAAAACTCGCACTTAGAGATCTTGGCATAAAGTTCTTTGTCTTGTAAGACCTAAAGAACGATCATCAAGTGTCCTGCATGCTCTTCTCTGCCGCGAGAGTAAACCAGAATGTCGTTAATGATGAGAACTACAAACTGATCTAGTAAGTCGATGAAGATGTTGTTCATCAACTCCATGAAGAATGCGGGCGCGTTCGTAAGTCCGAATGGCATAACTACAAACTCGTAGTGTCCATATTTGATCCGAAATGCCGTCTTGGCTATGTCCTGCTCTCTCACCCTCAACTGGTTGTAATGCCCAGTTTCGACATTTCCCCTCTCGCGTACTTCTATCGATATTCTTTATATATATATATATTAAAGTGATTTAAGACGTAAAAATAAAATTCCCGAGTACGATTATATTTTGGGTTTATTTTCGGGAAGTTCGGAAATTTTTCCCGACTCGAAAATCCCGTTCCGATTTTTGATTACGAGTTTACCCCTTATTTATTTTCTATTTTTTTTTATTTTTTATTTTTTTCTTCTTTCTTCTCTTTCTTCTCTTGGCTCTACGGACGAACGCTGAGGGGATCGACCCCTGGCCTCCCGACCCCTCGTTGACAGGGCAGAGCTGAGCAGCTCCGACCTCTGGCCTCCCTCTCCTGTGCCCTACTCCCTCACCTACACCCTCCTGACCCCACAAGCCTCCCTCACTCCAGCCTTCCTACCTCATTCTGTTTTCCCCTTCCATTGCTGTGTGTGAGCAGCCATCAGGCGGTTCAGCAGCCATCATAGGAGAGCCGAATTAGCCCTCCCCGCTACCGCCTCATCCCACCGGAACGTTGCAGTCGCTCCGCCTCAGGCCACCGGATCCGCCATGCCCCGCCCTTGCTGGTGAGCTGTGCCTCTCTCTCTCCCTCTCCTTTCCTTTTCGTTCTTCACTCTTTGAATTTTGTCCCCCTCTGTTGCCTCGGTTGGGATCGATTGAAGGCTGCACCACCACTGGAGAGGAGATTCCAGCATCGGGAACCACCAGAGGTCGCCACCTCGAGCAACCGGAGCACCAGCAAGCCGCGCCCGCTGTTAGCATGAAATATTGTGATGTTTTAGGCACATTTTCTAGTCACATTTGGTTCATATTGATAGTCTTTGATGGAGCTTTATGCATATATGAGCTAGTATTACCTATATTGTCGATATGGATATCTACACGAGTTCTATGTTGATTATAGGTGATTTAGAGCTATTTCCGAACGAAATCGAGCAAAGGAGAGTTGAGTTGATGCACCTCTAGATCAAGGACACCTTTTGGAAGCAATTTGGAGCATTAGATTGAGGAATGCACGAATGAAGGCTAAAATCACGGTTCTACCCTAAATTACGGCCGTGGATTGTGATGCAGAATTCGATGTTCATTCCAGAGGATTTTACGGCCGTGGAAGTTACCCGTGTTTATTTCCACGCCTCAGAATTACGGTCGTGGAATATTCCACGACCGTGATCTTGGCGAATCTATTCGCAATATTTCGAAGCCATGATCTTTCGAAGACTGGGCCGGGCCGACGCTTCGTCTTGCCCTATAAAAAGACGGCCGAAAAGAGATTTCGGGAGGCTCGCTTACACCTTTACACAAGCTCTTTACAATCCTCGCTTATCACCGCTTATCATCACTTACCCTCGTTCAGACTCACTTATCCACGCTTCTTCATTTGAGAGGCAATTTCGGAGATCTCATTGGAGATCGAAGCTGAGTTGAAGAGTTGTTCAAATCTCGCACATTCGGTGGAGATTGTTGCTGCGATCTTCGGATTTGTGAAAGATCGAAGTTCTTGAAGGAATTGCAAGAAGATCTCTCTTCTTGTTTAGGTTTGAATCGGAAACGGATTGACATCCCGTTTCTCTTCTTTCCTATAGTTGTGATTTGTTTGTTATTCCCTTTTGAATCTTTGGAAAACATTTGTTGGAATCTTGAGATTCTTTTGGAAGTTATTAATAGTTCTTGAAGTTTTCATCTCTTTCTTCTTAATTCTTGAATTGATATCAAAATGACTGTTATTGGCTAAAAACCCTTAACAATTCTAAGGTGAAGGGTTGATAGTTGTGGCATAGGTGATGATAGATCGTTCGCAAACAGATTAGACCCTGAGAGTTAGAGAGAATCGTCGACAACCCTAAATTACGGTTGGATCTTGAGATTCCACGGTCGTGGAACTCAAGAACAGACCGTGATTTCACCCCAGTTTACGAGCCTGCTTTTACTTTGATCCAAAGTTAAAGATTTGCTTTAACCTAGTTTAGACTTGTCTTTTCTAGGTGGTAGTGAAGCCTCAACAACCTCTACCTCGATTGTGAGCCTCAACAACCTCAATCGGATAAGTTAGTCTTGATCTTTAGGTTATAAGTTTGGGTATTTAACACTAATCCTCATCTTTAGTTCCTTTCTATATTGAGCCTCAACAACCTGTATAGGGAGTATCTTTTAGGTGAGCTACATAAGGTTTTTGGAACCTCAACCGTACGATTACCTTACCTTAGTATACCTTTGCATATCTTTACTCTGTCTTTACATCATTAGTATATCTTGAATCTATTGCCGCAACTGAATACCCGGATCTTTAGGATTGTTGTTTTCCCAATACTTGCAAACTCCCATATTTACTGCTTGATAATCTGAAATCGAATTTGTTCCCACCCAAATCCCTGTGTTCGATACTCTGGAATCCTTGCTTAGCTACCTCGATCCGTACACTGCGGGTTCGCTGCTTGATTCTAGTTTTATAAATTTAAAACTTATTTGCACACACCTCTAGGGGCGAACACCCGCCGACAACTCCTTTCCCCCTTCTCTTTGTTTTCTACTGTTGCGTGGAGGGGCAACACATATGCAGGAGTGAGCCGCCACTAGCCAGAATTTGGGCCGCCGCTAGCCGCCGACGCCGACGCTTCTACCTCCGCCGCTCAGCCACCGGCCTTCTCCCTTGCTCCCTTCCTGCGCCGCTGTAACTTCCCCTCTGTGTGTGTGAAAGGTTGAAGAAGCACTTCTTTCCTGTTTATAATTTTGGCCCCTGAAATTGTTATTATTGCAAACTGTACCCACATCATTATATATATTGCAGATTTGAACCCACTTTTATGGAATTTTCAACTTATGCCCTTGCTGATTTGTATAATCACGGTCTTGACCCATTGTTCTTGAGATATGCAGTTTTTACCCTTGTGAATAAACCCTAGTTTTGACCAAATCTTATTTCGGAAATATGGCCCGAGTTTTGGTGAGTTTCATAGTTGCCGGAAAAGCGGATTACGGATTTTTGACCTATGTAATAAAATGGTATAAATCACCCCGGAATATTTTACGAGTTCTTAACCTTGTTTTCAAAGCGGGATTTTCCTTAGAGTATTATACGTTATATTCAGTTCAATTTAGCATACCAGCTAAATTTCCTTAACTTTTGCTTAGGTCCGGAAGCGGCCGTTATAGACCAACGAATCCAATCTCGACGTCCGTAGATCATCTTCAACCTTGGATCGTGTGTGAGTACCTTCTTCCTCGATCTAGTTATGTTTAGTGGTAGAATCATGCTAGGTTGGATTTAGCATAACTTAGGGCAAATGCCAAGTAGTGGCTTGGAACCTTTAGGTGAGTGTTTGAGGTTATTGATGTTCTATGTCACGTGGTGTGTTGATCTCGAGTTGTTATACAGTTGTGAGCCTTGTGGTTGATCTTGTGAGACTTGAGGTGATATTCATATGTTGGTTGAGATTGTAGAGTTTAAGATGAGAGTATCTTGGCACTTGGGGATATAGTTGAGATCTCGTGAGTTGTGAGGACTAGAAGTGTTATTCTAGTTTATGAAAGAGCATGATCTTGTAAGAGCATATAGGACTAGAAGTCTATGGACTATTAGATTGCATGGGTGGTTGTTAATTATCGTGCCTTGTCTTGAACAGGCTTTGGTTATATTCTTTCGGAGAGTGTTATCGTTTTCGGTTAGCATTGAGACGAGGTAAGTCCTCGGACTTACTTAGCCGCTTTTATGCCTTATTTGGATATATATGGTGGTGTGTGTTTACCGCTTTTAAGCATGAAAATGGATTAGGATTTACTTGACCTTATTTATTGGCCCATCGTTACTACTACTATTATTATCGGGCGGTGACATCACCGCTCAGTTTCCCGAGGGAGACTGGGGGATCTCTGCGACCAGGCCATACACGGTATACGGGCGGGCTTCTTCATCACTCCCTCAGGGTATACGGGTTGGGCGCCGCCACACTCCTGTTGGTTACACGGGGACAGAGGCGAGAGTTATAAGACTCTCGTGTCACACTTGAACGAATGAATTAGATATGGAATAACCTAAAAAGATAATAAGTAACGGATGTGTATGTTTATGAGCATGTTGTGTGTTTGTGTTCCTATGTGTGTTTGTGCCATATTATTCTTATAATGCCTAGAATGTGAGCTAACGGTTTTATACCGATTGTTGTAGTTGATGTGCAGGATAGGATGTGGCCGAGTGATCCGGAGGAGTGGGCAGCCGGGGTTCCATACATCTTAGGTTGAGTTGGGTTTTGGAGTCCTTGTGTTGTTGTTATTATATATATTATGTTGATGTTGTTGTAAGGACGGTTGAAGTCTTTCCTTTCTTTTATTTTTGGGTTTCATAACATTACATAAAAATGTACTTCGGTTTTGGCCTTTATTTGTGTCTTGTTGCAATATCCAGTGAAATTGTTGTCAGGCTAAGGGTCGGGACCCATTGTGAGGTCTCCGCCCGTAGCATCCCGAGTCCCGCGGATTCGGGGTGTTACAAAAGTGGTATCAGAGCCCTAGGTTGACAACCATGGCACTCGCAATCTTCTAAAGGCCGAATAAAAATAAACAGAACCCACAAGGGTTCTGAGTTTTAATTAAATGAATTTCGTTTTCAAATCATGTGCATGAGTCAGTTGGGGTAGAATGTACGGGACCACCACTTCCTCCGCGGATCTCGGCGACGTAGTTCTTGATTATTATTATTATATTATGTATATATATGTGTGTATATATGTAGATATGTATATGTGGACTTAGGATGTTTTGGACTATACTTGTATGTTGAACTGTAAATTGTTTATGGACTAGTTATGTTTATAGTAGTAGCATGACGTTTATGTCTTTATATATTTATATATAAACATATGGTATGTTAATATCATATTAGTGATATAGAACCTTATAGTTAAGATGATAGAAAGCTATCATCGCCCCCTTGGACGACACCTTTTGGCTTACGATAGTATACATACGAAGATGAATATGCTCAAGTTATCGAGTTGAGCATCAAGTTTTCGCAAGCACCCAGTGATTCCTCGGACTCCTTTAAGAGGACATCAAAGAAGAAGACTATAGATGACGTAACCAAAGGACAAACAAATAAAAGGGAACCTCGTGTCGACTTAAGTGAAACAAGATGGAGACTATACCAATATAAAAGCGACATAAAGACATGAGAGAGGTATCAAGGAAACAATGGAGCATCAATGAGGCAACTAGAGACAACGAACTTAAAGTTTTTTTTCAAGTGCGGTGTCAATGAACTAAAGATGCGAATCAAGTAAAGAGGACTACATTCTCGCTCGAGAATAAAAGTGGTGTTTTAAGTAAGACGAGTTTTCAATAGGCGCACCTAAGGATGGGGCTCAAGATGAAAAGAGTGGTCAGACAATTGAGAAAGAATTATGAGAACGGTAAGTTAAGCTTATGGAGGTACCAGAGAGTGAAGTGACGATCTTTGTGAGATCCTAAGTGGGTGACTTATTCAGAAATACGAGAGTTACAAGGAGGATCACAAGGTGAAAGTTCACATAGTAGAATTACCTTGTGGGGTCCACCATTTTCCGTCATTGTGATGAGACTAATCAAGGGTAAGAAGCAGGAAGTGTGTAAGGATGATGATCTTCAGAAGATGAAAGAGGAAACAAGGAGCTGGATAGAAGAACTTAAGTTATCAACCAAGAAGGATGCGAGTGGAGGCTGATTAATGTCAGAATATTTGAGGAGTGCATTTGCTAAACATTATAAAGAGCGGTTAAGCCTATAAAGGTGGGACATATGAGACGAGAGTGTTGGGTAGGTACGGTTATCTTACATAAGCGGAAGGAAGAGAGGAGCGTAGAAAGAGCTAACGGAGTTGAAGCAAAGTAAAATGAGGTAACGTGGAAGTATGGTAGGAGGGTAAGTCGTTAACTACGAAGAAGGTCAGATACAAGTTAATCGGTGACAACTAAGAACGCACAGGTGCGGGTTATCTATTGATGTGTGTAGATGAGAAGAGTAAACAAGACTATGGGAACATATAGGATTGGGAGCAAGAGCTTGGAGTATTCGCGGCGAATCAATGCCAATAGTAAGGAGGCACATCAACGGTCGCGCATTTGTCTTAAATCAAATAATGTTGAACGAGTTCAAGCAAGTAGTTATAACAAGACCTTTGAGGAGGAGATTGTAACGATCTTACGCGATCTTCTTAGGTATGGGATTGACATATGGAGGAACGCCACGGGTTACAACTTTTAAGGTTTGATCACGGTAAGGGAAGCTAGTGGATCAACCGTAAGATGAGGCTTCCACTGTAGTTGTACATAGAATACCAAGATATACATAAGGTGACCAACAATAGTAAGGGAGGACTGAAGTTTTGAAGTTTGAAGTCGATGTGAGATGTACAAGAAATACATGAAAGATTGAGGTTAGAACCTCTACGGTCGATTGGACGTTACATAAGAAAAGGGAGTAAGTTCTACACCTACTCGAAGGAATGATGCCAGTTTTGGTAGAATACAAAAAAGGTAATACTAATATATTATAAGGCGTGATTAAGTCCTGCAGTTAGGACTTTCAGGACTTTGCATAAGTGTGAAACCTTTAAAATATTATTAGAGCAAGTCTCCCGAGTTTTGGAGATGAAGGATCTCTGAAAGAGGACGGTGAACATTGCAACTAAAGAAGTATTAAACCACGTGTTCGATGGACGTCACCTCAATAGATCGGGGTGGACTACTTGACCAATGTTAAGGCAAGGTTGTGTCGATTATTACATTGTGTGAAGGGAGAAAAGACGGAACCCGAGATACCCTGGAATCCCAATACGTCAGAATGTGGATTTTTCTACTAAGATCAAGCTCGACTCAATTTCGATATCTAAGGCGCCGTATGGAATGACACTTATGAAGAGTCATGAGTTGGATAAACAAGTGAAGGAACAATTGTGAGAACTTATGGGGAAAAAAAAAGTTCATTAGAATTAGTGAAATGCTATGGAGAACTCTGAATATATCTTAAACTCTTGATTTGAAGTTGTTATGAAGGACACCAGTTGCGGAAGGAGAGACGGTTATCTCCGTTTATACATTGATTTCAATAAGTTGAGCAAGATAACCATGAAGAACCAAGTATCCCTCACCACGGATAGGGGATCCACTCGACCAGTTGCATGGATCAATAGTATCTTCTAAGAATGATTTAAGGTCTGATTGCCACCAATTGAGAATTCGAGACTCGGATATTGCAAATACGGAATTCCGGACAACTATGATCACTACGAGTTTTAGTGATTCCATATGGACTTACTAATGCCTGGATAAGATATTTGGATCTAAGTAACAGCATTTATGGCTACAATTTTCCTTGGATGTGCTGGTCATTACCGGATCTGTGGAGAGATTCTCTAAGTAACACCATCTATGGCTAACCTACTCCGGACGACGATGGAGTATTGAGTGAGAAGAAAATTTGCAATAGAGATTATGAGAGTTAAGAAGAGATTCATTGGTGCAACTGTTTTGAAATTGTCTCGAGGTATGATGGGTTTGAAGTGTACAAGCGGTTCTCCTAGATAAGGTCTTAATGGAGTATTGAGGAACGATGTAAAAGTAATAGCATATTTGTCTCGGGAGTAGAAACAGTGTGAAGTAAAGTACTACCTTCATTACTTGGAACTCGCGACAAGAAATGAGAAACCGTAACATCAAAAGTTTGGTTTGACAAGAACCAAATCCAACGATGTAAATTGGAAATCCGATCTTCTTTGTTAGATACAATAAAAGAGACACATAATGGAAATACTGTATTGAGGAAGACCCGAGGAGAAAGTTGAGATTTCGATATGTCGGACCTTTTTGAAATCTTAGCGCGAGTTGGGAAATTGGTTTACCGGTTGGCGTGACCGTAGAGAGTAGAGGGTGTTCACCCGGGGTTCACGTGTATCAGTCGAGGGAGTGCATACATGACTCGAGACGGATGGTCCGTCGTGATGATCTAGTGGCAGACGAGGAATCGATAAGGCTAACTGGAAGACATAGGATAGTATTTTTTTTGATTGAGTTTTACGCATATTTAGCGACCTCTATAGGACCGTCGGGTTAGTCCCGAGATCTTTCCTTGGTTATGCCTACGTGATTTATGACGTGATGTGTTTATGTGTGTGTATATCTTACGAGTCTTGGTGTGTCTAGGCGAGTAGACTTTGGATTAGAGGGCCGTAGTTGCCACGTTATAGTATTCCGTGAGGTTATCGAGACGAGGTCGGTTGAGAGTTTCACGTTTAGCAAGTTTCGGGACGAAACTTGTTTTTAGGGGGACCTAATGTAATGCCCAGTTTTGACATTTCCCCTCTCGCGTACTTCTATCGATATTCTTTATATATATATATATATATATATATATATATATATATATATATATATATATATATATATATATATATATTAAAGTGATTTAAGACGTAAAAATAAAATTCCCGAGTACGATTATATTTTGGGTTTATTTTCGGGAAGTTCGGAAATTTTTCCCGACTCGAAAATCCCGTTCCGATTTTTGATTACGAGTTTACCCCTTATTTATTTTCTATTTATTTTATTTTTTTTATTTTTTATTTTTTTTTCTTCTTTCTTCTCTTTTTTCTCTTGGCTCTGCGGACGAACGCTGAGGGGATCGACCCCTGGCCTCCCGACCCCTCGTTGACAGGGCAGAGCTGAGCAGCTCCGACCTCTGGCCTCCCTCTCCTGTGCCCTACTCCCTCACCTACACCCTCCTAACCCCACAAGCCTCCCTCACTCCAGCCTTCCTACCTCATTTTGTTTTCCCCTTCCATTGCTGTGTGTGAGCAACCATCAGGCGGTTCAGCAGCCATCAGAGGAGAGCCGAATTAGCCCTCCCCGCTACCGCCTCATCCCACCGGAACGCTGCAGTCGCTCCGCCTCAAGCCACCGGATCCGCCATGCCCCGCCCTTGCTGGTGAGTTGCGCCTCTCTCTCTCCCTCTCCTTTCCTTTTCGTTCTTCACTCTCTGAATTTCGTCCCCCTCTGTTGCCTCGGTTGGGATCGATTGGAGGCTGCACCACCACTGGAGAGGAGATTACAACATCGGGAACCACCATGCATGGTCGCCACCTCGAGCAACCGGAGCACCAGCAAGCCGCGCCCGTCGACAGCTCCTTTCCCCCTTCTCTTTGTTCTCTACTGTTGCGTGGAGGGGCAACACATCTGCAGGAGTGAGCCGCCACTAGCCAGAGGCTGGGCCGTCGCTAGCCGCCGACGCCGACGCTTCTACCTCCGCCGCTCAGCCACCGGCCTTCTCCCTTGCTCCCTTCGTGCGCCGCTGTAACTTCCCCTCTGTGAAGACTGCGTGTGTGCAAGGTTGAAGAAGCACTTCTTTCCTGTTTATAATTTTGGCCCCTGAAATTGTTATTATTGCAAACTGTACCCACATCATTATATATATTGCAGATTTGAACCCACTTTTATGGAATTTTCAACTTATGCCCCTGCTGATTTGTATAATCACGGTCTTGACCCATTGTTCTTGAGATATGCAGTTTTTACCCTTGTGAATAAACCCTAGTTTTGACCAAATCTTATTTCGGAAATATGGCCCGAGTTTTGGTGAGTTTCATAGTTGCCGGAAAAGAGGATTACGGATTTTTGACCCATGTAATAAAATGGTATAAATCACCCCGGAATATTTTACGAGTTCTTAACCTTGTTTTCAAAGCGGGATTTTCCTTAGAGTATTATACGTTATATTCAGTTCAATTTAGCATACCAGCTAAATTTCCTTAACTTTCGCTTAGGTCCGGAAGCGGCCGTTATAGACCAACGAATCCAATCTCGACGTCCGTAGATCATCTTCAACCTTGGATCGTGTGTGAGTACCTTCTTCCTCGATCTAGTTATGTTTAGTGGTAGAATCATGCTAGGTTGGATTTAGCATAACTTAGGGCAAATGCCAAGTAGTGGCTTGGAACCTTTAGGTGAGTGTTTGAGGTTATTGATGTTCTATGTCACGTGGTGTGTTGATCTCGAGTTGTTATACAGTTGTGAGCCTTGTGGTTGATCTTGTGAGACTTGAGGTGATATTCATATGTTGGTTGAGATTGTAGAGTTTAAGATGAGAGTATCTTGGCACTTGGGGATATAGTTGAGATCTCGTGAGTTGTGAGGACTAGAAGTGTTATTCTAGTTTATGAAAGAGCATGATCTTGTAAGAGCATATAGGACTAGAAGTCTATGGACTATTAGCTTGCATGGGTGGTTGTTAATTATCGTGCCTTGTCTTGAACAGGCTTTGGTTATATTCTTTCGGAGAGTGTTATCGTTTTCGGTTAGCATTGAGACAAGGTAAGTCCTCGGACTTACTTAGCCGCTTTTATGCCTTATTTGGATATATATGGTGGTGTGTGTTTACCGCTTTTAAGCATGAAAATGGATTAGGATTTACTTGACCTTATTTATTGGTCCATCGTTACTACTACTATTATTATCGGGCGGTGACATCACCGCTCAGTTTCCCGAGGGAGACTGGGGGGATCTCTACGACCAGGCCATACACGGTATACGGGCGGGCTTCTTCATCACTCCCTCAGGGTATACGGGTTGGGCGCCGCCACACTCCTGTTGGTTACACGGGGACAGAGGCGAGAGTTATAAGACTCTCGTGTCACACTTGAACGAATGAATTAGATATGGAATAACCTAAAAAGATAATAAGTAACGGATGTGTATGTTTATGAGCATGTTGTGTGTTTGTGTTCCTATGTGTGTTTGTGCCATATTATTCTTATAATGCCTAGAATGTGAGCTAACGGTTTTATACCGATTGTTGTAGTTGATGTGCAGGATAGGATGTGGCCGAGTGATCCGGAGGAGTGAACAGCCGGGGTTCCATACATCTTAGGTTGAGTTGGGTTTTGGAGTCCTTGTGTTGTTGTTATTATATATATTATGTTGATGTTGTTGTAAGGACGGTTGAAGTCTTTCCTTTCTTGTATTTTTGGGTTTCATAACATTGCATAAAAATATATTTCGGTTTTGGCCTTTATTTGTGCCTTGTTGCAAGATCCAGTGAAATTGTTGTCAGGCTAAGTGTCGGGACCCATTGTGAGGTCTTCGCCCGTAGCATCCCGAGTCCCGCAGATTCGGGGTGTTACACTGGTGATATCCTGATCTCAGATTGATCCTCAAAAACACTAACGCTCCATGCAACTGATCCAAAAGATCATCGATACGGGGCAATGGGTACTTGTTCTTGATCGTCACCTTGTTCAACTCTCGGTAGTCGATACTAACCTCATTGACCCATCTTTCTTCCTGAGGAAGAGAACTAGTGCGTCCCAAGGAGATACACTATGGCGGATGAAGCCCTTCTCTACTAACTCCTCGAGTTGCTTCTTCAACTCAAGCATCTCGATAGACGCCATACGATATGGAGCCTTAGAGATCGGTCTATTACCGGGCTCTAACTCAATGCCAAAGTCTACACTCCTCTGTGGAGGTAAACTTGTTAGCTCTCCAAAGACGTCGGTAAACTCGCAAGCTACCGGGATTTCCTCCAAAGCTGGACTAGTATTATCCTTTATGGCATAGCACTAAAAATTGCAATCTTGACTGATAAGTCTCACATCTCGCACTGCACTGATGATTGTATCAATTTACCCGAGATCCCATCCTCAAAAGATCTCAACATGGCCCGCATATGTAGTTACTGCCATTGTCCTCTTGCCGATGTCCAGAACTACTCGATGTCAATTCATTCAATCCATACCTAGAATAACTTCTTCATGTACTAAGTACATGACGGAGAAGTCAGTTGACCAATCGCGACCTCCTAATCTAGTAGGGCAATCACAAACCTCTTGAGTACCTCGAATCTTACCCCAATCGGATAATCCTATAAAGAAGGGTCTACCTTCTATAGTAACTAAGGCCAATCTATCTACACATGCATGAGATATAAAAGAATGCGTAGCACCGGTATCGAAAAGAACTCTGACAGGAAAACCATTAATGTGAATGGTACTTGTAGTCGCTGGCGCTGTCGGCTCTACAACACTCCTCAACTCATAAACTCTGGTTGATGCATCTCTATTGTCTACAGATCCAACAACATGTTATCTACCTCTCCCTTATCCTAGAGTAGAACCCTGAGAAGTGGTAGAACCAGGATCCCTCTACTGTTACTGCTGATACTGAGATCTCTGTCCACCTCCTACATCACTAGCAAGTGAAGAACCCTGTTGTGATAACGCCTTGCCCTGACGGCAAGACGCAACTCTGTGTCCGGGCTTGCCACAAGAAAAGCAAGTCACTACTGGCTTCTTGCAATCAGCTCGGATATGTCTTGCACCTCCGCAGTTATGACATTGTCGTCCTCTGTCAGAACTCTGCTGGAACCCAAAACGTCCCGGCGTCTGACTACGCCCAAGACGCAGCTCGGATGTGTCCATAGCAGAATCCAACTATCCTAGCCACTGTTCCACCTCTAATCCTGTCTTTCCCATGAAAATGGGAACCTTCAGCTTTTCAAAAGCCTTCAACCAACTGTCAGGCTTCGGCTACTTTGCCTCAACCGGCGCTCTAACAACCTCAGCAACTCTAGCAGGCGGGGCAACAACCTGCGTAACTCTTTGTGAAACCTTAACTAATCTCGCAAGAACTGGCGGTACTAGTATTGGTCCTCCAGTCCTGATAGCTTCCTCAACTCTCTGCACATAGTCGCGATATGCAGAAGCTCCGATAGACACTTGAGTGGACTTTGTTGATAGCGCTCCCTGTGCTCTTGACCTAGCAGCGGTCCCGTTCCCAGCCTCAAGGACAACACTCTCAGCAACCTCCTCAGTGATAGGCGGATTAGCAAATGGGGCTTGGCCCCGACCTCTAGCTAGTGGAGGTCTTCCTACACGTCCTCATCCACGGACGGCATAAGGTCACGCTACAACTAAAGTAGAAATCCAGAAAAAGCACATATATAGGCCAACATATAAGAAACTACACCGCTGAGATCCACGGAGGTAGTGGTGGTTGCCTGTACATCTATCCCAGACCGACAAGTTTAAGAGAAAAACCCCCTTTTGAAAACGTTAGACCTTTTGCGGGTTCTATTTATATTTTTATTTATCCATCCAACATTTAGAAGATTTTGAATGCCATTGTTGCCAACCTAGAGCTCTTATACCATATTGTAACGCCACAAGTTTTGGGAACTCGAAGCGCTACGGGCTAGGACCGCACAATGGGTCCCGACCCTCAGAGTAGCAACAGCACAACGGGTCCAAAAAAAAGCACATATAAAGGCCAAGGTTTAAGTAAAAGAAAACATAAAAGACTCGCAACCGAGTTCAAAACAAAAAGGGAAAAGCAACAACATAAATATAAACCCGATCCCGTCATATAATGTACGAGAACCCCGGCTGACCACACCATCCGGATCACTCAGCAGCATCCTGAACGTGCGGAACATCTACAACGACGGTATAAACCGTTAGCTAACATTCTAGATACTAGCAAGAGCGTAAAGGCACACACACATATAAGGTAAAATAAACATATAGCATGCTCGCACTCAACAGGTTATTATCTTTCATTAAGTTATCCGTTACTAATTCAACTTCTTTTGTCACACGAGAATCTCCCGAAACTCGCCGTCTACCAATAGGAATAGATCAGTACTATTCGTTACCTACGGGCCTGGGTTGCAAGAACACATTGTAGTCTCCTAAAGAACTAGACAAGTGGTCACCACCCGGTAATCATACACTTGGGCCAGTTAAGGTTACAAAGGCTGAATCCTATTTCGGTTATCTGTTATAAAATGATAAACAACACAAACAAGCCAAAACACTCAAATCAATATACCAGATGAAGCTAAGTAAGTCCAAGGGACTTACCTCACTCGAAGATAACTCAAAGCTCAACAAACAACTTAGAGACGGCTTAGTTTCCCTTAGGAAAGGAGCAATGAAATCTTGTTCACACAAGCATCACGTATCATAAACGAAACAGTTGCTAGAAGCCTATAACTTCTGGTATCAATGATCTCTAAGAGATCTCCACAAACTAAGGGCTCAACCCTAGTCTTACAGTGTACTCTGGGAACATGAACAATAAGAATGAACGAGGAAAGGAAGCAACTCACCAAAGACGGGAGTTACTGCAAAGGAAACCGCATGGACGGCTGGACAGGGCGTAGGGGCGGCATAGCAGAGGCGCTGGGGCGGTTTTCAGTGTAGAAGCGTTGTCGACTCCTTCGACACCAAAACCACGACAAGGCCAAAACTTGTTCTTATAGCACACTCACACTTTACAACTCAACCAAGGGAGCATGTGAACATCAAATGATCGACAACGGAACGCTCCACAAGAATCAAGGATCAAACTTGATTCTTGGAGAATGAGAAAAGAGAAAGACAAAGAAGAAACGAAACAAAAGAGAAGTAAGGTACAACAGCACATGAACGTGATGAAGAACAAAGGAGGAAGAACTTACACGTTCAGCAAGAACACAAGGGCAAGACTGCAACACTATAGGGTTGAAGAAGACGTAAGCAGGAAACGGGTAAAAGAAGAAAAGACGGGAATATATAGGAGAGGCGGAAAAGATAGAATAGAAGGACGTCTAGGGTTAGGAAAATAAATAAGGAAGCCGGCCCATAGATAGAAGATCAGATATTCTATCTATGGAAGAAAGATAAAAAGAACGAAAACATATCGGGCGCGATCTGCAGCGCATCCGCAGGGGCGGATCGCCTCATCCGTAGGGGCGGATCGCCTCAGCCGTTGGGGCAACCCATTGTCACCGCGGGGCGGTGACAGACGCCAAGGCCGCTGGGGCGGCCCTCTTCACCGCGGGGCGATGTAGGCTAAAACTGGGATCTTACAAAATCTTTAATTTTAAACTATTATTTTAAGCTAAGAAATCTTTTGTTATTATCATCATCCATTTTACGTTAAATTTTTTGAAGGATTTTATTATCCCACATCGATTAGCTACTAAAGTTGATGGTTTTAGAACTTGTGTAAATAGGGAGTTCAAGTATTATAGGAATAATACATTTCTTGACTTTTTGGTTAAGTTCAAATATAACTATTATTCATATCGGAGTAATATTTTTTTTGGATCGTTAACTTACATTTATGTGGGCATAATGTTCTTTTCTAAAATAATCGTACCCATAAAGTTTTATTTTTAGGGAAGATTTTATTTTTTGGATCGTTAACCTACAATTATGTGTTACTTTTATATAAGTAATCATACCCATAAAGTTTTATTTTTAGGAAATATTTTTTTTCTTTTTTTAAAATAAATATGAAAATGATCTATTTAGTTAAATTTTTTGAGGGTTTTTGTTCTCCCGATTAGCTAATAAGTTTGATGGTTTTAGAACTTGTATAAATAGGGAGTATAAAGAGTATACAAATAATACATTTCTTGGCGTTTGAATAATATTTTATTTTTGTATCGTTAACATACAATTATGTGGGTCGTAATTGTGTCCCTCGAGTTTTTTTAGGCAGCCTTATCTATTTACATTAAATATTTTCAAGATTTTGACTATACAAATAATACATTTTTGCCCAATAAATCTTTATTTTTTAAACTATTTTTTAAGCCAGAGAATCTTTTGTTATCAAATTAGCAATATGTTAGTGGAACTATTTCACGTTACCTTTTATTGTTGGAACCAATCTATTTTTGGAATAAAATTTTTAAATAAAAATAAATGTACTCCGATTTTTTCTGTTAGTTTTCGATTTCTATTTACATTAAATATTTTCACGTTATTTTGGTTAAGTAATCGTACCCCTAAAATTTATTTTTAGGGAAGACTTTTTCTTTTTTTCAAATGATTATTAGGCTAATTTATCTATATATTACTAAAACAGCACCCATTTTGTCCACGTGTCAATCTCTAAGGCCGTCCACATCAGCATTTTTTTCAATTTATTTACAGATTTGCCACAATGTATTTACAGATTTGTCATTAATTATTTTATAAGAAATCTTTTTTATTATAATTTATAAACAGTCATCATGCCACGTTAATTATATTAAAATTAAAAATAAAAAAAACTAAATATACTTATCTACCAATCAAAATTGATAAACTGGTGTATTATAATTCGATTTTGTTTAGAAAATCTCACGCAAATTTTTTAGTAAGATTTGACACATTTGTTAGATTTAAAACTAAATAAAAATTTTCTCCTTTAACTTTATATAAGTAAAATTGATAATATATTGAGTAAATATAATACTCAAACAATAATCTTTGTAATAAATTTTTAATTATGCTCTTTTATTTATTAAAAAATATAATTAATCCTCAAATGTTAGTTATATTAATTAATAAAAAATAATTATTTTTATAGATTAATATCAATACATAATGCATGAAATTGAAAATATAATATTTTTTGTTTAGACAAACATGCACAAGGTGCGGACACTAAACTAGTTTACGTTAAACTTTTTGAGGGATTTTGTTATTTCACATCGATTAGCTACTAAGGTTGGTGACTTTAGAACTTGTATAAATAGAGAGTCTAAAGATTATACGAATAATACATTTCTTAGCCTTTTGGTTAAGTTCAAGTATAATTATGGGTTTTTTATCTTGCTGCCCTCAAGGTTTGGACTTATACTCTTGGTATCCACTAAGTTTCAAAAATCCTCTTGGTACCCTCATGGTTTTATTTTTTTCCTCCTTATAACCATTCTTTATATATTATATTAAAAATTCATTATAAAATAATTAAAAATCAGAAAAATAATTAAACCTCTGAAAAATAATTTTAAAACTAATTTTGACCACATTATATATTAAACTAATAAATTTATAATAGAATTATATTTTTTATATTTTTAATTAAAAATTAAATGAAAGATAAATTTATTTTTTAATGAAAATATATTTTTTTTAATTTCGGATTTAATAAAATATAAAAAAAATTAAAAAATTAAGAGTCTAAAAATTTAAAATTATTGTAATTTTTTTGAAGTTCTATAATATCTTAATTCGAAAATTTTATTTTATTTTATATTTTTAGTTCTTTAGTTTACAGATTCTTAAATAAAAAATATATAATTTTTTTAATAAAATTTCGAATTAAAATAAATGATATAAATTAAATTCA
>BSUD01000006.1:8362809-8390826 GCA_033239045.1 Fagopyrum esculentum | reverse complement strand
GGGGGGGGGTTGTCTGGAAGACTCGAACCCATGATCCTTTACACCAGGAAGCACACAAGAGTACATAGTTACCAGCTAGGCAAGAACTGCAGGCTGAACATAAATACTTTTCTCTACACTACAATTTTTTAACAGAGGCCTCCAAAAATCCGGGGCCCTGTTCAGTAGAACATGCCGCACCGGCTATTGGGCCGGGCCTGATAAGGCATGATAGCAACGTTTACATGGGGATATCATATGGACAACGAAGACAACAATGGTTACATGAGAGCCGCCGAGACATGGATATGTGAAGGCGAACACCGATGGATTTGTCAAAGCTAATGGTACAACGGTTGCAAGGAGTGTTATTAGGGATCACGAGGGGGTGTGATAGAGTGGGTGCGTGCATAACATCGGAAAATGTATAGTCACTATTGCTGATTATGGGGAGTGTTACATGGTTTACGCCAGACTTGGGAATCTGAGTTCCGAAATGTTATTTTGGAAACGGATTTTCATCTTGTTACCACGATGTTGGGTAAGCAAATCTCTCGCTGTCATCATCTATTTAGCTTGGTACATAGGTGTCAAGGCTTTCTTCGTTCAAAGAACATGGAACAGGTTCAACATGTGTGCCGTAAGGCCAACCACAATACGGGTTATTTGGCTTCGTTTGCTTTTACTTTCAAACTAGTGAGATTGTATTACTTGAACCTTCTTAGGGTATTAAATGTATTTTAGCTGAGGATGTAAGGGTCGGGCTGGACCCGATTGTTGAATACTTAACCTATTTGCATTTATAAAAAGACAGATTAGATGTGTGGAGACCACTAATTCCCGTTCCAAGAAAAAAAAAGAGAGCTGAGTTGGGTTACTAGGTCATTTTGCCTCGTTGAGCATCAATAAGCCCTTTTGATTTACACTAAACAAAGTAAGCCCGTTAAAATTAATTTAAAAAGATTAATTTGAAGGGGCTATTTGATAATTTTGTTTTACGCAAACTCAAACCAAATTGTTTATTCAAGCCAAAGGCCAATCGTCTACACAAGGTCAATCATGTACACACAAGCCTAATCATGTACACACAAGATCAATCGTCTACACAAGGCCAATCGTCTACACAAGCTCAAAAATACAAATATTGTGGTTAGGGGGTTTCGAAGCCTGACTGACAGATCCACCCTTCTACCAACTAGACTAACACTTTAGTAATTTTTTTAAAAGTTATACTTAATGTCAAATTACATAAACTAATGTAACACAAACGTAAAGTTCGATTTACACAAGCTCTCGAGAGAATTGAGTTGTTTTCTTACAATGGAAAAATTAAAAATCTCAGACAATTAGGTTGTTTTCTGACAATGGGCAAATTACAAATCTTAGAGAATTGACTTGTTTCCGCAATTAAAAATGTGGGGCAGCTTCGAAAAACTTTATCAAAATGGTGGCAAAAAAATTTAAGTAATCTAAAATCTAATAACATAAGGGTGTGTTCGGCAAGGGGAAATCACGGGCCTCGTGGGAATTATGGAAGATGAAATTATGGGAATTATGGAATTTTTTTTAGTTCTCACACAAATAGATTATGGGAATTATGGTGAGAATTATGAGATTTTTGTGATTCTCACGGGAAGCACTGAACGCACCCTAAGTCATCTTCTTCGATGTTTGTAGCGTAGAGATAGACGAGACGTAACTGCTCGATTGCACGCAGCCGAAGATTGCTATGCCGTTAGATTTCCGGCCGGACATTGCACGCCGCCGAACTGTTTAGGTGATGTGGACTCCGTGGAGTTGAAAATCAGCAGTTTGCGTAGAGCGGTCTCTGCGTAAAGCTGAACGATCTTTGAGTCATCACGGATAATCGCAATTAGACCGCCATAGGGAGCACATGTGACCTTGTTTGCGTAAAGAGGATTGTGCATAAAGCTGGACAATCTTTTGATTCCACTGCGATCTCCATCCTCAACCGAGCCTAGACATATGGATATTGTACTTGATCGGTGATGGTGGATTCTTCGTCCGGAGGCGGCGGTGACGGAGATGGAAGACGAGAGAATTGCAATGAAGACGAGAGATTGTGGTGACAAAGTTGTTGCTAACCTTTTTTCCGGAGTGGAGATGTCGCAATGAAGAGGGAGGACAGGGTTTGCTCCGCCGACGGAAAGGATAAGCGATGGGGAAACTAAGATGGTATCAGTGGTTGTCTAAACTTTTTGCCGATTGATATTTAGGTTTAGGATGCATCGGGTTTTTGTGCATGAAGGAGACAATCTTTTTTTTGGTAGTTTATTTAGGTATTTTTCAATTACGCATTTACCTCTAAAAATATACATTTTTTACCCAGGGTTGTTAAAATTGGTCTAAACTTACAACCTTTAAATGTATATTGTCAGAGGTAAAATATATTTTTATATGGCATAACCGGTCAAGAGGGCAGAAGATTTCCGCTATAATCCACTGGTTTCATTTTCACAACAAGGTCTTTGTAATCTATTACAATCCATGGCGTAATCCGTCAAACCATCTAAATGAACTAAATTCATTTCTATTAACTTATTTAACATTAAAAAAAATCGTTTGTTTCACTTTGTTTGGTCTGATGGCCGCTTTGATTGTGTTAGCTTCTTGTGGAAGAATGTGTGATTTTATTCGTGAGAAGGAGTCGTGGACAAGTGATCTAAATCTGAAGGCTCAAAAGAAGAGTCCAAATATGAGGTTTCCAATGGTGGTCAATGGGAGTTGTACCTTGCACTGCTTCTATATTCATTATCTCGTTGTTCTTCCTCATTTTACTTGCCGGACTTTTTTTTTGGTGCTCCTCCTCCATCGGCTCGGTGTGATCGAAGATTTCTTTTGATGTCTTCTCCCTTTTTTTTTTTTATTATTTGTGTTCTCCCATGACGGTTGGTCCGTCTGATGATTATTCGGACTTTCGATCCATTAGACGGCTGGTCGTCTAGTCCATTGAACCGCTTTCCTTTATTAAAAAAATTAAAAAAAAAATATACACATTTATTAACCCCTAATATCATCCAATTTACTTTTATTTATAATATATATAAAAAAAAGTCAGGCCAATCTTTTAAAAAGAACGATATCCATACTATTCAAAGCAGCCATACTAGACCATCGAGACAACATTTCTGCAGAAAATCTAGAGAGACAAATGGCGTCTTCCGGCAACAAGATGATGACCCTGACGAGCTCCGAAGGAAAGAGCTTCCAAGTGGAAACGGCGGTGATGTTGCAGTCTCAGACGATCAAGGACCGTATCGAAACCGATTGCCAAATAGCCACCTTCTCACTCAACATCACCACCGGAATCCTGGAAAAGGTAATCGATTACTGCCAGAAACATGCCGAAACTCCCAATCCCGACGACCCGGCCTCTGAAATGAAGATCAAGGCCTGGGATGCTAACTTTGTTACAGTCGATCAGGAAACCCTGTTTGATCTCGTCCGTGTGAGTTCCTCTAAACTGTCATAGTTTTCAGACTCTCTCCAATTGTGTCCTCATCAAGTGAAATGATCTGAATAAGACTTTATGTTGTTTTACTTTCTTTTTATCTGTGATTCTGGACATGGCTTTCCTGCATTTAGTGTAGATATAATTTTGTCAAAATCCAAATTATGATTTACTAACGAAGTTGGATACTCAATGCAGGCAGCTGACTATCTGAAAATCAACAGTCTTCTGGATCTCACTTGCCAAGCTGTTCAGGAGATGGTGAAGGGCAAAAACCCAAAGGAGATCCGAAGTATATTCAACATAAGCGACACTTACAGCCGAGAAGAAGAAGAGGCGCTTCGCAGGGAGAATCCAGAGCTCTTTGAATGATCTACATACGAGAGCATAATGCAAGTACCTACAAATCGCCCTCGGCAACTCTCGTTGTAGTGAGACAATGGATTTCACAATATATTGCCATTTGTAATATAGTGTAGCATTTCCAATTGAACTGAACCATAGAAGAATCAGTTACTCAAGAATATAAATATCAAATTGAGTTTATAAAGCCCATATATATATATGTCAGATGTGGTGAGCACAGAGGACCTCAGTTACAAAAAATGGTTCAGAAGCCGTAATACTAATTCGACAGGGGAAGACAGGTGACTGTGCAAATAGAGTAATAACACGCTCCAGGTGTGCTAATGAAGTATATATCAATCTTCACTTCTCCAGTTTTAATGTTTTATGCATCTGGCTGTGCAACTGTGGTGGTAACATACCAGACAAGTCTTGTCTCTGGAACAATTCATCAATAGACATAACCATTTCATCTCCCTCTTTGCTCGACTTCTGCACTGTAAAATCATGAACAATTTCTATCAAGTCTATAAGACTACAACCCAGCGTTCTTCCACCAAAAGTCTTCCTAATTGTCTCCTTCAAAGTCAAAACGTCATCCCATCTACCTGCAGCGGCATATATATTGAAAAGCAAGGCATAACACATTATATTTTGAGGCTCTGATTGAATAAGAGACTTGGCAACTTGTTCTCCGGGTTCTACATGGCCTTTAAATCTGCACAAGCCAAGCAATGAAGCCCAAATCACCGACTCTGATGACAGATCATCATTAAACTCATCTACTTCCCTAACAATTTCTAGAGCCTCTTGTGTAAGACCGTTGCTCGCAAGGAGGTTTGCCATACACCAATAGTGTGCAAAGTTTGGCTTTACACAAAACTTATGGATCATTTGGTGAAAATAGTTTCTTCCTTTTTCCAACAGGCTTGCACGAGTACATGCACAGAGCACACCGATGAAGGTAATAGCATCAGGGTAAACTCCTACTATTCCTGTATTTTTGCCTATCTTCTCTTCCATTTCTGCAAATAAATCAAAGCCGTGTTTGGGATTGCCATGAAGGCAATATCCCAGAATCATGGAGTTCCAACAAACTAAGTTCTTTTGCGATACCCGATCAAAAATCTTCCGTGCAACCTCTACCTTTCTGCACTTATTATACATATCTATAGTAGATGTATAAATGATCAAATTCATATCCCACTTTCTCCTTACAAGAAAGCCATGAATTGACATTCCCTCTTTCAATCTTGCTGACCTACCACAAGCTGTTAGTACACTAACTATAGTCCTAGCATTACCCATAACGCCTGTCTCTTGCATCTTCCTGAAGAGCTTCAAAACAAAGCCAGGATTTTTATTTTCCAAATATCCAGTCATCATGACATTCCAAGATACCACATTCTTCACTGGCATTAGATCGAACAGATTGTGTGCATACTGCACATCTCCTACACTAAACACAGCACCAATAAACGAATGCCAGGACACCAAATTTCTCTCAGGCATTTCATCTAACACATGAGCTGCCATATCCACCATGCCAAAACAACTATACATGTGAATCAAAGAGTTTTGGATCTCAACAACATCATCAAAACCCCTCTTCACGGCTTGGCCATGACACTTTCCACCTGAACTAGCACACCCCGATTTCGCACAGCAGATCAACAAAGGCGGGAAACTAAATGAATTAGCAACAAACCCGACCTTAAGCATCTGAAAGTAAAAGATCACACCTTGGAGAGTCACGGAACTAGAAGAGTAAGCCCTGATCACAGCATTCACGCAGACCCTGTTCACGAAAACGACATTGCGAAATATAGCAAGTGTGTAATTCAAATCGCCTAACTCCGACGAGAGGTTTAGCAGCTTGGCGGCGAAGAAGGGCTTCTGCGTGTAGCCCGAAGTAATCAGTAGAGTATGAATTTCGGAGAGACGGGGAAAAGATCGGCATTTTAGAAGTGCTTCCACAATCCGCTGGGGGAGAGAAACTGTTTCTGCTTGTCGTCGAGGCAAATAACAAGAAGAAAAAGGGTAGAAAGACGATGGAGGAGGAGGAAGAGATGGAAATTGGTTTATGGGTCGGAGTATATGGCGAGTGAAGACTCTTGCCATTCATCTGTGATGTAGAAATGATGAGCTTTGAAATCAGATCGGGGTTCCGCCATTAACGCGGACAAGTCATACCAAAGCTCCTTTCTCTTTCTCTCTTCGTGTGTCAAGTTGAAACCTAATTTTGGCGTAAACATATAGATTAGGACAATGATACGACGTCGTTTCAAAATCAATTGGAAAAAAAATAAAATCTCCGTTGCCGGGAATCGAACCCGGGTCTCCTGGGTGAAAGCCAGATATCCTAACCGCTGGACGACAACGGAATTGTTGAATGAATATGTCGGGGACGTTTTATATAATATATTTAAACAAAAAAATAAATAAAAAAAACTCCGTTGCCGGGAATCGAACCCGGGTCTCCTGGGTGAAAGCCAGATATCCTAACCGCTGGACGACAACGGATTTGTTGATAATAAATCCAACTAAATGATTAAGAACTAGTCAAATATGAATTAAATGGTATGTATATTCCGTCGATTATCTTCTGCGTAAATCCAGTCTTCCCTCGTCACTTGGTTTTCTCCAGTAGGCGTTTCACCCCATCGAAACACATTAGGTCGAATTCCTTCAAAATTCTCGTAGTAGGAATCTTCCTATTAGAACAAGACTTCATTGAATCATCCGATCAAAATAAACCCCAATCAGAATTTCCCTAATCAAAACTCTTCCCAGTAGAACTCTTTCGTTTCAAAATCCCTAAAGTCATAATTCCACAGGTGGGTTGGATAAGTGTTCCATTTTGTATTTATGAATATCAAGATATTTTTGTTCTACAGGATACAAAATAGACATTTTATGTAGTTATAAACTTAGGCCTATTCTGTAATTAATAAATTCAAAACATTTGATGACTTCTAAAAGATTGAGGTTATTTTTATAAATATAAATTTGGGCCAATTTATGTAATTATTCTTTTAAGGACACATTTGTAAATTTTAAAAATATGGGTTATTACCGTAATCACTTTTCTGGATCGTCTCAGCGGCTCCTAGTTTCTCCGCCTCTTTCCTTCGTCCAAGCCATCGTCGGAGAAAAAGGCCAACGCCACCACCAAGCCACCTTCGCATTTCGTTGTTCTGGATTGGAGTCAGAAACCAAATCCCGAGTTGCAGCCTCATCGTCGTCCGCCTCCGAGCCGCCGCCGCCACCAGGAACAAGGCCACCGCCTCCTTCTTCGAGCCGAATCTACTTCACTCTTCTAGATCGTCTCAACGACTCCTTCCTTGGTTCGCTGCCTCTCTCCTTTATCCAATCCTTCACCGGAACAGGGCCACCGCCTTTTTCATTCGTCACGCCAGTAGCTGCCATCGCTGCAGGAAGCTCGTCGTTGGCCACCCTCGTTGACCGAACAACCGCTGCCAAGAACTCTCCCAGCACCCTAGATCGGGTTTCTTCATGTTTTTGGTAAATTACAAAAGGGCACATATACTTTGAAATTGCGGTAATAGCCCACATTTTTTGAGTTTGTAAACTTGCCCTTAAAAGGATAAATATAGAAATTGGCCTAGGTTTATATTTACGAAAATGACCTCAAACTATTGAAAGTGTACCAAATGTCCTGAATTTGGTGATTACAGAATATGACCTAAGTTTATAATTATAGAAAATGTCTCATGCAACAAGTCTTAGACATGAGACCTAATCAACCCGACGAGGATATCAACGAGGATCATATTATTATCAAACACTAGGGCTTCTAGCATGCCAAAGGTAGTAGGTTGTGGCGGATATGTAACAACCGGTGAAGATAATGTAGTTGTACCAAGAATCGAGAGTTAGTTCACATTAAAAAATATAGAAGAATTTACACAAATTACTATAAAATCAATGTACAATAATCAACATTCAAAAGCTAAAGAACAAGAATTTTGAAGATGCCTTAGTCGATTCATAATGAGTAGACTAAAACCTATCTATTTAATTTAATGAAAGAGAGATCTAAAAAGTGACGATGCGTGAGGCAATTCCCGAGGCAACTAGCCCTAGCAGTTTGTCTCTTGCCGCCAATCATGTGTCCACTCTCAATGAATGCTCCAATCCCGAGGCTGGTGTCGGCGAATCCTTGCCCCCTGGACAAGATGAAATGTGATCTTAATCCCCCCCCCACAAATTCATAGAGTAATGCATCTGTTCGCTCCAAATGGTGTGTGCAAGCTTTAAATTTATAACACAAGACGTTTGCTAATAACAAGGATGCGAACCCGCAGTGTACGGGTCAATCGTAGTAAAAAGCAAGAAATTTCAGGGTGTCGATCTCAGGGACTTAGTGAAACAAAGCAAGTGTAGGTTGTCTATGTAATTACTAACCACAAAAGCGATTAAAACAATCAAAGATGATAAAAAGTCAATTAAGGAAATATGCAATTCTAGGGATTAAAGCATCTAGTTGTGGTTCCAACTCAAGATCTAAAGATAAGCGGACAAAGCTGAGATTTTGCAAAGGGAAGGTGTTACTAAAGTGGAATAGATCACCGGGTAAGTCTCACTACTCACTAATCCCAAACCGTAACTCCTATTACCGGGTAAGTCTCAAGGAATTAAGGAAAAGAACTATAACCTCAAACCAACACTCCAACTAAGGGAATAGAATCAACCTTTACCGGGTTAGTCTCAGGCTAACTCACAAAGATGGAATGAAAGCACACTCAAACCCCAATAAAGGATAGACCTTTATTACCTACACTTATGATCTTGGGTAAACAAACAAAGGAATTACCGGGTAAGTCTCATCCTAGGCTTGCATTGAACCAGGAAAGGTGTAATAAGAATAGGATTTGGCAAACTCTAACACTTAACTCTCAGTTTCGGATCAGATAAGTCACCTCGGTCAAACGAATTTCACCCCGGCCGAGATGTTCATCGATTAAGTGAGATGTTCTAGGGTTAAGGATAAAGACTCGAGCTTTCAGGGTCCTACTGGAATTTAAGATTATTCTATCATTGTTTTTCCCACAACCTTCTGTCAATCACCCTAGAATCACACAAAGAAATTAGCCAATCATCATCATGAAAGCAATAATCAAATATAAGGGAAGAAGGTGAATAATTGAACATAAAAACCTTAAGAAAAAGGCTTCACTAACTGAATCAATTATCAAACAAACAAGCGTTCCTTGGATCAAAATCCAATAAGACAATCAACAAGAAGGGAATCTAAGAGAATCTTACAAAAACCCTTCACAAAAGCTATAAAAGCTATCAACTTCCTTCCTTCAACCTTCCAAAAGTGTTGGATGCTCTAAGCATGTATTTTCCGGTGATGCGCCGGTTATGATTTGTGGAAAATCCAACCCTTTATATAGGAAAACTACCCTCCAAAGATAAGATATCTTAAAAAGATATTTTCCTAATAAAATATATCTATCTCTCATAAATAAATCCCAAAATATATGATCTTCCTTCCAGAAATCCAGCCTAAAAATATAAGATCTCTCCTTCCAAAAATAAAAGATCACAACCAATAATAAAATATATCTCGCCGCGTCCAAGGTGTTCGCCTCGGTCGGGACGCTCCTCTGGATCACCTCGATCGAGATGGTACTGTAGCTGACCGATGTGGCTCTAAACTGAAAGTGAAATCTCTCAAATCTGGTTCAAAGTAAATCTTTAATCCATTTCCATGCTTCCTGGATTCTTCCTTAAGCTCATGAGTGTAGCTCCAATGACTCCTTAGCTCCTTTAGCTCAATTTTAGTCCAAAATGTGCCATTTTAGCTACGATTACAACGAAACTTGGTGTAGACCTCGATTCCCGCAAAGGTAGATGAAACAACGATATAATCACATAATATACATCCAAACATGCAGATTATTGAAGATAAAATGTCTAAACAGGTCCCAAAATATAGACTATAATTCATGCTATCAGCATCTTCGAAAAATGCTCCAGGTTGCTTTTCCAAAAGGCGAGGATGCGACCCCTCAATTACTATTGCCTCTGAAGTTTTTCAAGTACTAAATGCCCCATGGAAAAACTCGATTGTCATAAAATTTCTTGGAAGGATGATTTCTTTCGATGCTTTTGAAAAGACTATCCGACTCTTATGGAAACCGAAAGGCGGTTGATCCATTATCGATCTACCAAATAACTATTTTTGGTGAGGTTTGAATTGGAATTGGATATGCTAGATGCCCTTTCAAGTATCCCTTGAAAAATGTTTGGTCATTATCTCCTCATGCAGCAATGACATACGTCTTTTGACCGAATGACGTCGGTTATTTCGACTATAGGGGTATGGGTACAAATTTCAGGTATGCCGTTTTCAATGTATAATACAGAAGTGGTAAAGACCATTGCTTCAGTAATAGAATATCCTCTTCATAATAATGAAAAAACCCTACACCTTGACTGCGACCGGTATGTTAAAGTTTGCGTGGGTATTTATTGAACTCGGGCAATGAAGGGTTATGTGCTCCTAAATGGGAAAAGGTTGTTGTTGGAGTCTGAAAACCTACACGCCATTTGCTTTGGTTGTGACTGTGGTTGCGGATAGGCCATGGGCGAACGAAGGTAGTGGTCCTCCTGTTAACCTAATAAACAGTCAAGTTTAGGGGGACCATATGCCAATTTTAGAGGATGTTAGTCTTGGACCTTGAATGGTTGTTTCTAGGAGGAAACCACAACAGAAGAGGAGGGGACAATTAGCATATCATGACATTGGACCCCATGTTGAAAGGAGCAACATGCAAATCCTGGGAAGTTAACAATCGTTATGGGTGCGGACAAAATATTAGGGAAAGGGAAGCAAACGGTGCAACATAAACAAATTCCGGGCGCGAATTATGTGTCAAAGAATAACCATAAGAAGTGAGTATGTCAAGGGAACCTAATGACGCGTTAAGAAGCAAGGAGTTGGGACAAAGAGACCTCGACCAATGTAGTGCAACACGCTAAGAGTGTTGGATCCCTGAAGAATGTGTCCCTTAAGGTTAATTAGGTAAAAATTCTCCACAGAGTGGCTCCACCAGACATTGTCTTCGCTGCACAAGAGAAACTGTTAGAGTTGTGTTCTAAGTCGGGTCGGGACAAGGGGATTGTATGAAGATTGAGACAACTCATAATGAGAGTGTTTCCCAAGTATCTAATGTTCCTGATTCACAAATCTAAATGGTATGTTGTCTTGCCTTATTTAAGTTATTAATGATAGGTCTCTTTATGAAATTGTCGCGGAACTGTGAAACCAAATTTCCGCATGTCTACAAGGTATTTGCGTCGTAAACACAAGCCCCATTTTATTTCTTTATTTGAAACTCATTTTTCCGGTGTCACTACCTCAACAATATATAACCGGCTGGGTTTTGACTCGATTAAGAGAGTGGAGGCTTTAGGGCATAGTGATGGGATATGGTTGTTGTAGGATAGTACGGCATGCCCACTACGAGTGGTTGTAAATAATTGATAATATATCCATGATGTCATTGGGGAGCTAGGGGCTCTCCGGCTTCCATTTAATTACCATCTATATTTATCCCGACCCTCAACGTCGGAAAAATATTTGGGAGGTGTTGTCTAGTCTAGTGAGCTCCATAATGGACCCAATTGTCATGGGAAGGGACTTTAATGTCATCAAGGGGTTGGAAGAGTGGCAAGATGGATCGAATAGCCTATCAAGGGATTCTATTGCTTTTGGTGATTGAATTAATAATACCTAACATGTGCTTCCAAGGCTTATGTGGGCTCGAGAAGGGGATGCCAATACGAGGATATCGAAAAGACTGGATCTTGTCTTCATGTCTACGGGGAGCATATTGAGGTTGCTAGAAGCGTTTATGAGGCACCTTCCTTGACTGTCTTCTGACCATAATCCGTTGTTATTATCCTTTGAAAGAAATGTTGCTCGTGATCATAGAAGGAGAACGTTTAGATTTCAAGCCGCTTAATTCTCTCATCCGGAATTTTCCCAATTAATTGAGAAGACTTGGGATGGTCTTACTCACCTCCATGGAGCTCTACAAAAAATGCACATGGTGTTGAGGAAGTGGAACAATGAGGTCTTCGGTAATATACATGTGAGGAAAGAGGCTTTGATAGACAACTTGAGGAGATTAGTAATTGTCTATCCCAAACAGTTAACGGTCCTTTGCTGTTGTAAGAGACTCAAGCTAAGAAACAACTAGAGATCATTTTAGAATAGGAGGAAACGCTCTGGTGTCAGAAATCAAGGTATAGTTGACTAGTTTACAGGAATAAGAATACTACACTCTTTCACTTGTCAAATGTTGTGCGAAGGCAAGGCAACCAAATGATGTTTTGAAAGTAGACAACGGTATTTGGTGTTTACATAAGGATGCTCTGGAAGCGCATGCATCAAAGTTCTTTCGGAATCTATATGGGCCTCCTAATCTCCCTAACCTTGGTGTAATCCTGATGGGTGGATTTCTCATACTTGTACTGTCACAACTTAATGTACTTGATTGAAATTGTGATGAGATGGATGTTTTGGCAGCAATTAAGGAGATGGGACCGTTGAAGGCACTGGGTCTATATGGGTTTCAACCCATTTATTTATCAACAATTTTGGTCCATGGTTGTATCTTCCTTGATGGATTTTGTTAAAACGTTTTCACTTAATGGTTCTCTACCCTCTTCATCAAATGAGACCTTTTTTGTTTTGATTGGAAAGGTGGCCAGACTAAAAGTTATTAATCAATTCCGACATATTAGACTTTGTAATGAATGTTACAAAGTGATTAATAAGATCCTTGTTGCCCAAATCAAAGGTGTAATGAATCATCTTGTATCCTCGATACAGTCCAACTTTATCCCGGGTAGGTTGATATCATATAACATTATTATTGTTCATGAAGTTATTCATTCTATGAAGAGGAAGAAAGGCCATAAGGGTTGGATTATATTAAAGTTAGACCTTGAGAAAACATACGATATGCTATATTACGAGTTTGTTATTAAACACTTCAAGACATTGACCTTATACTCTTGTGGGTTAAATGTATATCTACTTGCTTATCTACCGCTTCAATGAAGGTTCTTTAGAATGGTGAGGCTATGGAAGCTTTTCCCATGAGAAGAGGGATAAGGCAGGGGGATCCGATGTCACCTTATTTCTTTGTGCTATGCTTGGAGAGATTGAGTCATATGATTGACATAGTAATTAAGGAGGGAGTTTGGAAGACGATGAGAGTCTCTAGGGAAGGTCCAAAGATTTGTCACATTCTTTTTGCGGATGATATTCACCTGTTCACGAAAGCATCGGTGTCTCAGTTGAATATTGTTATGAAGATTTTGGAGGATTTTTGTGGGGCGTCTGATCAAATGATTAGCCTCTCGAAGCCCCGGCTGTTGTTTTGAACGATGTCCAAGGAGAACTAGAAAATGTCCTTAGTGTGTTATGTGGTGTACCTTCTACTCGACACCTTGAAAAATATCTAGGCATCCCATTGTTCCATGATAAGGTCACAAGCTCTACTTTTAATCCGTTTATTGATAGAGTGGTTAGTAGACTTGCAGGGTGGAAGACTCATACCCTAAACATTTCATGGAGAACGACACTGGTTAAATCTATATTGTGTGCATTGCCTATTTATTACATGAATATTATCCTCCTTCCTAAAAGTGTCTCGAGTGAACTTGACAGGGTATGCATGAACTTTTTTTATGGGGAAGTGAATCAAGTAATTGGAAGAATCATTTACTAAGTTGGGATAAGGTTTGTTAAGACAAGGGGTTGGTGGCTTGGGTATTAGGAAGGCAGCCGATTCTAACTTGGTAATGTTAAGCAAGTTAGGATGGCGTTTAATTATGAACAAAGATCATATGAGGGCAAACGTTCTGACCTCGGGTGTTAGTTTGCAGAGGGGGAAGTCTTTCACCTGGCGTGGTCTTGTGTATGCTTATAACAAGTTATTGCTCCAATGGGGGGTGGAGTGTGAAAAATGGGCGCAATGCTCTATTTTGGATGGATTGCTGGATTGGCGAGGAACCTCTTGGGCTGCTATGTCACATACCTCTTACTCAAGTGGATCACACTCTACATGTTAGGGATGTTTGGTTGGAATTAGGAGGATGGAACTGGGGTTATCTGTCTAGCTGGATTAATAATGCAGTCTTTCTTAAATTGATTGCAACTTCAATATTAACTTTGTCCGGTGCGGAGGATACAGTAAGGTGGCTAGGATTTAAGAATGGGATGTTTATAACCTTCTCGCATTTAGTTTCATCCGGTAAGGTAGAGTTTGGCCTCAAGTGCAGGAAGATCTGTTTACACAATTTTGGTGGATGTATGTTATTGAACGGATTCGTTATTTTATGTGGCTTCTTGATTGGGGAGTTCCTCTGACCAATTCTGAGAGGTGCAGACGACACATGGCGGTGGAGTCGTCTTGTTACTGTTGTCCAAACTCAGAGAAGACACTACTCCATCTACCCATGGATTGTCCGATGGCGAGTCAAATCTAGATGAAGTAGTGCCAAGTCGCCACATACAAGGTTCTTCAATTTGGGTTGTGAGGATTGGTTGTACATCAATGTAAGTATGAGTAGGATCTAGTATTTAGAAAGTCAATAGAATGCTAAGTTTGCATGTATGGTTTGCTGGATGCGGAAATGGCGGAATGCTAGGGTGTTTACCGGGAAGGAGTTGATTCGGATTAAACTAACGTTCATGGAGGATAGATTTAATGAGTATATTGCTGCTACAGGGAGACATCTAAATTAGGGCTTGAAATCTAAGACGAAGCGTTTGGTGTGCTGGTGCTAGCCGAATAAGTGATGGGTTTAAGTGAATTCGGACGATGCCTCGAGAGGGCAAGAATACCGGGGTTCAGATGGAGCGGTGATAAGGAATTATAATGGAGATTGGGTTAAAGGTGCAACGGTAAATCTTGGATGTGCAGTGGCCCAAGCAGCGGAATTGTGGGGTACGTGTTATTTATGGACTGGAGCTTGCATGAGATTGTGGCTTTTGTCGGATTTGCTTGGAAGTAGATTCTTTATTGGTGCTTGATGTTATTAATAAAGGGTTTGTCCGTCTCATCCCCTATCTGGTCAGGTGATTCGTTGCAAAGCTTCCTCACCTAGAATTGGATTGTTAGTCTTGGTCATATTTTTCTGGAAGGTAATAGGGTAGCGGATTCACTTTCTAATTTTGCTTTCTCTCGTGACATTGAGGTCCATAGGTTGGGGGTTTCTTCTAATTGCATTTATGTTATTTTGTTGGATGATCTTTGGGGTTAGTCTCCCTCATATGTCTCGTTTGTAAGCTTTTTGTACTTTAATGAAACGATTTAGCGTGGGATAGTTTACTACTTTCAACCCAAAAAAAAAGACTAGGCTAAGGTACAACCCTTATGACAAGTCCAATTTCAAGAGCATCATCGGAAGATTTGCTCCAAGTGGGCTTCTTCGATCTCTAGACCATTCTGCAACCATTAGACTGAATTTCCCACTTAAAATGGGAAATTGATAAGTAAGAAAATAAAAAAGTTAGTAGTAAAATGGAAAATCGGTAAGTAAGAAAATAAAAAATCTAGTTACGCAATACTCGATTTACTGAATACCAATATAAAAAAAATTCTCTATATGAATTAGAAAATAATTATCAAAGTTATTTGGGCTAATTTGAAAACTAGACTTTTTTAAGTTATGGTTATAGTAACTATGCTTTTTTTATTTTTGATTAAGTAACTAAGCCCCTTTTTTTTAACCGTTCAACCCTAATCTCTTTACTCTCCTCTCCCCTTCCCTCTCTGGTAGCCGTTTAATCGTTCGCTTCCCTCTGTCGTTCGCTTCCCTCTCTATAGTCCGCAAATTGCTGAAGGAGGCTATGGATCTCCATTCCTCTCCGATTCATCTCCATGTATCATTGCCACATAAATTTTCTTTGTCCTCTTCATTTCTTCCTCTTCATGGAGAACCAGAGCGACATTGGCCTGTTGGAGCCCTAGAACGACGAACCAGATTAGGGCGAGGGTGGATGGCGACCACTCGTCGAAGAGAAGTAGCAGTAGTGAGTGGAGGGAGACGATCGATTGCTAGATCTAGATACTATCCAATCCTCTCCTATCCGACTCGAGGCTCAACCGGCTTCTCACCAATTTGGTCGTTAGAGATCTACATATGTCATATTTGGTTGATTTTGTGTTCTTCTACTTCTGGTACTATAGTTAATTTGTGGATCTTCGTCACCTTCAAATCTAAGCTTTGGCGATGAAGGAGTGGTATCAACTGACCATGAAGGCAAACAAGATAAGATTATATTTGGTGATTTAATCCTAGGAACAACATTCTGGATATTACAATTCAGTTTTATTTTTGTCTTGTTTATCTTTTTAATTAGGTTCTTGATAATATATGTTTCATTGAGGCAAGCAACGAAACGGGTAGAACTGATTTAGTTTTGTTTTTGTTGCTTCAATTGGCGATAAATGATTCATGGTTTCTGCAAGATGCAGCCCCACCTCCAGGTTGAATGATGCTTAATGCTTACCTCTATGTATTTCACTTTGCTTCTTTACTTACAGCAAATTCTGGTTTTGATTGCAATTTCTCAGGTGGCATATCATACATGGCAACGCAGGCTCCAAGCTCTCAGTTACCGTAATCCTTCTTTCTTCGAAATGCTTTAGCTGATCTAGTTTTTTCTGACTTTCTTTTTGCTTATGTTGTAATTATGATAGACGATAAGTCCTATTTCTCTAATCCACCAATATTTTTTTTCAAGAAACCACCTCTTTTTTGATTTTTGTAAATCAAAATCACACCCTTTTATTGATAAGACTGTTAATAAAATCTGACTGTTTTTCCTCAAATAGTCACTAGATACTCTAACCAAAGAAAGGGCAATTGTCAACTTTGGTTCCCTAATGTTGATGGTGAAAATGACAGTGCTTGACTTCCATCTTCTCACTTTGCTTCCATTGTGTGTCTATTTCTCACTTTGCTTCCAAAGTGCTTACTTCAAAGGTAATTTTATGTACTCGCTTACCATATTTTGTGGTTTCTGCAGGAATGTCCAAGCACACGGGCCTGTTGCTTCAATTGGCGGAAACCCGTTTGCATAGATCAAGGGTAAATCAGTTCTTCTCGTTTCTACCCGTTTCTAAATGAATCTGCACAGATAGTTCTCAACTTAGCCAATCGAGCTTTGTTGTAGTGCGTTTCATGGATCTGTACTCGGCCTCAGCAGAAGAAATCTGCACAAATAGTTCCTGAATTTTTTGGGCTTTTAGTTTGATTTTTTTCCTGAATTTTTTGGGCTTTTAGTTTGATTTTTTTCGTTCTAGTTTGCATGGTGGAGTGCAGGATATGTTGAACATGATATGTATTACAATTTGGCAGCCAAGAATTCTACCTCAAATCAAATTCTTATAGAAAGGTTCTTAGATTTACATAACAGTACTGTAAACGTAAACGTAATGTTGTTCAACATACTTAATGACCATTTCTGGTTCTGGTATGAAATTCATATGAAAAAAATCTGGTGTAATTTTATGGTCCTGCTGATCTGGTATGAAATTTATATATGTTTGGTACATTGATCAAATATTCTGGTATGAGTTTCTGGTATGAATTTTTTTACCAGAAACTCATACCAGAATATTATAAAAAAAAGATAAAATGAAAAATCTGGTATAAACTTCTGGTACGAAAAAATTTCTGGTACGAAAAAAATTTCTGGTATGAAAAAATTTTTGGTATGAAAAAATTATTGTATGAAAATTTCTGGTATGAAAAAATTCTGAATTTCTGGTATGAAAAATTCTGGTATGAAAATTTCTGGTATGCAAAAATTATGGTATGAAAATTTCTGGTATGAAAAAATTCTGAATTTCTGGTATGAAAACTTTCCGGTATGAGAAATTAAAAAAAAATAAAGAAATTAAAAAAGTCAAAAAAAATAAAAGAAACTAAAAAAATAAATTCAGTAAATAAAATTTAAAACTTACAGTTATATAAAAATAAGAAACATCAATTATTATTATTTATTTAAAATAGAAGGGTTAATTATTTTTACCTACCATTAAATGAAAGTAGTAAAAAATTATGGGGTACATTTACTAAATCATATTCTCAAAAAAGCCTAGTATATCAAATTCTCCCAAGTTATTTTAGGTCAGCAGGCAATTGACGGAGAATTTTTGCACCGTCGGCATCTGATTGCGCAACTCTTTCTACTTAATATTCCTCTATTTCTCCTTTAACCGTTCTTACTCTTCTCTTTCTCTCTCTTTACTCCTCACCAAGAGTGTACTAGCTCCATTGTTATGTGTTATACTTACGGGAAACTTCTTGACCTAATTATCCCCGCCATTATCTTCTTGAAGGTAAATTACATATTTTGCCAAAAAATTTTATATAAATTTCATAACAAGTTGAAAATTGGAGTAACTCATGATATTTATTATATTTTAGGCAAGAGTCTCTAGACTCCATTTTTCTTTTTAATGATTACTAGGGGTTGGGCACAAATCCTGCAAAATCCGGTTCTGTTCCGGTCGTGTCCCGATCCCGGCGGGATTTCATGTCAATAGCTATCCCATTCCGAACCTGTCCCACAAAAAATATTCGAGATGGGATACGGACCTTAATTTCTTCATCATGCTAGGCTCATCCATATACTAATAAGTAAATGAAATCTGTAAACACAAATCATTAGTTACATAATTAAGTAAATTAAATTAAACATTCCTAAATTGACAAATAGATTGGAGTTTGCTGGATATTGACATGTCATCAATTGCCATACTTCTCAAGTCTTCATTCATTGCTCTCTTGCTTCATATATACACGACTTGCGAGCTTGTTCTAAAGTCACAAACTGCTTTTCTTCTTCGATTATTCATTTCTTCAACCCTAGTCTTGCAACACGACTGTCAACTTCTCAACTCTTTTATATTTTTCACTTGTACAAAACTAGAACACCACTTTCTAAGTAAAAAATTTTTTTGTCCATATACGGCTACAAAAATTAGAGGAAAGGTGGCATCCGTTACTAACGGAGCGATAAATGTGTAATTCTATTTTGGGCTTTATTTTGAATGTTTAAACAAAAGTCGATTATGGTTTGAAGAGATTATGCAACAAATTAGTATTTATTATTGAAAAATGAGAAGATTGAAATAGTTTTACACAACCGCTATTTAAATAGTAATTACACAAGCAATTTTGAAAAAATCCATATGAAGAACTTATTATCATTTACCTAAGGCAATGACACAAGCAATTTCGAAATATTAATTACAAAAGCAATTACACAAGTAGTTTCGAAAAAACTCGTAGCAAGTACACAAACAATTTCGAAATAGTACAAATTTTCATAGGAAGAATGTGTATTAATAGATTGTATTAACATCCTTTCAAAAAAAATTGTGTATTAACATGTATTACCTTGTGTGTTAACATTATGTATTAAGTATAATTTATAACTATTGTGTATTTTGGATGTTGTGTATAAACATTATGTATTAAGTATAATTTAAAATCATTGCGTATTTTGGATTTTGTGTATTAACGTTGTGAATTAACATTGTGTATTAATATTAAGTAGTAAATGTAATTTAAAAAAAACAAACAACAAAATAGTGAACTGATAAAAGGGTGGACCGGTCAGCAAGGGTTCGAAACCCCGAACTACAAGATTGATATTTTGGACAATGAACTTGTGTAATTCGTTTGAGCTTGACCTTGTGTAAGATTCATTCATAAAAAACGCAAAATTTTGTCTCGATACCGTCCCATTGTAACATCTCAGTCATTAATGTTTTTAACACATTTTTAAATACTATTATTCATTAAACAATCAAAAGGGAAACTTGGATTTTCCCCCGAAATAATAAGACATTGAAAATATTTTCTAAGATTAGGTACGGAATAAAACATATTCCGAGTGTAGAAAGGCTTTTCGGGTCGGAGTAGACCCGCCGTTTCAAACTACGGGTTGACATGAATAACCTGCATTTTCAAACTGGGAGTTTCTATATATATATTTTCTAATTAGAAACTCATCGTTTCAAACTGGGGGTTTCCGCTGACCCATATACTTGCTACGACCGAGATACTAATTTAATAAAATAAAAATAAATAAAAACATGCAGTTTATATATAAACTCGCAGTTTGAAACTGCGACTTAACCCGCTGTTTCGAAGAACGGGTTTACTCCGACCCGAAAAGTCTTTCTATACTCGGAATATGTTTTATTCCGTACCTAATCTTAGAAAATATTTTTAATTTCTTATTATTTCGGGAAAAAAAATCCAGGAAACTCATCTCACATCTTACCATACAAAACGGTGAGAAAATCAAATTTGTATGTCGAGTTTAAATTAATTTGGTTTTATAAACCTTATTTTTTTTAAATTTTTAATAAATTGGAATATGATATTTTCTACATAATTAAACATTTATTTGAATATAAGATTCTCAAAACTAAGATATCTTAAGACTGTTTGACCAAATTTTTTCTATAATATTTTATACAAAACCGTTGCCTTACTTAAATATGTACATATTTGAATAAACATAATTGTGGTAATCAAAAGCACTGTAATCCAAAGTCTCATCATCAGGATTCTCTAATCTTCACAAGAACCAAAAACGCCATTGCTGAAACTTAAATGCTCAGTCAGATCGGTATATATGTTCTGTAACCACAAAGGTGTGCCAGCGTTTCATTACCTTTGAAAATTAGATCATCAAAGAATGGCCAAAAGCTGAAGAACAAGCAAGAAGAGAGGCAATGCCCAGTGCTTGAAATTAGATGCCGCACTTGAATTCTCAGAATTTTTCTCATTAAAAGTCGGAAGGAGTTTCGTCTTGGTTTCGAAAGCGTAATCACCTACAGATTCATAAGACTGATTAGGAAGCGACAGATCCACAAGTGATATGAACATATGAAACACTCACAGTCAGATTCCTTCCAGCCCATCACCAACTTCTCACGATCAAACACAATTCGGTATCCAGTCATGAAATTTTCTGCATCATTATGATTACGTTAATCATATTCAGATGATAAATTTGAGATTATACATTCAAACTTACCTCCAATGATACTTATTGTTTCTTCTTTCATGATTGCCAAGCAGTATACGCAACTCTGTATATAGATCGAGCTATTCAAATCAGCCATGGAATCAACTTATAGTGTTATAATGTATATTCCTAATTATTACCTCATCACTCGCCATCACCAACAGCAATGGACTGATAACATTGTATTTGGCTCCGCCTTTCATTGTTAGATTAATTGAAGGAATGTTGATGCTACCTACACTGCAGGAGCTGTGGCAAATATACCCGATTGAAGAGATGAAACAACCTTAAGTTAGCTCAAAATCTATGTACATACCTCATTTCATAGCAGAACTCGAATGGTAGGCGAGGATCTGTGAATCTTTTTTCTTTCACCTGAGAATTGAACTGCCAAGGACAGAAATCTTAGATTAGAGCTTACTTAAGGGTCTATTCGGTGAAGCTATATTTTCGAGTTGTTTAAGCTTTTTGAGTAGATTAATTTTTAGTAGAGTTTCAAACAGCTTTGTAAATTACGAAAATCTAATAAGAAATCTAATAGTTGTTTGGTAAAGGTAGATTTGTCTATATATTTTTGTGGTGAATTTACAAAAAAGATAAGTTAAAAATAAATCAACAAATTACCCTATAAATAGATTGGAAGGGTATTTTTGACCAAAATTATTGAAATCCAATAAAAAAAAAAGTTTTTCATAAAGGTTTCAAAAATCTCGTGAAAAACTACCAAAAATTCTACTAAAACTCTAATCTTTACAAAATCTCCTCACGTCAAACGCCTATTAGCATTCAAAATATTCAAAACTCTCCAATAATCTAACGAAAAAACCCTATCGAACAGGCCCTTAGTTGCCATAGTTTCCTAGTCTTTATGTCATATATACTCACTGCTTTGGTTATGACAGTATAAGTCGGGTCAGTGAAGTATGTGAACGAAGTTCCGGTGTCAAAGAGAACTTCGGCTTCCAGAGTAGAAGAATTGTTGCCAACAACTATTTGAGTTATGCCTACAAAGTAGGAGCGACTGATAACATGTAAAGTTGTAAGTTTACTGCAAGCTGAATTTTGCTTCAAAAAAAGTTGAGAGCTTTATTTGAACAAAACTTAACTGTAGTTGGAAAACAAATGGTGTTTCAGATTGATCTGAGCTGCCTTTATCTCCAAAGCTTATTCTACCAATTCCACCGCGAGCAAAACACAATGAGAAAGAGTTTGCGGTCACGTTTTGTCTTGCTAAGGTACTTGGAACCGAAATCTGATCCAAACCCAACCCGATCAGACCATTAGGAGCCCCGCCTTTTAGAAGTTTACCGGTCTGTCTCTGACCACAACTGCAATCAAATCTTTGTTAGTAAAATAAGGCGTGGAAATGCACATACAAACGCACGAGGTTCCATCCTGACAATAGGAGCAGTAGTATAGATATTTATATGGTAGTTGTGTTATCGATGTGGGACACTTTTCTTTCTTTTTCCTACATCTCAACGAAGGCTTTTTCCGGATCAAGTAATCGGATAAATGTTGACATACCCGAAGACGACAGTTGCATCTACAGCCATGGAAGGATAGGAGTCAGTAGTGAGATGCATTACGTCCTCAACCAAGTAACCAGAAGAGGTGGTGTTAGCTGACATGTACACTACTTGATACGGGCATTGATAAGGTACTTGGCAAGATACACGATGATCACATAAAGGGCTCGAGCAGGGGACTCTTTTTGAAGTTGAAGATGCGTTTAACTCATAGGTATTGTACTTGATCTGATCAGAATCGGGCAAAATGAAACAGCAAGAACAATAAATTCTCAGGAGACAAGACAAAAGATGAAGGTAAGGAAAAGCGTTGGATAAATGTACGAGCAATCTCTAATAGTCATCACAACTACGCATTTAGCGTGCGTAGTTGATAGGTCTTCAACTACGCATATATAATGCGTAGTTGGAGTACCTGAAAAAAATGGCGCTTTAGAGATTTTAACCGGTAGGTTTAGAAATTACGAACAAAAAATGTACCACGCCCAAGCTAGTTTGGATGCTCGTAACGCAGCTAAGGCAGTCGCACGGGATCCAAAAGTTGTCGCTTCCGGTGTCTAGTGCTACTAGAAAATCCAACCCTGGTGTCCCTATGGAAACGTTTGCATAATACAAGCTGGAGATCAACCAATCAAAATTTCAAAATCAACCCATCATCAGATTACCCTTACTGATATCGTAATTGAGATTTGAATTTATGATCAACGTAGTAAATCAAACCAAAAAAAAGGAAGAATCTTGACTTGACAGAGAGAGATCATACAATCCGAAATGAGGGTAGTTATAAGTTGTGTTGCCGGCGACAAAGGTGAGCGGAGTCTCATAGACTGTAGTTAGACTGTTAGACGGAGTCATAGGATATTTTCTGTTTGTTATAACTGCACATATCTTTCATATCTTTAGCATATCTTTAGCATATCTTTTATCTCTGTAAATCTATAAATGATGCCAGAAGATGAATATACAGGACAGATTTCTCAGCCATACTAAATCTCACATGGTATCAGGCCTTTGATCCTTTTTAACCATTCTACTTTCTTTCTCGATCCTACCCACCCATCCCAACACCATGACTGAAGCTCTAACTCCTGCTTCTCCATATTACTTACATCCCTCCGATCATCCCGGTCTTACTATCTGTGCAGTTCTACTCAAAGGCGAATCTAATTATCGCGAATGGGCCACTGCTATGACCTGCGCTTTCTCTGCAAAACGCAAATTAGGGTTCCTAACAGGCACCATCAAAGAACCAGCAGAAACAGATGCTAATCACACCTACTGGATTAGCGTCAATTCAATGCTGACTGGTTGGATAGCGGCGTGCATGGAACCAGATGTTCGAACAGCAATCACATATTTCCCAGCAGTTAAGGACTTATGGGATGACCTCAAGCAACTCTATGACACTGGTAATGGACCACGTCTGATGCAACTCAGGGCTGAACTATCTCGTTGTATCCAAGACAGTGATCAGGTATCATCATACTTTTCTCGAATGAAAAAACTCTGGGACGAGATAGCTTCACATAAAACTAATGTCTGTCAATGTGCTTGCACCTGCGGTCTCGCTGAGAAAGGGAAGGAAGAACATCGGGTCCATCAATTTTTGATCGGACTCAACGATGATGCTTATGCATCATTGCGATCTGTAATTGTGGCTCAGGACCCTCTCCCAAATCTGAACCGGGTATTCTCTCTCACTGTTCAAGAGGAACGTCTCAAGACTATTGCCCGCGCCCGGGAACCATCCGTTGATGCTGTTGCTTTTGCTGCTTCCCGACAATCGTCTACACCTCGACAAGGTGCACCTCGTATTGACAAAAGTAAGCAATATTGTAAGCATTGCTCTAAATCAGGCCATGACACAAGTTCATGCTTTAAGATTATCGGCTATCCAGAGTGGTGGAATAACGGTCGCGGGGTGACTGATTCCAAAACCGGTGCTGCACCGCGCAAACCTAGTCTCTCTACACCCGCACCATCGTCCCAAACTCCCGCTGTTGCTAATCAAGTGTCACTATTAGGCACTCCAGCTTTCTCGACTGACAAATCCACACTCACTCCGGCAATTTCTGAGGATCAGTGGACGTATCTCATCAATACGTTCAAAAACTACCAATCTCATTCTCGTAATGACACCGCTGCAGGTATAACTACACCTTGGATTTTAGACTCAGGGGCCTCCTTTCATATGACGGGTTCTCGTCAGTTGTTATCTGACTTCCATCGAGTAGCACCTAGACAAGTAAAATTGCCCGATGCTACTATCGTTCAAAGCATGCATGCAGGAACTGTAGCTCTCACCTCTACATATATATTGCGTGATGTCCTCTTCGTCCCGGGCCTCCACTGCAATTTAATATCAGTCAATCAGCTTACCATTGATTTACAGTGTCTTGTATTTTTTACTAAACGATTATGTGTGATACAGGACCAAGCTTTGAAGACGGTGATTGGAGCGGGTGAAGTCCGAGACGGGGTTTACTGGCTTCGTTGGATGACACTACATAATCCGGCCAGCACAACCCTCCTCAATATTGTTACATCACCACAACTACTCCACCAACGCTTTGGTCATCCTTCACATAAACTAGATGAGTTTTCCGTTTTTAATAAAGCTACTAATGTCCCTTGTGACATTTGTTTTCGCGCCAAACAGCCGCGCTCTTCTTTTCCAAAAAGCACATCGCATGCATCTTGTTTGTTTGATTTAGTTCATATTGATATATGGGGATCTTATCGTGTTTTATCTACCTCCGGGGCTTCTTATTTTCTCACATAGACGGCGGCCATGAATGCGATCGCGTTCTTCCATGGTGGCAAAGTAGTCAACGGTGTCTTTCTCCGGTAGGAGCTCATTGTCGCCGGACGGGAAGATTGACCGAACCGGGTCCGAGAATCTGTGGTGGATACTAAACCCGAATGACGAGTCACCCGCTTTGCAGCTCCATGGGGCCCAACCAAGAAACAGGAATGTCAATAGAAGGCCAACACGTGGCCTGCTGCGGCTAGCGTTGCAGTTAGTACTAGTAGCAGGAGCCATTGAAATGGAGGAAATTAAAGAGCTTCTTGATCAAATTTGAAATCCAGAGGTTAAAATTCGGCTGAAGTTGAACGTGCCGAAAGACAATTGGAGCAGGGGTGGGCAGGAGCAACTACAAATCTTCTACAACTATAAACAATAAAATAAGAGAGAAGAATACGTAGTTTATGCGATGCATGTCGTGTTTATTTTTTTAATAATTAAAATATAATTTAGGATTGATTTTCCATCTAATTAACCATTCTACATTCCAATCAATCATAACTTTGCAAAAAACATTATGAAAATGACCCTTTTTATTTTTTTTATGCTGTCCTAAATGAGAGAAGCCATGAGCTCTGAAAATTATTTCCTAGTTTATACATATCTAGATTAACAAAAAAAAAACTACAGTTGGGCCTGAGATGAAAATCGTCGGTGACTAAAGATCTCGTCGGCATAAGGGGCAAGAAGCGTGCCTCAGCAGCCATTTGTCGATGCAGGCGCTATGAAACATGTGATGACAATGAGGCAACCGTCGAACTGCTTCTCTGTATTGAAAATCCTGCAAGCATACAGAGCAAGATAGTTTCTCCCCTGAGGAATCAAGAGTATCTTCATCTTTTGCGATTTTGATTATTGGTATCATCTCTAGCAAGTCTCTTGATAAGCCCTTACACCCACCAATGTCGAAAATGCTGCTAAATTCGTCATATCCGGATTCAACTCCACTCATCTGATTATTTACCATATACGAACGGTTCAGCAAAATGTAACTTGTTAAAAAATCAATTGACAACATTTGATTTATGTACCTGGGTTTGCACAGCACTTAGTATAGCTGGACCCATCCGCTCTCGGACCAGTCTCCCGCTCAGAAGGCTGATTATGACATCAATCTGTACAATTTGAAACACGATTACCTTCAGGAAAAAGAAAAAAGAAGATACAGGCAACTTAACTGTTACTAGTGATATTAAGTTACCAAGTAAAGGAGACACTTGATGGTGGATTTGTTTGCTTTCCAAAGAAGAACAAAAGATTCAAAGACGTCAAGTGAAAACAGAGCTCCAGATACAGCTCCAATGGCAGCTCCTCTGAGAAACCCACTTTCCGTCTCTTGCCCAATCAAAGCGCCAGAGACGAATCCAAGCATAGTTCCAACTGTATGAAACAAAGACAAAATCACGATACAGAACAAAAATTACAGTAAAACCCAGAAAGAAGAAGAAAACTAATGACAGACGAACCCAATGCGAAGCAACAGGTGAAAACGACGGAAAAGAGGTAAGCGAGGATTGAAGAGACTGTGAAATTGCGATTCTCATTGACCCAATGAACCAATTTGGAGAAGAGCTTCATCGTTATGCAGTTGAAATTCAGTGGAAGAATTGATTATAAAGGGAGATTTGTAGTTAGTTACTTAGTCAGAGGGTAATCTTAGTCGTTAAGAGAAAGCATTTGTGGAGTGTCTGGAATAATATTGGTTGTTGATGGAGATGGAGAGGAATGAGCCAAGTGTACCAACTCGCATTTATAGCGCCTCTGACTTGTCTTCTTCCTCTGTATAAGCCATCAACAAAGAAAATTACGTTACTTCATAGTTTTTTATTATAAATAATACGAGTGAGTTACCAAATTTACCTGTATTTGAAATTTTCAGATATTTTTATAATATTAAGAATATAAAATTACTACACTTCTCCTAATTTTACTGTGTATGGATCAATTTAGAGAAGAATATAAGAAAAAAAACTAGAAATGGTACAAGTAATGATATTTAATCCTAGTAATTATTATAGTTCTTCCCGATAATATTCTCTTATAAAATTTTTCCTCAAAATCGAATAATCTTTTTCAAAATTCATTTAGATTATGTGTGAATTGTGAAGTTTTTTACCGTGTTAGTTTTTGTAAGTTTACTTAGGTTTATTCGAACTGAGCTTTGATATTTTTAGATTCGGCTCGTTTAAAAATGTGTTCATAGACGACTTGTTTAAAAAGTCAACAAGCCTGAGTTGTTCGGCTAATATAACAACTTTACACTCTTATTTTTGTCGAACGAGCCAAGCTTTAGTATGTTCATGTTCAACTCATTTATAAACAAACCGAGTTAAATCCGGATCCAAATTTTATTAAGCTTAAGGAAGTGTTCGCATTTGGCCATTTTAGAAAGTGAACGAGCTTTAACCGACCGAGTAACTCGGATTCCTGATTCCAACCCAAATAAATAGTATCATATTTAATGATATATGTGTGAATGTTAATAATGTAAATATATACTATTTTTTACACTACATCTAATAAAAATGAAGACTAACGAATTACTTAAAGATTGAACACTAAACAATCGTCAACCCAAATAAATAGTTATATATCTCTTCTACCAAATATATTTTTTTCTAATTAAACAAATTATATAGTTTTCAAGCATTTTCCGGTTACATTACATCTTGAATGAAATATTCGTATTATAGTTATACAAAAAATTGTCAAAAACATTTTTTCCTACAAAATAATTATATAATTTAAATTAATTGATGGGCAATAAATTTTTTTT
>BSUD01000006.1:8337198-8362799 GCA_033239045.1 Fagopyrum esculentum | reverse complement strand
ATATATATATATAATAGAAATATATAAATGTAGTTTTAAATTTAAAATGATTTTATGTTGGAATGGGATACCCACCTTTAATTTATGGAATCAACTTCCTCTATAGAGTTGGAATGAGTCATTCCATGGAATCATTCTCATTCTGATTCCAAGTCTTACCAAATACGAGATATTGAAATGACTCATTCCGATACCAATTCCTGATTCCATGAGAATCGTATCAAACGAGCCCTAATAGCTTTAAGTGTATATTCATGTAAGTTTCCATGCGTATTTTTGGTCGTGGATTATTCCGTGTAATTGTTTGTATGTTAGTTTGTGTGAATTTTATTGAGTAATTATGTGTAATTCTTTGGTGTGTACATGTTAGTTTGTGTATGTTTTTGTTCGAAAGTTTTTATATGTGATTTTGTTCGTGTGTTCTTTTTTTCTGTAATTTGTGATATGCTCCATATTATTTTGTAAAAGTGGTTGGGTTAGTTTTGTAAGCTTTTGTTCGTGTAAGTTTCTATTTGTTTTTGTGTTATTTTGTGGTGTTTAATTTTGTGCAAGCATTTGTGTCTCATACCCGATTTAGTTCAAGTTCATGAAAATATAAAAAGAATCATAAAATACAACTTATTCATTTGATAATAGGGCAAAAGAGAGAGTCTTCTTGGACAATCAACTAACATCCGAAACTCCAAATTTGTATAATTTTATTTATTTATTATAACCAATTAACATATTTACTTGAATTTATTTATTTATATATTTTAATCATCCCAAAACTATATATCAAATGATTCAAATGTATTGCAATAACTACTCATGGCTAAATATAATTTCATAAGTTATAACTTTAAAATAACATATTTAATCCAATTTTTGATCTCATATGTTTGTTGTTATGTTATTTCATCTTTCTTAAGTTTAGATTATATATTTTATAATTAAATTATATTATATTTTCTATCATGTATTATGATATTAGTGTTTTTGCTAACCATTGCCAACGTTAGAAGGACGTTGGAAAAACATTTAAGATCGATTTTCCTTCTCCAAAGACAGAAAGAAAACAAAGTTTCGAATTTTATTTTAAAAAAATTCAAACATTAGACAAGATTTTCTGGGGCTGCTGGCATATTTTCTTACCTCCGAAATTTTTTTTTTCATTAGTTATTAACTATCTGGAGTGAAAAATGTAATTTAGAAATTAAAATAAGGAAATATTATAATTTATTTTTAAAAGGTGTGGAAGTAGGATTGCATGGCACTATGTAATAACAAGTATTGTGTTTTACACTAATTTGAAAAAAATAAAATCTATTTGGGATAATCCAAATTTAGATAAAATGTCATCATCCTACATGATAGATTTTGGTGGAGAAAGACCACACGAATGGTGGAAATAGAACCACAAATATATTGATGTAGCAATCACCTTTATATAGGGATTACAATAGGATAAAAATAGAATAATAAAGATTGCAATAATTGAATCAAATATAAACTAGCCTAATATAACGGAATAATATCATTATTTATTTATGAGCAATTTTGTTAACTAGGCCTTTTTGAGAAAATAGCCTAGTAACTAGACTTTTTAATGTTTCAATTAAGTAAATATACCCCAACCTTTTGTATTTATTTTCAAACTCTACACACTCTTCTCTCAAGGGGTACATTTACTAAACACAAAACTAGAAAAAGCCTAGTAAAAATAGGAAGATATTGTGATATGTATCTTCCAATACGCCTCCGCAGTCGAAGCGTGGGTAGACAAACAACGCTGAAGGCTGGACCATTTCATTGACAATGAGCAAAGAGAACGCTTCGATCAACAATGAGCGGTGACACAAACACCACTTGTAAAATCGATATGACCACCAGTAGATCGGTGACAACATTAGATCGATAGGACCACCAGTAAATCGGTGATAAATGTAGATTTAGACGAGGTTGAGGTCCCGAATCGAACCCGCTCTGATATCATGATAGATTTTGGTGGAGAAAAACCACAAGAATGGTGGAAATAGAACCACAAATATATTGATGTAGCAATCACCCTTTATATAGGGATTACAATAGCATAAGATCGTATAGAATAATAAAGATTGCAATAATAGAATCAAATATAAACTAGCCTAATATAACGGAATAATATCATTATTTATTTAATAGGAAGATATTGTGATATGTATCTTCCAATACTACATAATCCACTTAGATTGAAAAACCAATTCACCATTTGCGTGATTCTGTGTTACCTTAAATTATTGTTAAATGATATTTTGCCATTATCGAGTACAATTTGATGGGCACTAGAGAACTACAATCGGATTAAAAAACAATTTAGAAAATTAATTTATATCTGATTTAATAAAAATATTTACATGTCCTCGCACAAAAATCAATCTAAATACAATGCATGCATTAGGTAAAAAAACCAATAATTTTAGAAAGTTGCTTAACCAAATAATTAGCAGGTGATTAACTTTGAATTTTGATTCGGTAGATTGTCTTTGCAATCTTAAAACCAGATGATTCTGTGGGCTTATCATGAATACCGCCCACATTATTCGATGATTATGCAGAGGGTAAGCTATGACGTCCTACACTTAATCCAGAAAAAAAAATTAAAGAAAGCGGCAAACCAAAAACCACGCAAGCAAAAAACAACAAATCCACATTATTTTAAACAATGCAAAAGAACCAATAATAATGGAAATGCAGATGTTCATACACTAATTAACATTGCATTTTGTGTGTATACTGTTTAGTATCAGTCTCAGAAGTATAATCTTAACTGTAAACAAATGCAGGCGATGGCCATAAGCTGTGGAGGCCAATTTTGCAATGAGGTCAGTCTTCCTTGGTATTCTATACAGAGCAGATACTCGCAACTTTTACTATAAAGGATACAACAATTGATCTGTCCAAACAAGAATCATCTCCTCTGCCACACAAATACAATGTTTCAGACAGCATTTTTGATGTTTGTAATTGAATACAACAGCAAAGACATCAGAAATATGAACCAACCAAGATTATAATGATCCTCTGTCGGATTTGTATGCAATTTCAGTACAATTAGGTCATTTGTTACCTAAGGTGAGACTGAAGATGTTAATCAGGCATTGCATTGTTCAGTGGTTTTTAATTTTTTATACAAATTGGCAATAGGAGAAGTAGACCGATTTTATATTTATGCAGAAGCTTGTTTAGTATAATGACAAACTTCCATTGGGTAATCTTTGCCTATTCTGCAGGTTTGACTAATGATACAAGTGATTTTGAAGATGAATGAAATAGTACCTTATAGCTCACATTCTGAATTCATTGACACGCATCCATTTCGTAGAAGACCACTTGTTCCCTTTGATCACAGGGCAACCAGCTGCAATGACCAGATACCTCATTTTAGAATAGTGAAAACAAATTTTATCATAAGAGACCAAATTATGCTTCTAAGAACGAATTTGTTCTTGCTTGTTACTGACCATGCAAGCTTAAAGGATCTAAATGACCATCAGGCTTCATGCTCCAGAATAGCAAGGCATCACCCATCTTGGGTCTAACCGAAAGCCCTCCTTTCCCACATTTAGATAACTTATTCCAGTCAGGAACATCACTTTGGTTCACTTTGATGTTCGGGAATACAGTCTCACCCCCTTGCTCAACATCTGAACTGTAGAGGATCATAAATTTCATAAATTCTCACAATAAAATAAGGTATACAAAATGAAGAGTGTGTAATAAATAACACTTACAGATACATGAGAACTGTTGCAATCCTTTGGCCCCCATTTATGGTGCTGAACTCATCATGGAAATAATCGTAGTGCGGCTCATACTTCTGTCCGGCTTCATAATGAAGAATTTGGAGACCTTCCCCATGATCTGTAGATGGGAGAATATGAAACCTTAAGTTAGACAAACATGTCCAAATAAATCCAAATGAAAAAGTAATTGAAGAGCAGATTTGTAATCCAATCTAAGATACATACAACAAATATGCAAGATATGGGAAGTGCAAAGGACTAAAACTAATCAGAGAAAAATCTGAAATCACATACCTGCCGGAATGAAGGTCCAATCTGCAATCCTCTTTTCAATATCACTAATGATCTTATCTCGCCCTCGAGGAAGAAATGTACCTGAACTAGTACGCACCCTGTAAGTAAAGCCAAATAAAGGTTCTTGAGACAATGTGAAGGAACATAGAAGATAGGTATTTTGGACAAATTGATCTTTACGTACCTGCTATCCAAGCTCTTGCCACTCTCATTGTCAACAACCTCAGACTTCTGCATGTGGGGCTTAGCAAGCTCAATAAGGTACTTACACTCATCCTTTGACTGTCAACATCAGACGAAACAATTCACCAATACTATCACTTACTGATAATTATAACTCGATCTATGAATCTAAAACATGAATGTAGCAAGCAAGGCTATCGGCTATCGGTAACTGGGCATCAACTGTATTCAGGAAAGTCAACTTACATCCAGCAAAGGCAATGACATTAATAATGCTTTTGCTGCCGATTTCCATTAATACAGATCGCCAAATTTTCAGAAATATATGAAGACCTAATAAATGAAAGACTCAGTTCCTAGTCTTTCATTGAATTTGCCTGATTCCTAACTTGTGTTGATGATTGTACCTTTTGATTCCAATTTCCACCCTACTAAAAAACTTATAAAACACAAACACATTTTCAACATACTTCCTTCCTGACCCCATTTTCAAGTACTCTAAATCATTGAGAAACAGGAATGTCATCATGTTGTACAACAACAAGAAGCAAAAAAATGAACATTTATTCTTTGACAAGGTGGTTGAATTTCAGCGTTGACCTTGACCAAATTGGAAGCTAGGGCGAAAGAAAAAAAGCAGTAAAATGGATCAAAATCAAACAGAATTGGGTGAAAGAGAACCCCAATGCAATGAACTCACCAGGAAATTATGGTAAACGAAGGCTCTAGGCTCCCAAGACAACAATTCAACCCATTGATCACCTCTATTTCTATTTATCTCACCACTGCACCGAAAACTTTGAATCAAATTCATGAAGAGATCGATACTAAAATGAACAAAAATCAGTGAAGAATGAAACCAAATATCGTACCTATGAATAGAGGTATGAACAATGGAGCTAAGATCATGGCCGGAGTAGGAGTTGCCTGGAGAGGTGGTGTTAGGGAGAGAGACAATTCCAAGTCCGAGGAGTATAAGGACGATAAAGGAGAAAGCGAGAAGAAGAGTGAATGCGAGGGTGGAAGGGGAGGGATTTCGGAGCGAGTTACGAGAGTGCCTCCCTGATCTCGCCATTGATGAGAAGACTCGGAGAAACTCGATTGAGAGAGGAACTTGAAAACCGATTCGAAGGATAAAGACGACCGGAATTACCAAACGAAGTCTTCCGCTGAAGAAAATTTCAAAACTTGCAGGTGGAATGAGCTGAGTCCGTTGAAGAAAAAAAGAAATGCAACGACGTGGCTGGCTGGGGTTGGTCATGTGCAGTGGCTGATAACCGAGTCAAATACAATTATGTTTGATTGAATGAGCGTGATACTTAGTTGGTCTCAATGAATTGCGTAGAATATTCAATTGGTTTAACATTAATAATTAGTCATAACCTTAAGAATGTGCATGCCTGCATGGTATTAAGTTGTACAGCTTTTGTCGTAGCAAATATAATTTTCTATAAAATATATAATGTTTCATGTACTGTAGTTTGTGATCAACTTGATCATTAACAAATCAGCTGGTCAATTCCCTTATCTTACAGTGTCATCACAGTTGACAATTGATAGGTTAGATGATAAGAGTTGACGAATTCCAAGATGTGAAATTTAGATTTTGGTAAATAAAGTTGGGGTAGCTTGAATTGGGCCTTGAATTTTCATTTGGGTTAAAGCAGTCTGTTAACGAGAAGCTCAAGAGTACGGTCCGTTGAGATCATCTGGAAGGCCCCTATAGTGCGTGCCCATAAAATCCAACCCCTCCCTCCAAAGACAGATTACTTGGGGAAATCAGCTTCTAGGATGATAATTTTACCCGTATTCGACGGATATCCGGTCACCTGATCCAATGAAAAAGGGTGAAAATCCTTTAAAAGACGGGTGAAAGCGGGTGGTGGATGAAGCAGGTGGTGGATCGGGTCGGATGCGGGTGAACGTTTTATCCACCCATCACCCGACCCATCATCTACTAATCCATCCGACCCGTATTCACCCGCTTAAAATTATATATTTTTTTTAGTATTTATAGTTTTATATTATAAAAATTTTACCATTATTTTCTTACTATATAATTATATTAAATTAACCCTATAATTTCTTTCCTAGTTTATTTTCTTTAAATTTCTAATATATTTAGATCCTTATTGTTGATTCATTATAACAAAATTCATTTTAGATCAGGTTTTGTTATAGTGTTGTACTTGATATCATTCATTTTATTAGATCATGCTTTGTTATAGTGTTGTACTTGATATCATGTACATTTTATGTTGTTTTTTATTTGGATTTAAGTGTCCTTGATTTTAATTAAAATATTGTTTTTTTTTACAATTTATAAATGAGATGTAGAACACCCGAAATCTCACCCGATCCACCCGCTTCATCCGGCGGATGTGGGTGGATTGATGCGGGTGAGACCCTAAGCGGGTGGTGGGTCTGTCTATTGCATATGAAATTTATGGTTTCCTTGGTGGGATGGACAATTTTGGGTGATGGATCCGGTGGCGGTCAAGGTCATCCACCCGTCACCCGATCCATTGCCATCCCTACTTCTCTCTCACTTACTGCTACACGAATCTCGCCTCTCTTCTACCCACACGGCCACACATCCAGATTCCAATTTCACAGCGCCGGAGGTCGCAATTTCTATTATAGAAACCCCAGTACGTAATTAAACTATAAAACACACTATACAATTAGGATCGAAACAATTTCCCTATTAGAAAACTAAAATTTGCAAAGTGGAGATAATATATTTTTCCTTAATTCTAAAAACATCTCGTATTACGACAATGACTAGTGTTAAAAAAATCCTAGGATAAAACAGTGTTGAGAATCCGATTTGCGCAATCTGTCGGAAACCTGCAAACGAGTTGAGTGTTGTACGTACTCTCGAGAAATAGAAGCAGAGAGAAGAGGAGATGACGTGTTCAGATGCTTCAAACAGAGTGAGCAGACACCTTATTTATAGGCGTTGGTGAGTTATTGCAAATATTGCATTAACTAGGCAATATTTTGCAAAACATAACCCTTGATACTCATTTTAATTGGATATTTGACTAATCAATCTTATCAAATCAATTGTTGACAGTTGGATTGCAGAGTTGGGCCGAGGTTTTGCTCTTTATATAGAACATGCACAAAATATGCTTCACATCAGGAAACACTCACCGAAGGCATATATAAGACCCAACTCTCGATCGTTGTCAATCACATCCGGTATTTTGCCGTAGCACATATGTCAAAGCCTTCTTAAAGCCCACTCGTAGTGATCTCAGTTCTCGGGTGCTATGAATACGGAAACAATTACAAATGTTTTCTTCGAGCTTGTGATACCGACAATCTCCAACAACGGCATATTATATCTAGACATAATAAAAAAGAATGATTAAGTAAAAGTGTTGTACAATAAGATAAACGTTTATCGAACAAAGTTAGAATAAGAATACTTAATCATTGGTCTTATATGTCAAGTCCATTACAATAACATTATGGAACATGTGGAGCAAATGCCTAGAATCAGGATGTGAGACAAAAAAAAACATCCACCTCATCGGAGTCTAGACATCTCCTTGCACTCATATAATATCCCCTTCCTTCAACATATGAAATGCTGGTAGCAATGACCCTCTTCCTTCAACTTGTTCCATTCAAACCGGTATTGTAAAATTTTCGGATGGTTGTGACGTTTCTAGGGTCATCTTGCACAAATTTGAATATATGTCTCGCCTTAACCCCGATCCCAATTCACACTCCACCTTTTGATATTGTATAGGAGTCAACGTCTAGCGTATGCATGTCCCCTTAAAACTGATGGAATTACGTGGTTGTGGACTTCACATATAACTCTCAATGCCTATTTTTATTCTTCAACTTTTGTGTCACTTCAAGTTCAAACTTGCACATACACTTCTTCGAGTTCTTTTTTCGGCTACATACACTTCAACTTTTTTGGCTAGTACTTGACACGTGATCGAGATGAACAACTTTCTTCTTTCTAGGTGCTACATGTCTATCACATGTCAAATGAAAGATACGAAACCCCATCTATGTAACCATGATTTGTTTATAACCAACACCATATTCATCGAGTACCCCCACAAACCGAGTCTAATCCACTAAGTTATCAATGTCTAAAACGATATCATGAAGCTCAAACTTGGACAAAAAATCGGTACCGATCTGACAGAAAAATCTCCTATCACCCCGGCCATCGGGTCCCATGCTAGTGATCCGTCAAAGAGTTGGTTGTTTAAGGTTTTGGAGGAAACCCCTAGCTCTTACTCAATTCAAGATGCACAACTAATGGATAGGTTGAAGTACGGTCCAAAAGCCATCCCAAAACAATTGAATCTTCTCGACTATCGAATTTCTGAAATTTGTAAGTCACATACCCTTTTTCCCATGATTCAGTTGACAAATATTATATATCCAGGAAGGTAGTCGTTCTTGTATATTCCGCTGTGGATTGCAATTGTGTTGTTTTGGTTTTGGGATACGATAAAAGGATGTAATATTGGAAGTTTGGGGATGAAGATTGGACTTGTATCTATACTGCTGATGCTTTCAGTTTCAATGATGTGATTGTCTTTGACAAGAAATTTTACGCTCTTGATGCAACTGGCTTCCTCGTTTCCTTTGATTCTGACAATTGTTACCACCCCACTGGAGCGTTATCGTGCAATATTGTATAACTTTTTAGTGGAGTGCAAGTCCCAGTTGTACATGGTGTCTAAGATCACTCCGATGACAGACCTTGAGTGGAAAATTCCGGTGAAAGAAGCTCATTATGATGAGAATGATACAACAATTCCATTTGAACTGAAGATGAGTAAATTAATAAGCAAGGGTAGTGGTCCTCGGAACTCTGTAAGAGATTTGATGAATAGATTGTTCTGTTTAATTATGTGTCATGATCTTCAAGATTTTGAGAATTCATTTATCATCTCGGGCTCAGATTCAAGTCTTCACTAAAGGAAATAGAGTATATTTTAACGATCCTTATTTCTGCGATATTAGTATGAGCTGTGATTAGTCTGGTGTCTATATTTGGATGACGGAAAAGCATTTATATGCGATAAAGGTTGAAGATTTTTGCAAGATGTTTTTCCTAGTGGTTGGTTTTATGTTTAATCCAGCTTCTTCTTAGTGTTGATTAAGACTCTTTTGTATTTTGAATTTGGATTGCATTACTTTCTTACCTTGAACACATACCGAAGAAATTAAGAGATATTATATCAAATCCTTTATGGTATGAGCTTGCCAATGTTCATAGCTGTAAGTTTGTGCCTTATGAAGGTATGTTCATACTTTCTAAATAGGTGAATAATAAGGATATAAATATTCTAGAAGGGGGTTGAATAGAGTATATGAAATTTTCGCAATATCGTATATCAAAGCTTTGAAACTAATCTCAAGGCCTTGAAACTAATCTCAAGGCCTTGAAGTCGATCTATGCGATTAGTGACAAAACTGGTTCTCAAGGCTTTGAAATGGATATCAAGGCCTTGACTTCAAAACATGCAATATAAGATTAGTCACATTTTAAGCGATAGAAAGTGCGGATAAGAAAAGATCGACACGACGATATGTTTACGAAGTTCGGCCTTAACAACCTACTCTCCACCTAGGGTTTCAAGCTCTAGGATTCTAACTATCTATAATCTGCTTTTTGTAAGTCCTAGATACAACCTAGAAGAACTCCCCTTCTTATCTTAATGTAGCCTCAATGCAACGATCTAGTCAACTCTACTCTAGCAATAATAACCTAGTTACTTCGCACAGTAACACACTCGAGTATGACACTCTCTAGATATGCCAATGTAGCTCTTGTGTTTATCTTCACTCTAAGGACTTATATGAATGTAAGCTTAAAGATAAAGGAGAACTTTTGGAACAAATGAAGATGTTTGATCACTTGAAGACTTGGTTTCTTATCCGTGTAAGCTTGTAATTTTCTTCTTCAATAGCTATCTTCATTTATAGTCTTCTATGAAGATCTTCTTTGTTTGAGTTTTGTGAGTTTTGTGAGAGATCTTGCATAGCTTTGCTTGGCTTTGATATTGTTGATGTTGATGTGCCTTGTTGAGCCAGCTTGAGGTGTGGAGGGTGTGAGACTGATCTTCTGGAGAGCTCAGCTTGGTGAGTTCTTGGCTTATCCTCTTCCTTTCTTCTTTTCTTCATCATTTCCTCTCTTTCCTTAGCATAACTTAGTTTCCTTAGGATTTGATCTTGTTCTAGCCATGTTTTGGCTTGTGTTGATGTATATATATATATGTATGTGATATATGTATGTTGCTGTTGGAGTGAAGAAGAGTAGAGAATCGAAGGAAAGAGTAAAGAAGGAGCTGAAGTGGTGTCTTCTGCACACCAGCCGCCCCAACGCCTGTCTTGAGCCGCCCCTGCGCCGGCTAGTGGACCGCCCCTGCGCCACCTCCTAGCCGCCCCTGCGGCCACCTGTACCAGCTTGGTATTTCACTTGGTTCTGCAGGTGTGTGTTGCTTCTAGGCCTCCCTTAGGGTGCCTTTGTTTCCTCTTGTCCTAGTGTGAGTGGTTATGATCATGCTAGATGTGTGAGGTTGAATTTTGATGAGGTTGTGATCGGTTTATGCCTTGTATGACTTTAAGGACTTAGAATGATGTTAGTTGAGGTTTCGAGGTTGAGCTTGATCCCTATGGATCCCTTCGGGTCTATGTGTGACCCTTGTGTTGTTAGGAGTTTGATATATCTCTTTATGCATGTTTATAGGCTATGTTGTCCCTCTAGTGTAGAGGTGATCGTGGTTGGGTTGTGATCGAGGTTGAGGTAAATCCGTAGGACTTACTTAGTTTCCATCCTTATATTGGGTGTTTGCATGAGTGGTGCGTGCTTTGTATGTTTGCTATGATAGCATGTGATGTCATATATACCGACTTATGTTTTATTGATTGCCCCGTATGCATGGATGTGATAACCTTTCCCTTTCATCCCGCCGCGGAGTCTGGGAGGTTCTCTTGAGTCAGGCCAGACCGGTTTACAAGAAGGGCGCAATCCACTCCCATAGGGTACACGGATTGTGTGACCGATACTAGTACGGCTGGATAGCAGGCTCAGAGGCGAGGATGTATCGGTCCTCGTGTCACATAGTATCATGTATATTTTATATATATATATATATATATATATATATATATATATATATATATATATATATATTTACGAGTTGAGTGAATGACCATTATATCGAGATGATTGAATGGGTAAATGTGTTGAAGCATGCTGATGTGTTTATCTTACCTTGATTGTGATTGTGCTTATGCATTACTCTATATATGTGTATGGATAGCTAATGGTTTATTACCATGTTGTAGATGCCCCACAGGATAGGCATGTTGCTGGGTGATCTAGTAGAGTGGCAGGCCGATGACGTCTCGTACATAGGTTGTTGTTGGTTTTTGGGTTTGTTTACCTTCCTCTCCTACGTGAGGATGTTTTTTTGTTACCTCGTGTGTGAGGTTTTGGTTTATATACTTGGCTATGATGTTGTACCTTTTGGTTGTACAGTTTTATACAGCTTTATGTATTTGTTTTTATATCTGTCAGTGCCATGTTGTAAGGTCCAGTGAACTTGTTGTCTGGATAGGGTCACGATCCATTGTGAGATCCTAGCCTAATGTGACACTCCGAGTCCCGCGGATTCGGGGTGTTACATCTTCTTAGCCGTTAGCCGTTGTAACATTCTTCTTTCTCCATGAAATACGCTGTTTGGTTGAGGTGAAGTAACCGTTGTAAGATCTTTTTTTCTCTCTAGATCTTCTCTCTTCTACTTCTTCTCTTTGACGCTCGTTGAGGATCTTCGTCATCATTATCTCCTCTTTGGAAATGCCGTTGAAGATCTTTACTTAAGATCCGAGATCTTCTCACTTGGAAGCCGTTGGATATCTTCCTTTAGATAGCCGAGATCTTTGGTTGAGAAACCGTTTGAAGATCTTCTTATCTTGATTTCCCGAGATCTTCTCTTATCTTCTTGTTATGCCGAGATCTTCTCTTAATCGAATCTCTCAAATCTCCAAACTCCTTCGGTTGAGATCTTCTTATTTTTGTTGTTAAGTTATGCGTATCTTGTAGTGAAACCCTTAGCCGAATCCTTCCTTTGTAATGCTTTTCAAGACTTTTGAGTTTGTCCTTTTGTAATGCTTTTCAAGGCTTGAGTTCTTCCTTTGAAATGTTTTTCAAGATCCGCACATATTTGAACAAACAAACCAAAACATGCAGTCTAGAAATATAATCGATATTTGTTAGTTTATAAAACCGCATATAAATGTTAAGTCTTCCATCATTCACATAAAACAAATCATAATCAAGGTGAAGTTATCAAAGGCGATACAAAATATGGCGTAGAATTTAGATTACTGGATTTGTGGTCTATTGACGTTGTAAAAGTTTGACCTAGAAAGGTCTATTTACATCAAATCGTAGGACGTACATAAGAAGCCCATCCCGTAACAAAAGATAAGGTATGATCAATTTTGGTTAAATAGTGCACACGTGACGACATGGGAGACTGCCAAGGAAGTTGTCTGACATTTGCAAAAGTCATAGCTCCAGACGACATGAAGCCGGTCATGAGATGGACATAAACGGCATGTGAGACAGCCAACAAGCCGTTTTGGGTTCTACTTCAGCTTCTAACAAATTTTTCAACAGTTTACTAAACATGACTTTTACCTTTGCTCTAGTTGGAACTATGTGACCCATGAGTACTGCAATCGAAGCTCTTTCGAAGATCAACAACGTTGCAGTTGACACAGTTGTCCAAATTCAAAGAGAAGAGGGTCGAAAATGGGCATCTCTTAGACATATTAATGAATTTTTCCCCAAGTCCAACGATCTTCACATGGCTCTTCAATTCTTCTTTCTCCAACATAGATCTACATTGGAACTTCGATCGTCAATCAATATAGATATCTTTTATGACGTACTTGACCTTAGGGAGGATCTTCACACGACACTTCAATTTTTCTTTCCCCGACAAATATATATACACCGAATATATATATATATATATATATATATATATATATATATATATATATATATATATATATATATATATATAAATTCTGACTCATATGTAAACAACTCTTACCATGTGAACATGTAAACACCGAATATATTGCTAGCGTTTAAGATCGAAAATTCGACATTCAATCAAAGGTTTTTTATAAAGTGATCGAAGTTTGTATGATTTTTAGGGCGCAAAAAAATATCTGCTTATTTGTATTATCTCTCTTGTATCATGTATGATATATACAAAGTTATTTTTTGTACTTTTTATTCGTGTTGGTGACAATAAACATACAAATTTTTATACATATGGGGTGAGTTGGGAAATAAAATTTTTCCCAACAATAAACTCTAGTTTAACCGATTTGTCATCTCAACCTAGCTCGATGCCTTAATCCCTACAATTATAATGCTAGCGTTTAATTTTTTACGGAAGTTTTTTTAGACCCTCCAAATAAATTAAATGTTTTTTTCCCGGATATTACAACATGTCATAATCGGGGATGCTCTCCAAGACGCTCTTTTCTAGAGTGATTCTCCCTACATTAGACACATAATTCGCTCTCCACCTTGCAAGTCAGTATTGACCCGCTCGACAATATGTTCGTATTGTACAACCAAGCTCTCTTTTTTCTTTATTTTGGAAATATTCACCCTAAGATATTTGTCAATATCTTCCGTGCATGGAATACCCCAAAATGAACTATGTCATTCACTCAATGACGACACTATTCTTGAAGGATACCCTGAATTTTTGAAAAGTTAATTTTACTTTGGAAGCATTGCATAACTTTTCTAACAAAACTTAATGACTCATTTGTTCAATCAAAGCTTCCGCAAAAAGTAAGATATCATTGGTTTTTTTTTTGATGAGAAGTAAGATATTAAAGAAGAGGTGAGTTGATTCCGGACCACTAACCGACAATTTGTTTGGTTTCCAAACAACGCAATTAACCGTCTCTTAAATAATATGTCCAAGTTGATTCATACATCACACAAATATGTACGGTGAATGTGGGTCACCCTAACGAACTTGTCTGGTTTTGTTGAAAACTTGAAAAGACTCTTCATGAACTCCATTGCACATGATACACATGGTGTTTAATTTGTTGCGATAAGGTCCATGATCACTCCAATTGTTGTTGACGGGAGTCATTAATGCTTCACAAAAGATAAGCTTTGGTCTAGATATGGGTGGGGTAGGCCAATATATGAGTTGAAAAAGGTAAAGAAAAAGAGAGAATGATTTTTTTTATGGATCCGGGTGAGCGATCGTCCAGTCAAATTTTCCTCTAACTCTGCCTATACGCGAATATGAAGGGTACTGAATATCCTTCTTATAAAAAAAAACTATATTCTTCCTTTTGACAACTCTTTGAAAAACAAATTAGATATCATTCGATAAAATTATAAAATAATTTTTCTATAAACGCAACAAAATATTATAGTTTAATCACCGTTTGAATCAATAATTACAAAAATACCACTTGATAACAAATTTCGATCTTTGACCTTCATATATCTCAAATCAATTGGTAAAAAAATTTCTTAATTTCTTTAACCTATAACCTCTAATGAATAGAATCCTTACAATGAAGTTATAATCTCCGAAAACATTTGAAACTTTGATGGGGTATTATTTTGGAGAACTATTCAGGTAAAACTTTTTTTTTTTTTTCCGATACGGAGATACAATATGATGAACTATATTTGATATAATAATTTTAATAATTATATTACAAAGAAAAAAATTGATATGGCATCTCTAGGTCTTTAACAAGTCACGTTCTTGTAAGTAATTTAAATAGATTCTTATTGGATTAAAAATAAAGGCATATTCTCATAGTAGTCACTCACCTAACGAACAATTACTAGAGTAACCGATTAATCAAACATCTACATACTACATGGTATTTTATTTACTGGACCTACGATGAGAGCATAATTATGTACATGTTATGCACGTCTTATGTAAAAATTATATTATGCGCAATTCTTTCCCTGAATTGTTCAAATTTGATTGCCTTGTCAAAAATGGTCATCTCCAAGGGCGTTCTGCTCTCGACCACAAACCTCATCCTTCTTCTCCAAGTGGCCTTCTCTAGCCCACCAGGGGACCCAGTGACGTGCCTAATCAGCGACCATGGCTGCACCGTCACCAACTCTCTCGGAATGTTCCCTGACCGGGCCACCTGCAAGGCAGCCGAGGTCTCGTATCCAACCTCCGAGGAAGATCTCATTAAGGTTGTCGCCGAGGCAACCGAGCAAAAGAGGAAAATGAAGGTTGTTACGCGTTACTCCCACAGCCTTCCTAAGTTGGTGTGTCCTGACGGAGACGAAGGCCTTCTCATTAGCACCAAACACCTAAACAATATAGTGAGGATCGACGAGGTGTCGAGGACTATGACGGTCGAGAGCGGTGTCACCCTCGAGCAGATCATTAAGGAGGCTGCCACCGCGGGGCTCGCATTGCCCTACTCGCCGTACTGGTGGGGCGTAACAATAGGAGGCTTGTTGAGCACCGGGGCCCACGGAAGCTCGTTATCGGGTAAAGGAGGCGCGGTTCATGAGTATGTAGCTGAGCTGCGGCTGGTTAGTCCAGCTACATCTCAAGAGGGCTATGCTAGAGTCATAACCCTCGATAGAACTCATGAGGATCTTGATGCAGCTAAGGTCTCGCTTGGGGTTCTTGGTGTTATTTCACAGGTAAGATCATATTTGTAGTACACATATGTTTTTTTTTTTTTTCAAATTACACGAGTAGTAATTCTATATATTATTGAAATAATTTGGACAAATAGGCCCCCTTTCCTATTTATATTATTTCTTGTGTACCTCTAATTTTTTTCAAACTTTCATTAAATTGAAGTCTAGTGAACCACACATAGCACACGGGGTTCCATCCTAAAACTAATTGACAATAGGAGGAGTAACCCGGATGCTTATATGGTAGTATCACCTGATTGTGTGTTATCGATGTGGGATACTTTACCCTACATCTCAACAAAATCAAGGATGGTTTTGCTCAAATTTATTAGATGTGTTTTATTATAGATATTTGAAAATTTTAATATAAATTGTAAAATGTTATTATGGAGATTTGAAAACATTAATGTTTTTGTGTTTGACAGTATTATATATACGAGTATTTTTATGGATAAAGCGTAAAATTTAAACACACTAAATAAATTAATGAGCAAGCGGGAATGAGCTCGTCCCGTACCGATCCACCCCATAATAGAACCCGGTGAAATTCATGATCTAAAATAACTAAGGTCCGTCCTGATCTCATTCCATGTAAAATAGTTGAGACGGAACAAAGATGACCTCCATCCCGTCTCATTTGTCTCATGCCCACCCCTAATTTAGACTATTCTGCAATCGGGGGGTCATCTATAGGATAGATATTGTGGCCAAACTTTTGAAGTACGTTTACATTTCAAAGGAAGAGGACTTACATTTATTGTAAATGAAAGGTGACATTACAACTAGAACCACTATTCAAGCGAGCCATATCATACAAGACAGTGAAGGACGATGACCTCGCTGATCTAGCGGTAGACTTTGGCAATAAGTATGAATTTGCAGACATCACGTGGTATCCGAGCCAGCGACAGGCTGTCTATAGGATAGATGTCCGTATACCCTCCGATACCCCCGGAGACGGTCGATATGATTTCATCGGCTTCAGGTCTACACCAACCGTTGCACTATCTGCTGTTAGAACCACAGGTACGTACGCACGTACGGTTAATTGTATGCATACATATCTTCTTCTTTTGCTTCTATTATATGAACCCAATTTTTAATATTTCTCATGATGCAGAGGAGATACAAGAACTGAACGGTGATTCCGTTGGAAAGTGCATTCAAGGAAGTCTGGTCGTAACAACAACGTCGATCGCTGCAAATGGTCTCACAAACGATGGTACGTATACTTCTCCTAACACTACGATATGATACGAAACATATGTTATTATGTTAACTAAAACTGTTTCTAAACATTAATCAGGTTTCATATTTACCGGTTACCCGGTCATTGGATATCAAAACAACCTCCAAGCCTCAGGAAGTTGCATCGACGGTCCAGAAGATCTATTGCTCACCTCGTGTCCGTGGGATCCTCGTGTGAAGGGCGTATTTTATCACCAAACCACATTTAGCATCGCTCTACCAAAGGTGAAAGCCTTCATTAAGGATGTTCAAGAACTAGTATCTTTAGCACCCGAGTCCCTGTGTGTGCTAGACAGTTATAGCGGAATCCTAATGAGATATGTTAAGGCATCCACAGCGTATTTAGGAAAGGATCATGACTCTTTAGATTTTGACATCACCTACTATAGAAGCAAGGATCCGTTGGCACCGAGACTTTACGAGGACATACTCGAGGAAGTAGAACAAATGGGCATATTCAAGTATGGAGGGTTGCCACATTGGGGTAAGAATCGAAATTTAGCTTTTGATGGAGTTGCAAGCAAATTCTCGAATGCAAACAAATTTGTTGATGTCAAGGAGAGGTATGATCCTATGCGATTGTTCTCGAGTGAATGGACGGATCAAGTTTTAGGGTTGAGAGGAGGAGTCACAGTTAATAGAGAAGGGTGCGCTCTTGAAGGGCTGTGTGTTTGCTCAGAGGATATACATTGCGCCCCTAAACAAGGCTACTTCTGTAAGCCTGGGAAAGTGTATAAGGAAGCTAGGGTTTGTGTTCGTTTGAAGTAATTCTGGTCGTAGATCAAGTTAAACAATATCTTGCACGTTGTTATATTTGCTTTTTATATTGTACTGTTGTACTTTTTTTTTTAACTACGGGCTGTTTGACATTGTATGTGGATTTTTTTTAGATTCTTGAGGATTGAGATTGTTGAGGATCGTTGTTGGGGAGGAAGATTGTTAGGAATTGCTAAATTGTATAATTTTTTTGTGTTTAATATAAGATTATTGAGATAGATTATTTTATGAGGAATTAAAATATTATCATAAAACTTGAACCAAAATGATTTTGCCGGATCAGTATATGATTTCTTATGTTCTTTATCGAGCTTTGCCAGTTGGGAACTATTCTTGCTCAACTTCTATCAATGTGCATAAATTTAGATTGTAAACAAAAAGTGCAGTGACCAATTATTATTTTCAAAAATGATGATTTTAGTTATTGAAGATATTTAGAAACCTGGTATATGTACTAACCCAGGCCCGTCCAACAAGGGGTGCCATTCGGCCCAACAGCACAGGGCCCCAGTTTTTTTGGGGCCCCATAATAATAGTGTTTAGTTAATATATTAAACAAAAGACTGCTTGCCTCATTGGTTAAACTTCAACATTAGGTGTAAATGGTCTAGGGTTCAAATCCCATTTCTACCATTTTTTTATTTTATTGTTTATATAATCTTTTTTATCTCCTCTTTTGCTTATATTTATTTTTTTATCTCCTCTTTTGCTTATTTTTTGTTTTATCTCCTTTTTTGCTTATAATTATTTTTTATCTCCTCTTTTGCTTATTTTTTTGGGGGCCCATTATAATTATGTTTATTTAATCTATTAAACAAAAGAGTGCTTGTCACATTGCTTATTTTTCTCTTTTCAAGGGGTGTAATTTTTTTTATATCCTCTTTTGCTTATTATTATTTTTTTAACTCCTCAATATTAGGTGTAAACGGTCTCATTTTACTTTTTATTGTCATTCTTTCATGCATTTTGTTATTAAAAAAGTAATTTTTTTTTCATTTTTTTTTTTGATAAAATATATTTTTTAAAATTGATAAAAAAAAAAATATTGACACAGGGCCTCCGAAACTCATTGGACGGCCCTGTACTAACCTCAAGGAAGCATAACTCATAGGGGTGGGCGAAACCAATCCGATCTGCCGGTCCGGTCTGAAAAATCCGTCGACCCCATCCAAAAAAAACCCGATATTTTACTACTCGTTTTGATCCGGTCCGAATCCGATCCGATCCGATCCGGGAGATTTTTCCGGATCATCGGATTGGATACGGATCGGGATTTTAGGCATCCGGATATCCGCGGATACCTGGATAAAAAACGGATATCCACGGATACCCGGATAAAAAACGGATATCCGCGGATATCTGGATAATCCCGGATATCCGGATACTCACGGATCATCGGATCGTCTCGGGTCACCGGATATCCGGATAGTCCCGGATCACTATATATTCCCGGATATCCGGCTATTAAAACTTTTTATTATAATTTTAAATGTATTCGTTTTAGGAAGGATAAATAAAGATTGTATATTACCATTATGTACTAATATTTATATTTAAAATAATATTAAATGGGAAAATATTTGAGTTAGGCAAAGTAATGAATTAATAATGTGCATACTTAGTTACTCTATATCATTATGTAATTTTGCATTAATATTTATAGTTGACATATTTTACAATATACATGGTAAATTATTTTAGTTAATGAAAGTAATGAATTGATAATATTTTTTTTTTTGAAAATGTAATTGTATTGATAAGAGGGATATACATGGGATAAAAGGCATCAGCAAGTTTATGAGGAAAGAAAACAAGATACAAGCAAGGCAGTAAGATAGATTTAGACTAAGTTCATCTTCAACAATCGGGCAGTAGTAAGAGAGGTATCAAAGTGGTCCTTCCACGTGTGCTCCAAGTGAAGTTTAATGGAGCTAATGGTCTCAGTAGCGCAGTCCACATCGCGAGTGAAGGTGTTGCTATAGAGAAGAGTGTTCCTTGCTTTCCATACCTTGTAAATGAAAGAAGTAATAAAGGCAGTTCGAATACATTCCATTAAGTTGTGCTTATGGTGGGTTCTAGATGCAAGCCAAACCCAAACGTTGTGAACATAGGGGGCAGGATAGGGGACACGAGTCCAACGAGAGATGATGTCTAAAACCAGGCACCCGTAGCTGCAGTGGGACAAAAGATGGTCTTCAGTCTCAGTAGCTCCATGGCACAACCTACATGTGTCATTACCAGTCAATCCCCAAGCCTTGATCTTAGCTAAGGTGGGAAGTCTCTTTAAAGCCGCAAGCTAGAAAATGTAGCTACACTTTGAAATGTTTGACATAAACCTGATAGCCTTGAAAGGGTTGGGAGGGGATGGGGAGGAGTTGGATTGAAGATAGCATATACTTTTTTTGTGGGAGAAAGCGCCATTTGCATTGATCAGTGCATCACAGCGATGGAGTCCAGGAAGGGGTTGAGGGATCTCGTCTTTGATTTTTAGAAGACTTTTCCACAAGAAACTATGGTGCGGTTTGGGTACACATCGCCATATACTCTTATGGCCTTTCATCATATGTCTAGTAATCCAAAGTTTCTAGATATTGCCATGTCCCCTATCAATAGCATATATGAGGCGTACAAGGGCAACCTTGTTTATGGCCTTAAGGTCTGGAAAGCCCAGTCCACCACAGGCTTTGTCGGTACAAATCGAGGACCAAGCAACTAGTGCATGTTTGTTGTTTTCAATACCAGACCAGAAGTAAGAGCGGACGAGTCCTTGGATGGTGTTAAGGACGCTGTCAGGGATCATGAACATAGAGCTCTAGTAGTGATTAATTGAGTAGAGTATAGTTTTGATCAGTTGAGCTCTCCCCGCATACGATAGTGTCTTTGCACTCCACGATTGGATTCGTTTGGTGATCTTGTGGATCAATGGTAGGTAGTCCTGAATAGCCAGCCTCTTACTGCCAATGGGAACACCAAGGTAAAGAAAAGGCAGTGAGCCTATGTTCATGCCAGTAAGATTAGTAGCCCGATCTTGTTCAGTTTGGCTCATTCCACCAGTGAAGAGTTGAGACTTAGCATGGTTTATCTTGAGACCAAAGAGAGTCCCAAAGTGATCAAGGGTATCTTTAAGGATCTTGATGGAAGGGAGGTCACCTCTACAAATGTGTAGGAGGTCATATGCAAACGAGAGATGGGTAATAGTAGGGGATGAACATTTAGGATGGTAGTTGAACTCCGGGTTTGAAGTTCTAATCTTAATCATTTTTTACAGGTTGTTCATGGCAATAGTAAAGAGTGGTGGGGAGAGAGGACATCCTTGTCGTAGCCCCCGACTGCCTTTGAAGTGACCACACAGTGCCCCATTGATGTTGACAGAGTAAGAAGTTGTTGTAATGCACTCCCTGATTATGCTAATGAAGTGCACTGGGAACCCCATCTTGTGAAGGCAGTGGAGAATAAAGTCATGACTGACTGTGTCAAAGGCTTTAGAAATGTCAACTTTCATTGCAGCTCGAGGAGAGATATTCTTCCTACTATATTTGTTGAACATCTCTTGACAAATTAGCACATTATGCTTGATAGATCTATTGGTAACAAAAGAACTTTGGTTGAAGCTGATGATGCTGAGGAGGGTAGCATTGATGCGTGTCGACAAAATCTTAGCAATGGTCTTATAGATAGTATTGCAGCAAGATATGGGCCTATAATCAGAGGGAGCAATAGGGCAATCAATTTTTTCAATTAGAGAAATAGAAGCGTGATTGACCTGCTTCAAGAGTTTGTCATTGGTGAAGAAATCAAGGATTACCTCATTGAAGTCCTGGTTAGTGGTGCTCCATGAAGATTTGAAGAAGAGAGAGTTGTAACTATCAGCCCCCAGAACCTTGTTATCCCCAATGCTTAAAAGGGCACTCTTAATCTCGTCAGTCGTCACCATCTTATTCAGAGAGGCAGCACCACCCTGGCTAAGGGTAGGGAGGATAATGTCAGGGAATATGGGAGGTGGGGACAAGGCAGATGGGTTGAGCACATGGGGAATGTGGTTAACAAATGTGTCCTCGATAGTGGCAGACTCAAGGGAGATGTTCCCGTCATTGGTTGGAACAACAGTAATGCTATTAGCACACCTACGAGCCTTGATTCCCCTAATGAAGAAGGAGGAGCATTGGCCCCCATGGGCTATCCATTTTAGCCTTGGAGAGCTGGGACAAGGTGATATTAAGAGCACTGGTGCTTTCATTTAAGGACGCAGAGAGACATCGCTCCTCCTCTTGGAGATCAGTGTTATGTAGATCAGATTGTAAACGAGCCTGGGTAGAGTGAAGCTTCCTACGATCATCCTGGATCCTCAAGTGAGCCTCTTCGAGTTTTAAGCTTGGGAATTTCTTGAGTTTTAGTTTGAGGGACTTTAGCTTCCTGGTTAACTTGAACATAGGGTTACCTTCAATAGCCTCACTATCATCAATCCATGATCGTTTAACACAGTCATAAAATTCTACGTGCTTAGCCCAAGCATTGTTGAATCTAAAGGGGAGTTTTGCCTTCTTTCTTAATACGTCAAAGAATAGAAGAGCTGGGGAGTGATCCGAGATGTCACCAGGATCAAAATGAGCTTTGGAGTGGGGAAAGACAATGTGCCATGCAGAATTTGTGATAAATTGATCCAGCTTGCACCAAATACGCGTCCCTACTTGTTTATTATTCCAAGTAAACTTGCATCTTGAGTAGGGGTAGTCCGAGAGGTTATTATGTTCAAAACATTCTGCAATCTCGTTTGAAGGCGGGCTTATACATGGGACATTATTGGAGGTCTTCTCATCGGGGGAGAGAGTGACATTGAAGTCACCAAGCAAAGCCCATGGTTTATTTTGGTTGAGAAGGTTAATGGTACTTATGGTAGACCAAAAATCAGGTCTATCCTCAGGTGAGTTATGGGCATAGATGAAGGAGATTTCAGCAATGGTGGATTAGTTAGGGTTCAATAAAGGTTGGAGATAAGACAGTGAACAGCTTGGTCGGTTTTTATGAGTGTGGTGAGGTGAATCTTAGCCGGGTTCCACCAGACCCATATACGGAAATTATGGGCAAGAGAGGAATTAGAAACTTGGCTCCAAGTGGGAAAAGAGATTTTTTTTATATGAACTTCATTATTGGATCTTAGTATGGTTTCAATGATAGCAAATAGATCGAGTTTATGCTTCTTAGCAATGGATTGGATGGATTTTTGTTTCACAAGGTCGTTGAGGCCCCGGATATTCCATGCACAAGATCTAAACATCATTAGACTTCTTGGTAGTGTCCTCGATAGCACTTGCTAGCGAGGGGAGGTTTGAGGGGACTAGGTAACATGTTTCTGAAAAGGGGTATTTGAGAGAGGGAGTAGAGTTGGTAGACTGGCTTGGTGGTATGGTCTGGTTAGAGGGAGAAAGATCTTCTGGACAATCTTGAAGGGAATGGGTGACCAAGGGCTTTGGGTTATCATCAACTGGGAGAGGGGGGGTTAGGCATTGGATTTGGGTTTGCAGTTCACCCGAACCATCCAGCAGGATAGGTTGATCGGGTACTGGGATGATCTTTTGGGAGATGTCAGGAGTTTGGAGGATTGGTGTTGTATTAGGGTTTGGGTGGCGTCTTTGGTTAGGGTAAGAAGTTTTAGGGTTATAAGGTTTCACATTATGTAGTATCTCTTTTGTGGCCATGCAGTAGTACCCAAAGATTTGGTATTTTGGACATTGGGTGGAAAGCCTGATAGCATGTATTATAGTCTTTATTTTGGGACTTGTTTAGACGTTTTATCTTCAATAATCTGTATGTTTGAATGTATATTATGTGATTATATTGTCGTTTCATCTACCTTTGCGGGAATCGAGGTCTACACCAAGTTTCAATGTAATCGTAGGTAAAATGGCACGTTTTGGATCGAAATAGAGCTAAGGAGCAAATGAGTCATTAGAGCTACATTCAGGAGCTTAAAAGAGAACTCAGGAAACAAGGAATTAACAAAGAAGATTTACTTTGGACCAGATTTGAGAGATTTCACCTTCAGCCGAGATTCACCTCGGTCAGCTACAGTACCACCTCGACCGAGGTGATCTAGAGGAGTGCCCCGACCGAGGCGAATACCCTGACGCGGCGAGATATATTTTATTTAGCTGAGATCTTTTATTTTTGGAAGGAGAGATCTTATATTTTTGGGCTGGATTTCTGGAAGGAAGATCATATATTTAGGAGATCTATTTTAGAGATAAGATATATTTTATTAGGATATTATCTTTTTAAGATATTATTATCTTTGGAAGATAATTCTCCTATATAAAGGGTTGAATTTTCCACAAGTTCAAGGATGCTTAGAGGCTGAGAATAACCAGCAAAGATAGGATTTTTTGGAAGCTTTGATGATTGAAGGAAGAAAGTTCATAGCTTGTGATAGCTTTTGTGAGGGGATTTGTAAGACTTTCTTAGATTCCCTTTTGTTTGTTTGTCTTGTTGGATTTGTGATCCAAGGAACGCTGATTTGTTTGATATTTGATTCAGTTATTGAAGCCTTGTTCTTAAGGTTTTTGTGTTCAAATATTCATTTTCTTCCTATATATTTGATTATTGCTTTCATGATGATGAGTGGCTAATTTCTTTGTGCGATTCTAGGGTGATTGGCTGAAAGTTGTGGGAAAGACAATGATAGAATAATCTTAAATCCCAGTAGGACCCTGAAAGTACGAGTCTTTATCCTTAACCTTAAAACATCTCGTTCAGTCGATGAACATCTCGGCGGGGGTGGAACTTGACTGACCGAGGTGACTCTTCTGATCTGTAACTGAGAGTTAAGTGTTAGAGTTTGCCAAATCCTATTCTTATTACACCTTTCCTGGTTCAATGCAAGCCTAAGATGAGACTTACCCGGTAATTCCTTTGTTTGTGTACTCAAGATCATAATTGTAGGTAATAAAGGTTTATCCTTTATTGGGGTTTGAGTGTGCCTTCATCCCATCTTTGTGAGTTAGCCTGAGACTAACCCGGTAAAGGTTGATTCTATTCTCTTAGTTGGTGTGTTGGTTTGAGATTATAATTCCTTTCCTTAGTACCTTGAGACTTACCCGGTGATAGGTTCTTTGGCTTGAAATTGTGAGTAGTGAGACTTACCCGGTGATTTATTCAACTTTAGTAACACCTTCCCTTTGTAAAATCTCAGCTTTGTCCGCTTATCTTGAGATCTTGAGTTGGAACCACAACTAGATGCCTTAATCCCTAGAATAAGGCATTTAAAAGAACAAATGTTCATAATGATCTTTTATTATTAAGTTGATCTCATTTATATGAACAAATATCCATAATAATATTTTACTATAAGTTGATCTCATTGTAAGATATGTATTTTTCTAAGCTGCTCTCAATAATAATCTTTTATTAGAATTTGATCTCATTCAAATGAACAAATATTCATAATAATATTTTATTATAAGTTGATCTTATTGTAAGATATGTATTTTTATAAGTTGCTCTCAATAATAATCTTTTATTATAAGTTGATCTCATTGTAAGGTGTATGTTTTTATAAGTTGATATCAACAATAATCTTTTCGTAAAAACTTGTCTCATTT
>BSUD01000006.1:8289965-8336761 GCA_033239045.1 Fagopyrum esculentum | reverse complement strand
TTATATAAATACAAGATCGTTTTAGAACATATGCATAGTTTTATATTATATTATAATTTTGTAAATATCGTTTTCTTGTGTAATTATTATTCATTATATTTATAATGAAATACAATCAATTAGCTTTTGTTAAAATAAAAATAAGTTAATTGACTTTGATAATATTTAATATTAATATTTTCTATATATTAATATATTCAAGAATAAAAAAAGAAGAAACAATTTGGTTTATTAGACTTTTCTAGTTGTGTGTTTAGTAAATGTACCCCTTGAGAGAAGAGTGTGTAGAGTTTGAGAATAAAAACAAAAAGTTTGGGTATATTTACTTAATTGAAACATTAAAAAACCTAGTTACTACTCTAGTTTTTCAAAAAGGCCTAGTTACCAAAATTGCCCATAAAAAAATTAATATTTATCCAAGTTAAATATTTTACTTTTACTTTAGCATTCTCAATTTTTCTTTTATTTGGTATTGTATGAAGTAGTTATAAAGTTTAAAGATAAAGATATTTATTGTTTTAAAACCTTATTTTTATTTTCTTATTATAATGTACATTAATATTCTCATTTTTTTTTATTATCTATATGATTATCAATTTTATTTTAATCTTTTTGTGTCTTTGAATTATTTTTATTACATTTTGTGATAAATAAAGTAGCAAATACATATCCGGATCAAACTGATATTCGGATCAAGCGGATATCCGGATCCGGCTAAAGTCATTTTTCGGATGAACCTGGTCAAGCATAAGTCATTCGGATCAAACAGATCATCTGGATATCCGCGGATAATAATCCGATCCGATCCGGCTAAAATGATTTTCGGATACTATATTTTGAAATTCGGATGAATCGGATCGGCCGAATATCCGCGGATAATTATCCGATCTGATCCGGAAAAAAGTGCCGGATATCCGGCCGGATACGGATCGGATCCGAATCGGGGGTTTTATGAAAATTTCTATTCGGATATTCAGGGGATCGGATCAGATCGATCCGTTGCCCACCCCTAATAGCACATACGTGAGGCTCACAAATGAACAAAATACAGCAAAAGCACACACTTTCAATGGTGATTTGCGTATTGCCCGTGGCCGGAAACATTTTGTCCATGGAAACCACACAAAAGAAGGAATTGAAATTCATCAAAACTTTTCAGCATATGAAATGGAAAAATTTTGATGCTACTAGGCTCAAAAGCACACACTTTCAATTCATTAAACTAACATAAAATCAAAAGCACACACTTTTAGTTCCTAATAATGTTGGTAATCGTAATAAATCTATACTTTAAATCAAAACTGAAGTTTATGATATAATCATGCTTGAAGTCAAACTCAGAGTCACAATTCATCAAAACCCTAATTTTCAGGAAATACACATTGAACCTATAATAACTTCAGATAGATAGACTATTTGAGGATTAATTTCGAACATTGAAGCCATGGAAACCACACAAAAAGGGGAATAGGAAGCGAAGCATACATGAAGGAGATCAAATCGTCTGATGAGATCGAGAGGCTCCTTCACTGCACTATCCTCTATCGTCGCCATGACCGCAATAACTTCAATAAGTAGTCTGACGAGCGATCGAGAATGAAGGGGATTGAATCGTCTGGATCGAGAATGGAGGAGATCGAGAGGATCCTTCACTGCACTAGTAGTTGTGGAAGCAGTAGGAGAAATAGGAGCATCCATTCAGAGTAAAAGAAGCAAAAGGAAGAAGGAGGAGATACTTGGGTTTTGACGAGCGATCGAGAATGGAGGAGATCGAATCGTCTGGATCTTGAAAGGGTACGTTAGGGATAAAAAAACATCTATCTCTATGTATCTCCAAGAAGCTTGGGTGGACAAACTTCTTTTAACGGGATTCTTTTGCCAAAAGAATCTCGTAAAATAATACAATACCGAAGCTGCAACTCATACCAAACGGCATCAATTTTGCCATCCCGAAGAATCCCGTGAAAAAGAATCTAAATGAATCCCTAAGAAACTGATACCAAACAGGCCCTACTATTGTTCAAAAAAGGTGTTTTAGGGAATCTTATTTTTAAGCTCTTTGGTGTATGTGAAAAATGTAGGAACTGAAATTTAAATAAACGGTAAAACACACTTTAGAATTAGGATGAAAAAATTTACCGATTAAAAACCTGAATTTTACAGAGTCGAGATACTATCTTTTTTCTTAATTAATTCAAAAAACACTCCGTATTACGACGGTCACGGTGTTCAAGAATCACAAGATAAAACTATATTGCGAATCCGAACTTCGTAATTTATTGGAAACATGCAAACTAGTTGAGTGTTGTACTCTCGAAAAATAGAAGTAGAGAGAAGAGGAGATAGCGTTTTATGGACAATGAACTGATGGAGGAGAGATCCGTTGGGGAGTTTATTGCAGATATTGCATTAATTGAGCAATATTTTTCAAAATGTACATTCCAGGTCTCATTAATTAATTGGAGAATTTGGATATTTGTTTGTTTTAACTAATACTCTTATCCATACTATGTTGGGCTACAAAGTTGGGCCGACCCAAAATGTAACATAGATGGCAATCCCATGTTACGTCTTGGTCCGTCTCATCTCATCTCATCCCGACATGACACGGCGCGACTCGGTGCGCGCGTGCTTGCCCACGCTTAACTATGAGTTGAAAAAGCTACCCTTCTTTTTACTTAAAAAGAAAATATTTGGCTTGATCTCACACATTTTCTTCGCTGATGACGTCTTGCTTTTCTCCCGTGGCGACATCACCTCCATTCAAATTCTTAAATCCACTCTCGAAGAGTTTGAAATGATTTCGGGCCTCAAAATCAACCTTCAAAAATCCGCCATGTACACCTTGGAGGCATCCCCTCTCACACCCATCATACCTTTGCCCAAGCTACATGATTCACTATCGGATCTCTTCCACTCACTACTTGGGCGTCCCCGTCGGCAGCAGGAAACTAAAGCTCCTTCACTTCCAACCTCTTGTTCACAAGATCACAAAACGTATTCACTCCTGAAGCGCCAAGCTCCTCTCCTATTCCGGTAGAGTACAAACCATACCTCCATTCTCCAATCCATGTATCATTACTGGTGTACCGTCTACCTCATTCCACCAACTATCATCAACAATATTCAGGGGATGCTCAGATCCTTTCTTTGGTCCGGAAAAGAGTCCAATCATCGGTCCCTTGTTGCTTGGAATTCCGTCTGTATGCCTAAGAACTGTGGCGGCCTTGGCTTTAAAGATATCCATTCCAGAAACAAGGCCTGCTTCACCCATCTCCTCTACAACCTTGACACCAACCCCGAATCCCTCTGGTGCAGATGGATTACCCGTAACATCCTCAAGGGGCAGTCTATTTGGACAACCACAACTTCTCTTGGAGAAGCATCATTAAGGTCAAGGACGAACTCCTCGCGCTGACCAATGGCCTCAATTGCTTAGCTTCTATCTTCTCCACTAACGGCAGGACGAGCTCCTCGCGCTGAGCAATGGTCTCAATTGCTTAGCTTCTATCTCCTCCACTAACGGCAACTTCTCCTCTAAGGATACCTATGATCTCTTCAAAAGACCTACCCTCCCTATCAACAGCTTCAACTTCAAAACTATATGGTTCAACATCAACATACCCAAATGCAGCTGTATCACTTGGCTCGCTTGCCTTGACATGCTTCCCACCCTTGACAGGCTTTGCAAATGGAATACGATCACCAATGACATTTGCAAGCTTTGTCATACCTTCCCTGAGGATGCCAACCACCTATGGAACCGCTACAGCTACACTTCACTTGTCCTAGACATTATCACACAATGGAACAAGACACCTTACCCCCCTACCTCCACAATCCTTGGCAATGGCTTGTCTTCTGCTCGAACCCTAAGAGAAACCTTGCCGACAGTGTTAGAATCTATTCCTTTACTTCCTTCTTCTACTTCACTTGGAGAGCCCGTAACTGTTCGCCCCTAAAGGTGTGTGCAAATAAGCTTTAAATTTATAAAACTAGAATCAAGCAGCGAACCCGCAGTGTACGGATCGACGTAGTTAAGCAAGAATTCCAGAGTATCGAACACAGGGATTTGGGTGGGAACAAATTCAGTTATAGATTGTCAAGCGAGTGAATATGAGAGTTTTGCAAATATTGGGAAAACAACAATCCTAAAGATCCAGGTATCCAGTTGTGGCAATAGATTCAAGATATACTAATGATATAAGGACAAAGTTGAGATATGCAAAGGTATACTAATGTAAGGTAATCGTACGGTGAAGTTCCAAAAACCTTATGTAACCCACCTAAAAGGCACTCTCTATACAGGTTGTTGAGGCTCAATATAGAAAGATTCTAAAGGTGACAATTAGTGTCAAATACCCAAACTTATAACCTAAAGATTCAAGACTAACTTAACCGATTGAGGTTGTTGAAGCTCACAATCGAGGTAGAGGTTGTTGAGGCTCACTACCACCTAGAAAAGACAAGTCTAAACTAAGTTAAAGCAAATCATTAACTTTAGATTAAAGTAAAAGCAGGCTCGTAAACTAGAGGGAAATTACGGTTAGATCTTGAGATTCCACGGTCGTGGAACTCAAGAACAGCCCGTAATTTAGGGTTCGTCGACGATTCTCTCTAACTCTCAGGGTCTAATTTGTTTACGATCGATCTATCATTACCTATGCCACAACTATCAACCCTTCACCTTAGAATTGTTAAGGGTTTTTAGCCAATAACAGCCATATTGATATTAATTCAAGGATTAAAGGATAAAAGATGAAAACTTTCAAGAACTATCAATAATCTTCAAACAAATCTCAAGATCACAATCAAGAACAAGTGTTTATCAAAGGATTCAAAATAGAGTAAACAATCACAACCTTAGGAAAGAAGGGAAACGGGATGTCAATCCGTTTCCAAATCAAACCTAAACAAGAAGAGAGATCTTCTTGCAAAATCTTCAAAGAACTTCGATCTTCTGCCAATCCGAAGATCACAACAACAATCTCCACCGAAAGTGCGAGATTAGGGTAATTCTCCGATGCGAACTTCGATCTCCAATGAGATCTCCAAAAATCACGGTCTGTCAAAGATTCGCCAAGATCACGGTCGTGGAAGATTCCACGACCGTAATTCTAGGGCGTGGAAACAATTACGGTTAGTTCCACGACCGTAGAATCCCCTGGAATGAACATCGAATTCTGACTATGAATCCACGGCCGTAATTCTGAACGTGGTTTGGATTCCGGCCGTATTTTAGGGCGTAATTTAGGGCAAGAACGTGATTCTTCCCGAAACTCGTGCATTCCTCAATCTAAGACTCCAAATTGCTTCCAAAAAGTGTCCTCGATCTATGGACATATCAACTCAACTCTCCTTTGCTCGATTCCGTTCGGAAATAGCTCCAAATCACCTATAATCAACATAGAACTTGTGTAGACATCCATATCGACAATATAGGCAATACTAGCTCACATATGCACAAAGATCAATCAAAGACTATCAATATGAATCAAATACGATTAGAAAACGTGCCTAAAATATCACAATATTTCATGCTAACAAGGTCTTTTCCAAAAATTTCCAAAAATCACGGTCTGTCGGGGCATTCCACGGCCGTGGAAGTGCTTTGAACCGTGGTTTTGATGATTTTTCAGAGCCATTTGAAAATTACGGTCACTGTAGCTATGACGACCGTAATTTGGACCGTGGAACTCTCTGTAAAGCTTCAAACGAACTAAATCCGCGAAATTCGAGAAGAACAAGCAGTCCTAATCTAATTCCTTCCAGTCTTTGTCAGTTCTTCCTAAAGATCTATAGCAAAAACAAACTAAATCCGCGAAATTCGAGAAGAAAGATGTAACCTCTTTTTCGGATTGAAAAATCCAAAATGCGCGTTTGTTGATCGATTTCCACTCGATTTGTTGCTTGGATCTTGTTCGTGGTTGGATTTGCTGCAGTTTAGGACGAAGAATCGTTGAAAACGATTAGGAAACGAGGAATTGGGAGAGGATGAGGGTATTCGGTTTCTAGGTCGTGGAATTGGGGAAATTTTGGTTAAGTTTTGTGAAGAATGTGGCTTATATAGTGGCCGGCAAAATTTCCAAAAATCACGGTCTGTCGGGGCATTCCACGGCCGTGGAAGTGCTTTGAACCGTGGTTTTGATGATTTTTCAGAGCCATTTGAAAATTACGGTCACTGTAGCTATGACGACCGTAATTTGGACCGTGGAACTCTCTGTAAAGCTTCAAAGTCCAAATTTCGTCACTTTTCTTTGACATTATCCTCTCTTTCTCCTTTTCCATTGATCCTACAACCAAAAACACGAACATACCGGAAGAAATCGAGGAAAATAAAGCGAAAAATATCTATTCTAAACTAAGCTATGAATCGAAAACAAAAACGAAAATGTAATACCTTGGGCTGCCTCCCAAGAAGCGCTTTGTTTAAGGTCCGTAGCTAGACCAATGTCGTACCTATTCGAGCGCGGTAGGTGCAAACTCCTCAGCTTGGAGTTCCGGCGTATACTTCTTGAGTCGTTGGCCGTTCACCTTAAAACTTCCGCTAGCTTCACCCCATACTTCAACTGCACCATGGGGGAAAATGCGCTTAATTAGAAAAGGTCCAGTCCAACGAGATTTTAGCTTACCTGGAAAGAGGCGAAGTCTTGAATTGAAGAGGAGAACTTGATCTCCTTCTTTGAAGTCCTTTGGAATGATATGCTTATCATGCCAACGCTTTGCTCTTTCCTTATAGATCTTAGCGTTTTCGTAGGCGTTCAAACGGAGTTCGTCCAGCTTGTTGATGTCTAGGAGACGCTTCTCTCCCGCTTCCTTCATGCCGAAATTCAGCCACTTGATAGCCCAAAACGCTTTGTGCTCCAGCTCTACCGGCAAGTGACAAGACTTCCCATACACAAGGTTGTATGGTGTGGTTCCTACGGGAGTCTTGTACGCAGTCCGGTACGCCCATAATGCATCATCTAGTTTTAAGGACCAATCCTTCCTAGTCCTTGAAACCGTCTTCTCTAGAATTCCCTTGATCTCCCTATTTGAGATCTCAACTTGTCCACTCGTTTGTGGATGGTAAGGGGTAGCGATCTTGTGAGTAACCCCATACTTGGCTAGAAGAGCTTCAAAGCGACGGGCTATGAAGTGAGAACCTCCATCACTAATGATCGTCCTTGGCGTCCCGAATCGTGGGAAAATGGTCTTGTTGAAGAACTTGACCACCACCATGGCATCATTTGTGGGAGAGGCAATTGCTTCCACCCATCTAGAAACGTAGTCCACCGCCAATAATATGTATTGGTTTCCACAAGAAGATGGGAATGGTCCCATGAAATCGACTCCCCAAACGTCGAAAATCTCCACCTCTTGGATGTTGTTGAGGGGCATCTCGTTCCTTCTAGAAATATTTCCTGTTCTTTGACAAGCATCGCAACAAGAAACAAAGGATTGCACATCTTTAAATAAAGTAGGCCAATAGAATCCAGATTGCAATACCTTTGCGCTAGTTTTGTTCGAACTAGCGTGTCCTCCACAAGGTAGTGAATGACAATGGCGGATGACACTTTGCATCTCATCTTCCGGCACACATCGCCGAATGATGCCGTCCGGACCTCTCTTAAAGAGGAGAGGCTCGTTCCAATAGTATTCCCGGACGTCCTTGAAGAACTTCTTCCTTTGTGCGTATGACAGTCCGGGTGGTATCTCCTGACAAACCAAATAGTTAACGAAATCAGCAAACCATGGTTCGTTACCTTTGGAGACTACCTTGATGCACTCCTCTATGATATGTAGGTGTTCGTCCGGAAAGGAGTCATCAATGGGCAATTGGTCGTCCTCTAGATGTGTTGGACGACTCAAATGATCCGCAACAGAATTTTCCGAGCCTTTCTTGTCGCGGATCTCAAGATCGAATTCTTGTAGGAGAAGAATCCATCTAATCAGCCTTGGCTTCGCATCTTTCTTCGCAAGGAGGTACCGGATCGCAGCATGATCCGTGTAGACAATCACCTTTGCACCTACAAGATAAGAGCGAAACTTGTCAATAGCGTAGACAATGGCTAAAAATTCCTTCTCTGTAGTGGCGTAGTTGAGCTGAGCTTCGTCTAGCGTCTTGCTAGCGTAGTATATGGCGTGGGTTCGTCCTTCCTTTCGTTGCCCAAGACCAGCTCCAATGGCTACGTCACTAGCATCGCACATAATCTCGAAGGGGAGAGTCCAATCCGGAGGTTGGATAATAGGCGCTGAGATTAGAGCTTGCCGAATGGTGTTAAACGCATCCAAACATTCCTGCGAAAACTTAAAAACCGCATCCTTCATCAATAGATTAGTGAGAGGTTTTGATATCTTAGAAAAATCCTTAATGAAGCGTCTATAAAATCCAGCATGTCCTAGGAAACTTCTTATCCCCTTCACCGAAATTGGGGGAGGAAGTTTCTCTATGGTCTCTATCTTAGCCTTGTCTACCTCTATCCCTCTACTAGAGACTAAGTGGCCTAACACGATTCCTTCCTTAACCATAAATTGACACTTCTCCCAATTAAGAACTAGGTTAGTGTCTTCACATCTTTGCAAAACAAGAGAAAGGTTAGAAAGACAATCGTTAAAAGAGGAACCGTAAACGGAGAAGTCGTCCATGAAGACTTCCATGATTTCCTCTACGTATTCGGAGAAGATGGCCATCATGCACCGTTGAAAGGTGGCTGGGGCGTTGCAAAGCCCGAACGGCATTCTCCTATAGGCGAACGTACCCCAAGGGCACGTGAATGTGGTCTTCTCTTGATCATCCGGATGTATCGGAATCTGAAAGAAGCCACTATAACCGTCAAGGTAGCAAAAGTATGAATGTTGTGCTAACCTTTCAAGCATCTGATCGATGGATGGCAATGGAAAGTGATCCTTCCGCGTTGCGTTGTTGAGCTTGCGGTAGTCTATACACATTCGCCATCCAGTCACGGTTCGGGTAGGAATGAGTTCGTTGTTCTTATTGGTGATGACCGTCATTCCTCCCTTCTTCGGAACTACTTGAACCGGGCTCACCCACTTGCTATCGGAGATAGGATAGATGATACCTGCATCAAGAAGTTTAAGAATTTCCTTCTTGACAACCTCCTTCATGGTCGGATTCAACCGCCTTTGAGGTTGTCTTGAAGTTCTAAAGTCCTCCTCCATTAGTATCTTATGCATGCATAAGGAGGGTTTAATTCCTACTAAGTCCTCAATAGTATAGCCTATGGCTTTTCTATGTTTCCTAAGGACAATCATGAGCTGTTCATGTTCATCTATGCTTAATTCGGAACTAACGATAACCGGAAAGGTAGAATTAGATCCAAGAAAAGCGTACCTTAGATGAGTAGGAAGTGGTTTGAGTTCCATTGCTTTCGGAGCTTCCAATGATCCTTGAGGAGCTTCCGATGTTTCCTTAGAAGTTTCTAAGGATGTTGAATGGGTTGGAGAAGAATTAGAAGAAGTTGAAGAAGTATGCCGATCACCCTCTTCCACGGTCAAAATTACGGTCTCCTCTGGTGTTCCACGGCCGTAATATCCTCTGGAATGGAGGTCGATTTTGGTCGTGGAATCCACGGTCGTGGAATACAGAGTATGACCGTGGATTCTAGTATACTCAGCCTCATCGTGGAGTTTCTCAAACTCCACTTCATGCGTCTCCTCTTGTGCTTCCAAGGCTTCAATTTCCTCTTTGCACTCTTCTTCGTCTCCTTCATTGGTTAGACTCATAGTGATAACCTTTTGTAAAGGATCGTTAAAGAGAATCGCACTTACCTCCTCCCTAGATAAACCTTCTTCATCTTGGACATCGTAGATATCCTCGTCAAAGATTGGCTCCTTCACTAGAGTGGAAAGAACGAACTCTACTTTCTCTTCTCCAATGTCAAAAGCGAGTCTTCCATTCTTGCAATCGACCATGCAACCGGAAGTTGCAAGAAACGGTCTTCCGAGTATGATCGGGACCGGACTATCTGCAGGAATGTCAAGCACGACAAAATCAATGGGGACAAAGAATTTACCTAGCTTGACCGGGACGTCTTCTACAATGCCGACGGGACGAGTAATGGATCGATCCGCCATGTATAACGTCATCTTCACCGGTTTAGGGTCGCCTAAACCGATATTCCTACATAACGCAAGTGGTATGATGCTCACACTTGCTCCTAAGTCACACAAAGCGTCATATGTGACATCTCCCACTCCAATGGGAATGCAAAATGACCCCGGATCTTTCAGCTTTGGGGGCATTTTCTCCTTCATCGTCTTGATGAGATCCGAAGAATCTGAACTCATCTTGACCTCTCCAAATTCTTCTAGCTTCCTCTTGTTAGAGAGGAGCTCCTTCAAGAACTTGCCATAAGCTGGCATACCTAAAATAGCATCAATGAAAGGTATATTAATATGCAGCTTGCTCATGAGTTCTATGAACTTACCGAATTGCTTGTCTAGGCGCGCTCGCGCTCTAGATTGAGGGAACGGTAGGGGAGGTTTGTAAGCTGCAGGAGGGACATAGACGTCTTCCTTCTCCTTCCCCTTTTCTTTGTCCTTCTCTACGGGGACTTCAACGAACGTAGGCTGCGGGTCGGTGGTAGTCACTCCGCTCCTAGTTGTAATCGCCATTACCCTTCCCTTAGGGTTGTCCTCCGTCTTTCCTGGAAGTTTCCCTTGATTTCTAGGAACTTCTTCCGCATGGTTGAACATTTGGTTTTCCAAAACCTTTTGAGCTTTGTCAACCTTAGAAACTTGATCATCAACCTTGATGATGCGGTTCTCCAACCCTTGAAGCTTTCCCAAGATAGTTTCCAACATGGGATCTGGCTTCTCCTTTCCCGTATTGTTCCCTCCATTAGATGATTGCCCCTGGCTTTTCAAAGGAGTAGAGGAAGAGGAAGGTGGAGTTAGTGAATTAGAATTGGAAGGATAAGAGTTACCGGAATTCTGTTGATTGGAGCGCCAATTGTTGTTGCTTGAACCCCGATTGTTGTTCCAATTGTTGTTGTTCCGGTTGTTGTTGTTTCCATTCCAATTGTTATTCCGGTTATTGTTCCGGCTATTGTTGTTGCGGTTGGTGTTATCACCGCCGTTGTTGTTGCCCAAGTAACCAACATCCTTCCCTTGTTGCTTTGGGAAGTTGGTCTTGATAGTCTCCTTCAACTCTTTGATTTCATTGTTGAGGGAGAAAATCTGATTTTGAGCTTCATGTGTGAGCTTCGCTCCTTGCTCCACACGATTTCCCTCCACTTTCCGGTGGGAATACTTCTCTATGACTCTTGCTTGCTTCTCAATGAAGTCCCAAGCGTCATCTTCTCTCATGTCCATGAACGTTCTACATGAGAGGGATTGGAGGTTGAATTGCGTTCCCGCATCCAGCCCCTTGTAGTAAATCTCCAGCAAGGCAAGCTTGGATATGCCATGATGAGGGCAATCCAAGAGCAAATCCTGAAACCTTTCCCAAGATTGAAACAAACTTTCGTTAGGTATCATAGAAAAAGCATTAATCTTACCTCTAAGTTCCGCCGTTTTGGAAGGCGGAAAGAATTTAGTGAGAAACTCCGCAGAAAGGTCTTCCCACGTGTCTAGTTTCCCATTAGGAAGAGCTTGATACCAAGACAGCGCCTTCCCCTTCAAAGAGAAGAAGAAAGGTTTAAGCTTGTAGCTGTTGGTAGTGGCGCTCTTCGGTCTCATTGTCTCCATCATGCACTCGAAGTTCTGCAAGTGCTGGTGTGGAGATTCGGCACTTGTACCGCCAAACTGATTTTGGCGAACAAGGGTAATAACTTGAGGGTTGAAGCTAAACCCTTGTACATCTTCAGCATCAAAGTTCACGCCCAAACGGCGTGGTTGTTGTGTTGGATCCATTCGTTGGCCAAGAGTTCTTGGCTCATTATCCACACGTTCGACTCTCGCATTCCTGGGTGGAGCACGACGATTTGCAGCTTCTTGTGGATTGAAAGGATTCACATTGACCGTAGGATTTATCTCTTCTAACGGTGGCATGGAAGAGTCACTATCATCGGCGGATGAATGACCTCTTCTTCTTCTAGACCTTGATGTCCTTCTTGAGGTTTTCTTGATGATTTTATCCTTAAGCTCGCTCATTTGTAACCCCATCTGGAACATCTGATCCTGTAGAGCGTTAACTTGGGATTGATGTCGTTCCATCTCATCCCGGCGGAGATTTTCATTCCAGCGGAGTTGAGCTTCCTTCTCTGTTAGCTCCGCCTGAAAATCACGCTCGTTTCCTTCGGCCATCTTCTTTTCCTTGCGCTTTTGCCTCAAGGTTTTCTCTAGCTCTTGATCAAGAGGTAAGAGATCTTCGGTGTTCCTAGACCTGCGCATACACTCAAAACAATATCAAATAACGAGAGCAAGCTCCCAAGCTTGACAACCGGTTACCGAATTCGGCCGAAACAAAATCCCCGGCAACGGCGCCAAAAACTTGTTCGCCCCTAGAGGTGTGTGCAAATAAGTTTTAAATTTATAAAACTAGAATCAAGCAGCGAACCCGCAGTGTACGGATCGAGGTAGCTAAGCAAGAATTCCAGAGTATCGAACACAGGGATTTGGGTGGGAACAAATTCGATTGCAGGTTATCAAGCAAGTAAATATAGGAGTTTTGCAAATATTGGGAAAACAACAATCCTAAAGATCCAGGTATCCAGTTGCGGCAATAGATTCAAGATATACTAATGATGTAAAGACAGAGTAGAGATATGCAAAGGTATACTAATGTAAGGTAATCGTACGGTTGAGGTTCCAAAAACCTTATGTAAGTCACCTAAAAGATACTCCCTATACAGGTTGTTGAGGCTCAATATAGAAAGATTCTAAAGACGAGGATTAGTATCAAATACCCAAACTTACAACCTAAAGATCAAGACTAACTTAACCGATTGAGGTTGTTGAGGCTCACAATCGAGGTAGAGGTTGTTGAGGCTCACTACCACCTAGAAAAGACAAGTCTAAACTAAGTTAAAGCGAATCTTTAACTTTGGATTAAAGTAAAAGCAGGCTCGTAAACTAGAGGGAAATTACGGTTGGATCTTGAGATTCCACGGTCGTGGAACTCAAGAACTGCCCGTAATTTTAGGTTGTCGACGATTCTCTCTAACTCTCAGGGTCTAATCTGTTTGCGATTGATCTATCATCACCTATGCCACAACTATCAACCCTTCACCTTAGAATTGTTAAGGGTTTTTAGCCAATAACAGTCATTTTGATATCAATTCAAGAATCAAAGAGTAAAAGATGAAAACTTTCAAGAACTATCAATAATCTTCAAATGAATCTCAAGATCACAATCAAGAGCAAGTGTTTATCAAAAGATTCAAAACAGAGTAAACAAACACAACCTTAGGAAAGAAGGGGAACGGGATGTCAATCCGTTTCCGATTCAAACCTAAACAAGAAGAGAGATCTTCTTGCAAAATCTTCCAAGAACTTCGATCTTCCACAAATCCGAAGATCACAACAGCAATCTCCACTAAAAGTGCGAGATTTGAGCAACTCTCCGATGCGAACTTTGATCTCCAATGAGATCTCCCAAATACCTCTAAACGAGGGTTTGTGCGTTGTTAAGCGTTGATCCTTAGCGTCGATTGCTAAGCGGGAATGTACGTCTATGCGTGGATGCAAAAATGCTAAGCAGGCATGTACGTCTATGCGTGGATTGTGTAAGCGAGCCTGACGGAATCTCCTTTCTTCCGTCTTTTTATAATGCAGGGCAAAGTGTCGGCCCGGCCCGATCTTCAAAAGATCATGGCTTCGAAGTGTGGCGAAAAGATTCGCCAAGATCACGGTCGTGGAAGATTCCACGACCGTAATTCTAGGGCGTGGAAACAATTACGGTTAGTTCCACGACCGTAATATCCTCTGGAATGAACATCGAATTCTGACTCTGAATCCACGGCCGTAATTCTGAACGTGGTTTGGATTCCGGCCGTATTTTAGGGCGTAATTTAGGGCAAGAACGTGATTCTTCCCTAAACTCGTGCATTCCTCAATCTAAGACTCCAAATTGCTTCCAAAAAGTGCCCTCGATCTATGGACATATCAACTCAACTCTCCTTTGCTCGATTCCGTTCGGAAATAGCTCCAAATCACCTATAATCAACATAGAACTTGTGTAGACATCCATATCGACAATATAGGCAATACTAGCTCACATATGCATAAAGATCAATCAAAGACTATAAATATGAATCAAATACGATTAGAAAACGTGCCTAAAATATCACAATATTTTATGCTAACAATGCGATGATGCAAGAATGCTAAGCAGGCATGACGGAATCTCCTTTCTTCCGTCTTTTTATAATGTAGGGCAAAATGTCGGCCCGGCCCAATCTTCAAAAGATCGTGGCTTCGAAGTGTGGCGAAAAGATTCGCCAAGATCACGGTCGTGGAAGTTTCCACGACCGTAATTCTAGAACGTGGAATCAAATACGGTTTGTTCCACGACCGTAATATCCTCTGGAATGAACATCAATTTCTGACTATGAATCCACGGCCGTAATTCTGAACGTGGTTTGGATTCCGGCCGTATTTTAGGGCGTAATTTAGGGCAAGAACGTGATTCTTCCCTAGCCTCGTGCATTCCTCATGCTAAAACTCCATTTTGCTTCCAAAGAGTGTCCTCAATCTATGGACAACTCAATCAACTCTTCTTTTGCTCGATTCCGTTCGGAAATAGCTCCAAATCACCTATAATCAACATAGAACTAGTGTAGACATCCATATCGACAATATAGGTAATACTAGCTCTCATATGCATAAAGTTCAATCAAAGACTATCGATATGAATCAAATTCGATTAGAAAACGTGCCTAAAATATCACAATATTTCTTGCTAACAAATAACCCCATACTTAACACTTGCTTGTCCCTAAGCAAGGTCTTTCAAAAAGCTTTAAACAAGAGTTAGGATGAAATATGTGTACCTTCTTTGGGTGAATGTGACTTCTAAAGAATAGATCATTCTCAAACCTTGCTTCAATCGTTCATCAAACTTTCACACACTCAATTAAAGAGTAAAAAGCAAAGAGAGTTCATGAATCAATTTAACCTCTAAACAAGCATCATAACCTTCAAACTTTATCAAAATCAATCATAAGAAACTTCTATATAGATCACCAAGCCATGTAACATTCTTTTGATCTTAAGGACTTTCAAAGAAAAAGGTCTAGAATGTGGAAGGGAAGGGAAAACTTTAAGGGAAAGTGGTGCATGAATCCGGGAAAGTGGACAACTACCTTCTTCTTCTTATGCGGTTCCCGCAGCATTTTCAATTTAGAGCTTCGCTCTCTTCCTTTCATTTTTCGACTTTACTTTTGGAGTTATGGATAGAGGTGCACAAAAACCGAAGCCTAGGAGATCGGTGTTTCTCAATTTTTCAAGAGATGCCTCAAACCCTTAGCGCACATACCGTAATCCGCTAGGAATATCGCTCAATCCGACTTTGGCAAGACACAAACACCCGGCTATGTGAATGGTGCCGAGTTACTCATCGTCATGATTGACTTCCCTAAACCTACAATTTCTTTCTATTCATTTGATTGCAAATAATTGCTCTCATGGCCCTCCCACATCAAACGTGCCTTTTTCATTCACTTCTCCAAATTCCCGGATAAGTAAAGGAGGCTAATATTTCAATGAGGAGCTAGGTGATCAAAGAAAGAAGAAAGAAAGTATCGAATTGCCTTAATCATTTCAACAAGAAGTATAGAAACTTATAACGTGATTTCAACTTCAATTTCTCAACATGATTTAGGTAACGTTTTCACATTATAAAACTTGCAAAAGAGATAGAATTCATTCATTCAAATTCTTTTCGATTCACTATTCTTTTGAGCATGCAATTGTTATTAAACTCCATCCACAAGTAATGATTATCATGGAAATCATCTCAATCCATTAGAAGCACAAAATTTTCAAAATTTTTCAATTTTTATGGGTTTTTAAAGTTCTTTTTCATGCAATGCGAAAATGAAACGTGTGACACATAATGAACATGCAACGATAGTCTCAAATGAAAGCAAACATAGAGAGTAGAGTTATTACAAACTTTTAGTACATCTCACCCCATACTTAGGACGAACATTGTCCCTAATGTTCAAAAGAAAGAACAAAAGAAAGAAAAGAAAAAGAAACTCACAAGTGGTGGCGGGAATGTCTATTACGAACGGTCCTGCATCGAATCACTGCGGCGCCGGCGGAGGTGGGAACGGAGAGAAGCTGGAGTCGTAGTGCCGCCCAAACTGCTGGCGGTAGACGTCCCTCATCACGTGGTCAAGGTCGTCGAGGCGTCCGTCTCTAGCGTCGGCTCGGATCTCCAACGCTCCAACTCTCTCTGAAAGTCCGGTAGCCCAATCCGGCATCTGCTCGTACCATCCTGGAGCGTGACTGTACCATGATGGGGCATCGGATGGTGCTGGTGGTGGTGGATATGCTGCTGGCTGCTCCGTGGACCAAGGAGGGGGGGTGTCATACCAAGTGGGAGGTGTAGTCATCCACGTGTGCCTCTCACTCACGCTAGCGCGGCGAGATGATGAGCCTGAGGCTCTAGCTGGGCGTGGAGAGCGTCTAGGTACATCTGGGGCCGCCTCCGGCTGGTCCGGAAACGTGCCAAACTCCTGCTCCGCTCCTCCACCACTCTCGTACTGATCTCCCATCTCCTCCTCCTCCACAACCGGTGGTGGGACGTAAGGGGGAGCTACTAACCTGTTCGCATGCATCGCAGCGAACGTCTCCTTCCAATTGTGGCGTCCCGCCACAATGGAATACTCCGGCAGCCACTCAATACCCCTGCCTGCCCTGCTCTCCCAAGGCATGCCCGCATAAGGCGGACCTCTATGTGTGGGGGAAATGATTCCCCTAACCATGAATGCACGTAATCCTAGAGGTACGGCGGGTATGCGGGTGCAAGCAGAAAAATCTACACCAAAGCTCCTAGCAATGTGGGTAACTATCCCACCATATCCGATGTTCCCCTTCGACTTGTTCTTGAGCTTGCTCATCGTGGCAGCCAAGAGAGTAGCACAATCTGCACGACATCCATAAAGCATACTATAGAGCAGGAATAGCTCATCCGTCTTGATCTTTTGGGGCGTCTCCGTCCTAGGAAAGAGACACTCCGAAAGAACGCGGTGAGCTATCTTCAAGGCTAAATGGTACATCAATTTAGCCTTGGTATCGGCGGGCTGCCAACGGTCCTCGTCGGCGTAAATCATCGCAATTTCCGCCCAAAAGTCCTTGGCGGAAATGCCTCTCGGAAGTCGACCATTGTAGGTCTCATGAAACCCGAAAATGGTCCCAAACTCAACAATACTCAAGTGGTAGTCTCGTTCCATGAGACGGAAAGAGACGGTCCTATCTACATGGCTGTGCTCGAAAGATGTCACAACCTCCCGGGTGATCTCCTCATAGGCGTCCTCACGAATGTTCGTGAAGACAATTAATCCGGCTCTATCCAAGAGCCATGTAAGATCATCAACTATGTTGAGAGGATGTAGATCCTCCAACAACAAATACCTAGGGCCAATCACTGCCCTCTTCTGTATCTTCTCAAATGCAGCAAGGTAGTTCTCGTGTATGGTCGGAATGCTAGGGTGAGGAGGTGAGGATGGAGGTGAAGGTGAAGATGGTAGTGAAGGAGATGAGGGTGGTGGTGCCCTAGAGGATGAGGAGGTGGAAGGGTTTCCCTTTCTTTTCTTATTCTGATCTCCCTTCTTCTCTTTTATCCTTCCCGACACTCTCCTTACAAAATCCATTATGTAGCAAAATTACGGGTTGTTCTTGGAGAATTACGGCCGTGGTTTACCCAGAGACCGTGATTCGTCTCAGAATCTCGCGAATCTCAGCAAGTTCACCAACAATCACCACAACAAGCAGTCCTAATCTAATTCCTTCCGGTCTTTGTCAGTTCTTCCTAGAAATCTATAGCAAAAACGAACTAAATCCGCGAAAATCAAGGAGAAAGAATAAACCTCTTTTTCGGATTGAAAAACCCGAAATGCGCGTTTGTTGATGGATTTCCGCTTGGTTTGTCGCTTGGATCTTGTTCGTGGATGGATTTGCTGCAGTTTAGGATGAAGAATCGTTGAAAACGATTAGAAAACGAAGATTTGGAGGAGGTCGTGGGGTTTCGGTGTTTAGGTCGTGGAAAGGGGTAAATTTTGGGTAAGTTTGTGAAGAATGTGGCTTATATAGTGGCCGGCAAAATTTCCAAAAATTACGGTCTATCGGGGGGTTCCACGGCCGTGGAAATGTACGGAACCGTGGTTTTTGTGATTTCTCAAAGGCGTTTGGAAATTACGGTCACTGTAGCTATGACGACCGTAATTTGGACCGTGGAACCTTCTGTAAAGCTTCAAAGTCCAAATTTCGTCACTCTTCTTCGACATTATTCTCCCTTTCTCCTTTTCCATCGATCCTACAACCAAAAACACGAACATACCGGAAGAAATCGAGGCAAAATAAAGCGAAAAACGTCTATTCTAAACTAAACTATGAATCGAAAACAAAAACGAAAATGCAATACCTTGGGTTGCCTCCCTAGAAGCGCTTTGTTTAAGGTCCGTAGCTAGACCAATCTCGCACCTATTCGAGTGCGGTAGGTGCAAACTCCTCAGCTTGGAGTTCCGGCGTATACTTCTTGAGTCGTTGGCCGTTCACCTTAAAACTTCCGCTAGCTTCACCCCATACTTCAACTGCACCATGGGGGAAAATACGCTTAATTAGAAAAGGTCCATTCCAACGAGATTTTAGCTTACCTGGAAAGAGGCGAAGTCTTGAATTGAAGAGGAGAACTTGATCTCCTTCTTTGAAGTCCTTTGGAATGATGTGCTTATCATGCCAACACTTTGCTCTTTCTTTGTAGATCTTGGCGTTTTCGTAGGCGTTCAAACAGAGTTCATCCAGCTTGTTGATGTCCAGGAGACGCTTCTCTCCCGCTTCTTTCATGCCGAAATTCAGCCATTTGATAGCCCAAAACGCTTTATGCTCCAGCTCTACCGGTAAGTGACAAGACTTCTCATACACGAGGTTGTATGGTGTGGTTCCTATGGGAGTCTTGTACGCAGTCCGGTACGCCCATAATGCATCATCTAGCTTCAAGGACCAATCCTTCCTAGTCCTTGAAACCGTCTTTTCTAAGATTCCTTTGATCTCCCTATTTGAGATCTCAACTTGTCCACTCGTTTGTGGATGGTAAGGGGCAGTGATCTTGTGAGTAACCCCATACTTAGCTAGAAGAGCTTCAAAGCGACGGGCAATGAAGTGGGAGCCTCCATCACTAATGATCGTCCTTGGCGTCCCGAATCGCGGAAAGATGGTCTTGTTAAAGAACTTAACCACCACCATGGCATCATTTGTGGGAGAGGCAATTGCTTCCACCCATCTAGAAACATAATCTACCGCCAATAGTATGTATTGGTTTCCACAAGAAGATGGAAATGGTCCCATGAAATCTACTCCCCATACGTCGAAAATCTCCACCTCTTGGATGTTGTTGAGGGGCATCTCGTTCCTTCTAGAAATATTGCCTGTTCTTTGACAAGCATCGCAGCAAGAAACAAAGGATTGCACATCTTTAAATAAAGTAGGCCAATAGAATCCAGATTGCAATACCTTTGCGCTAGTCTTGTTCGAACTAGCGTGTCCTCCACAAGGTAGTGAATGACAATGGCGGATGACACTTTGCATTTCATCTTCCGGCACACATCGCCGAATGATGCCATCCGGACCTCTCTTAAAGAGGAGAGGCTCGTTCCAATAGTATTCCCGGACGTCCTTGAAGAACTTCTTCTTTTGTGCGTATGATAGTCCGGGCGGTATCTCCTGGCAAACCAAATAGTTAACAAAATCAGCAAACCATGGTTCGTTACCCTTGGAGATTACCTTGATGCACTCCTCTATGATATGTAGGTGTTCGTCCGGAAAGGAGTCATCAATGGGCAAATGGTCGTCTTCTAGATGTGTTAGACGACTCAAATGATCCGCAACAGAATTTTCCGAGCCTTTCTTGTCGCGGATCTCAAGATCGAATTCTTGTAGGAGAAGAATCCATCTAATCAGCCTTGGCTTCGCATCTTTCTTTGCAAGGAGGTACCGGATCGCAGCATGATCCGTATAGACAATCACCTTTGCACCTACAAGATAAGAGCGAAACTTGTCAATAGCGTAGACAATAGCTAAAAATTCCTTCTCTGTAGTGGCGTAGTTGAGCTGCGCTTCGTCTAGCGTCTTGCTAGCGTAGTATATGGCATGGGTTCGTCCCTCCTTTCGTTGTCCAAGAACAGCTCCAATAGCTACGTCACTAGCATCGCACATAATCTCGAAGGGGAGAGTCCAATCCGGAGGTTGGATAATAGGTGCTGAAATTAGAGCTTGCCGAATGGTATTAAACGCATCCAAACATTCCTGTGAAAACTCAAAAACCGCATCCTTCATCAATAGATTAGTGAGAGGTTTTGATATCTTAGAAAAGTCTTTAATGAAACGTCTATAAAATCCAGCATGTCCTAGGAAACTTCTTATCCCTTTCACCGAAATTGGGGGAGGAAGCTTCTCTATGGTCTCTATCTTAGCCTTGTCTACCTCTATCCCTCTATGATAGCATGAATTATAGTCTATATTTTAGGGTTTGTTTGGACGTTTTATCTTTCATAATCTGCATGTTTGTATGTACATTATGTGATTTTACTACCATTTCATCTACCTTTGCGAGAATCGAGGTCTACACCTAGTTTCGTTGTAATTGCAGGTAATATGGTACGTTTTGCATCAAAAAGGAGCAAAAGGAGTCATGAGTCATTTGGAGCTACATTGAAGAGCAAAAAAGGAATCATCCAGGAAGCATAGCCATGGATTAAAGATTTACGTTGGACCAGTTTTGAGAGATTCTACATTCAGTTATGAGTCACCTCGGTTGACCAGAGATTCATCTCGACCGAGGCAATCCAGAGGCACCGACTCGACCGAGGCGAACACCTAGGACGCGGCGAGAATATTTTATTCTTGGAAGAGATCTTTTAAATTTGGAAAGTGATCTTATATTTTTGGGCTGGGCTCCTGGATGGAAAGAGATATGCAGAATATATATTTTACCTATTTTTATGGGAGAATATCTTTCTAAGATTTATTATCTTTGGAGGGTTATTTTCCTATAAAAAGGGTCGGATTTTCACAATTTAAAAAGGCCGCATACATCTGGCATACATCCGCTATCAGCGCAGCAGCAGCATACTCCAAGTTGGGAGTTTTTGAAGAACCTTTTTGAAGGTTGAAGGAAGGTTGAAGACCATAGCTTTTATAGCTTTTTGGGGGTTTTGTAAGATTGTCTTCAATTCCTTCCCTTGTTGTCTTGCCTTGTTGGATTATTATCCAAGGAACGTTTTTGTTTGTGATATTTGATTCAGTTATTGAAGTCTTTTCATTAAATTCTTCTTTGTTCAAATATTCACCTTCTTTCCATATATTTTAATACTTTCATGATGATGATGAGTGGCTAATTTCCTTGTGTGATTCTAGGGTGATTGGTTGAAGGTTGTGGGAAAAAACAATGATAGAATAATCTTAGATTCCAGTAGGATCTTGAAAGTTCGAGTCTTTAACCTTAACCCTAAGCATCTCGTTCAGTCGAAGAACATCTCGGCCGGGGTGGAATTCTTCTGACCGAGGTGACTTACCCTATCCGAAACTGAGAGTTAAGTGTTAGAGTTTGCCAAATCCTATTCTTATTACACCATTCTGGTTCAAAGCAAGCTTAGGATGAGACTTACCCGGTAATTCCTTAGTTTGTGTATTAACGATCGTAAGTGTAGGTAATAAAGGTTTATCCTTTATTGGGGTTAGAGTGTGCTTCCATCCCATCTTTGTGAGTTAGCCTGAGACTTACCCGGTAAAGGTTGATTCTATTCCCTTAGATGGTGTGTTAGTTTGAGGTTATAGTTCTTTATCTTGATTCCTTGAGACTTACCCGGTAATAGGAGTTACGGTTTAGGATTAGTGTGTAGTGAGACTTACCCGGTGATCTACTCCACTTTAGTAACGCCTTCCCCACGCAAAAATCTCAGCTTTGTCCGCTTATCTATAGATCTTGAGTTGGAACCACAACTAGATGCCTTAATCCCTAGAATTGCATGTTTGCTTTATTGACTTCTTATCCATCTTTGATTGTATTGATTGCTCTCGTGGTTAGCATTGACATTAGCATACCGTATTGACTTTGTTTCACCAAGTCCCTGTGATCGACCCCTGGAATTTTCTTGCTTTTACTACGATTGACCCGTACACTGCGGGTTCGCATCCTTGTTTTAAGCTTAAGTCTAGGGTTATAAATTTAAAGCTTGCACACACCGTTTGGAGCGAACAAGTTTTTGGCGCCGTTGCCGGGGACTTGGTCTAGACCAAGCCGGTACGGTTTGCTCTTGGGGCGCTTGCCCCGTTTTTGTCTAACCACTCTACTTGAGTGACTTTCGCAGGTTCTTTCTTAGGTATATGCGAAGAACCCGCGCTGGGAAGGAAATCGTTCCTTACGATCCCGAACCAGAAAAGACATACAAGAGACGCTTAAGAGAAGCGAAAATGGCCCAACAAGACGATCACGATCTTGCGGCCCAATTGAGAGAGACGCAGGAGCTACTACGTCTCAGTAAAGAAGAGCTAAGGCAAGAGAAAGAAGAGAATCAGGCCAGAACCGCAGCAATCGAAGCTGAGATTGCAGCCATTCGGAACCAGATTCTACTTCGACCGATGCAGGATCCAGTAGTTGATCCTCGACCGAGGCAGATTCCAGTACCTGACGCCCCGGTCGATGTACATCCACCTCGGATGCCAGTCCGAGATGTTCTTCTTGCAGGAATCCCGCAAACCCTAGGTCAAAGGATGGACCCTAATCAACAGCTGAGGCGTCCAGGGGTGAACCTAGGAGATCCAGCGGATCATGACTACGAACTTCGACCGCAAGTTCTGTCCATGATTCGCCAATGCCAATTCGGAGGGCTAGAAAAGGAGTCGCCACATCAACATCTTCAGAACTACGAAATCTTGATGGAGACCTTGCGACCCTCCAGAATTGAAAATAACAACTACAAGCTAAGACCTTTCTACTTTTCTCTTAAAGATAGAGCTCTTACTTGGTATCAATCTCTTCCTGCAGGAAAAATCAGCACATGGGAAGAGATGACTACGGAATTCTTGACCAAATTCTTTCCCCCCTCAAAGACTGCTGAAATGAGAGGGAAGATCAATGCTTTCATCATGAAGGACAAGGAGAGCTTGTCCAAATCTTGGGAGCGGTTCAAGGATATCCTTTTGGATTGCCCACATCATGGGATTCCAAAGATTGAGTTGTTGGAGATCTACTTCAAAGGGCTGGACGGAAGTACCCAGTTCAATCTCCAACTACTCTCCGCCGGTACCTTCATGGACATGGCGGTTGATGAGGCTTGGGACTTCATTGAGAAGCAAGCCTTACATATGGAGAAGTATACCCACCAAGGAACTGAAGGTGGAGTTAAAAGAGTCAACTTTCAAGAGACTCAACCCAACAACAACCAACTCACGTCATTGAAGAACGACGTGAAGGAATTAAAGGAGCTCTTGATGGCTCAAACTAAGAAGGAAGAGCAAGGGCAAAGGAACAACAACAATAACGGGTACCGTAACAACAACAACGGACCCCGAAACAACAACTACAACAACAACAATAGAGGATCCAATAGCAACAACTGGAGGGCGAATAATCAAAACCACGGTAACAATTATTCAAACTCCAACTCTAATGATTCCTCTAATCCTTTCCTCTCTTCCCCTTCTTCCTCTTCTACTCCATTGAAAAGCTAAGGGCAAGGATCAAGTTCGTCTCAGCCGGAAAAGAAGGACGCAGTTCTGGAGGCAATCTTGATCAAGCTTGGCGCTATGGAGAATTCTATGACTTCATTTTCGAGGGCCCAAAAGTCCTTCGAACAACAACTTGCTAATAGGGCGAATGAAGCGCCAAGAGATCCGGGGAAGCTTCCAGCGAAGACGGAAACTAACCCTAAGGGCCAGTGCATGGCCATAACGACGAGGAGTGGACTCAAAACTGCAGATCCAGTGCCTCGCTCGATGCAGACCACCTCGGTCCAGATCCAGTCGAAGAACACCTCGACCGAGATGCCAACCGAGGCGGCGCAACAGAAAGAAGGAGGAACGACAGAAGCCTATGTCCCACCTCCTGCATATAAACCACCACTTCCATTCCCTCAGTCCAGAGCCAAAGCACATCTAGACAAGCACTTCGGTAAGTTCCTTGACTTGATGAATAAGCTGCATATTAACATTCCCTTCCTTGATGCCATTCTAGGTATGCCCGCCTATGGGAAGTTCTTAAAAGAAATCTTATCAAGGAAGAGGAAACTGGAGGATGTTGGTGAAGTTAGGATGACATCTAAATCTTCGGAACTCATAAAGATCATGAAGGAAAAGATGCCACCTAAATTGAGAGATCCCGGCTCATTTTGCATTCCCATTCAAGTTGGGGATGTCACTTGTGAAGCCCTTTGTGATCTAGGAGCCAGCGTGAGCATCATCCCGCTGGAGCTATGCACTAAGATCGGTCTTGGAGAGCCCAAGCCGGTCAAGATTCGACTTTACATGGCGGATCGCTCCATTACCCATCCCGTGGGCATTTTGGAAGACGTTCCGGTCAAGTTAGGTAACTTCTATCTACCTATAGATTTTGTCGTACTTGACATTCCCGCAGATTATCCTGTTCCTATCATTCTCGGGAGACCATTTCTGGCAACTTCGGGTTGCAATGTGGATTGCAAGAACGCCAAGTTGAAATTCAACGTTGGCGGCGATGAGGTGGAGTTCGCACTACTTGCAGCCATGAAAGGGGAGCAACTAACTGATGATATCTTCAACATCTACGATGAAGAAGAATCGAGAGAATTGGTGAGCTCTATCCTTATTAACGATCCACTCGAAAGAGTTATAAGCTTCAGTTTAATGGAGGAAGGTATAGATGCTTCTTGTGATGCAGATATACGGAGCTTGAAGGCACTGGAAGAGGATCCAGGAGCTAAAACTGAGAAGCTAGTCCAGGAGACGAAAAACCCCAGTCTCGGATCCAGTAGTAGTACCTCGACCGAGGCACCTTCTGGACAGAGCGAGGCGTCTGAAGAACACCTCGGTCAACGCCTTTGCGCCTCGACCGAGGTCGACAGCGAGACGATTCAAACTGAGATTGTATCTAATCCAGTTTCTGACACCAATCCACTGGAAGGAGGAAGCGCAGATCCCTCTCAGAAAGCACCCCCAGTTGTGGAGCTTAAACAACTCCCTAGTCACTTGAGGTATATCTTTCTTGGGCCGGATTCTACTTATCCCGTCATTGTTAGTGCTTCCCTTTCCGATTCTGAATTAACTAAGCTAATGCATGTCCTGAGAAAGCATCGAAAAGCCATAGGTTACACCACGGATGACCTCATTGGCATTAAACCTTCTTTTTGCATGCATAGAATTCTAATGGAAGATAATCATAAGACTTCACGAGAACCTCAAAGACGGTTAAATCCGATCATGAAAGAGGTTGTGAAGAAGGAGGTTCTTAAGTTGTTGGATGCAGGTATTATTTATCCTATCTCGGACAGCAAGTGGGTTAGCCCGGTGCATGTCGTTCCGAAGAAAGGAGGGATGACCGTTGTGACGAATAAGAACAACGAGTTGATCCCAACGAGGACCGTCACGGGCTGGAGAGTTTGCATCGATTATAGGAAGCTGAACACGGCAACTCGGAAGGATCATTTTCCGCTTCCCTTCATTGATCAAATGCTCGAACGGTTGGCCCAGCATTCACACTTTTGCTACTTGGACGGCTATAGTGGATTCTTCCAGATTCCTATCCATCCGGACGATCAGGAGAAGACCACTTTCACTTGTCCTTGGGGGACGTTTGCCTATCGGAGGATGCCATTTGGATTGTGCAATGCACCAGCTACCTTCCAGCGATGCATGATGGCTATCTTTTCCGAGTACATTGAGGAGATCATGGAGGTATTTATGGATGATTTTTCTGTATATGGTTCCTCTTTCGATGATTGCCTATCTAACCTTTCTCTAGTACTTAAACGATGTGAAGACACTAACCTTGTTTTGAATTGGGAGAAGTGTCATTTTATGGTTAATGAAGGCATTGTGCTAGGACACCTCGTTTCTAATCGAGGTATTGAGGTCGATCGAGCTAAGATCGAGACTATTGAGAAACTCCCTCCTCCTTGTTCTGTTAAAGGTGTGAGGAGTTTTCTCGGGCATGCAGGTTTCTACAGGAGATTCATCAAGGACTTCTCCAAGATTTCTAAACCTCTAACTAACCTCTTGAATAAAGATGTTGTTTTTGAGTTTTCGCAGGAGTGTCTTGATGCTTTTTACAGGATTAAGGAAGCGTTGATCTCCGCTCCCATTATCCAGCCTCCTGATTGGACCTTGCCCTTTGAAGTCATGTGTGACGCTAGCGATGTAGCCGTAGGAGCGGTGCTTGGGCAGAAGAAAGATGGACGGACCACCGCCATTTATTATGCTAGCAAGACGCTAGATGAAGCACAACGCCACTACGCTACCACCGAAAAGGAGTTATTGGCGGTTGTATATGCTTTCGAGAAGTTTCGTTCCTATCTAGTAGGGGCGAAAGTCATTGTCTACACCGACCATGCAGCCATCCGTTACTTGATGGCTAAGAAAGACGCCAAGCCGCGTCTTATTCGATGGATTCTCTTGCTCCAAGAGTTTGACCTAGAGATCCGCGATAAGAAGGGATCCGAGAATTCATTTGCGGATCACCTCAGCCGGCTACCGGCATCTTCCCGCGAGACGGATAACCCGCCCATAGACGATTCATTCCCCGATGAGCACTTGCACGTTTTGGAGCGTTTGATGAATCTACTTACTTCACCCCACGATGGAGGTGAAGTATGGGGTGCGGGCACCTCCCACCTCCTTTGAGACGCACCATGGTCCAGCTAGCGACCTTAAATCAAGCGCTTCTTGGGAGGCAACCCAAGGTATTGCTTTCTTTTCCCGTTTTCTAGTCTAGCTTAGATAGTTTTTGTTTTTGCTTTGCTTTGCTTTGTTTTTGGCGTTCTGGACAGGCAACAGGGAAGAGCACATCTGGATGGACAGAAGTTCGAGATTCTGAGAAGAAAGGAGCACCTCGGTCACTGTCAGAACACCTCGACCGAGTTGATTCTTGAAGCAACCGAGGTGACTAGGGTTTCTGCAGAATTGCCTCGGTCCATACCACCTCGGTCCAGTCGAGACCATCTCGACCGAGGTGACAACAGATCTCGTAACAGTATAAAAAGGGGAAAAATTACTTTTCACTTTTTTTACCCCATTTCGACCGCGGCGGAACAGCAGCACCTCGCTCCCCATTTCTCGCTCGTTTTCAACGATTTCTGCTTCCAAACTGCAATTAAGGGATAGAGGAATCGATTGCAACTACAGATCTGCAAGAAATTTGAGCGTTTCGACCGAAACGAGGTAAAACCGTTCGAAAAACCCTAACTCGTCGTTTACTGCGTATTGGGCTTTGGTTGCCCTTGATTTTGCTGAGGAAATCCATAAGTACCCCTTAGGAAGAATTTGTAGTGATTTTAGGGGGAAAAGAACTGAAATTCTGAGAATTGGAATCGTAACTGCTACGCCTCGGTCCGGTCGAACTGCATCTCGACCGAGGTGATTCTTGAGGCTTGTCAGCAACCGAGGTGGTCTGACAGTGTTGAGTGAAAATGAGTTCAGATCGTCGCCTAGCCCTTAGAGATAGATCTTCTCCTTCCCCTTCCCCTTCTTCTTCCCGTCCCTACCGCCCGGTTATCCACGAGAGATGCCGGGTAGATTATGAGAGGATAGCTGGCCGTCCAGTCATCGCACCGCGATTTCTGGATGTGTCAACTTTTGACTGCCTAGGGTTAGATGCTGACCTTAGGAGGATGATTGCTACTGTTGGGCTAGATCAGTTCGCAGAGATCCGAGCCCCAGCCTACATAGAGCCGACACTCGAGTTTGTTAGCTCCTTCTCCTACCTCCCCACAGAGCGATCTGTGAAGTACCGGCTGATGAGCCGGAACTTCATAGTTCCTTTAGAGATCTGGAGAGAGATCTTTGATTTTCCTGCCCCTACCGCTGTATACTTCCCCTCCCGATCCGTAGCTAGGGAGTTCTGGGGACAGATAGCCCACATCACTACACATGCAGACAGATGGCGCCCTGGTGATTCCAGGGAGAAGGTCATCTTTCATCCGGCCTTCAGACTTGCCCACCGGATCTTTAGTGAGATGCTTCTGGCGCGTACTGAGACGCCCCAGAAGATCAGACAGGGGGAGCTCTTTTCGCTTTACTGCATGGTTACAGGCGGCTTCCCGGACTTTGGCTTGCTCCTAGCAGAGGATCTGCATAGGATCAAGGCCAAGGCGAAGGGAGATATCTGCTGTGGAGGTCTAGTCACCCACATCGCCACTTACCACGGGATGGACCTCAGCGTTTGCACATTGGCAGCGGCTCCGAAGCCGCTGGGTCTGCAGGAGATGATCACACGGAGGATTCTGGTCCCCCGTGGTTTGACCACACCCTACGTTGCTATGCCATGGGAGCGGACTGCACCTCAGGGCATCAGATGGTCTGCACAGTTCTCGGTCTTCGATCTGCATTTCTGGCAGACAACATGGGCCCCGCTTATGGAGGATTACGGAGAGGGAGCAGCTGCCCCTGCTGAGGAGGAGGCTGAGGAGGCTGATGAGGACGACGATGACGAGACAGTTGATGAGAGAGGAGGCGGCGTCCCGATGGATACAGGGACAGATACTGTTGGGACGAGCGCGCCTCCCATTATTGATTTGGATGAGGATGAGGAGGATACTGAGCCTGCACCTGCTGCACCTCCCGCTAGATCTGCTAGGAGTCGGACACGCCGTCATAGAGATGCAGAGGCTCATCGTCGGATCGACGACTTGACTGATCAGATGATAGACTCATATGCTGCCCTTACAGTGGACATGCATGAGAGGTTTGCCGCCCAGCACCGACACATTGATAGCTGGACTCAGCAGATGATGGAGGGGCAGCACTATCAGCGTAGGATGATGGAGCTACAGTTCCAGCAGACTATGGGCTATCCATTCGATCCGACCCAGTATCCTTATGTACCACCACCACCACCACCGGATCAGGACTACTGAGGAGCTGCAGGGTTTTATTTATTATATTTTTATGCAGTTCGGCTCTTTATCCGGTGAGTCCTCTTTTATTCAGACTTTTATTATACCCACTGGGACAGTGTGTCTCAAGTATGGGGTATTTGATGTACTATTTGACTCTATTTGACTACGTGATGACTTTGATGTATTATTTGACTTATGATGTATTATATTCATCGGATATTTTCATATTTGTGCTTCATTTGCCTTTATATGATTATCTGATTATACATGCATACCTACAGGTTATTGGATTGAGAAAAACGTCGAAACCGAAAAATATATGGTTTTTAAAAAAAAAAATTTTCGACCTCGACCGGGACAGTTCTGGCAAAACGAGGTGTTTCACCTCGGTTGAACCAAGAACATCTCGACCGAGGTGGGTTAACTGAGAGTTTTCGAAAACGATTTTTGTGTTACTTATCTGGATATGATCTCAGTGAAGATTTTGTTTACCTACTGGTTTTAAATTCTTTATGTGTTTGAAAGATTTTATGATATGTTTAAGTTGCTAAATGCTTTGTTTGAAATTATTGGCATGTTTAATACCTTGTTTTTATCCAAATTATGTTGAATTTGAAGGTTGACACCGCAGGTTAAGTTCTTTCACATTCTTCTTGGAAAGACCAAGGCAATTCATTCTCTTCTCTCTTCTTCTTCTTGATCATGCTTAGCCCCTCATATACATTTTGCCTCCCTTTACCTATCCGGGAATTTGGAAGCAAGCGAAGTGGTGAAAGCAAGTTAAAGTTGAGAAGTGGCTGGAAGTGAAAGTGTTAGAAAGTAATAATAGGTTTGGGGAAGTCAATCATGAAGATGAGTAACTCGGCACCATTCACATAGCCGGGTGTTTGTGTCTTGCCAAAGTCGGATTGAGCGATATTCCTATCGGGTCATGGTATGTGCATCAAGGGTTTGATGCATCTCAAGAAATTGATGATTGCAGATTTCCTAGGCTTCGGTTATTGTGCACCTCTGTCCATGCATCCCAAAAAGTAAAGTAAAAAAGAAAAAAAGTGTGAAATAAGCAAAGCTTATTGGTGGAAGATGTTGCAAGTCAAAGTGGAAGTAAAGTTCATCCTTTTCCCGGATTCTAGCACCACATTACCTTACATACATCCCTACCCTACACGTTTCTTGACCTTTTCTTTTGGGAAGCCCTTGAGACCTTGAGCTTGTTGATTGACTTAGTGGTTTAAACTGGATTATACATGATTAATTTCGATAATTATGATTTATTATGCATTCTATGATTTTACACAAAGATGAACAACTTTGCTATATTTATAAAATGTTTTGAGCATATTGAGTTTTTAAATTCCAGGAAGTATTCTCTTAGAGTGATCTATGATAGTTGCACACCATAAAATGTTTTTGAAAGACTTTTCATTGATTTTATTGACTTATAATCCATTCTATCTTGTCTTCTATATGAGGAACTTGCTTGGGGACAAGCAAGGGCTAAGTATGGGGTATTTTGATAGCATGAATTATAGTCTATATTTTAGGGTTTGTTTGGACGTTTTATCTTTCATAATCTGCATGTTTGTATGTACATTATGTGATTTTACTACCATTTCATCTACCTTTGCGAGAATCGAGGTCTACACCTAGTTTCGTTGTAATTGCAGGTAATATGGTACGTTTTGCATCAAAAAGGAGCAAAAGGAGTCATGAGTCATTTGGAGCTACATTGAAGAGCAAAAAAGGAATCATCCAGGAAGCATAGCCATGGATTAAAGATTTACGTTGGACCAGTTTTGAGAGATTCTACATTCAGTTATGAGTCACCTCGGTTGACCAGAGATTCATCTCGACCGAGGCAATCCAGAGGCACCGACTCGACCGAGGCGAACACCTAGGACGCGGCGAGAATATTTTATTCTTGGAAGAGATCTTTTAAATTTGGAAAGTGATCTTATATTTTTGGGCTGGGCTCCTGGATGGAAAGAGATATGCAGAATATATATTTTACCTATTTTTATGGGAGAATATCTTTCTAAGATTTATTATCTTTGGAGGGTTATTTTCCTATAAAAAGGGTCGGATTTTCACAATTTAAAAAGGCCGCATACATCTGGCATACATCCGCTATCAGCGCAGCAGCAGCATACTCCAAGTTGGGAGTTTTTGAAGAACCTTTTTGAAGGTTGAAGGAAGGTTGAAGACCATAGCTTTTATAGCTTTTTGGGGGTTTTGTAAGATTGTCTTCAATTCCTTCCCTTGTTGTCTTGCCTTGTTGGATTATTATCCAAGGAACGTTTTTGTTTGTGATATTTGATTCAGTTATTGAAGTCTTTTCATTAAATTCTTCTTTGTTCAAATATTCACCTTCTTTCCATATATTTTAATACTTTCATGATGATGATGAGTGGCTAATTTCCTTGTGTGATTCTAGGGTGATTAGTTGAAGGTTGTGGGAAAAAACAATGATAGAATAATCTTAGATTCCAGTAGGATCCTGAAAGTTCGAGTCTTTAACCTTAACCCTAAGCATCTCGTTCAGTCGAAGAACATCTCGGCCGGGGTGGAATTCTTCTGACCGAGGTGACTTACCCTATCCGAAACTGAGAGTTAAGTGTTAGAGTTTGCCAAATCCTATTCTTATTACACCATTCTGGTTCAAAGCAAGCTTAGGATGAGACTTACCCGGTAATTCCTTAGTTTGTGTATTAACGATCGTAAGTGTAGGTAATAAAGGTTTATCCTTTATTGGGGTTAGAGTGTGCTTCCATCCCATCTTTGTGAGTTAGCCTGAGACTTACCCGGTAAAGGTTGATTCTATTCCCTTAGATGGTGTGTTAGTTTGAGGTTATAGTTCTTTATCTTGATTCCTTGAGACTTACCCGGTAATAGGAGTTACGGTTTAGGATTAGTGTGTAGTGAGACTTACCCGGTGATCTACTCCACTTTAGTAACGCCTTCCCCACGCAAAAATCTCAGCTTTGTCCGCTTATCTATAGATCTTGAGTTGGAACCACAACTAGATGCCTTAATCCCTAGAATTGCATGTTTGCTTTATTGACTTCTTATCCATCTTTGATTGTATTGATTGCTCTCGTGGTTAGCGTTGACATTAGCATACCGTATTGACTTTGTTTCACCAAGTCCCTGTGATCGACCCCTGGAATTTTCTTGCTTTTACTACGATTGACCCGTACACTGCGGGTTCGCATCCTTGTTTTAAGCTTAAGTCTAGGGTTATAAATTTAAAGCTTGCACACACCGTTTGGAGCGAACACTCTACTAGAGACTAAGTGACCTAACACGATTCCTTCCTTAACCATAAATTGACACTTCTCCCAATTAAGAACTAGGTTAGTGTCTTCACATCTTTGCAAAACAAGAGAAAGGTTAGAAAGACAATCGTTAAAAGAGGAACCGTAAACGGAGAAGTCGTCCATGAAGACTTCCATGATTTCCTCTACGTATTCGGAGAAGATGGCCATCATGCACCGTTGAAAGGTGGCTGGGGCGTTGCAAAGCCCGAACGGCATTCTCCTATAGGCGAACGTACCCCAAGGGCACGTGAATGTGGTCTTCTCTTGATCATCCGGATGTATCGGAATCTGAAAGAAGCCACTATAACCGTCAAGGTAGCAAAAATGTAAATGTTGTGCTAATCTTTCAAGCATCTGATCGATGAATGGCAATGGAAAGTGATCCTTCCGCGTTGCGTTGTTGAGCTTGCGGTAGTCTATGCACATTCGCCATCCAGTCACGGTTCGGGTAGGAATGAGTTCGTTGTTCTTGTTGGTGATGACCGTCATTCCTCCCTTCTTCGGAACTACTTGAACCGGACTCACCCACTTGCTATCGGAGATAGGGTAGATGATACCTGCATCAAGAAGTTTAAGAATTTCCTTCTTGACAACCTCCTTCATGGTCGGATTTAACCGCCTTTGAGGTTGTCTTGAAGTTCTAAAGTCCTCCTCCATTAGTATCTTATGCATGCATGGGGAGGGTTTAATTCCTACTAAGTCCTCAATAGTATAGCCTATAGCTTTCCTATGTTTCCTAAGGACAATCATGAGCTGTTCATGTTCATCTATGCTTAGTTCGGAGCTAACAATAACCGGAAAGGTAGAGTTAGATCCAAGAAAAGCGTACCTTAGATGAGTAGGAAGTGGTTTGAGTTCCATCACTTTCGGAGCTTCCAAAGACCCTTGAGGAGCATCCGATGTTTCCTTAGAAGTTTCTAAGGATGTTGAGTGAGTTGGAGAAGAATTAGAAGAAGTTGAAGAAGTATGCCGGTCACCCTCTTCCACGGTCAGAATTACGGCTCCCCTATGTGTTCCACGGCCGTAATATCCTCTGGAATGGAGGTCGATTTTGGTTGTGGAATCCACGGTCGTGGAATACAGGGTATGACCGTGGATTCTAGTATTCTCACCCTCATCGTGGAATTTCTCAAACTCCACTTCATGCATCTCTTCTTGTGCTTCCAAGGCTTCAATTTCCTCTTTGCACTCTTCTTCATCCCCTACATCTGTTAGACTCATGGTAATTACTTTTTGTAGAGGATCGTTAAAGAGAATCGCACTTACCTCCTCCCTAGATAAACCTTCTTCATCTTGGATATCATAAATATCCTCATCGAAGATTGGTTCCTTCACTAGAGTGGAAAGAACGAATTCTACTTTCTCTTCTCCAATATCAAAAGCGAGTCTTCCATTCTTGCAATCGACCATGCAGCCGGAAGTTGCAAGAAACGGTCTTCCGAGTATGATCGGGACCAGACTATCTGCAGGAATGTCAAGCACGACAAAATCAATGGGGACAAAGAATTTACCTAGCTTGACCGGGACGTCTTCTACAATACCGACGGGGCGAGTGATGGATCGATCCGCCATGTATAACGTCATCTTCACCGGTTTAGGGTCGCCTAAACCGATCTTCCTGCACAATGCAAGTGGTATGATGCTCACACTTGCTCCTAAGTCACACAAAGCGTCATATGTGACTTCTCCCACACCAATGGGAATACAAAATGACCCCGGATCTTTCAACTTTGGGGGCATTTTCTCCTTCATGGTCTTGATGAGATCCGAAGAATCCGAACTCATCTTGACCTCTCCAAAATCTTCTAGCTTCCTCTTGTTAGAGAGAAGCTCCTTCAAGAACTTGCCGTAAGCTGGCATACCTACAATAGCATCAATGAATGGTATATTAATATGCAGCTTACTCATGAGTTCTATAAACTTACCGAATTGTTTGTCTAGGCGCGCTCGCGCTCTAGATTGAGGGAATGGTAGGGGAGGTTTGTAAGCTGGAGGAGGAACATAGACGTCTTCCTTCTCCTTCCCCTTTTCCTTGTCCTTCTCTACGGGGACTTCAATGAACGTAGGCTGCGGATCGGTGGTAGTCACTCCGCTCCTAGTTGTTATCGCCATTACCCTTCCCTTAGGGTTGTCCTCCGTCTTGCCTGGAAGTTTCCCTTGATTTCTAGGAACTTCCTCCGCGTGGTTGAAAATTTGGTTTTCTAAAACCTTTTGAGCTTTATCAACCTTAGAGACTTGATCATCAACCTTGATGAGGCGGTTCTCCAACCCTTGAAGCTTTCCCAAAATCGTTTCCAATATGGGATCGGGCTTCTCCTTCCCCGAAGTGTTTCCTCCATTAGATGATTGCCCCTGGCTTTTCAAAGGAGTAGAGGAAGAGGAGGGTGGAGTTAGTGAATTAGAATTGGAAGGATAAGAGTTACCGGAATTTTGTTGATTGGGGCGCCAATTGTTGTTGTTTGAACCCCTATTGTTGTTCCAATCGTTGTTCCAGTTGTTGTTGTTTCCATTCCAGTTGTTCCGGTTATTGTTGTTGCCGCCATTATTATTGTTGCCCAAATAACCAACATCCTTCCCTTGTTGCTTTGGGAAGTTGGTCTTGATAGTCTCCTTCAACTCTTTGATCTCATTGTTGAGGGAGAAAATCTGATTTTGCGCTTCATGTGTGAGCTTTGCTCCTTGCTCCACACGATTTCCCTCCACTTTCCGGTGGGAATACTTCTCTATGACTCTTGCTTGCTTCTCAATGAAGTCCCAAGCGTCATCTTCTCTCATGTCCATGAACGTTCCACATGAGAGGGATTGGAGGTTGAATTGCGTTCCCGCATCCAGCCCCTTGTAGTAAATCTCCAGCAAGGCAAGCTTGGATATGCCATGATGAGGGCAATCCAAGAGCAAATCCTGAAACCTTTCCCAAGTTTGAAACAAACTTTCGTTAGGTCTCATAGAAAAAGCATTAATCTTACCTCTAAGTTCCGCCGTTTTGGAAGGCGGAAAGAATTTGGTGAGAAACTCTGCGGAAAGGTCTTCCCACGTGTCTAGTATCCCATTAGGAAGAGCTTGATACCAAGACAACGCTTTCCCTTTCAAAGAGAAGAAGAAAGGTTTAAGCTTGTAGCTGTTGGTAGGAGCGCTCTTCGGTCTCATCGTCTCCATCATACACTCAAAGTTCTGCAAGTGCTGGTGTGGAGATTCAGCGCTTGTACCGCCAAACTGGTTTTGGCGAACAAGAGTAATAACTTGAGGGTTGAAGCTAAACCCTTGTACATCTTCAGCATCAAAGTTCACGCCCAAACGGCGCGGTTGTTGCGTTGGATCCATTCGTTGGCCAAGAGTTCTTGGCTCATTATCCACACGTTCGACTCTCGCATTCCTAGGCGGAGCACGACTATTAGCAGCCTCTTGTGGATTGAAAGGATTCACATTGACCGTAGGGTCAATTTCTTCTAACGGTGGCTGATAACAAGATTTATGACTTAGGATTAGTTAATCATTTAGATAGATTTCTCACTCATTCATGCACGTTTTGGCATTGGTTCATGACGTCTTCGCCCAATTCATGCACATTTCTAGAAAAGACGTCTACACTACCTTTTATCGGTTTTGTAGGTAATTCGGGGATCTATTGGACGTTAATTGATACATTTGAGGGCCAAGCCTCATGATGGTACATATCCAAAGCATTGGAGGAGCATAATTGGAGCAACAAAGGACACAAAGACCACTATTGGTGCAAGCAATGGAGCAACTCATGGCTAGACGATCATAGCATGCTTCTGTTGAAGAAAATCGACCTACACCCAGGAAAATCGGCCGATTTTTTCCTCTGGGTCGATTATTGGGCCTTTGACAGCTTAAGCCACGTGTCCCACGATCTCTTGTCCGTCCTTGCTCTTGGTGGAGAATATAAGTGGTCCTGCAGGTGGTTGCTGAGCATCTCTCCTCTCCCACACTCTCATTCACAACTCATCAATTTGGGGAAAAGATTGGAGGAGAAGAAAAGCTCTCAAAGATTGAAGGAAGAAGAAGAACACCATTGTAGGAGAATAGTGAGGTTTTGAGTGATTTTGAGTTACTTTTGTAGTCTTGGATTGAAGAACTTTTGCAAGGATTGTTAGGAACGTTTTGGATCTTCATTTAAGAGTTTGTAAGTCTTGCTACAACTTGGATATGGCTGAGATTTATTGATTTGCTTACTCATCTTTCATTATCCATCTATGAACACCATGTATGCTTGTTTGATGATTTCGGATCTTGATATGCATATTATTGGCTAGTTTATTGTGATTCTAGAGTGATGGATTGATGGTTATGGCTTGGGTGATGATAGGATGGACTTATATGTTAGTTTAGGATGATTTGTATGCACGAAACCCATTCCAGAGACAAAAATCGACCTGTTCTTCATCTAGATCGTCCGATTTTTGTATGATCCACCCGATTTTCTTCTCTGTTGTTCTTTAATTGATGAATCTGCATGCTAGGGTCTTTGTTTGTTAAATCCTAGTGTTTGTCAAGCCTAATTTAGCTTAGTATCACCTAATGCTACCAATCTAAGTGAGGGAAGAGATCTACCCGATGATTTCCGACCTTAGATGCCTAAGATGATGAATGCTAGGTAATAGTGAGCCTCATAAGCCGCTATTGGATCGAGTGTGCTAGGATTATTGCTTGAGATTTCCCTATTCCGAGACTTACCCGGTAAGGAGAGGGTTACCCTTAAGTAGCATCTAGTTTGTGCGGAATTCCTTACTCTAACCTCTTGAGACCTACCCGGTAATAGGAGTTTGATGCGGGATTAGTGAAGTGAGAGACTTACCCGGTAATCGCTTCCATTAGTGAACATTCTTTCCCAAACACCCCGCAGCTTGTCCTTAGAATCCTTAGAACCTTGAGTCCAATGCCATAACCGGAAATCTTGACCTCTAGAATCTACTTTTCTCTCTTGATCATATACTTGTGCTTTGTGTTACTTACTCGTTTGCTAGCTTAATTTGTTAGTTGTTTTATTACCTTGCTTGACTTGTGATCTTTGTTTGATCACCACAAAAACCAACAAAAACATTGCGTTTTCCATTTTCTTTGTTCCTCATCTTATCTTAGTCTAGATTTACACTATCTTCGATCATTGCTTGACTCGATTTCACCTTAGTCTTTGCGTTCGACCTCGGAATACTTACCTTTCTACAAACGTCCCGTACACTGCGGGTTCGCTAGGTAGTTTAGGATTTAGTTCGAGTTTATAAATTTAAAGCTTTTTGTGCTACTATTTCCTAGCGTAACAGTGGCATGGAAGAGTCACTATCATCAGCGGATGAATGACTTCTTCTTCTTCTAGATCTCGATGTCCTTCTTGAAGACTTCTTGATTCCTTTATTCTTAAGCTCGCTTATTTCTAATCTCATCTGGAACATCTGATCCTGTAGAGTGTTAACTTGGGATTGATGGCGATCCATCTCATCCCGGCGAAGATTCTCGTTCCATCGGAGTTGAGCTTCCTTCTCCGTTAACTCCGCCTGAAGATCACGTTCGTTTCCTTCGGCCATCTTCTTTTCCTTGCGCTTTTGCCTCAAGGTTTTCTCTAGCTCTTGATCAAGAGGTAAGAGATCTTCGGTGTTCCTAGACCTGCGCATACACTCAAAACAATATCAAATAACGAGAGCAAGCTCCCAAGCTTGACAACCGGTTACCGAATTCGGCCGAAACCAAATCCCCGACAATGGCGCCAAAAACTTGTTCGCCCCTAAAGGTGTGTGCAAATAAGCTTTAAATTTATAAAACTAGAATCAAGCAGCGAACCCGCAGTGTACGGATCGACGTAGTTAAGCAAGAATTCCAGAGTATCGAACACAGGGATTTGGGTGGGAACAAATTCAGTTATAGATTGTCAAGCGAGTGAATATGAGAGTTTTGCAAATATTGGGAAAACAACAATCCTAAAGATCCAGGTATCCAGTTGTGGCAATAGATTCAAGATATACTAATGATATAAGGACAGAGTTGAGATATGCAAAGGTATACTAATGTAAGGTAATCGTACGGTGAAGTTCCAAAAACCTTATGTAACCCACCTAAAAGGCACTCTCTATACAGGTTGTTGAGGCTCAATATAGAAAGATTCTAAAGGTGAGAATTAGTGTCAAATACCCAAACTTATAACCTAAAGATTCAAGACTAACTTAACCGATTGAGGTTGTTGAAGCTCACAATCGAGATAGAGGTTGTTGAGGCTCACTACCACCTAGAAAAGACAAGTCTAAACTAAGTTAAAGCAAATCTTTAACTTTAGATTAAAGTAAAAGCAGGCTCGTAAACTAGAGGGAAATTACGGTTGGATCTTGAGATTCCACGGTCGTGGAACTCAAGAACAGCCCGTAATTTAGGGTTCGTCGACGATTCTCTCTAACTCTCAGGGTCTAATTTGTTTACGATCGATCTATCATTACCTATGCCACAACTATCAACCCTTCACCTTAGAATTGTTAAGGGTTTTTAGCCAATAACAGTCATATTGATATTAATTCAAGGATTAAAGGATAAAAGATGAAAACTTTCAAGAACTATCAATAATCTTCAAACAAATCTCAAGATCACAATCAAGAACAAGTGTTTATCAAAGGATTCAAAATAGAGTAAACAATCACAACCTTAGGAAAGAAGGGAAACGGCATGTCAATCCGTTTCCAAATCAAACCTAAACAAGAAGAGAGATCTTCTTGCAAAATCTTCAAAGAACTTCGATCTTCTGCCAATCCGAAGATCACAACAGCAATCTCCACCGAAAGTGCGAGATTAGGGTAATTCTCCGATGCGAACTTCGATCTCCAACGAGATCTCCAAAAATGCCTCTCAATGAGGGTTTTGCGTTGCTAAACGGAGATGTATGCGATGATGCAAGAATGCTAAGCAGACATGACGGAATCTCCTTTCTTCCGTCTTTTTATAATGTAGGGCAAAATGTCGGCCCGGCCCAATCTTCAAAAGATCGTGGCTTCGAAGTGTGGCGAAAAGATTCGCCAAGATCACGGTCGTGGAAGTTTCAACGACCGTAATTCTAGAACGTGGAATCAAATACGGTTTGTTCCACGACCGTAATATCCTCTGGAATGAACATCAATTTCTGACTATGAATCCACGGCCGTAATTCTGAACGTGGTTTGGATTCCGGCCGTATTTTAGGGCGTAATTTAGGGCAAGAACGTGATACTTCCCTAGCCTCGTGCATTCCTCCTGCTAAAACTCCAATTTGCTTCCAAAGAGTGTCCTCAATCTATGGACAACTCAATCAACTCTTCTTTTGCTCGATTCCGTTCGGAAATAGCTCCAAATCACCTATAATCAACATAGAACTAGTGTAGACATCCATATCGACAATATAGGTAATACTAGCTCTCATATGCATAAAGTTCAATCAAAGACTATCGATATGAATCAAATTCGATTAGAAAACGTGCCTAAAATATCACAATATTTGATTCAGTTATAACCCTAGACTTAAGCTTAAAACAAGGATGCGAACCCGCAGTGTACGGGTCAATCGTAGTAAAAGCAAGAAAATTCCAGGGGTCGATCACAGGGACTTGGTGAAACAAAGTCAACACGGTATGCTAATGTTAATGCTAACCACAAGAGCAATTTAACACAATCAAAGATGAATAAGATGTCAAATAAAGCAAACATGCAATTCTAGGGATTAAGGCATCTAGTTGTGGTTCCAACTCAAGATCTAAAGATAAGCGGACAAAGCTGAGATTTTTTGCGTGGGGAAGGTGTTTCTAAAGTGGAGTAGATCACCGGGTAAGTCTCACTACACACTAATCCTAAACCGTAACTCCTATTACCGGGTAAGTCTCAAGGAATCAAGATAAAGAACTATAACCTCAAACTAACACACCATCTAAGGGAATAGAATCAACCTTTACCGGGTAAGTCTCAGGCTGACTCACAAAGATGGGGTGGAAGCACACTCAAACCCCAATAAAGGATAAACCTTTATTACCTACACTTATGATCGTTGATACACAAACTAAGGAATTACCGGGTAAGTCTCATCCTAAGCTTGCTTTGAACCAGGAAGGTGAAATAAGAATAGGATTTTGCAAACTCTAACACTTAACTTTCAGTTTAGGATAGGGTAAGTCACCTCGGTCAGAAGAATTCCACCCCGGCCGAGATGTTCATCGACTGAACGAGATGCTTAGGGTTAAGGTTAAAGACTCGAACTTTCAGGATCCTACTGGAATCTAAGATTATTCTATCATTGTTTTTCCCACAACCTTCAGCCAATCACCCTAGAATCACACAAGAAAATTAGCCACTCATCATCATTATGAAAGTATTAAATATATGGGAAGAAGGTGAATATTTGAACAAAGAAGAATTTAATGAAAACACTTCAATAACTGAATCAAATATCACAACAAAAGCGTTCCTTGGATAATAATCCAACAAGGCAAGACAACAAGGAAAGGAATTGAAGACAATCTTACAAAACCCTTCAAAAAGCTATAAAGCTATGGTCTTCAATCTTCCTTCAACCTTCAAAAAGGTTCTTCGAAAACTCCCAACTTGGAGTAGGCTGCTGCTGCGTATGCTAAATTGCGCTGATAGCGGATCTTAATCGGTGTATGCGGCCGTGTTGGAATTGTGGAAATCCAACCCTTTTTATAGGAAAATAAACCTCCAAAGATAATAAATCTTAAGAAGATATTATCCCATAAATATAGGTAAAATATATGATTCTGCATATCTCTTTCCTTCCAGAAGCTCAGCCCAAAAATATAAGATCACTTTCCAATTTTAAAAGATCTCAGCCAAGAATAAAATATTCTCGCCGCGTCCTAGGTATTCGCCTCGGTCGAGTCGGCGTCTCTGGATCGCCTCGGTCGAGGTGAACCTCTAGTCAACCGAGGTGACTCATAACTGAATGTAGGATCTCTCAAAATTGGTCCAAAGTAAATCTTTAATCCATGGCTATGCTTCCTGGATGATTCCTTTTTGCTCCTCAATGTAGCTCCAAATGACTCATGACTCCTTTTGCTCCTTTTTGATGCAAAACGTACCATATTACCTGCAATTACAACGAAACTAGGTGTAGACCTCGATTCCCGCAAAGGTAGATGAAATGGTAGTAAAATCACATAATGTACATACAAACATGCAGATTATGAAAGATAAAACGTCCAAACAAACCCCAAAATATGGACTATAATTCATGCTATCAATTCCGTTCGGAAATAGCTCCAAATCACCTATAATCAACATAGAACTAGTGTAGACATCCATATCGACAATATAGGTAATACTAGCTCTCATATGCATAAAGTTCAATCAAAGACTATCGATATGAATCAAATTCGATTAGAAAACGTGCCTAAAATATCACAATATTTCATGCTAACAGTAACCTCCTCATTTACAATGACTCTTTCACCCGAGCTATTGACTATGCAAATAACGCTATATCTGCAACCAAGAACTACCTTCCTCATACGTGGAATGACAAATCTATCGACTCCATCTCCCATGCAAGCAGGCTTGGCATCCACCTAGTCTAACTCCTCTTTCTCCTGTTTTTTTTTCCATCCTCTTGGTATTGTAAATTGTCACCCCCGGGCCCCAGCTCCAAGGAGCATGTATAACCCCCTCATTCTAATAAACGTAAGTTTTAATTTTTTTGGCTTGAACTTTTTTATTGATCGGGGTGAGCGACCATCCAGTTGAGTCCACCCCTAACTCCGCCTCTACGCAAAGGGTATTGGATAGCCTTCTAACAAAAAAAAAAGAGAAAATTGGCGATTTAAGGCACTTTTTGTAACTTGTAGACTAACTAGGTCCCTCTATTTTTAACCTAAAATTTTAAATCTAAAATAAATTAATTAAAGGGACATAAAGGGAAATCGTAAAAATATAAATCCTATAAAATCATCCTCAATCCCACATCTGAAAACAATTAGGGTTTCCGCAGTCCAGATCTGAACTTCTTCTTCAACCTCCTCCGTCCCGACGGTTTGCTTTTGGCTGAGGCAAATCCTACTTCCCGATCACATACAACATCGATGTGGCAAGCAATGACGGAGGCTTTTTGGTACGTTATTCTTCCTTGTATGTTAAAAAAACCCCAAACTATAAAAATTGGGGTTGTTCGGAGTCTCAGGGCACGACGTTGGGACAAGTTTCTCGCCGGAAACCATAGCCGCCGCCTTCGATCCTCCCAGACAACCTACCCACCGCCGGATCTACCCTTTCCGTCAACATTGCAGATTGAAACGCCACTTGAAATGCCGCTTCGAGCAGATTGCTTTTGATCTGCTCGAGTCCGCCATAGCCACGCTCCAAAAACCATAGATGCGCGCCATAGATGCGCTTCGAGCAACCACAACTTCCCGCAATTGCCACTTCCATTTACACCTCTTTCTTATGCTTGAACGTGCAAATTTCTTTCTTATTTAGTTGATTTGCATTTAACACTCTCCAAATTTCTTTCTCATTTTAAATAATTTGCATTTAATAGTGGAGAATATTTAGATTGCTTTCTTTTCACAAGAATTAATTCATTCTAAGTTTATCAATCAAATGCTACGGACCCTTCAAAGTTCAGAAAGAGCCGCCACTATGCAATCATAAAGCTTATCGTTAGGTTGTAATTTTGGGATAATTATATAAAAGCTCCCTTATTTTTAATAGTGTTTATGACCCATATTCTTAGAATTTGCAAAAGTGCCCTAAACTGGATAATTACGTATAATTTTTTTAATTACATAAAATGTCTAGAGTTTTGAAAGTTCACAAATTGCCCCAATTTATTTAATAAATACGGGATATTTTATAAATACGCGATATTGACTACATATTTTATATATACGCGATATTGACTACATATTTTATATATACGCGATATTGACTCATATTTTATATATACGGGATATTGACTACTTATTTTATAAATACAGGATATTGACTACATATTTTATAAATACGGGATATTGACTACATATTTTATATATATAATTGGGCTTGTGTAACTCGAATGGGCTTGAAACAAAGACGGGCTTGTGTAAACGACAAGCTTGTGTAAACAACGGACATGTGTAAATGAAAATTATGTATTAAGATTGTGTAATTGAACTTGTGTATTAAAATTGTGTATTAAGCATTATGTACTAATACCGTGTATGAACAAGAGAATACACGAAGTTCAATTAGTCCAGCTGGTATAAGGGTGGGACTGTCGTCTAGAGTTCAATACTCACTAGATACAACATTTATATTTTGTAATGGGCTGACTTATGTAACTCGAATTGGACAAGGGCTTACGTAACTAGAATGGGCCGACTTATGTAACTCGAATTGAACACGGGCTTATGTAACTCGGATTGGATTGGGCCTACTGATCTTCAATTGAAATTGGACTTGAACGTCTAGTTTTTCTACAAGATACAAAAAGGGCCTACTTCCTACTTTATACTACAATAAACAAAAAGTGCCTACTTAACCAACTCATAAAAAAAAAAGGCAAAATTGGCAAACTAGCCCTTTTAAGCAAATCAATTGAGAAAGAAGACCCTAGTATTTGGTATTGGTATTTTGACCCCTATAAAATAGAGTAGAAGAAATATAGTACAAAAAGAGGGCAAAGTTTGACAACCCATCGGATGTGACAAGTTGTACTATCTCACATGTCACATCAATCAGAAAAAGTAATTCTCAACATCCTTACTTCCTCACCTATTACCCAAAAATCCGCTTACCCAAATAATGTCACAATCATACCCAAAATAAATTTGTCAAAGTACATAAACATACTCGAAAACAACATACCCAAAAAATCAAATATCAAAATAAAAACAATATCCATAAATTGGATAATATTTTATATTTATAGCCAATTTAAACATCACTTAATAAAAAAAACATACCCAATTTATATTTGTCATACCCAAAATTTTCAAAACTCGATATTTTACACAAACATCAATATCAAATGGCATTTGATCATTACCCAAAAATCCGCTTGACATTTGATCATTATCACACAGTTTGAGTAACCATAAAACATACCCACGATATCACTTTAAATATACTTAATAATAAGAAATATATCACAAAGTCAATACACGTATAAAAGCATACCCAAAAATCCGATTACCCAAATAATGTCACAATCATACCCAAAAATAAATTTGTCAAGAAATATAAATATATTGCCCCTATTTTCACAATCATACCCAAAACCATACCCAAAAAATATACTACAAAATCAATACATGTAAAAAAAAGATACTTAAACTAAAAGTAAATATCTAATCACCATCATTTCAATTAGAAAAATTATTGTCCATATTTTCTACTTTTCATACCTACTTTTTCTTCCTTGTGTATAGAGGCCTAACTTGCAAAAGAGAATTTCAAGGGATCCTATTTCCCTAATTAATTCAAAAAAAAAACTATATTCTTCCCTTCTACAACTCTATAGAAAAAAAATTGGACATTGCTCGATAAAAGTTATAAATAACTTCTCTCAACATACAACACAATATTATAATAAAATTACCGTTTGAATCAATAATTATAAAAATGTGACTAGATAAAGAAGAATGATCCTGGAATTTTATGTATCTCAAATCAATTCGATCTTTCAAAAAAGTTCTTAATTTTTTTAACCTATAACCTCTAATGAATAGAATCCTTACAAAGTATTTTGGCATTTTAATGGGGTATTTATTGGAGGAGCAGTTCAGATAAAACGTTTTTTTTTTTGATACAGAGATACGGTATGATGAACACTACTTTGTAAATTTTTTTTTTAATAATCTATTATACTTACTAAAACAAAGCACAAGTTGATAACGTGGCGCGCTGTGGACGCAGTATTTTTAAAATTGAGTTCCCACAATTAAAGCCAATAAATCTTTATTTTTTACACTATTTTTAAACCATAAAATATTTTATTATTAAAATAATAATTTTATAGAAACCAAATCTTTTATCAATTATCTATTATTATTAAATTAACAATTTTATAGGAACAAATTCACGTTAATCGAACGAATCTTTTCTTTGAACAATTATTTTATAATAAAATTTTGAATAACAAAAAAAAAAGTAATCGATTTAGCTTAACAATCAAATCACCTTAACAACAAAATCATTTTTTAATAAATAAATATTTATAAAAATATATTAAAAGATATTGCGATTTTGATTTCCCTTTTAATTATATTTTCGGTTATGGTTTTTATTCGACGGATTTTTTTTCGAACGTTCCATCAGATTTTTCCATGGTTCGCTTAGAACTTTTACGTTTTACAAATTTGTCGAACAAAATTTATTTTTTTGGAACTACAACTTTACGTTATGTGCGAGTTTTAATTAAATTGATTTCGAATTGAATTTTATTTTCGAAACGTTCCATCTTAAGCGAACAATTATTTTTTTGATAAAATCCATCAAAATTTACGTTTATTTTTTTTGAAAAATACCTATAAATATATAATAAATTTTTACATGATTCCATTGGATTTTTTTGATAGTTTTTTAAATAAAAAACTTCCATTTAATCAACAAAATTGATTTCCATTTTGATGGTAAATTGATTTTCATTGTTGTTATATCTTTTTATTATGGCTTTTAATTAAATTGGTTTCGATTTCATTTCCATTTTAGTTATATTTTCTGTTAGGATTTTTATTTGAAGGGATTTTTTTTCGAACGTTCCATATGATTTTTTTCATGGTTCCCTTAGAACTTTTTACGTTTTACAAATTTGTCGAACAAAATTTATTTTTTTGGAACTAAAAATTTTACGTTATGGGCGAGTCTATATCTACTACTAGGGCAGTATACATGACAGTTTACGTGGTGCGTTGTGAAAGTAGTATTTCGAAATGGAGCTCCCACAATTTTTTTTGAAATTATATAATTAAATATCGTTTTTCTATTGTTTCATCAGAGATTTGATTTTTAACCGTAACCCCGTGTATCTGATCTATTTTCAAGTTATTAAAAAAAATTTGACGTGTTCACCTTTTTTTTTATGTTAATTTTATTTATTTATTGATTTTCTTCCACTCATCAGCAATGGGTTATTTTTAGATAATAGTTATCGGACTTTGAAGTTAATTTTGAATTAAATTAAATTTTTGTTAATTTTTTTATCTTGTAGATATAGACCACGTTATATTAATTAAATTTTTGTTTAATTATTTTAAGTTTATTAGCTTGTAGCACATAAATCTTTTGTAATTTTAATAATTAAAAATAAAATTAACTAATTAACTAATAG
>BSUD01000006.1:8255777-8283238 GCA_033239045.1 Fagopyrum esculentum | reverse complement strand
TAGGCATCCATCTTAGTTTGGTTTTGTATTGACAAAACCTAGGAATACCCTTTCTACAAAGTAAGACAAGTAAGTCTCTTACTTAGTCTTTGTAACGTGTAACGTTTTATCCCACTAAGGTATTTGGATATTCCCGGTGTAGGGGAGAATACACTTAGAAGGAAAATTCATTTATGAATGACTCATTACATTATCCAAGTCAATGGTTTTAACATATAACAACCGGTTTATAAGACGTGTAATTGAACTTAACTTCTATTAGAGTTTTGTCTACTCCTTTTTTGGAGATTACAAACTCTTACTTGAGTTTTGTCTACTCCTTTGGAGACTACAAACTCTTGATTGAGTTTTGTCTACTCCTTTGTGGAGATTACAAACTCTTAGTTGAGTTTTTGTCTACTCCTTTGGAGACTACAAACTCTTGATTGGGTTTTGTCTACTCCTTTGCGGAGATTACAAACTCTTGGTTGGGTTTTGTCTACTCCTTTGTGGAGATTACAAACATTTGGTTAATAACTAGTTTTAGTTCAAGATAATTATATTAATTTGTTTGGCAATTGGGAGAACCGTCTACTCACATAAGTGAGACTACGGCCCTTTGGTCTAAAACCGGACACCGAAATTTCAACAATCTTCTAAGTGTATTATACATTTGATATATGTTTTGCATACATATGTATTTGCATAATTTAGGGTGTGGTTTTGACGATTGTTTTGTTGACTTGATTTTGTTAAGACATGATGGGTGACATGGCTGTCATGGATTTGCTACCGTCCAAAAAATTGGATGGTTTTGCAAGCATCTCTTTTGTCATATGGCAACGAGAGGTGAAGAAGATTTTGACGTCCTTAAAGGTGGACTACATACTTCTTGAGGGGGCTCCCGGGCCGCCAGGAATTGGTCCTATCTTGGGCCATAATGGGTTGATGAGGACCCGACTACAAACGCAGTGGAGTGTTGATAACTACACTTGTAGTGGAATCATTCTCAAGAGCATGTCGCCATACATGTTGGATATCTATCATGACTTTGAGTCCGCAAAGGATCTTTGGGATGTCTTGGAATTTGAATATCATGGAACGATGTATGAGACTGCATTCTTCAGGTATGTCATGGAAGATGTACATCCCATGTCCTCTCAATTTGAGGAGATGAAGGAGATGTTGGCACGTATGGAAAGGAGTTGGATGAGTCTACGAAAGTGGGTATTATCATCGGGAAGATCCCTCCATCATGGGTTGATTTCAAGCGCACCATGTTGTTGTTTGAGATCGGAGGATTATCCATGAAGGATTTGGGAATATATTTCAAGCAATGGGAGAAAATTCTCTCAAAAGTTCCCAAGGAAGAGAATCCATAAAGGATGATCTTGTAATGTTTGATATTAAGTATATGTAAAGGGCTTCAGGTTTATATGCTTTGTAAGTATCTTACTATGTTAAAACTATGTATAGGCTTCAACCATAGTTTGTAATGCCTTATCAATATTAATAAAGAATTGTGTGTGTTTTCGATTTTACACTTGTGTCAAGATCGAATGGAAGCATGGTTGTTTGTCATATTTATGAATGTTTGAGAGCTTAGTTCGATTGCACATTCTACTGTTAAATGTCAAATGGTAAAGCACTCAAACATGATCCTTTTTGACAAGGAAATAAGTCTTATCAATTATTTATTGAAAGCCAAAGAAATGGCTATGGCATTGGGCTAGATAAACAAGTCAAAATATGCGCAAACTTATGTTGAGGCATTAAGTGTTGACATGGACTTATTGTCCAAAAAGGGGGCAAGTGGAACACTAAATAAGGCTCGTGACATGCCTTGTGAATAAGCGAGTGTCAAGCCCAAGAAATGGCTAAAGCGGGTTGAGTAAAGACGCACGCAAGTGCCCGCCTTGGCTATGTCATGCTGCACAAATGACAAGGCAAACCATGGTCCTAAGGTGTGTCAAAATACCTAAGGAAAGACAAGCCAGAAGTGACTCATCGAAGTCTCTTGGATTGGCTATGTCAAGGCCCAAGCCATATTGGCTAAGGGCTAACTATTGGTTGGAAAAGACTTGAGCAAACTATGTTACTCGACCAATTCTTAGTTTGGTTTTGTATTGACAAAACCTAGGAATACCCTTTCTACAAAGTAAGACAAGTAAGTCTCTTACTTAGTCTTTGTAACGTGTAACGTTTTATCCCACTAAGGTATTTGGATATTCCCGGTGTAGGGGAGAATACACTTAGAAGGAAAATTCATTTATGAATGACTCATTACATTATCCAAGTCAATGGTTTTAACATATAACAACCGGTTTATAAGACGTGTAATTGAACTTAACTTCTATTAGAGTTTTGTCTACTCCTTTTTTGGAGATTACAAACTCTTACTTGAGTTTTGTCTACTCCTTTGGAGACTACAAACTCTTGATTGAGTTTTGTCTACTCCTTTGTGGAGATTACAAACTCTTAGTTGAGTTTTTGTCTACTCCTTTGGAGACTACAAACTCTTGATTGGGTTTTGTCTACTCCTTTGCGGAGATTACAAACTCTTGGTTGGATTTTGTCTACTCCTTTGTGGAGATTACAAACCCTTGGTTAATAACTAGTTTTAGTTCAAGATAGATATATTAATTTGTTTGGCAATTGGGAGAACCGTCTACTCACATAAGTGAGACTACGGCCCTTTGGTAAAACCGGACACCGAAAATCCAACAATTTTCACCCTCTTCATTTTAGAATCTCGATTTCTCATAAACTACAAAGTTGTAGCTCTTGAAAATACTTTCGAAAGTTGTACTTGTGGTTCTTCTAACTCCAAACGAAGCTTCAGATATAGGCATTTTACTGAGAGTGCATACATTTGACAGCTTAGCCGGATCAAGCGAAATATGACTTAACTTAACCACGCTCGAAGTGAGCATTTTCAGCTTCATGTTGGGGCTCTCGGGGATCACATCATGAAGGATGTTCTATCTGAGACTTCGAGGAGATGGTTCCTAGTGTTGAGGATGCTGTTCCATGTAGAGTTGTGTTTGTAGTTGAGGTTAGTGGTCCATATGGAGCTATTTTTGAGTATGTTGTTGGTGATCCAGATAGTCCAAAGGTAGGAACTGAAATTTAATTAAACATAGGGAAGAGGTGAATGATCAACAAAAACGCTCTCTTCTAAAACTCCCTTTGGCTCTCCTACCCCGCCGGAGTTAGGCTTCCCCGCCTTCCTTTCCAACGTGGCCCTGCCACCCCCACCCCTCCTCCGCCGCTTGAGATCCTGACTCGCCTCCCCCTTGACCGGTCATGGACGGCTCAAAGCACTCAACAAAACCCTCGATCAAGCTCTCCGAACTTCTCCATAGCCCTAAATCGAAGTCCAGCTCTCCCCAAAGTCCCATCAGCCCTTTTGAACCCGTCCCCAAAGAGCTTATCCGTTCAAATAACACCCGTCTTTCCAGATCAGTCGCAAACCCCCCGCCTCCTATCACCTCTCCTACATCCTTCCCACCACTCCCACCATCCTCCTCTTCGCCCACCCAACCCAACTCACAAATGCAGTCTACCCCGATAACCAGTGAGACCCTGGTTCCCCCTCCTCTCCAGTATGACAAGGCTTCTTTTGGGTCTGCTGCTCCTCCATCCTCCTCCTCTGCTAAGGCCTCTGACGCCTCCCTACCCCCTCTGCCCACCAAGCAGAAAGACATTCCCTCCTCGTCTTCTGGAAACTTTTTCTCTCCAGCGGTTTTGGTCCCCTCGAACCCTTTGTCTGACCCCACAGTTATTGCCACGCCCAATCCTGACATCCCAAGAGATCATCAAAAAGTATCTTTTAGAGACATGATCTTAAATGGTCACTCCTGGAACCACGTGTCACTCTCTTTCTCCCCGGGTTCCGATGATGGCATTATTCACTTCACTAATGAAGACGTGTCGGACATGCTTTCGAAATGACATCTTACTCTTGTTGGATTCCCCCTGGGTAGCCCTTTACACTTCCAACGTATGTCAAGCTTCGCCTCGGAAGATGGAGCCATGAATTGGCTCTAGACTACTCGAGTCTTTCTTCAGTCCCGGTTTGGGCCTCCCTCCCTGACCTTGACTGCAACATGCTCCCTAAAATTGGATCAGCCATTGGTATCCCGATTCTCACTTACTCTTGTTCTGCCCACCAGAATCAGCTCGGCTACGCTAAAATCCTAGTTGAGATCTTTGCCTCCAAGCCTCTCCTCCGAGAGCTAACCTTCCTCGGCCCTGATGGTGAATCCATCTCACAAAAGATTGAGTACACCTAGGTTCCAGAACACTGCCCCTCCTGTCATCTCTTCGGGCACAGCTGTCGGCCGGCCATGTCTCAAGACAAACCCCTCCCCACCAAGGCTCGTGAACCTCCCTCTCTCCCACCTTCAAACCTAGGTCTCTTACCTACCTCCCATATTTCCCTACGTATTCACTCCGCCCAGAATACACCTATCCCCTCGGGTGTACCCCCTATGACTTCCCCCCAGTATACAAACCAAGACAATACCACTGCTGACCTTAACACAAAACATGTTACTCACCCCAACACCACTCTTACTCATGATCCTCCCGACCAACCTCCCTCTTCTTTCTCCTTAACTCTCGCCCAAAACCTGGTTCTGCACGACCCATCCTCCTCAACCCTCCCCACTGGTAGCGTCAAGGATGCTTCCTCCAACGTGGAAGATTCAAATGAATCTTAACATATGTGCCTGGAACGTTAGGGGTTTGAACAACCCTAACAAACAAAAATCGGTTCATGACATGATCAAACGTCACCACCTCGATGTCATAGCAATCATCGAAACAAAACTCAAACCTGAGAAACTTAACAAACTATCCTCCCTCATTCCCTCTTGGAGTCACGTCTCTAATGTCTCTCCAATCACCCCTTTCCGGATTTGGGTTTGGTTGAACCCTGCCACCCTCCACCTCTCCCCTACCTTGATCAATGACCAGCTCATCCACACCACTATTTCTCACCCCTCAAACATCTTCCCCAAATTTGAGTGCACCTTCATTTACGCTCATAATCTCTCCGACGATCGCATTCTCCTTTGGGATAACCTTACTACCATCCAACTCCTCTCTTCAAACTCCCCTTGGACCCTTATGGGAGACTTCAATTTGATGCGCTCTTCGTTGGTTGAACGCGAGGATCCACCGGTGTTGTTCCTTCCGTCCACTTCTTTTTTGATTTTTTTTATTGGGATATGCCAAGCAAGAATCGTCCAGCCTCGCACTTTGGATCTCCTTGGCTCGAGATATTTTCCCTCGGAATCTCACGTCGGGATTCGATCTCCTTTATCCTCCTAGCCTCTCACCGTAAGGACACCACTCGGCCTCTCACCTTGTGGGTTTCGAAACTTTGACATCTCACCTTAGTCTCTAGGTTTGTTTTTCTCAAAGTAAAAACACAACTTTTGATTGAAAATCACTCAAATTCGTCTTTCCATAAAATGGTGTGGGAGAGGTCTTATATAGGCTGAAAATTCAGCACTTAACTCCTAACAATTAATGGTTACAAGCTCAAGAGTTTTGAAATTAAAGAAAGGAAAAACAAAAGGACTTTCACCACCAACTTTCTACACCTACTTTTCCACCTACTTTTCTCCACCTACTTTCACATGAATAATACATAAATTTATGCATAATAAATGAATAATATGAGGATGATAGGCTGCATGAAATATGTATTGGTTGGACGTGCATATATTTTGTATAACCATCTTTCATGCCTCCATGCACGATCTTGGTCAAAAGTCCACACAAGTATAAACATTGTTGCATTGTCGGATCATTTTCACTCTCTTCCTTTTGAAATCTCGACTTCTCATAAACTACAAAGTTGTAGCTCTTGAAAATACCTTCGAAAGTTGTACTTGTGGTTCTTCTAAATCCAAACGAAGCTTCAGATATAGGCATTTTACTGAGAGTGCATAAATTTAACAGCTTAGCCGGATCAAGCGAAATTTGACTTAACTTTCGGAGTGAGCATTTTCGGCTTCATGTTGGGGCTCTCGGGGATCACATCACAATTCCATTCTCATTCCTGATGAAAGGATCTCCAATAAACCCTCAAACTTGCCCCTAAACTTTGATGAGCTTGCCGACTGCCTCTCATCCCTCTCCCTCGCTGACCATGACTTCTCGGGATGCAAATTCACTTGGAGCAATAAACAAATCGCTGATCGGATCTGATGTAAACTAGACCGTATTTTAACCAACTCCCTTTGGCCCCGATCCTTCCCCAACTCCACTGTCTTCTTCGAAAACCCATACATTTCCGATCACTCACCGGGTCTCCTCTTCCTAGAGTCCAAATAAGGCCTCTAAACTGCAATTCCGTTTCATGTGCCTCTCATGAAAGATTCATCCCTACCGTTTCCCAGGCCTTGTCATCTCATACCTCCTCGCCTAATGATTGTCACATGCTTGACCTCATCAACAGACTCAAGACCCTTAAACCATGCTTAAAGAAATTCCCGAGTCTCAAGTTGGAACTTCTTTACTCCGCCATCGACAACCTCAAGAAGACTCTTAACATCACCCAATCCAAACCCCAAGCCACGCCCCTTGACCCTAACATGCTTATCCTTGAGCATGTTACTTCCCTAAAGCTCTCCACAAGTCATGACACCTTGCGTACTACCCTTGCACAACTCTCATGTAACGCCCCGTTTATTCGGGTGCGTTCCGACTTTGCTTTCCTCCCTTCCATCGATTCATTATAGCTCGAGTTCTCTTTTTAAAGATTATTTTTATAGATTTAAAAATAACTCTTCCGGGTATTATATTAATTTGGGGATACATGAATGTACTTCCGTATTTTACTATATTAATTTTGTCGGAAAGTCGTGATTTACCAAACTGAAAAATGTCGTTCCGATCATTTAATTGAGTCTTGGCCCTATTTCTTTTGTTTTACTTTCTCCTTCTTTTTCCTATTTTTTTTATTATTCTCTTTTTTTTTTCCGCGCCTGCTGTCTTGCTCCTGCGCCATCCCCGACTGGTGAGAGCTGCAACTGCTGCCTAGGCTAGGGCTAGGGCTATCCGCCCCCTCGATCCACCCATCTGCAGGCCTGCGACCGGCCCTTCGCCACCCTCCGATCTAGTCTACCCCCCAAGCCTGCCCAGCCTCAATCCCTCCCTCATCTCACTTCCCTAACACGCCGTCTCAATCTCTCTCTCACTTCTCTCTCGCTCTGAACTCTCTCTTCCTCACAGCAGTGCCAGCACTTGGAGCAACGAAGCCTTTGGAACCCTGAGGCTGCAATCCAGCCTTCCCTCCCCTCTGCGCCGCCTCAGCCCACCGGAGCCGCCACGCCCTCCCCTGCTGGTGAGCTGCGCCTCTCTGTCCCTCTCCTTTCCTTTTCGTTCTTCTCTATTCTGTGTAATTGGTGGCCGTGTTGCTGTGACAGCCGCCGGAGACGCCGCCGCCGGAGAACGACGCGTACACGCCCAGCCGCCTCTCCTCTTCCTCCGCCAGGGCAGCCGCCGGAAGCCCTCTTCCTTTCCTTCTTCTTCTGCGCGTGTTACAGCAGGTTGAAGAAGGAGTTTTGACTTATTGTAATTTTTGCCCTCCTTTTGTAATTAATTCGATTTTGGCCCCTGAAATTGATATAGTTGCAAACTGTACCCACATCTTTATATATATTCCAGTTTTGAACCCACTCTTTTGGAATTTGCAACTTATGCCCCTACTGATTTGAATAAACACGGTCTTGACCCATTATTCTTGAGATATGTAGTTTTTCCCTTGTGAATAAACCATAGTTTTGATCCATGTTTATAAAATGGTATAAATCACCCCGGAAAATATTTTGCGGGTTTTTAACCTTGTTTTCAAAGCGAGATTTTTTCTTAGAATATTATACGTTAAATCCTCCGTTCAAATTTAGCATATGAGCTAAATTTCCTTAGCTTTGGTTTTAGGTTCGGAAGCGGCCGTTATAGACCAACGAATCCAATCTCGATGTCCGTAGATCATCTTCAACCTTGGATTGTGTGTGAGTAACTTTTTCCTCAATCTAGTTATGTTTAGTGGTAGAATCATGCTAGGTTAGATCTAGCATAACTTAGGGCAAATGCCAAGTAGTGGCTTGGAACCTTTAGGTGAGTGTTTGAGGTTATTAATGTTCTATGTTATGTGGTGTGTTGATCTTGAGTTGTTATACAGTTGTGAGACTCGTGGTTTATTTTGTGAGACTTGAGGTGGTATTTATATGTTGGTTGAGATTGTGGAGTTTAGGATGATAGTATCCTAGCACTTGGGGCTATAGTTGAGATCTCGTGAGTTTATGAGGGTTAGGAGTGTATCCTAGATTATGAGAGTATATGACCTAGTAAGATGATATAGGACTAGAAGTCTAAGGACTTCTAGCTTGTGAGTAGTTGTTGATTATTGTGCCTTGTCTTGAACAGGCTTTGGTTATATTCTTTCAGAGAGTGATATCGGTTTCGGTTAGCTTTGAGACGAGGTAAGTCCTCGGACTTACTTAGCCACTTTTATGCCTTATTTGGATGTATATGGTGGTGTGTGTTTACCGCTTTTAAGCATGAAAATGGATTAGGTTTTACTTGACCTTATTTATTGGCCCAGCGTTACTACTACTACTATTATTATCGGGCGGTGACATCACCGCTCAGTTTCCCGAGGGAGACTGGGGGGATCTCTGCGACCAGGCCATACACGGTATACGGGCGGGCTTCTTCATCACTCCCTCAGGGTATACGGGTTGGGCGCCGCCACACTCCTGTTGGTTACACGGGGACAGAGGCGAGAGTTATAAGACTCTCGTGTCACACTTTAAAACAATGAATTAGATATGGAATAACCTAAAAAGATACTATGTAATAAATGATCATGTTGTGTGCTTTGTGTGCTCATGTGTGTGTTTGTGCCATGTTATTCTTATAATGCATAGAATGTGAGCTAACGGTTTAAAACCGTTTTGTGTAGACGACTTGCAGGTTAGGGATGCCGCCGAGTGAGGTGGAGGAGTGGACAGCCGAGTGGTCTCCGTACATCATAGGATGGGGATGTTTTTGGGGGTTTTATATGTTGTCGGATTATGTCTTGTTGTACGATTGGATTCCTTTACGTTGTGTCGTTTTGAGGACTCGGCTGAGTTTCCAACTTGTATCCCTTCCTTTCTTTTCTTGCATACATTATAAACTACTTTTGAGTTTTATGCCTTTAATTTGTGCCTTGTTGGAAAGGTCCGGTGAACTTGTTGTCAGGCTAAGGGTCGGGACCCATTGTGAGGTCCCAACCCGTAGCATCCCGAGTCCCGCGGATTCGGGGTGTTACAAAGTGGTATCAGAGCCCTAGGTTGACAACAATGGCACTCGCAACCTTCTAAAGGCCGAATGAGGAATAAACAAAACCCCTCGGGTTCTGACTTTTCGTTTTCAAAATTCATATGCATGAGTCGGGATTGGGTTAGAATGTACGGGACCTCCACTCCTCACGCAAACCTCGGCGACGTAGATTTCTGGACTTGATGTATACTCATAGTTGCATAGCTCTATATATATATATATATATATATATATATATATATATATATATATATATATATATATGGCCTTAGGATGTTTCTTGGACTTGTATGTACTTAGATATACATGTGACCTTAGGATGTTTGGGCTTTTATGCCTTGTTTGTACCATGGATTTTGGCTTCTTACTTATCATGCTTTAATAAGTCTTTGTCATATAATACTATAAGTACGACATACACATCAAATTAATTACTCCTAAATAAACGCGAACGATACCAGATGGCACGTACGAGAGCGACCGCTTATGTAGTACCCGTCCGGGGTAGAGCACCACTTCCTCCTACCGTCCCGAGACGAGGGCGAGTAGGGAGACCTCCAGGTACGAGAGGTCGGGGACGTATCCCAATTGCAGACCCACCCGCTGTGGATCCGCCAGTAGTTGAGATTCCTGTAGAGGACGTAGCAGAGAGTGTCATTCCCGAGGGAAGGGAAGGGACACTTGTGAGGTCTGGAGCGCGTAGTTAATCTTCTGCTAGGACCGGTGGAGCATCGATTGGGGCTACCGTGTTCGAGGATTATGTACGTTGAGTTGAGGAGGCGTATAGGACTGGAGCACCACCTCCAGCACCACCGGTGCCGGTACCTGCACCTGCACCTGCACCCGCGAGATCGGCTGAGGTCTCACAGAGGGTTACACAGACTAGGGTCGTACCCGAGATTGTTACACCAGCAGTAGTTATACCCGCACCGGTTGTAGAGATTGTTAGGGCTGAAGACGGGCTGAGGTCTCCTGGACCTGATTCTTGGTTGAAGGCTTTCAACCAGCAGCACGTACCTTACTTTGACGGGAAGGTAGGGTTAGAGGTCGAGCATTGGATCAAGCATATGGAGACAGCACTTGAGGCGATCCGTTGCCTAGAGGAGAGGCAGGTAGAGGTGGTCCAGACATTGTTTAGAGAGCAGGCCCACTACTGGTGGAGGTCGGTACGAGGAGGTGTGACTAGGATGGACCAGTTGCTGAGACTTGTTAGAGAGACTTTCTGCCCAGATTCGTTGAGGAGAGACCGAGTCCAGGATTTCTTAGAGGCTGGGTTTGAGGACGTCCCAGTTATCGATGCGATCCGACGTTTCAGAGCGGAGTTGGCTTTGCTGGGGCCCGCCGCACCTCCGGCGGACCAACATGTTTATCTCTTTTCTAGGAGATTGAGGGAGTCTACTCGGGCATACCTTGCAGGATTCCGTTGTGAGTCTTTGGCCGAGTACCAAGACCGAGCCTCGGCATACGAGAGAGACAGACTGGGAGCTAGGAGAGGGGCGTAGTCCGGAGGACCGGACAAGCGTCAGAGGACTGGACCCACTGGCTTGGGGGCAGGAGCCTCAGGACAGGGCCGTGGTCCGGCTCAGGGACATACAGAACATCCGCCTGCTACTCAGGCGCCAGGCAGAGGGAGGCAGTGTTTCAACTGTGGAGGAGATGATCATCTTAGGCCCGATTGCAGGAAGCCTCCAGTGACGTGCTTCTCTTGTGGTCAGACGGGCCACAGGGCAGCTTTTTGCAGACGGGGTGGGGCACCGTCACAGCAGGGGTCTTCACCTGCTAGCGGGGCAGGTAGAGGACAGAGGCCACCTCAGTTTCCGGCTCAGAGTTTTCAACAGAGAGGTCAGAGTCAGTCTCGTACACAGGGATCACCCCATGGACAGGGCCGAGGTAGAGGCCGTGGTGGAGGCACCCAGGAGTCTGGAGGCACTCAGGCTAGGGTTTTTGAGTTGAGGAGCGCCGTTGATCCAGCAGCGCCGGACGCTACAGGTAATATTCGGACTCACGGCTTCCCTTTCAGGGTATTATTTGATACGGGTGCTACACCCTTCTTTATTTCGATGATTTTGTAGCTAGGTTGCCCTTATTTACAATAGAGGGGAGACCCTTCTTCATAGGGCTACCCGATAGGAGGGTAAGGTTAGTGGTACCCGAAAGGTACCCGGTTGTCCCATTCGTTGGGAAAACCGTACTGGGGTAGCCGACTTCTATGTCATGCACCTGGTGCATGAAGAAGTCATCTTAGGGATAGATGAGAAGGACCGCCATCAAGCTGCTTTGGACATTAGACGAAGGACCGCAACGATCTCCACGGGAACGAGACCCGAGGCTTCTATTGTTGTCGCACAAGGAAGAATACATAAGGAGGGAGTATGGTATGCTGGAACCGTTATAGGACTATTCGTGGAATACCAGGAGATGCACAAGGTGACCAACAAGAGTGGAGAAGGCCGAAGCTGTGAAGCCGGATGTCGACTTGAGATATCCGGGGAGTATATGAAAGATTAAGATTTGAATCCTTATGGTCGGATTGATATTGCACCTACTTGAAGGAATGATACAAGCGTATGAAGAATACGAAGAACTCCCCCAATGTGTTGGGATTTCGAAATGCTGTATTGAAAAGACCCGAGAAGAAGTTAAGCTTCCGATATATCGAATTTTTTTTTTTTCTTAACGCGAGTTGGAGAAGTGACTTACAAGTGGCGTTATCACCAAGAGCTGAGGGTGTTCACCCGGTGTTTCATGTGTATCAATTGAGAGAGTACATACGTGACTAGAGACATGTAGTACGTTGTGATGATCTAGTCGAGACTAGGAGCCGATGAGGCTAACTAGTAGACGTAGGATGGTATCTTTATTCGAGTTTTATGCAGGTTTAGCGACATCTATAGGACCGTTAGATTAGTCCCGAGAACTCTCTTTAGTTGTGCCTATGTGTTTTGTGGCGTGTTATGTTATGTGTGTTTTATATGTGTATATCTTGTGAGTCTTGGTGCGTCTAGGCGAGTAGACTGTGGATTCGAGGGCCGTAGTTGTCACGTTATATTGTCCTAAGCGGTTATCGAGACGAGGTCATTCGAGAGTTTCGCGTTTAGCAAGTTTCGGGCCGAAACTTGTTTTTTTAGGGGGATCTAATGTAACGCCCCGTTTATTCGGGTGCGTTCCGACTTTGCTTTCCTCCCTTCCATCGATTCATTATAGCTCGAGTTCTCTTTTTAAAGAATATTTTTATAGATTTAAAAATAACTCTTCCGGGTATTATATTAATTTGGGGATACATGAATGTACTTCCGTATTTTACTATATTAATTTTGTCGGAAAGTCGTGATTTACCAAACTGAAAAATGTCGTTCCGATCATTTAATTGAGTCTTGGCCCTATTTCTTTTGTTTTACTTTCTCCTTCTTTTTCCTATTTTTTTTATTATTCTCTTTTTTTTATCCGCGCCTGCTGTCTTGCTCCTGCGCCATCCCCGACTGGTGAGAGCTGCAACTGCTGCCTAGGCTAGGGCTAGAGCTATCCGCCCCCTCGATCCACCCATCTGCAGGCCTGCGACCGGCCCTTCGCCACCCTCCGATCTAGTCTACCCCCCAAGCCTGCCCAGCCTCAATCCCTCCCTCATCTCACTTCCCTAACACGCCGTCTCAATCTCTCTCTCACTTCTCTCTCGCTCTGAACTCTCTCTTCCCCACAGCAGTGCCTGCACTTGGAGCAACGAAGCCTTTGGAACCCTGAGGCTGCAATCCAGCCTTCCCTTCCCTCTGCGACGCCTCAGCCCACCGGAGCCGCCACGCCCTCCACTGCTGGTGAGCTGCGCCTCTCTGTCCCTCTCCTTTCCTTTTCGTTCTTCTCTATTCTGTGTAATTGGTGGCCGTGTTGCTGTGACAGCCGCCGGAGAACGACGCGTACACGCCCAGCCGCCTCTCCTCTCCCTCCGCCAGGGCAGCCGCCGGAAGCCCTCTTCCTTTCCTTCTTCTTCTGCGCGTGTTACAGCAGGTTGAAGAAGGAGTTTTGACTTATTGTAATTTTTGCCCTCCTTTTGTAATTAATTCGATTTTGGCCCCTGAAATTGATATAGTTGCAAACTGTACCCACATCTTTATATATATTCCAGTTTTGAACCCACTCTTTTGGAATTTGCAACTTATGCCCCTACTGATTTGAATAAACACGGTCTTGACCCATTATTCTTGAGATATGTAGTTTTTCCCTTGTGAATAAACCATAGTTTTGATCCATGTTTATAAAATGGTATAAATCACCCCGGAAAATATTTTGCGGGTTTTTAACCTTGTTTTCAAAGCGAGATTTTTTCTTAGAATATTATACGTTAAATCCTCCGTTCAAATTTAGCATATGAGCTAAATTTCCTTAGCTTTGGTTTTAGGTTCGGAAGCGGCCGTTATAGACCAACGAATCCAATCTCGATGTCCGTAGATCATCTTCAACCTTGGATTGTGTGTGAGTAACTTTTTCCTCAATCTAGTTATGTTTAGTGGTAGAATCATGCTAGGTTGGATCTAGCATAACTTAGGGCAAATGCCAAGTAGTGGCTTGGAACCTTTAGGTGAGTGTTTGAGGTTATTAATGTTCTATGTTATGTGGTGTGTTGATCTTGAGTTGTTATACAGTTGTGAGACTCGTGGTTTATTTTGTGAGACTTGAGGTGGTATTTATATGTTGGTTGAGATTGTGGAGTTTAGGATGATAGTATCCTAGCACTTGGGGCTATAGTTGAGATCTCGTGAGTTTATGAGGGTTAGGAGTGTATCCTAGATTATGAGAGTATATGACCTAGTAAGATGATATAGGACTAGAAGTCTAAGGACTTCTAGCTTGTGAGTAGTTGTTGATTATTGTGCCTTGTCTTGAACAGGCTTTGGTTATATTCTTTCAGAGAGTGATATCGGTTTCGGTTAGCTTTGAGACGAGGTAAGTCCTCGGACTTACTTAGCCACTTTTATGCCTTATTTGGATGTATATGGTGGTGTGTGTTTACCGCTTTTAAGCATGAAAATGGATTAGGTTTTACTTGACCTTATTTATTGGCCCAGCGTTACTACTACTACTATTATTATCGGGCGGTGACATCACCGCTCAGTTTCCCGAGGGAGACTGGGGGGATCTCTGCGACCAGGCCATACACGGTATACGGGCGGGCTTCTTCATCACTCCCTCAGGGTATACGGGTTGGGCGCCGCCACACTCCTGTTGGTTACACGGGGACAGAGGCGAGAGTTATAAGACTCTCGTGTCACACTTTAAAACAATGAATTAGATATGGAATAACCTAAAAAGATACTATGTAATAAATGATCATGTTGTGTGCTTTGTGTGCTCATGTGTGTGTTTGTGCCATGTTATTCTTATAATGCATAGAATGTGAGCTAACGGTTTAAAACCGTTTTGTGTAGACGACTTGCAGGTTAGGGATGCCGCCGAGTGAGGTGGAGGAGTGGACAGCCGAGTGGTCTCCGTACATCATAGGATGGGGATGTTTTTGGGGGTTTTATATGTTGTCGGATTATGTCTTGTTGTACGATTGGATTCCTTTACGTTGTGTCGTTTTGAGGACTCGGCTGAGTTTCCAACTTGTATCCCTTCCTTTCTTTTCTTGCATACATTATAAACTACTTTTGAGTTTTATGCCTTTAATTTGTGCCTTGTTGGAAAGGTCCGGTGAACTTGTTGTCAGGCTAAGGGTCGGGACCCATTGTGAGGTCCCAACCCGTAGCATCCCGAGTCCCGCGGATTCGGGGTGTTACAAAGTGGTATCAGAGCCCTAGGTTGACAACAATGGCACTCGCAACCTTCTAAAGGCCGAATGAGGAATAAACAAAACCCCTCGGGTTCTGACTTTTCGTTTTCAAAATTCATATGCATGAGTCGGGATTGGGTTAGAATGTACGGGACCTCCACTCCTCACGCAAACCTCGGCGACGTAGATTTCTGGACTTGATGTATACTCATAGTTGCATAGCTCTATATATATATATATATGGCCTTAGGATGTTTCTTGGACTTCTATGTACTTAGATATACATGTGACCTTAGGATGTTTGGGCTTTTATGCCTTGTTTGTACCATGGATTTTGGCTTCTTACTTATCATGCTTTAATAAGTCTTTGTCATATAATACTATAAGTACGACATACACATCAAATTAATTACTCCTAAATAAACGCGAACGATACCAGATGGCACGTACGAGAGCGACCGCTTATGTAGTACCCGTCCGGGGTAGAGCACCACTTCCTCCTACCGTCCCGAGACGAGGGCGAGTAGGGAGACCTCCAGGTACGAGAGGTCGGGGACGTATCCCAATTGCAGACCCACCCGCTGTGGATCCGCCAGTAGTTGAGATTCCTGTAGAGGACGTAGCAGAGAGTGTCATTCCCGAGGGAAGGGAAGGGACACTTGTGAGGTCTGGAGCGCGTAGTTAATCTTCTGCTAGGACCGGTGGAGCATCGATTGGGGCTACCGTGTTCGAGGATTATGTACGTTGAGTTGAGGAGGCGTATAGGACTGGAGCACCACCTCCAGCACCACCGGTGCCGGTACCTGCACCTGCACCTGCACCTGCACCCGCGAGATCGGCTGAGGTCTCACAGAGGGTTACACAGACTAGGGTCGTACCCGAGATTGTTACACCAGCAGTAGTTATACCCGCACCGGTTGTAGAGATTGTTAGGGCTGAAGACGGGCTGAGGTCTCCTGGACCTGATTCTTGGTTGAAGGCTTTCAACCAGCAGCACGTACCTTACTTTGACGGGAAGGTAGGGTTAGAGGTCGAGCATTGGATCAAGCATATGGAGACAGCACTTGAGGCGATCCGTTGCCTAGAGGAGAGGCAGGTAGAGGTGGTCCAGACATTGTTTAGAGAGCAGGCCCACTACTGGTGGAGGTCGGTACGAGGAGGTGTGACTAGGATGGACCAGTTGCTGAGACTTGTTAGAGAGACTTTCTGCCCAGATTCGTTGAGGAGAGACCGAGTCCAGGATTTCTTAGAGGCTGGGTTTGAGGACGTCCCAGTTATCGATGCGATCCGACGTTTCAGAGCGGAGTTGGCTTTGCTGGGGCCCGCCGCACCTCCGGCGGACCAACATGTTTATCTCTTTTCTAGGAGATTGAGGGAGTCTACTCGGGCATACCTTGCAGGATTCCGTTGTGAGTCTTTGGCCGAGTACCAAGACCGAGCCTCGGCATACGAGAGAGACAGACTGGGAGCTAGGAGAGGGGCGTAGTCCGGAGGACCGGACAAGCGTCAGAGGACTGGACCCACTGGCTTGGGGGCAGGAGCCTCAGGACAGGGCCGTGGTCCGGCTCAGGGACATACAGAACATCCGCCTGCTACTCAGGCGCCAGGCAGAGGGAGGCAGTGTTTCAACTGTGGAGGAGATGATCATCTTAGGCCCGATTGCAGGAAGCCTCCAGTGACGTGCTTCTCTTGTGGTCAGACGGGCCACAGGGCAGCTTTTTGCAGACGGGGTGGGGCACCGTCACAGCAGGGGTCTTCACCTGCTAGCGGGGCAGGTAGAGGACAGAGGCCACCTCAGTTTCCGGCTCAGAGTTTTCAACAGAGAGGTCAGAGTCAGTCTCGTACACAGGGATCACCCCATGGACAGGGCCGAGGTAGAGGCCGTGGTGGAGGCACCCAGGAGTCTGGAGGCACTCAGGCTAGGGTTTTTGAGTTGAGGAGCGCCGTTGATCCAACAGCACCGGACGCTACAGGTAATATTCGGACTCACGGCTTCCCTTTCAGGGTATTATTTGATACGGGTGCTACACCCTTCTTTATTTCAATGATTTTGTAGCTAGGTTGCCCTTATTTCCAATAGAGGGGAGACCCTTCTTCATAGGGCTACCCGATAGGAGGGTAAGGTTAGTGGTACCCGAAAGGTACCCGGTTGTCCCATTCGTTGGGAAAACCGTACTGGGGTAGCCGACTTCTATGTCATGCACCTGGTGCATGAAGAAGTCATCTTAGGGATAGATGAGAAGGACCGCCATCAAGCTGCTTTGGACATTAGACGAAGGACCGCAACGATCTCCACGGGAACGAGACCCGAGGCTTCTATTGTTGTCGCACAAGGAAGAATACATAAGGAGGGAGTATGGTATGCTGGAACCGTTATAGAACTATTCGTGGAATACCAGGAGATGCACAAGGTGACCAACAAGAGTGGAGAAGGCCGAAGCTGTGAAGCCGGATGTCGACTTGAGATATCCGGGGAGTATATGAAAGATTAAGATTTGAATCCTTATGGTCGGATTGATATTGCACCTACTTGAAGGAATGATACAAGCGTATGAAGAATACGAAGAACTCCCCCAATGTGTTGGGATTTCGAAATGCTGTATTGAAAAGACCCGAGAAGAAGTTAAGCTTCCGATATATCGAATTTTTTTTTTTTCTTAACGCGAGTTGGAGAAGTGACTTACAAGTGGCGTTATCACCAAGAGCTGAGGGTGTTCACCCGGTGTTTCATGTGTATCAATTGAGAGAGTACATACGTGACTAGAGACATGTAGTACGTTGTGATGATCTAGTCGAGACTAGGAGCCGATGAGGCTAACTAGTAGACGTAGGATGGTATCTTTATTCGAGTTTTATGCAGGTTTAGCGACATCTATAGGACCGTTAGATTAGTCCCGAGAACTCTCTTTAGTTGTGCCTATGTGTTTTGTGGCGTGTTATGTTATGTGTGTTTTATATGTGTATATCTTGTGAGTCTTGGTGCGTCTAGGCGAGTAGACTGTGGATTCGAGGGCCGTAGTTGTCACGTTATATTGTCCTAAGCGGTTATCGAGACGAGGTCATTCGAGAGTTTCGCGTTTAGCAAGTTTCGGGCCGAAACTTGTTTTTTTAGGGGGATCTAATGTAACGCCCCGTTTATTCGGGTGCGTTCCGACTTTGCTTTCCTCCCTTCCATCGATTCATTATAGCTCGAGTTCTCTTTTTAAAGAATATTTTTATAGATTTAAAAATAACTCTTCCGGGTATTATATTAATTTGGGGATACATGAATGTACTTCCGTATTTTACTATATTAATTTTGTCGGAAAGTCGTGATTTACCAAACTGAAAAATGTCGTTCCGATCATTTAATTGAGTCTTGGCCCTATTTCTTTTGTTTTACTTTCTCCTTCTTTTTCCTATTTTTTTTATTATTCTCTTTTTTTTTCCGCGCCTGCTGTCTTGCTCCTGCGCCATCCCCGACTGGTGAGAGCTGCAACTGCTGCCTAGGCTAGGGCTAGGGCTATCCGCCCCCTCGATCCACCCATCTGCAGGCCTGCGACCGGCCCTTCGCCACCCTCCGATCTAGTCTACCCCCCAAGCCTGCCCAGCCTCAATCCCTCCCTCATCTCACTTCCCTAACACGCCGTCTCAATCTCTCTCTCACTTCTCTCTCGCTCTGAACTCTCTCTTCCTCACAGCAGTGCCAGCACTTGGAGCAACGAAGCCTTTGGAACCCTGAGGTTGCAATCCAGCCTTCCCTCCCCTCTGCGCCGCCTCAGCCCACCGGAGCCGCCACGCCCTCCCCTGCTGGTGAGCTGCGCCTCTCTGTCCCTCTCCTTTCCTTTTCGTTCTTCTCTATTCTGTGTAATTGGTGGCCGTGTTGCTGTGACAGCCGCCGGAGACGCCGCCGCCGGAGAACGACGCGTACACGCCCAGCCGCCTCTCCTCTTCCTCCGCCAGGGCAGCCGCCGGAAGCCCTCTTCCTTTCCTTCTTCTTCTGCGCGTGTTACAGCAGGTTGAAGAAGGAGTTTTGACTTATTGTAATTTTTGCCCTCCTTTTGTAATTAATTCGATTTTGGCCCCTGAAATTGATATAGTTGCAAACTGTACCCACATCTTTATATATATTCCAGTTTTGAACCCACTCTTTTGGAATTTGCAACTTATGCCCCTACTGATTTGAATAAACACGGTCTTGACCCATTATTCTTGAGATATGTAGTTTTTCCCTTGTGAATAAACCATAGTTTTGATCCATGTTTATAAAATGGTATAAATCACCCCGGAAAATATTTTGCGGGTTTTTAACCTTGTTTTCAAAGCGAGATTTTTTCTTAGAATATTATACGTTAAATCCTCCGTTCAAATTTAGCATATGAGCTAAATTTCCTTAGCTTTGGTTTTAGGTTCGGAAGCGGCCGTTATAGACCAACGAATCCAATCTCGACGTCCGTAGATCATCTTCAACCTTGGATTGTGTGTGAGTAACTTTTTCCTCAATCTAGTTATGTTTAGTGGTAGAATCATGCTAGGTTGGATCTAGCATAACTTAGGGCAAATGCCAAGTAGTGGCTTGGAACCTTTAGGTGAGTGTTTGAGGTTATTAATGTTCTATGTTATGTGGTGTGTTGATCTTGAGTTGTTATACAGTTGTGAGACTCGTGGTTTATTTTGTGAGACTTGAGGTGGTATTTATATGTTGGTTGAGATTGTGGAGTTTAGGATGATAGTATCCTAGCACTTGGGGCTATAGTTGAGATCTCGTGAGTTTATGAGGGTTAGGAGTGTATCCTAGATTATGAGAGTATATGACCTAGTAAGATGATATAGGACTAGAAGTCTAAGGACTTCTAGCTTGTGAGTAGTTGTTGATTATTGTGCCTTGTCTTGAACAGGCTTTGGTTATATTCTTTCAGAGAGTGATATCGGTTTCGGTTAGCTTTGAGACGAGGTAAGTCCTCGGACTTACTTAGCCACTTTTATGCCTTATTTGGATGTATATGGTGGTGTGTGTTTACCGCTTTTAAGCATGAAAATGGATTAGGTTTTACTTGACCTTATTTATTGGCCCAGCGTTACTACTACTACTATTATTATCGGGCGGTGACATCACCGCTCAGTTTCCCGAGGGAGACTGGGGGGATCTCTGCGACCAGGCCATACACGGTATACGGGCGGGCTTCTTCATCACTCCCTCAGGGTATACGGGTTGGGCGCCGCCACACTCCTATTGGTTACACGGGGACAGAGGCGAGAGTTATAAGACTCTCGTGTCACACTTTAAAACAATAAATTAGATATGGAATAACCTAAAAAGATACTATGTAATAAATGATCATGTTGTGTGCTTTGTGTGCTCATGTGTGTGTTTGTGCCATGTTATTCTTATAATGCATAGAATGTGAGCTAACGGTTTAAAACCATTTTGTGTAGACGACTTGCAGGTTAGGGATGCCGCCGAGTGAGGTGGAGGAGTGGACAGCCGAGTGGTCTCCGTACATCATAGGATGGGGATGTTTTTGGGGGTTTTATATGTTGTCGGATTATGTCTTGTTGTACGATTGGATTCCTTTACGTTGTGTCGTTTTGAGGACTCGGCTGAGTTTCCAACTTGTATCCCTTCCTTTCTTTTCTTGCATACATTATAAACTACTTTTGAGTTTTATGCCTTTAATTTGTGCCTTGTTGGAAAGGTCCGGTGAACTTGTTGTCAGGCTAAGGGTCGGGACCCATTGTGAGGTCCCAACCCGTAGCATCCCGAGTCCCGCGGATTCGGGGTGTTACATCTCAAAGATCTTTTGGGCCAAGTTTGGGGATCATTGCCATTCATACTTCTTCAAGAGTATCACGTCCAGAAGATCTTTTAATATCATTAAAACCCTCCAAGATCCCACGAATCTCGGACATGGGCCCACCATTGATCAGGATAAGATCTCGTCGATCCTCATTAACCACTTCACCGATATCCTTCGTCCTTCAATCACACATAACCCCCTCAACCTTTTCCCAGACTGCCCTCTCGCTACCATTTCAAGCGATGATGCCACTTCTCTCTGCAGTAAAGTCACTCCAAAAGATATCAAAATGGCCCTTTTCAACATAGGTGATACAAAAACGCCGGGCCTTGAGGGTTTCAACTCCATCTTTTTTAAGAAGACTTGGAGCATCACCGGCGAGTCTTTCTCCAAGGCTATCCTGGATTTTTTTCGATTCCGGTCATCTCATGGGGCAAGTAAACCACACCTCCATTTCCTTAATTGTGAAGAAAGAAAACCCCACCCTCCCTTCCGACTATAGACCCATATCATGTTGTAACACCTCCTACAAAGTAATTGCAAAAACCCTTGCCAATAGACTAAGCACAATCCTCCCTTCCATTATCGGCAATTATCAAGGAGCTTTCGCCAAGGGTCGGTCCATTAAACACAACATCCTCATCTGCAATGAAATCTTCAAGAAATATAGTCGTCGTCACATATCTCTCCGTTGTGCCATCAAAGTTAACATCTCGAAAGCTTTTGATACCATAAGCCACTCCTTCATACTAAACTGTCTCAGAATAATGGAGTTCCCTGACTACTTCATCCATCTCATTGAAGCTTGTATCACCTCCCCAACCTACTCCATCAACCTTAATGGGAGTCTTAACGGCTACTTTAAGGGCTCCAAGGGGCTTAGACAAGGTTGTCCCCTCTCCCCTCCCCTCTTTGTCATCGCCATTGAAGTGCTCTCTTCTATGCTCCATCTCAACACGTCCCAACCTAACTTTAACATCCATCCCAAATGCACCTCTCCTCGCCTCACCCACCTTTGCTTCACTGACGACTTAATGCTGTTTTGCAGCGGGGATTATATCTCTATTAGCATCATGATGAACACCCTTTGCCACTTCAGTCGCTACTCTGGTTTACACCTAAACCCGGCCAAATCTTCTATCTTGACTTGTGGTCTCAACTTTCAGGATTGTTCCAACATTGCTCAATCCACCGGTATCCACATTGGAACCCTCCCTTTCACGTACCTTGGGATCCCAATCGGCAGCAAGCGCTTAAGTACCGCTGAATATACCCGCTTGTTGCTAAGATCACTAGCAGACTCAACTCCTGGAATGCGAGAAACCTATCCTACGCCGGCCGTGCCCAAATTATCAATTCAATCCTGATGGCTATCAACCACTACTGGTGCTCTCTCCTCCTTATACCCCCTACCATTATCTCTAATATCAAAAGCATGCTTCGCTCTTTTCTCTGGTCTAGCAAGTCCTCCTGCCCTCGTGCACTGATCTCTTGGAAAGTAACATGTTCCCCCAAAAATCTCGGTGGCTTTGGCTTCAAGGAGCTCTTATCATGGAATAAAGCCTGCATCTCCAAGCTTCTCTTCGAGCTTGACCAAACTTCACCTCATACCACTAGCCTCTGGTCCGACTGGGTCAACCAAAACATCATCAAAGGCCTTTCCATATGGTCCTATCCTTCCAACTACAAACATAGTCACACTTGGAACTCAATCCCCAAGGTTCATAACGAGATTGTTGATTCTGGTCACCTCTCATCTCTCCTAAGCACCACCCCCCAGCCGAGCAAGCCTCTCTCTACCTCTGCTATGCACCAACTCATCTAAAGTATCCCTTCCTCCACCCCTCCGTATCGCTATATTCTCATTTGGAATGGTATCAACATCCCCAAATGTAGCTTCATCTCCTGGGTTGTCATCCATAACCGTCTCCTCACCCTCTCAAAACTTCTCTCCTAGAACTTGGTCCATAATGATACCTGTATGCTTTGTGGCCAATAGCCCGAGAACGAGGATCACTTTCTCAACCTTTGTAGCTACTCCACGGTTGTCTTCGACATCATCTCCTCTTTGTCTAGACACCCCATTCATCTCAACGCTCATCACAACGACATTTGGGCTCTCCTTAGCTCCGCCACCCTACCAAAAAAACGACCTTCATGCTCACATATACATCTCTTCCACTACTTGCTTCATTTACCTTGTGTGGAAAGCCCGCAACGAGCTCCTCTATAACCACAACTTCATCCATTCCACCATCTGCGCCCATAATGTCATCTTGGCTACCAAGAACCCTGCTACGTTCCGATGGAAGGATAGATCCCCTAAATCCCTAATGTGGGCTAGTCTTCTTGGCATTAACCTCATGTAATTCTTGTACTTCTTCCTCACTTTGCTCTACGACCCTATTATATATTCTCTATCATCATTAATTATAAACCCTTTTCAAAAAAAAAAATTTAATTAAACTATAAAATACATTCTAGAATTAGGATCATAAAATTTACCAATTAGAAACCTGACTCTTTTACAGAGTCGAGATACTATCTATTTCCTTAATTCCAAAAAACACCCCGTACGTATTACGACGATTACAGTGTTCAAGAATCACAAGATACAATTACGAATCCGAACTTCATAATTTATTGAAAACATGCGAACCAATTGAGTGTTGCACTCTCGAGAAATAAAAGTAGAGAGACGAGGAGATAGCGTTTTTTTGGGTAAAGGTTAATTCATAAATAAAAAGTACTTATAAACCCAATAGAGGTCATGAGTACAAGTAGCTTAGTCTATGTACAAGGTGCCAAGACATGAAGTCTATGGTGCAAAACATTGTGCTCTAAACAACCAAGGTCTCAAGGCGGACATACAAGTCCCCGAGCATAACCAAATACCCGCAAAGAAATGACATATAATCCTCACACACTCGGAACCCGCAAGATCAAACTCAAAAGACCCATCCACCTTCGGCAAATCCATTAGCAGATCGGAATCAAGTGAGCTAAGCGTGACCAGCAACATCGGGATAAGACATCCCCTACATTCGGCATGGCCATCAACAAGGCAGAGGTCTAACCCGGGAAGGTATCTAATACCAACTCTGGAGGGGAACGTCTCATGAAGGAGCCGGAAAACATGAGATCTGATGAGTCGAACCAGGACTTCAATAGGAATCCTATTGTCGTTAAACACCAGGGCATTCCTAGAATGTCATAAGTAGTAAACCGTAGACGAGAAGGCAAAGATCCTCTTTTTGCTCGTCCAACTTTTCCCAATGGTTGATTGTCTCAACCAAACTATAGATGTCGAAATAGACGCCAAATTGTCGGACATATCAAATCCCTCACAAATTTGTCTTCAAACCTCTCTCGCATACGTGCATTCAAAAAAATAGTGGTCATGAGGCTCACTAGCTCCTCTACACAATCGGCAGGTCGGGTCATGTCAAGGAAGGAGAGTCTATTTCTAGTGGAAAGTGTTGGAAATAATAAGGTCCCACATCGAAAGATGGGGACACTCCGAGCCTAGTATATAAGGTCGGTGGGCTACTACTCCTATTGCCAATTGGTTTTAGGATGGAACCCCGCCGGGTTTATGTGTTGGGGTTGGGCCTAACGCGCATGTGCGCTCGTATGCACACGACCCCCGCTCAACCGGTCCGTCTGTATCGGACTTTGACATGGTATGAGAGCGGTTAGCCTCAATTCGGCCCGCGATCCTAACCTGTGGACAAGTGCAACTCGGTCTATATCCTCTAGTTGCACTTGCGGGGCGTGTTGGAGATAATAAGGTCCCACGTCGAAAGATGGGGACATTTCAAGCCTAGTATATAAGGTCGGTGGACTACTCCTCCTGTAGCCAATTGGTTTTAGGATGGAACCTCGCCGGATTTATGTGCTGGGTTTGGGCTAATGCGCATGTGCGTGTGTATGCACACGACCCCCGCTCTACCGGTCCGTTTGTATCGGACTTTGACATGGTATCAGAGCGGTTAGCCTCAATTCGGCTCACGATCCTAACCTGTGGGCAAGTGCAAAGGCGTCCCATGATGGCCATCCAGAGAATGAAACAATGTTTCGGCATATTTCCCGAATCCCAAACCAGTTTGTACCAATCAACATCCTGACCATGCTCTTTGAAAAAATCATAAGCCCGGGTCACCAAGAACTTCTCCCCATGGCAACTATAGTCAAGAATCTCATTCAGATTCAAAGTCGGATCCCTACATTTCAAAATCTCATCTCTCGCCCCAATAATAGCCTTGATATATTAAGGGTGAGTCACGTATGTGAACAACCCAATCATAAGGCTCAGTCACCTAAAGATAGCAGTGATGTATCCACCTCATCCACAGACTATCCCGACTGACGTGGATGTGATGGTAAGGCCCGCACATAAATGCCAAGTGAGTCAAGCGTGTTTTGGACAATGAACTGAAGGAGGAGAGATCCGTTGGGGAGTTTATTGTAGATATTGCATTAATTGAGCAATATTCTTCAAAACGTAACTCCTAGATCTTTTTTAATTGGAGAATCTGTATATCTGACTGTTTTAAATAATACTCTTACCCATTTGGTATGTTGGGCTACAAAGTTGGGCCGGCCCAACACGTAACATAGGTGGCAATCCCATGCTGCGTCTCGGTCCGTCTCATCTCGACACGATACGGCGCGACTCGGCTCGACTCGGTGAGCGCGTGCTTGACTACACCTAACTATGAGTTGAAAACATTACCCTTTGTTTTACTTGAAACGAAAATATTTGGCCTAAATTTTTTTATAGACCGGATGAGCGACCATCCAGTCGAGTCCACCTCTAACTCCGCCTCTACGCAAAAGGTATTGGATAGCCTTCTAACAAAAAAAAACTATATTCTTCCTTTCAACAACTCTATAGAAAAATTATTCGATATCGCTCCATAAAAGTTATAAATAAATTTTCTCAACATACAACAAAAATATTAAAATATAATTATCGTTTGAATCAATAATTATAAAAATGTCACTAGATAATGAAGAATAATCTTCGACCTTTAAGTATCTCAAATCATCTATATATTTTACTAAAACAGCACCCATTTTGTCCACGTGTCAATCTCTAAGGTTGTCCACGTCAGCATTTTTTTAATTTATTTACAGATTTGCCACAACGTATTTACAAATTTGCCATTAATTATTTTATAAGGATTTTTTTTATTAGAATTTGTAAACAGTCATCATGCCACGCCAATTTTATTAAAATAAATAATTAAAAAAAATTAAATCTACTTATCTATCAATCAAAATTAACAAACTGACCTATTTTAACTCGATTTGTTGGAAAATCTAACGCAAATCTTCTAATTTGACAAATTTGTTAAATTTAAAACTAAATCAAAATTTGCTTCTCTAGCTTTATATAAGTAAAAGTGATAATATATTGAGGTATAAATATAATACTCGAATAATAATCTTTGTAATAAAATTTTAATTATATTATTTTATTTATTTAAAAAAACTTAATCTTCACATGTTAGTCATATTAGGTAAAAAAAAAAATTTTTTTATAGATTAATATCAAATATGTGATGTATGAAAGTAAAAATATAATATTTTTTATTTAGACAACACTAAACTAGTTTAGTAAAAAAAGTTCTTGATTTTTTTAACCTATAACCTCTAATGAATAGAATCCTTACAATCATGTTACAATCCTTGAAAGTATTTTGACATTTTAATGGGGTATTTATTGGAGGAGCAGTTCAAATAAAACAGTTTTTTTTCCGATACAGAGAGATACGCATGATGAACACTACTTTGTAAATATTTTTAATAATTATATTAAAATGAAACCAATATAATTACTTAATAAAAGCTATGCGACGTCTCTAGTTCTTTAACAAATCACGTTAATTAGTCTTAGCCGCTAGAAAATTTTATTTTAAATTGCTCTTTAAAGCAGAAGCCTACGCGCGGAAGACATGCCTTAATTAGTGAAGCAATAAGACTCAATATAAAAAAGATTGAAGATTGAAATTAAGGGTGCTAACCTATGTCATATCAAGGCATTCCCAGGAATTTAGGGTTGTCCCTACGAGGTCGAGATGATCCTATCCGACTCCCGACTGGATCTTCGCTTCTTTGTGGAAGTCCAGGTCAGACATGTGTTCAGAGAAATCAATTGTGTTGCTGACCGATTAACCCATTTGGGAATTTCGAATCTCATCACACCCTTTTGTGACGATGTCGAAATTCAAGTTCTCATCCGCAATGATGTATTATGATGGACTACCTCTACAAAATAAGCCGTCCAAACCGCTTTCCATTTTTAAAATAAAAATCACGTTAATTAGTGCCTTTCTAAGTAATTTAAATAGATTTATATTAGGTTAAAAATAAATGCATAATTCTCATAGTAGTCACCCACCTAACGAACAATTATTAGGGTAACCGATTAATCAAACATATGCATATTACATGATATTTTATTGTACATGTTGTGCACGTCTTATGAGATATATATATATATATATATATATATATATATATATATATATATATATATATATATATATATATATATATATATATATATATATATATATATATATATATATATA
>BSUD01000006.1:8241997-8255767 GCA_033239045.1 Fagopyrum esculentum | reverse complement strand
ACTATACTTTGCGCAATTCTTTGCCTAAATTGTTAACGTTTGCCTTGTCAAAAATGGTCATCTCCAAGGCCGTTCTGCTCTCGACCACAAACCTCGTCCTTCTTCTCCAAGTGGCTTTCTCTAGCCCACCAGGGGACCCAGTGACGTGCCTACTCAGCGACCATGGCTGCACCATCACGAACTCTATCGGAATGTTCCCTGACCGGGCCACCTGCAAGGCAGCCGAGGTCTCGTATCCAACCTCCGAGGAAGATCTCATTAAGGTTGTTGCCGAGGCAACCGAGCAAAAGAGGAAAATGAAGGTTGTTACGCGTTACTCCCACAGCCTTCCTAAGTTGGTGTGTCCTGACGGAGACGAAGGCCTTCTCATTAGCACCAACCACCTAAACAATATAGTGAGGATCGACGAGGTGTCGAGGACTATGACGGTTGAGAGCGGTGTCACCCTCGAGCAGATCATTAAGGAGGCTGCCACCGCGGGGCTCGCATTGCCCTACTCGCCATACTGGTGGGGCCTGACAATAGGAGGCTTGTTGAGCACCGGGGCCCACGGAAGCTCGTTATCGGGTAAAGGAGGCGCGGTTCATGAGTATGTCGTTGAGTTGCGGCTCGTTAGTCCAGCTACATCTGAAGAAGGCTATGCTAGAGTCATAACTCTCGATGGAACTCATCAAGATCTTGATGCAGCTAAGGTCTCGCTTGGGGTTCTTGGTGTTATTTCACAGGTAAGATCATATTTCTACGTACCCATATTTTTTTTTTCAAATTACAGAAGTAGTAATTCGACATTTTATTTACGGTTTGAGATTGTGCATGTGGTGAGTAGTTGGAGCTGAATTCGTAACCCCTAGCTACACAGATAATAAGTTTCGACTTTCCACGTTGAAAGTTGGGGATATTTCCAACCTAGTATGTAAGGTCGGTGGACTACTCATCCTATTACCAATTGGGTTTTTTTTTTTAAATAAGTATATATTGAACCAGAAGAGATGTACAGAGAGTGTGGTGATGGGGAGAGATTACATTGGCAGTTACATGAGGTTGTTACATGAAGTTGATCCCTAATCTTTTAGCCCAGAAAGTGGTATTTGTGGATCTGTCCTTCCACTTGGAGGAGGCATGGTTCTTAACATCCTATTACCAATTGGTTTTAAAATGGAACCTCATCGGGTTTATCTGTTGAACTTGGGTCAAACGCGCATGTGCGATCGTATGCACGTATCGGACTTTGACACATATTAATTTGAAATAAATTGCGCAGTTAGAGAATTTAAACTAGGGTTGGACACTCATTCAAAACTAAAATTTCCGTACTGAATCTGTCCCGTCAAAAACTATTTGGGACAGGATATGACCTTAATTTCTTCATTCCGCTAGAATCGTCTAGCTTTATTTAAAATAATAAATATAAATAAAATCTATAAGAATTAATGATATACTTATATAATTATTATATTATGTTTATATAAGTAAAAATAACTTATGTTGGTCAAATAACCAAAATGCACAAATAACCCAAATACATTTAGATGTGTTTTAGTATTGATATTTGAAAAGTTTAATGTAAATTGTAACCTGTTATTATGGATATTTGAAAACTTTATTGTTTTTACGTTTGAAGTACGATATTTACGGATATTTTTATGGATAAAGTGTAAAACTTAAATACAGTAATAAATTAATGAGCACGCGGAATTGAACCCGTTCCGTCCCGATTCAAGTCGAGATAGAACCCAATGGGATTCAATCTAAAATAAATACCCAAAGTCTGTCCCGATCCCGTCTCATGTAAAATAATCGGGACGGGACTAGGATGACCTCAATCCGGTCTCATCTTGTCCCATGTCCACCCTAATTTAAACTATTCCGCAATTGAGGTCATTTTTTTATAGGATAGATATTTTGGCCAAACTTTTTAAGTACGATTACATTTCAAAGAAAGAGGACTTACATTTATTGTAAATGAAAGGTGACATTACAACTAGAACCACTATTCAAGCGATCCATATCATACAAGACAGTGAAGGACGATGACCTCGCTGAGGTAGCAGTAGACTTTGGCAATACGTATGAATTTGCAGACATCACATGGCATCCGAGCCAGCGAAAGGCTGTCTATAGGATAGATCACCGTATACCCTCCGATACCCCCGGAAACGGTCGATATGATTTCATCGGCTTCAGGTCTACACCAACAGTTGCACTAGCTGCTGTTAGAACCACAGGCACGTACATATATGTTCTTCTTTTGCTTCTATTATATGAACCCTAATTTTAATATTCGGATATATATATATATATATATATATATATATATATATTCTCATCATGCAGAAGAGATACAAGAACTCAACGGTGATTCCGTTGGAAAGTGCATTCAAGGAAGTCTGGTCGTAACAACAACGTCGATTCCTGCAAATGGTCTCACAAACGATGGTACGTATATTCCTCCTAACACTATGATATTATACGAAAATGTTTTTGATTTTGCTGCACGAAACTTGCAGCTACATTATGAGACCTAGCTCGCTCGCTCGTTTTTTCATCCTGAGCCGAAGAGCTCATCTCGCTTGATCAATGACCCATTTTTATCAGTATATCTAGATTTATTGTTTTGTTATCACAAAACATATGTTATTATGTTAATTAAAACCGTTTTTAAACATTAATCAGGTCTCATATTTACCGGTTACCCCGTCATTGGATATCAAAACAACCTTCAAGCCTCAGGAAGTTGCATCGACGGTCCAGAAGATCTATTGCTCACCTCATGTCCGTGGGATCCTCGAGTCAAGGGCGTATTTTATCACCAAACCGCATTTAGCATCGCTCTACCAAAGGTGAAAGCCTTCATTAAGGATGTTCAAACCCTAGTATCGTTATCACCCGAGTCCCTGTGTGGGCTAGACAGTTATAGCGGAATCCTAATGAGATACGTCAAAGCATCCACAGCGTATTTAGGAAAGGATCATGACTCAATAGACTTTGAGATCACATATTATAGAAGCAAGGATCCCTTGGCACCGAGACTTTATGAGGACATACTCGAGGAAATAGAACAAATGGGATTGTTAAAGTATGGAGGGCTGCCACATTGGGGTAAGAATCGAAATTTAGCTTTTGATGGAGTTGCAAGCAAATTCTTGAATGCAAACAAGTTTGTTGGTGCCAAGGAGAGGTATGACCCTATGGGATTGTTCTCGAGTGAATGGACTGATCAAGTTTTAGGGCTGAGAGGAGGAGTCACGATTAAAGGAGAAGGGTGTGCTCTTGAAGGGCTGTGTGTTTGCTCAGAGGATATACATTGCGCCCCTAAAGAAGGATACTTTTGTAAGCCTGGGAAAGTGTATAAGGAAGCTAGGGTTTGTGCTCGTTTGAAGTGATTCTGGTCGTCGATCAAGTTAACAATGTCTTACACGATGTTATGTTTGCTTTTTACATTGCAATGTTGTATTAATTGTTCTCTCTCTACTACCTTTTTTGGGAATCTTGTTTTTAAGCCCATTAGCCTTTGCAACATTTTTTACCAAACTCTTACGAAGGTTCCGGTGAATCGTTTAATTAAAGCCCTATTGAATAATTTGAATTCATGGGTGTCCCTATTCAAAGCAATTTCATCTCGAGTCGCATGATTACACATAACATAGTTTTGTTTACGTGATAGTTAATTCTAAGGTTTCTAAATTCCCAAGTCGTAGACCCGACTAAAGAGCCAAACAACATTCACACAATAATTTTTTTTTTTTGGTGTGAAGGAGATTCGGTGATCTCCGGCGCATCTGAACGCGCTTCTTATAAATAAAAAAGGCTAAGTAGTAATCACTCGGGGATAGTCTGACCCCTTACATCATTTAGTAATAGGTCAACTACACCCTCGGGAGGGTCAAGCAATACACTTAGTCCGATATTAAAATAAAACGCAATACTAGCAAGAAAGTCCGCTACTTTATTCGCCTCACGGAAGGCATGCCGGTACTGGATATCCCAGTCCCTTCTGATAAAGTCTTGGCACTTGCGCACCAGACTGGAAAGAGGATGGCACCGAGGAACCGTCCTTCCAAGAAGCAAAATAGCTAATTGGGAGTCCGACTCAATGATAACCTTCCGGTATCCGCACTCCCATGCGAGTTTTAGACCGTGGTAAATACCCCACAACTCGGCCATTGGTACAGTACATATACCAAGGTTAACCACGTATCCTCGTTGCCATTCTCCGGCATTATTCCTAATGATACCAGCTGCCGTAGCAAGACCGTCACTTCTCACCGCTCCATCCGAGTTAATCTTGACGGCATTAGACGGAGGCGGAACCCACTTGATGTGTTCTATCCTTTTTGCCTTCATTGCTGCAGATGGGTTGTTATTTTTCCAAGCCTTTATATATTCTTGTGTTCTCTCTACAATAAAGATGTGCATATCGTTTCTTTCCGGGGTGCTTCTGAACACCTTCTCGTTCCTCCCCTTCCAAAGCCACCATAAGCCTACAGAAAAAACCGAACTCCAACTACACAAATAATCAAAATGAAACGTAGAAGTGAGGTTACCTCGTATCCAGGCTGCAAACGGGTAGGTAAAGAAACCCTCCATTTTGTGATGTGCATTGAGCCGTCGCCAGAGCATTCTGCTATAATGACAGTCACGGAAGAGGTGAATAAGAGTTTCGGTGTTACTCTGGCATCTTGGGCATCGTGCAGAATTAGCCATATGTCTTCTTTCTCTTTCTTCATTGGTCAGGACCCCTCCCCACATTAATTTCCATGCAAACATCCTTATGCGTTCTTGGACTTGTAAGTTCCAGAGTTTCTGGAATACACTGCCATCACTCCCAACCTCTCCTTCATTCCCTTTGATCACTGAGTAGGCAGATTTAACTGTGAGGTTTCCGTCTGGCATATGTTTCCAACTGAGCTCGTCCCTGTCTACCATAGCTTCTTCATTCTCCACACTATGAGAGATACTGGGTTCAAGAGAGACAGCAGCAATACTCAGTAGCGTCTCACTGGGTAAATATTGGCTAAATTCTCCCCATTTCTATCCTTCTGCAGTGCTCCAAAGGTCGCTGACTCTACTCTGGCGTACAGAAGTATTGACTGGGCTTGTTGTATTGTTTATTAGGGGCTGGTTTCCGATCCAAACATCATCCCAGAAGGCCACTGAGCTGCCATTTCCAAGGTTCCACTTGTGTCCAGGATAGACAACTTCTCTGATGCCTATTTCGATGCTTCTCCAGATATGTGATTTGTTTCCAACGACACTATTGGTGTTGCGTAAGTATTTGCTCCTGAGGGTATGTGCCCAAACACTCTTCTCATCCTTAAGAAATCTCCATCCAAGTTTTCCAATCAGTGCCCTATTCAAGTCTCTCATCACTTTTATACCTAGCCCTCCCATTTCCTTGGTTCGACAGAATTTGTCCCATGCAATGGTATGAATGCTTCTCCTCTCATCAGTATGTCCCCAAACGAAGTTCCGACAGAGTTTGTCAATTTCTGTACAGACGCTCACAGGAAGTATCATAGAAGCCATCGAGTAGATAGGGAGGGACAAAATCACGGATTTGGTAAGAGTAACTCGCCCGGCCTGACTGAGGTTTTTACCTTTCCACCCCGCAAGTCTGCCCTTTATCTTGTCTAGTAGTCCCGCAAAGAGACTCTTTTGCACCCATCCTTGAATTAGCGGCATACCCAAGTAATTTCCTAAGTTCTTCGTTACTTCAATACCACTCACACTTTGAATTCTATCTTGAAGATCCTGTGGTACATTGGGTGACATGAAAATTCTAGATTTTTGTAGACTAACCTTAAGCCCTGAAGCATTGCAGAAGGTTTCCAAGCATCTCATCATCACCCTTATCTGATCTGTTGACGCTTCCGCAAAGAGTGTGAGGTCATCCGCAAAGAATAAATGAGATAGTTTTGGACCATCTCTTGATAATCTTATAGGTTTCCATCTGCTGTTCTCAACCTCATCAAGAATGAGATGGCTCAATCTTTCAACACATAGGACAAACAGAAAGGGCGATAAGGGGTCACCTTGTCGTAAACCTCTTTCCGGAATAAATTGATCCGTTAGATCCCATTCCAAAGTACCTGCATTCTAGGAGAAGTTATGCACTCCTTAATCATGCGGTTCCACACTCTTGGGAATCCAGCCGCCTCGATAGAATCCTCAACAAAATCCCACATGATCCTGTCGTAGGCCTTCTCCAAGTCAAGTTTGAGCACCATCCACTTCCTTCCCGTTCTTTTCCTTCTCATTGAGTGTACTATCTCTTGCATCATGACGATATTATCCTAAATATATCTACCTGGTATAAAGCTTCCTTGTGTAGGTCCTACAAGATAGTTCATGATCCTTTGCATTCTTTGTACTAAAACTTTGGCTATGGTCTTATAGATGACATTGCAAAGGGCAATGGGGCGAAACTGACTAATTTGTTCAGGGGTTTCCACTTTGGCAATCAAACAAATAAGAGTATCGTTCATACCACTAGGTAGTACCTGGATTCGAAGAAGTTGTTTACCTCTCTGACAACTGAGGTTCCGACAATGTCCCAGCACTTTTGATAGAACACAGGTTGGAACCCATCTACTCCCGGAGCATTAAAAGCTCCCATGTCCTTGATTGCCTTCCAAACTTCCTCACCTCTTATTTCCTTCAACAATTCTGCCATGTCCCGTTCCTCTATTTCCGGAAATCCATTAACGAAGTGTTCAAAATTCTGTGCATCTCTGACATCGTTCATGCTATATATCTGGGAGAAGTAATTGGTAACAATTTTTGCCATGCGATCACCGTCTTCCGTCCAGGTACCTTCCGGGGAGTATAGTCCATCAACCTTATTCCTTCTTCTCCTAATTATGGTGGACTTATGGAAAAATGACGTATTCCTCTCCCCAAAAGTAAGCCATTGTTCCCTCGATTTCTGAAACCAAATGATTTCTTCCTGTTCGAGAACTTTATCTAAATCCCCAAGAAGCAACGTCTCTTGAGCTCTTAGGTTACGGATGGTGATCTCGTCCGAAGAATTGTTGTTCTGGATTTTTGTCAACTCTTGGGTAATCTTGTTTTTCCTGCAAAACACATCTCCAAAAACCTTGCGGTTCCAGGTTAGAAGCCAATTTTTGAATGTGTTAAGGGGTATACCTGTTTCCGCATGAAGACTCCAACATCTTCTCACCATGGGTAAGAAATCAGCATGTGTCATCCACGCCGCTTCGAACCTGAACGGCCACCTGTGGTTCTCACTTCTTTTGCTAGGTTGGAATCTAAGAAGGAGAGGCGTATGATCGGAAGAGTACCTAGTTAAATGCCTTACCGACGCATCTTGCCATAGGAGTCGTCCTTCCTGGTTAATCAAACACCTATCCAGTCTCTTCTGCACACCTATATTTCTTGTTTTCCTATCATCCCACGTGAATTCAGATCCCGAGAATCCCATGTCCAGTAAACCTAGTTTATTGACTAACTCTCCAAAGATCACAGAGTCACGATGTAAGCCACCAGCCCCTCCCCTCCTTTCATGTTCGAAGAGAATACAATTAAAGTCACCTCCAACTACAAAGGGGTCCTTAATGCCTTCCAATTCACTATCAAGCGCCATCCAAAAGGGTACTTTTCTGGTATAAGTAGGGGGAGCGTACACCAAGATTAAGTGTAAGGGCTTGCCTCCTTTGTGAGTGAGAGCATGAATGAAATATTCACAAGAATTAAGTATGTTGAACTGTACGTCAGGATCTTTCCATAGCAACCATATTCCTCCCTCAAAGCCGTTGGCTTCCACACGATGGCACCCACTGAAGCCTAATCTTTCACAAATTCGTTGTGATTGTTCTCCGGAAACCCTTGGTTCAATGATGACCAGGACATCCAGTTTGTGTAAATTGATCAAGTATCTCATAGCCCTCCGGAAGTTACTAGCCCCCTGTACATTCCATATTAGACAATTCATAAAAACTATGTTAAAAGGTGAAGCTACACACCTTAAGTTCAATGAGGGGGTATTCACTGTCTGGACTCCTCTCCTATGGATACAGGCAGTCCTTTTTCCTGTCGCTTGCTTCCCATTATCTGCCCCTCAGTGCTGCTACAAGGGTTACTGGATGCTTTCACTCCCTCATGATTCCCTTGATTCTCCCATTGCATTTCAATTGACGACTCGGTTAGGTTGTCATTCCTCGTCCTAACAATCTCCCCTCCAGCAACCTGTACGACTCTTGTCTTTTGGTTTGCTGGAACTTCATTTCATGTCCTCTCTAATTCATTTTGTGTTGATGTTACATTCCCTACAGTCTCTCGAACCTTTGTTGAAGCCGTTACTGTATCTGGCTGGTGGCTTATTCCCTCTCCTTCTACCATTCTTCTGTCTGAATTGTCATTATCTTGTCTTGGTCTCTTTAATGGATTTACGTCCTTCCTCTCCTCTTCAACTGCCTTAGCTTTCCTAACAATTCTTCTCCTGTCGTTTCTTAACTTGTTACGTTTCTTTCTTTTCTCTGCTTCTGTCTCTTCTTTCTTCTGGGCTTCTGCTTCGAAGACTAGCCCATTACGTTTTGCGTCTGACTCGCCTCTGGATTGTCTGGAAGACTCCCCCTAATGTTTTTGGGCCTGATTTCTTGGGCTTACTTCAGGAGCCATCTTGTGGCCCATTACTCCTTGAGCAGGCGCCTGTTGGATCGATGTTGTGTTGTTCTCTTTTGCATGTATTACGGGATTCTTTCCTTTCTGCTACATTGTATTTCCTTGACCCTGCTGGCTATGTTGCCTATTAGGGCTTCCTTCCATTCCTTGTTGCATCGTCTGGTGATTCTTTCCTTTGTTGAATATATTCCGGTGGTAAGAATTACCTCTACTTTGCGGGACCTCAAGAGGGGAGATCCGGTCCCGGGTTTTTACTAGGTTTCCAAAAACAACGATTACAAAACACAGGACATGAGACACTAGCACTTTTCCTAAGATCTAGAAAAGAAAGTAAACATGAAGAACTCAGCAGATACAAAGAAACAAAGATGAAGAAAAGCCCCCTCAAAGGCACATTGACGAAGATCTGAGTTTGATCTTCGTCTCTGTTACAAACCAACGAAGCAATGGTGAGAAGATGATCAAAGATAACAAATCTCTCTTCCTCTTCTTTTCTTCTACGGATCTTTCTTGCTCCAAGCAAGATTTGGACGATCCGTCTTCTTCTTCTTCTTCTCTCTTATCTCTCTCTTTCTCTCTGTGGGATGAAGCACACAAGTTGCCACACTCTAGGGTTTTGGAGCTCCCTTAGAACATTTAAATACCCAAGCTCAACCAAGGTCAAACATTGCATTTCACAACACGCTCAAACAAACCCTTAAACCCGTTTTCAGACTTCATGTGATCGGTTCACCAAAAAACCCGTAAGCAGGCCTTCCATACTGGACCAAAGAGATGGGCTTCAAGTGGGCCGTCAAGCCCAATCTTCACTTAGCCCGAATAACACAATACACATATACTTTACAACTCTACATTTCCTAATCCACATAATAGCATACCAATGTAGATGAACTTGTCACCATATTAATCAACAAGGTACCTCACTTAGATTCACTAAGTGACAACATTGGATCATGATAGGCATCAAGATCAACCACATAAGTGAAAAATGTTCTTATATATATTTCAATAAAATAAAAAAAAATAGTACAACTCTTGCATGACTCAGGCTAATAGGTGAAATTGTCCTTATAATTGGTACAAGCTAGTGATAATGTAACTTAGCTTTATAGCTCAATGGTAGAACTACACATTCAATGTTTGACAATTTTGCTATTTTTGATGAGAGTTCAATATATCAATATATTATATTTATCTCTCTACAAATATTTTAATAATTCAGTATAAAATTTAAAATTATAATTCTATTGCTGTTGATGAAAATATTAACGTATACATCATACTTGTTGATGTATGAAACTTGATAAATTAATATGAGAAATAAAACTTATATTATCATATAAAGCTTCTGATGAATACGTTTTGGTGTTAAAAAAAATTACAATTTTTTTAAATGTCTTGATTATAAAGAGAAAATTGGTGTAGAAGGGCCCTTTTTGTATCCATGATACAAAATAGGCCCCTCTATTTTTCTTTCAAAAAATAAAGCTAAAAGAAATTATAAATCATGGATAATAAGATAGTTAGTTAAGGGCAAATTAGTAATGTAGCATAATAACTACCTAAAGTTAAAGATATATTAAATTAAAAAAAGGCAACAGCATGATACACCAATTTGTTAAAGATATATTAAATCCATAAAAAAAGGCAACAACATGATACGGTATCTTCGCAACCTCCATCTTCAACGGAACCTCCATTGGATCGTGAGATTCTCCATTCGCAACCTCCATCTTCAACGGAACCTCCATTGGATCGTGAGATTCTCAATTCGCAACCTCCATCTTCAAATCGTGAACTTCGACCGTCTTCAACCTCTTGTTTGATATATTCTTTGTGTAACAACAATCAATTCTTGTAAGTATTCCAAATTCTCTCAACAATATACCATTTTAATGGCTTCGATTTTGGTCCAAACCGAAAATAGTTGATGAACGTTTTCCCTAAAATCCATACTCAAAACCGCCATTGTTGATCTTTAACTACATAGCCTTAATTTTAAAATTATCCATTTCTGTGAAATTTATGTATTCGAATCAACAGTGATGAAAGATTATGTACATAATTTTAAGCAGATACATAAAAATCAACGCCACATAAATTTAACAACTACATAATATTTAGCAGATACATAAATTATGTTCGTCACCTTCGTCATTACTGACACATAAATTTAACAACTACATAATATTAGCAGATACATAAATTATGTTCGTCACCTTCATCATTACTGACACTCAACACATAAAATTCAACGCCACATAAATTTAACAACTACATAATATTAGCAGATACATAAATTATGTTCGTCACCTTCGTCATTACTGGCACATAAATTTAACAACTACATAATATTAGCAGATACATAAATTATGTTCGTCACCTTCATCATTACTGACACATAAATTTAACAACTACATAATATTAGCAGATACATAAATTATGTTCGTCACCTTCATCATTACTGACACTCAGCACATAAAAATCAACGCCACATAAATTTAACAACTACATAATATTTAGCAGATACATAAATTATGTTCGTCACCTTCGTCATTACTGACACATAAATTTAACAACTACATAATATTAGCAGATACAAAAATTATGTTCGTCACCTTCATCATTACTGACACTCAGCACATAAAAATCAACGCCACATAAATTTAACAACTACATAATATTTAGCAGATACATAAATTATGTTCGTCACCTTCGTCATTACTGACACATAAATTTAACAACTACATAATATTAGCAGATACATAAATTATGTTCGTCACCTTCATCATTACTGACACTCAACACATAAAATTCAACGCCACATAAATTTAACAACTACATAATATTAGCAGATACATAAATTATGTTCGTCACCTTCGTCATTACTGGCACATAAATTTAACAACTACATAATATTAGCAGATACATAAATTATGTTCGTCACCTTCATCATTACTGACACATAAATTTAACAACTACATAATATTAGCAGATACATAAATTATGTTCGTCACCTTCATCATTACTGACACTCAACACATAAAAATCAACGCCACATAAATTTAACAACTACATAATATTAGCAAATACATAAATTATGTTCGTCACCTTCGTCATTACTGACACATAAATTTAACAACTACATAATATTAGCAGATACATAAATTATGTTCGTCACCTTCATCATTACTGAGATACATAATTTATGTATTTGCTAATATTATGTAGTTGTTAAATTTATGTAGGGAACCACGTTTACAAGGAAAGTATATTTGATATCCTAACAACATCCTAATTTGTAGGGGACCACGTTTACAAGGAAAGTGTATTTGATATCCTAACAACATCCTAATTTGTAGGAAACTACATTAAATAACCATATTTATTTAAAAAATTGCCACATCATATTAATTTGTAGGGGACCACATTAAATAACCATATTTATTTAAAAAATTACCACATCATATTTTTTATTTCCAGCAGGGGTATCAATTTATTTGGGAATTAATCTTTATCATACAATTACTAGGGGCCTACTTTATCTACATTTTTACAAAAAAGACTAGTTAATCTACATTAATACATAATTAGCCTACTTCCCCTTTTATCTCGATTATAAATTGGTCTATCAATAACACATAACTAGTGTAATACCCGTGCCTTGCACGGGATTTTGAACATCTTTTTATCTAGAAATTGTTTTACTCATATTATTTAAAGAATTTGATACAATTTTTTATTTAATAATTATTTATATTGTGTATGTATTTAATATATATTATATAAGATTAATATTAGTGATAGTGTATAAAACTAAGACAATTCATTGATTAAGTATATTTTAATTAATATTGATTAATTAGGTGTGTTATTGGTTTATCTAGTTAAATAGTTTTTTAATAAATATTCTAATAGTTAATAAATATGGTTAGTACTTAGTATTAAATCATCAATTACTTTATTTGTAGTAATTATTAAATTATTAAAAGAATACAACTATGAATTTGGCAAGTTTTAATTTGTGAGGCCCAATTATACAAAAAAAATTTATAGTGAAAACATTACATGTTCCTTTAATTATGACATATAAAAAATTTCCATTACCGATACTTCACATAGATCCCAAAATGCCATCAAACAAACAACTTCTTCCTGAAAATCGAAAGGGCTCATTTCTGGATGAAGGTCTATGGCATAACTGGTGGGTTAAAGAATAAAAGAAGACATCCGGTTGATAAGGATCGAATGAGACATCCGATTGATAGGGATGACGAAATACTTCCGGGTTGAAGTGGTCGAAGAATATTGTATCAAGTTATCGTTTTCGGTGCAAAGCTGGATCGTGTCGGGTATGATTCCGAATCACCTATACTATATTCAATAATCCAATTGTTGACGAACCGTAGAGCGAGGTCCAAATAATACTTCGGTTACTACATTGGAAAGGAAATGCAAATATTAAATGAATGTTATCAATGAAAAAGCACCGGAATTAACATGTTATAATATAACTTGAAATCATTTATATTATGATTTCTTTGAAAAATTTATATTTTAATATCAACTTCATATTAATTACATTCATTCATCATTAATATAATATAAGGTACAAAGGTCGTGATGATCCTATCCGACTCCCAATTGGATCTTCGCTTCTTTGAGGAAGTCCAGGTCAGGCATGTGTTCAGAGAAATCAACTGTGTTGCTGACCGATTGACCCATCTGGAAATTTCGAACCCCAACACATCTTTTTCTGACGATCCCGAACTTCGTATTCTCATCCGCAAGGATGCTTTAGGATGGACTACCTCGAGAAGTTAGTCTTTCCTAACCGCTTTCCATTTTCTAAAAAAAAATATAATATAAGGTACACGTAATATATATATATATATATATATATATATATATATATATATATATAACAATTTGTTTGTTCCCATAATGAGCTTTGTAGGATCTAATTATATAATTTTTAATATGTGAAAAATTGATATAAATGTATGTTTATATTTATGAATTATAGTATTCTAAAAATTAAAGCATGATTTATTATAATATGTCTATAAGAAATAACATTATCTTACATTAAAATTTATAATAAAGCATGGAAACAATAAACATATGAAA
>BSUD01000006.1:8216215-8237427 GCA_033239045.1 Fagopyrum esculentum | reverse complement strand
ATTTTTTTTTTTGAATTCCTTTTTATCATACATTGTATGTTATGATCAATCAAATATATCTTAATTGTTGTTTTCATTATCGTTTTTTAGATTTATATTATTATACATTAGTTTATCTAAAAACTAAATTTAAAAATATCACTCAAAAAAAGATGGATGATTCAAATATATTAGCAGGTACTAGAGATTTTAAAAACATTAATTTCGCATCTTTTCCATGGGGTTCTATGTACTAACAATATTTTACTCAATGTACATTTATTTGGTGTAATTTCAGATGTTTCCGCGGTTGAACATAATTATGCAAAAGTTGAAACGGGCAAGCGCGTCAGGACAAAGATGTGCATCAATGTTTATATAAGAAATAAAAGGTCCAAATGAAATCTATCAAAATTTTGCCAATAATATTAACATATAGAACTTGTATAATTAGTTTTATCTTTATTTTATATGCCATATGACTTTGAAATTTAAGATAACTATTTAATATTTACAAGGGACAAACTTTGAAGTGTAGGATATTCGGTGAAACTAACGTCGATTTATTACTATCTTACTATTACCATACAAAGGGAGGAAGACGAAGTCGAATATCTAACATTACAATTTGCAAGAGTCGTTACTACTCCTACAAGTAAGTTCAATAAAATTTATTATATTTTAAACATCAATATTACTCATAAAATATTTTTCTAAATAACAAATTATGTGTAGGCGACCTATATGTTTCAACTAAGGGAGACCAAACAAGAATGATTTTGGGCATAGAGGACAAAGAAGTTTTCAATTCCGCTAAATCGTTGGTGTTTTTTTTATCATATATGTTAACTGGATAGTTAAATTTCGTTGACTATGATGGACTATTTCACTAATGTAATTCCTAACAATATTTTTTATTATTCTTACAGGTTTTTGCCTAAAAGGTCGATGCATTACAACTAGGCTCTTAAATGAACACTACATTATGCTATAAACTATTTATTTTTAGTTCAGACCTATCCCTTTTTTGTCTTTTTTAATCTATTTTTGTTTTCTTATTATAAATGTAGTCTTATTCATTATAATAAAATTATTGTGGTGGATTCGAGGAATATGAAAATCAAAACAAACAAAATATAAAGACAATACAAACGCAAAATAAACCCATAGTTACTTAAACATTAATAAACGCCTATCCCTCAACTTATAAAATATGATTCATATACTACCTATGTTGTATAATTTCTCTTATACCTGAACCAATCTACATTGTGTAATGGCATTCTGTTACAAAAATAACAACATTAGTAAGATTTTACCGCAATAAATATGTCAATCTTTCATTAAATATGGAAATTATATATTAACATATGATAAAAATAATGAAACTTATCTTTTTTCCTTTTTCATTCTTGAGATGCCTCTCCACACATACACATCACACTGCACCCCAAAAGCCATTTATAAAATATATCAGTTACCACAATATCCTCCTAAAAGCTTGCTATCTTGCCTAATATTTGGAAAAATTTATAGGACATTTATAGATTTATAAGCTGTTATGATACTTCCAATGTAACTTCTCCTTTAAGCTTGGAAATCTACTTCAAAGTTTCCTATAACTAACCCTAAGAGCATTTTTCAGCTTGGAAGTTGGTACTTTACACTTCCAAGTTTCTAAAATATTCTAAATTACAAACCAACAATTTTACACCACAACTAACAAATTTCTTTCGATGGAATGAAAATTTAAATTTGACAGCCAAAGATCACACCATATGCAATTCACCATTTAACTAAGCACTCTAAACATGATTACCATCATCTAGAACGAATATTCATTTGAGAAACCTAAAAAGAGTAATATTGTAGCTCCAGTTCTTGAAATCCAGTATATACACAATGTCGAAAACTGAAATTTATTATCTGATTTACCATCTCTAAATGATTAGGGGTGGTTTAGGTCAAGTTGAACGGTAAGATTTTTGTTGGTTAGGGGTGGTCTAGGTATAGGTCAAGTTAAATACCGATTTTTGTTTGTTGTTGTGATATGTTTTGGCGATAAGATGAGATCACGAAATGTCCTATTAAAAAACTCAATATTCTAAATGAATAACAAATTGAGAAATCGGTATTTAACTTCCAAGATTTTTTAACAAACAAAATTTGGAAAAAAATATTTTTCATAAGATCTCTGTATTATGTACCCAATCACTACTATAGATACATGATGCATTAACCCTGATTCATTTGAGTATTTTTCAAGTATCGTTACTTACAAAACCAAAGTTCCTAAACAACAAGCACGTTGAATTGAAGCAGATCTTGAATTAAGAGATACTCATCCACATGAATCTGAGAATTTGAAGTTAGAAGAGTTGATATTCACTTCATATGAATACATTAGGTATATATATATATATATATATATATATATATTATATAAGTTAAATTAAATATCTAATATTGGATTGTTTTGATTTCAGGTAGTTGGATACTTGCCATACCATTGAACTCATACACCTGAGATCGACATCCGAGTAGGAAATCTTCATTTGGATCTGAGAATTTGAAGTTAGAAGAGGTGAGTTCCAATATGTGTACATATATATTTCTTAAATAATATGGTAGTTAAATACTGGGATCTAGAACATAAAAATACAATAGGTCTAGATATTAGTGTTAAATATATGCCTAAAATTGTCATTGTTTATCAAATGAACCATTATCTTTAACCAGTTGAACTTTCTGAGCCAAAACGAGTAGAAGAATGCCGCATCCGTACCATCCAGAACCACCGAACCCACCACCGATCGGCCAACCTAAACTAGACCGTTCCACACCACTCGCAATGAAACGAAATGATTAGTACATCCTTAAGATTAGAATCAATATATAAAAGTAGAGTCCGAAGCTGTCGGTACCTGTTCAGATGCAGATTCAAAAAATAGGTGTCCGAAGCTGTCGAAAGAGACGATATCCAGATTTGAAAATTGCGAGTCCAATGCCAGTTGCATCTAAATCGAATAACTTTGGTCGATACCTATTCAGATTCTAATTCGAAAACGTTTTGTCCGAAGCCGTCAAAAGAGGCGATATCCAGATTTGAAAGATAAGGGTCCAAGCTGCCGGCGGAAATGAGGCGATATCCAGTAGAATCGATGTAGAGGCTTGGTAGAGGGTATTGCGAGTGGAGCGTCGGAAATGAGGGTGCAAGGGATTGATGGTGTAATGAAAACCTAACCCCTTTTATATATTGATATGATGACCGGACAAGGGCAAGTCAAAATTGACCAGACTGCCGGTTTGTGTAATGGCACTAGGTTGATAGTGAGGAGGCTTGAAAAACATATCATCGAGACAGAAATATTATCCGGTAACAGCATTGAGCAAAAAATCTAGATTTACGGCTCCTTCAAATTCAAAATCTTCATGTAAGTTTCAAAGGAGACAGTTCCCTGTTATGGTGTGTTTTGCTATGACTATAAACAAAAGTCAAGGGCAATCGCTTGCACACGTTGGATTATATTTGCCTAGATCGGTGTTCAGTCATGGACAATTTTATGTGGTTGTTTCAAAGGTTACAAGTAGGGACGGATTGAGGATTATGATATGTGACCATACAGGCAAGTTGGAGCAAACTACAAATAATGTGGTCTATAATGAAGTGTTACGTAACATTGATTGAGGTACTTATTTTATAACTATTTTTACATATTAAATCGAATAATTTCAATTTATCTGTATATTGAATATACTTATATATGTATAGTTAAAGTTAAAAAAAAATAGCATTAAATATTTGAGGTTGATTATAGTTTTTTTTTAAAGCAGGTGATTCAAGAATGCTCACGGCCTATATCTTTTTGATTTGTTGTGCACTACTCATTTTCTTCTTCTTCTTCTTCTTCTTCTTATTATTATTATTATTATTAGTATTATTATTATTGTTATGTACTTTGTTTTGGATATTTTCATTTTTTGAGTTCATTTTCAATTTGTGGTTTGACTTATAAAAACTATAACACTTATAGTGAACACTCATGCTTTTGTATGCCTCCAGATTAGTCATATTTATATGGTATGCCTCCAGATTAGTCGTATTTATATGACGAACTGAGTCAACAATTAAGTGGGTTTTTTATTTGCTTTAATTACAAGTCGCCATTACATGAAACATTGTATTTATATATTATTAACAAATAAAATAATCTTATAAAAAACAATGTTCACGTATAATCATTTTTTTTTCAAAACTCGTGCAAGGCACGGGTCCTAAACTAGTTTTATATGTAAAGTATCTTTTGTTTATATCGTCAACCTATGCAAATTTCAAATTTTTTTTAATAAATATCCTTACACGGGCTATAAATTAGTTAAGAAAAAATTAAATCCATTAACCTTATAAAATTCAAACAGAATTTGAAATACAATATTGTGGCTTTAAATTCAAACTCTAGTCACTTTTTTTGTTTGTAAGATTTTTCTAACAACCTTTTGAAACATTATTAAAAGTAGTTTATTAAGTTGATTAGGTAAATAAAACTATAAAAGATTTAAAAATATTTGACAACTTCAAATATTAGATTGAGAAATTTTGTTTGGTGTATTTGGGGTATTGACTTTTTCGGTTGGTGTCCACTAAGTTTTATTTTTTTTTATTGGTATCCTTAGAATTTTGTCTTTTTTGATTTGTGTCCATGTAAAAAAACGTTAGTTTTTTTTTAAATTTTTCGTTAGCTATTAAAAATAAATAAAAATAAATAAAATGAAAAGAATTGTAAATTTCATTGCCTCAACAACGTTCTGAATGTTAAGATCGATATTTCATTTTTGTTCATGTAACCCCAACTTACGCAAATTGTTAATGATTGAAAATAAGCTACCCAAATCAGACCAACTTGGTCAAAATGATCTCTTTTCAAAGGGTAGGGGTGTGTTTGGTAGGGGACGAGGATTATTTAGGAGATTAAGTATATGAGATTTATTAGGGATTAAAATGTTATGATGGGGTTATAAGAGATTATTTGTTTTAAAATAATCTACATTAGGCTGTTTAATAGAAGGTTTTTTTATTGGATTTAATTAATACGAATTTACAAATTTATCCTTAACTAACCTTACTTGTTTTTTTTGAGACTTCCTTCAAATACTAACTTGAAAAAAGAACACAAATAAGCAACAAACCAAAGTTCGATAAAAATTAATAAACTAATAAGCAAAAACTCCATTGAATCAAAACTCTAAGTAGTAGCCGAAAGCAAATGTTTTTCTAAATTAGGTAACAATCCAGAACCATGGAAATCATCTATCAATAATTCAATATCATATCAAAAGCGGTTCTAATATGAGGGGAGGTAACCCTCGGTGGGAGGAGAGGTTTGTGTAGAGTATTTAGGGCATATATAGCAAATACATAGAATAATGAGGAGGATATGTAAATAAGAAGAAGTTGTAACAAACTCAGCTGGTTGTATATATACCTTTACAGAGTACAATGAATACATGAGAGAGTTTTACGTATTATTCACATGGTATCAGAGCGGGAAACACAAATTTCTCAAATCTGAGTTTTTTTTTCAATTCAACACACATACTAGTTCATTTCATTTCTTCCATTCGATTTTGCAAATCGTTTTCATGACTACTGAACAATCGTCGGATTCGACGAATACCTCTAACCCTACCTTGGATCGACAATCAATTGATGTCAATGATCCATTACATTTGTCCAATTCCGATAATCCAGGAATGCAACTTGTGTCTGTTCTCTTTAATGGAGTTAATTTTACCACCTGGAAGCGAAGTATCCGGATGGCGCTTGGCGCGAAGCAGAAGCTTGGCTTCATTGAAGGCACATGTGCTAAACCTTCTCCTAGTGATGCCGATAAGCTTACAAGATGGATCCGTGCTGATTACATGATCCGGTGCTGGATCTTACATTCTATGAAGTCGGACATAGCAGAATTGTTTACATATGTCGAATCAGCCTTTGAATTGTGGAAGGATGTTGGTGAGAGATTTGAGGTATCAAATGCTCCTCTTATTTACCAACTTCATAAGGATCTGTCTATGCTTAAACAAGATAACACATCTGTTGCTGTCTATTATGCCAAATTCAAGAAGCTATGGGATGAATTAAGTACTATAGATGCTATTCCTGTATGCTCTTGTCTTGGCATTGCTCACTGTAAATGTGATGTTCTTAAGAAGGTAGCTACTAGGGAGTCTACTACTCGTATTATGCAATTTCTCATGGGGCTCAATGAGCAATATGAGCATACACGAAGTCAGATATTATCTCTTGAGATATTGCCTACAGAAAATCGAATTTTCCACATGATATTACAAGTTGAGAAGCAAAAGGAACTCACATGTCATGCTCCTGTCACACATGATGTTTTTGCTGTGTCTCGATCTCTTCCTTACAGACAAGCAGGGGGCAGTCGCAGGGATTATAAGAAAGAAAAGATGGATCGCTTGTGTACCTATTGCAAAGAGAAAGGTCACTTGCGAGAGTCTTGTTTTAAGCTAATTGGTGTTCCTGATTGGTACAAAGAATTCAAAAATAAGGAGGATAAACCTACAGGCAGTCGTGTTGATTCATCCTCTCATCATTATAAAGCAGTCAATAACTTGGAGTCTAATGTTGCTGAATCACCTCTGGAGTCATCTGATGTCTCCACACCTCTCATGGATCAATCCATGATTAATGCAGTGTGCCAGGAGGTCATGAAACTGATGTTGGAGAAGCAAGGCAGCTCTTCTTTCAATTACGCAGGTATTCTTTCTGGTTATGTGAATACCACAGTCAATACTCATGTTTGGATCTTGGACTCTGGCGCCACAGATCACATTTCATTTTGCAAGGATCTATTCTCTGATTTATCAAGGTTAGATAAGCCTTTGATGATCGGTCTTCCTGATGGTTCAGTGAAAACAGTTTCTCATAAAGGCAACATCATTCTCTCTTCAGAGATTATCCTTTATGATGTGTTGTATATCCCTGCCTTCAAGCATAATTTGTTGTCCATTTCTCGACTGATTCATAATTTCCCTATGAAAGTCACTTTCACTCAGTCTTCATGTATATTCCAGGACCTTACAACTGAGAATGTGATCGCATCTGGCTACAAGGAAGGTCACCTATACAAGATTGGTTCATCTATATCTCCAGTGCATGCAGTATCTCACATTTCTACTAAACCATGTGATATGCCTTTATTTCATGCACGATTAGGACATATGTCTGTTTCTAAAATTCATCATGTTGATAATTACACTCATGCTAAACTTTCACAGCTGGATTGTTCAGCTTGTATTACAGCTAAGCAACATAAGATCCCATTTGACATTAGCACATCACGAGCTTCCACTGTTTTCAGTTTAATTCACTGTGATATTTGGGGACCATATCATACAGCTGCTTTATGTGGTGCTCGATATTTTTTGACAATAGTTGATGACTTTTCCAGATGTACATGGACGTTTCTCATGGCTAACAAGCAGCAAGTCATGAAGAAAGTTACCAGTTTCTTGGCTTATGTGAAGAATATCTTCAATACTACAGTCAAGACATTTAGGTCAAACAATGGTTCTGAATTTTTACAGAAATCTCTTCAAGATGTTTTTCATGCTTCAGGCATTATTCATCAGAGGTCTGCACCATACGTTCCCCAGCAAAATGCTCGAGTTGAACGCAAACACAGGCATCTTTTGGAGACAGCTAGAGCTATACGAATTCATGCTCAGTTACCACTTCAATTCTGGGCTGAATGCATCCTCACAGCAACTTACCTCATTAATCTTATGCCATCTTCAGTCATGTCCTGGAAGTCTCCATTTGAAGTTCTTCATAACCGTAAACCATCCTACACACACCTTCGTGTCATTGGTTGTTTGTGCTTTAGTTTGCTTCCTAAACGAGATAAGTTCGAACCTATCTCTACTCCTTGCATCCTTTTGGGCTATCCTCCTGGTCAAAAAGCTTATAAGCTGTTTAACCTCACTACTAATAAAATCATTATTAGTAGGCATGTCACTTTCCAAGAATCCATATTTCCATACAAACAACCTTCTCTTTTACCTGATGCATCTTCTATTCCCTCCAGTCTTCCTTTGGTCACTCTTGCTCCTGACATGGATTATCCTATAGTCCATGTTCGCCCATCGATATCCACAAATAACTCACCATCCTTTTCTTTACCTTCCAGTATCTTACCTCAGTCCAGTGAGTCTTCTTTTGCACACCCAATACCTGTACCTTTTCTGGATACACATAGTCCAGCATCATTACCTATGCCTCCTCCTTCTTCCAATATAATTATTCCACCTACCACATCCACTCCTTCAGTAATTATTTCTTCTACTTGACCTACTCGTACCTTAACCCGTCCTGCTTACCTCAAAGATTACAAGTGCAATTCCATCACTTCTATTGAGCATTTTAATCTCACTCCTCACTCTCAGGATTACATCCATGCTTTATGTCATGTAATTCAGTCAGTTGAACCATCCACTTATACTCAAGCTACTCAGTCCCCTCTTTGGGTTGAAGCCATGCACAAGGAGATCATGGCCCTGGAATCAAACAACACATGGGATATTGTGGCTTTACCTCCAGGCAAGACTACTATAGGATCCAAATGGATCTACAAGCTCAAATATCGAGCTGATGGTACCATTGAACGCCATAAGGCCAGATTAGTAGCCAAAGGATACAACCAGATCAAAGACAGAGACTATAAACATACGTTTAGTCCAGTAGCTAAGTATGCTACAATTCGTACCATTCTAGCTTTAGCAGCGTCCCATTCATGGTCCTTGCACCAGCTAGATATTAACAATGCATTTCTTCATGGATATCTTGATGAAGAGGTTTATCTTGCACCACCTCAGGGTTATGATCGTGTTCCACCAGGGCATGTATGTCGACTCAAGCGTTCATTATACGGCCTCAAACAGGCTAGTCGACAGTGGAATATTGAGTTTACTAAGCTACTTCTTCAGTTGAAATTCATTCAGTCCCATCAGGATTATTTTCTTTTTATAAAGAAGACATCTTCCAGCATAACTATTGTCCTTGTGTATGTCGATGATGTCTTGATTACTGGAAATGCATCATCAGAAGTCACTGCTCTCAAGACAGCTCTTGATCGAGCCTTCACTATCAAGGACTTAGGGATTGCTAGATTTTTTCTAGGGATGGAGATTGATCATACCAAAGATGGTTTGTTTCTGAACCAACGCAAATACATTCATGACATCTTGAATGATACTCACATGTTGCAATGCAAGCCTGCCAAGTTTCCAATGCAACGCAATACTCACCTTTCATCTGATTCTGGTGAGCCTTATCATGAACCTGAGATGTACAGAAGATTAATTGGTCGTCTTCTGTATCTTACTCTTACTCGACCTGACATTGCTTACACTGTTCAGCAGTTGAGTCAATTTCTTTCATCTCCACGTATTCCCCATTGGCAAGCAGCTTCATACTTGTTACGATACCTTAAAGGGTCCATTGATTTTGCTCTATCATATAAGCCTCAATCCACATTATCTCTTATAGCCTATAGTGATGCCGACTGGGGGTCATGTCCCTTTTCTTGTAGATCAGTCACATGCTATTGCTTGTTTCTTGGCACCTCCTTGGTATCTTGGAAGACTAAGAAGCAACGCACAGTTAGTAAATCTTCAGCTGAAAGCGAGTATCGTGCTATGTCCATGACCACAAGTGAAGTCATTTGGCTTGATGGTTTACTCATGGATCTTCAGGTTCATCTTCCTCGACCATTTACACTATATTGTGATAACAAAGCTGCACAACATCTCGCTGCTAACCCTGTGTTTCATGAACGGACTAAGCATCTTCGCATAGATTGCCATTTTGTTCGAGATGAAGTCCAGAAAGGCCTTATTGCTACTGCTCACATCCCCTCTACACTTCAGCTTGCAGACATTTTCACTAAAGCGCTTGGAGAGCAACAACACCTTTTTCTATCTCGCAAGCTTGGCCTTGTGACTCCAGTCCAGCTTGAAGGGGGGTGTAGAGTATATAGGGCATATATAGCAAATACATAGAATAATGAGGAGGATATGTAAATAAGAAGAAGTTGTAACAAACTCAGCTGGTTGTATATATACCTTTACAGAGTACAATGAATACATGAGAGAGTTTTACGTATTATTCACAGTTTGGGTCTTAGAGCCAAACAAGGAAAAGTAAGAAAACTTGTTGGAAAAATATTTGTTAGCCTATTATATTTGTCTTGTGTGTCGTATTTTGTATTTTTTTTTTTTTGAAATGTTAATTGTATTGAGTATGAATATACAAGTTGGGATCAGAACACTTGTTCAGGTTACATTTTCCATGGACTAGGATCATAAACAGCAGATCAAATCAGACAATGGAGTGAGGCCAACAACCTCATTCAAGGTGGATATTCAGCAGCCCAGCGGTGTGGATGGAGTGGGGAGATCGATCCTTCCAGGAGGCTTCAAAGTGCTGCTTAATAGACTTAATGATGTTGGCAGCACAATCGATGGCTCTAGTGAATTCCTCATTGTAGAGCAGGTTATTACGTGCAGTCCAGGCATGGTAGATAAATGAGATTATGGACGCAATCCTAATGCTGTCGATCATCTTCAACTTGTGGGTGGTACTGGAGCTCAGCCAGTTCCAAATATTTGCAATATAGGGGGCAGGGAAAGAAGTTCTAGTCCATCTTGACACTATGTCAAGGACCAGGGATCCATAGCTACAATGAGACCATAGGTGCTCGTCATTTTCAGGTGTACTCTTGCAGAGCTTACAAGTATCGTTTTCAGTCAGGTTCCAGGCCTTGATCCTTGCCAACGTAGGTAGTCTTTTAAGGGCTGCAATCCATGCAATATAGCTGCACTTTGGAATGTTAGAGCGGAGCCAGATTGCCTTGAATGGGTTCGGGGTCCCAGGGGGTGGGATGGGCTTGAAAAGGTCATATACTTGCTTATGTGAGAAAGAGCAGTTCGGGTTAGCTAGCAAAGTTCCACGCCCTCCCAATGCCTGGATTTCATCTCTGATAGTTAGTAGGCTTTTCCAGAAGGCACTATGGTGGGGTTTTGGCCTACAGTTCCATATGCTATGGTTCCCTTTGGGTGTGTTTTGCAAGCCACTTAGTCCAGATGCTAGAGTCACCTCTATCAATATCATAGATTAGCCGAGAGAGTGCCACCTTGTTTCGAGTATGCAAGTCAGGGAATCCAAGTCCACCATTAGATTTAGGGGAGCAGATGGTATGCCAGGCGATCAAAGCTCTCTTGTTGTTCTCTATGCCCGACCAAAAGTAAGAGCGAAAGAGTCGTATTTTGTATTTTACAAAAGGGCTATGGGTGGATTAGTTAAAGTGATGAAAGAAGAATAATTTCTTTTAACCTTGGTGATATGAGGTCATTTTTTTACCTATTTTTAATCTCTTTTAATCTCATCTATAATCTCCCTGATATCTATATCTTCAATCAAACACATCCACGTAATTAATTCTAAAAAAATAATCTAAAATAACCTTCATTAACCCCTATCAAAGGTTTGAAATTTATTGTTCTTTTCAATTTTATTTTTATTTATTTTTGATAACTAACAAAGAAAATTAACCAAAAAAAAAAACTTTTTTATACAGTAACGAACATAAATCGAAAAAAGACAAAACTCTAAGAGAAAAACATAGTTCTTCAATTATTAGATTAAATTTTATAAATAAAATTTACAAAATCTAAGAAAGATACAGTAGCTTATGGCTAGACAATTTCCCTTTTGATTGTACGATTGTTTTTCTTCAAATTTATAAAACTTATTAACCTAGTCAAACGTTTTCCATTTGTAAGATTTTATTGGATTTGTTTGTGAGATCGTTTGAATCGGTAAAACTATTCCAATAAGTGGACTAAGTGAAGATATGATTACTTTGCATATGTGTGCTTATGCAATTTAGAATCCTATTTTATGTTTGACACATTAGATCGATCCAAATCCAATCCTATGTTTATGCTGTCACATATACGAAAAAAAAACTAATTGATACCTTCATTACATGTATACAATATGTGAAAAACTTAAAAACCGATTCTTTGAGAATTTTGCTATAAAAATAGTGTATTAAACCGATTAAGTAAATATATTTTTTTGAGAAAACTAATTTAGAATCCCTAATCAGTACTTGTTTTTAACCTAATGAGAGGATCCATCGACAATTTCTATATTGTCCTCCCAAACGAAGAGCATATATGCTCTCTTTCTTCTCCTCCATTTCGAAGAGAAATGAATGAAAAAACGAGAAAATTGTCGTAGAGAAGTCATTTTTGTATCAATAATACAATTTAGGCCCCTCCATTTTCTAGTCAAATAATAAAGGTAAATAAAATAGATTAATGCTAAAATTAGGATAACTAATTAAGGGTTTTTCCTAAAAGATATAATAAACTGACAAAAATAAAAAACTGAAATCCCGTAAAAAAAAAAAAAGGCAATTGGATATTTATTGATATTACGAGATTCTTCTCTTCAACTTCCACGCTCAAAACATCCCGAGAAAATAGCGCCATACATATTCTGGAGAATATTCACTTGCAACTCGCAAAACACTTGTCTTCTTCGTCTTCAACATTCAAATGTTGCCTGTGAAAATTATGTACATATTTTCACACACAACACACTCGTCTTCAACCTTCAAATGCTGTATGTGAAAATTATGTACATAATTTTCACAGACAACACATAACTATGTACATAATTATGTACATAATTTTCACACACATCACACTCGTCTTCTTCCTCTTCTTCGTCTTCAACCTTCAAATGTAGTATGTGAAAATTTTGTACATAATTTTTACAGACAACACAATCGTCTTCTTCGTTTTCAACCTTCAAATGTTGTATGTGAAAATTATGTACATAATTTTCACAGTCAGCACATAATTATGTACATAATTTTTACATACAATACACTCGTCTTCTTCATCTTCAACCTTCAAATGATGTTTGTAAATATTATGTACATAATTTTCACAAACACACGTAAATCTGCACAACGAAAAAGTTATCCTCATACATAATATGAAAAACAAACATACCTTCCAGATCTGGAGACAAAAAACCTCAATAAATTGTTCGAAGCAAATTTAAGTAGATTCCATATACAGATCCTCGACTGTAACGAGTTCTTCGTCCAAAAAACGTTGATTATCGTGATCGATTAACTGTAAAAAAAATGGTGTAAATCGCACAGAATCAACGATTGGATATACAGATCCAGAAATCGAATGGTGATGATCGCACAACAGCAACAATTGAACATACATCTTCTCAAATCGAACGTTATGTTTGTCGATTTCCGATCCTCAATGATGTCTGTCAATTCATATACTGAATTCACTAAAAATCGCACAGAAACAGGAAATTTTTTTATGACGGTAATGGATGCTCTGTGGAAAAATGGTGGTTATGACCCTAAAAACTGGTGGATATCGTGATATTGGGAAGACGTTGAAAGGGAATGTGTTGGTTGTAACTGATTCCTTAATTGTAGGGGACCACTCTCATTTTCCTTATTTAATAAAAAAAATGTCATATTAATTAAGGGACAACATCTTTTTATTTTTGAAAGTATCTTAAATTATTTTACATTTTATTTTTTTCTTAAAATTACAAGGGGCCTAGTTAATTCACATTGAAACATAATTGCCTACTCAATCTACATTTATACAATTAAAGCCTACTTACCTCTTTTACTCAAAAAAGATTCATCGTCTCATCCCGTCATCACCCCTTGGTGGCAAAATCATGCTCTCAATTCTTCAACTTGGCAGCGAGAAGATTCATCATCTTATAGCCTATTTGAATAGTTATTTGCGACAAGAGACGAGTAGTTATCAGTAGCAGGGAATCGGCGCGGCAAAGCTTCTCTAAGATCATCGCTTTCCAAGCGTATCTAAGCATCAACGAGAACGATATTCAACGGTGGCAGTATTCTCAGCGGTGGCGGCAAAGCTTCTCCGAATATCTCATAAACTAGAGTAACTACAGTGAGAATAATAACATTGGCTATTAGGAGAGTATAATAATATTCGGGTATGAGAAATTGGGTAATACATTGGATATTAAATTTGCGTGAGAAAATTGAGTAATATGTTGCACACGTACCCAATTTATAAACAATTTTGAATTACCTGATTCATAAACAATATATGTTGAGTTCTAATTACTCGATTCATAACCAACTTCAAATATAATCGAATTTCCCGATTTCAAAAAAGTTTTGAATTCAAATTGATCGATGAGATGATTGGTGTAATACAACCCTTTTCTTATCAAGCATACAAACTAGGCCCCTTACCCATTAATTCTTTAAAATAATTAACCTAATTAAAACAAAAATACTAGAATAATTATGAGAAGAATGAGTTACTAAAGCTTTTTTTGGGAGAATTTGACATACTAGGCTTTTTTGAGTTTTTTTTAAGAAAGTGTACCCCAAATTTTTTACCACTTTCATTTAATAGTAGGTAAAAATTATTAACCCTTCTATTTAGAAAGAAGGAATAAATGATGTTTGTTATTTGTTATATAAGTATAAGTTTTAATTTTTAATTACTGAATTTATTTTATTTTTTTTTTTCTTGTTTTTTTTTATATTTTTTTTTATTTTCTGGACTAAATTTCTCATGCCGGAATTTCTCATACCAGAATTTCACATACCAGAATTTTTATACCAGAAATTTCATACCAGAAATTTCATACCAGAAATTTCATACCAGAAATTTCACACCAGAAATTTCATACCAGAAATTATCATACAAAAAGTTCGTACCAGAAATTTCATACCAGAAATTTCATACCATAATTTTTCATACCATAATTTTTCATACCATAATTTTTCATACAATAATTTAAATACCAGAAATTTCATACCATAAATTTCATACCAGAAGTTTCATACCATAAAATTACATACCATAAAATTACATTTTATCATACCAGAATTTTTTACACTAGATTTTCATACAATAAAATTACATACATAAAACCATATATCATCAAATCTGATAATAACATAAGCACAAGCAAAACATACAGAAGATTTCATGGTACTGGGTATTATATAGTAATTGTGTGAGCCAACATCTAATGACTCCTATGGCATAATGAAGAACTATGAAATCACTTGTCTTGCAATAAGATATAACAATTCAGCAAAATTCTAGAAAGGGAAGAATGCCTTCTCAAAAAGCTGTGAAATCACATTACCAATTTAAAGTGACTGCAAGAATCTGAGGATCCTTCTACTTAGGCCGCCTCCTAGAGTGTTCATAACTTCATATCATCCTTCCACTGTCCTACAATGCCAGTGAGTAGTGACAATCACATGATATCACCAAGGGTTCATCAACCAAAAAAGAATGACAAGAGTGCATGAAACACAGAAGAAAATCCGAAGCAAAATCGTGGCCAGAATGAAGGCAGAGCAAGGGTTTCTAGCATTTCTCGGATTTCAAACCATAATTCTTAAGGGAAGTAAAGCTTATTCTTCATATCACTCGTGTTTTGGAATGTGGTACAACTCATCAAAATCGGAAGAATAGCAAATAACCAGAAAAATGAAAATCAGAGATCTACAAAGAGAAGACTAAGGCGAAGAAGCAGAGGGAGGAGCTCTAGATGAGCTTGCGCTCGAAAACTCGCCATGATCGTCTTCTTCCTGTTCAATTTGGTACCTGCTTCTGTTACGCTTACAAGAGTGACGAATTCGTTGAAGATTCTGGCCTTTACTTGTCCTCGCCTCGGTGGCGTCTTTCTGATCTGCTCCCGCTTTGTAATCGAGGCTTCCATTTTTGTGTGCTCGAAGCTTAAACAAGAAAGACGAAGAGAGCGTGAGGGTTTGGATGAGAGTTGAAGGAGGCTGCGGCTTGCAAAGAGGAAGACGGAAGGAATAGAAGGTTAGGGTTCACGGTTAAAAATATTTGGGGGTATATTTACTAAACTAAAACTGAAAAAAGCCTACTTAATGTACAATTAAAAAAAATAGCCTACTTACCTAATTAGCCCCTTTTTTTTTTATCGTTATACAAACTAGACCCCTTAATTTTTTTAAATAAAATTAAAGGTAAAAAAAATGGTGGGTATATGCTTTAAATTATAAAGTAACCGGAGGACTATTTTATCCCATCAGAAGCATAAGAGCCTAGATTATTCTCATTTGTACACTAACAGATTAACAGTCCACAAGTCCATTTTACCCAATAATATCCTAATTAGAAGATCTTTTCACGATAAAAATTGTCTTGTTCATGATCAATTTTCTCGCTCGACATCTTCCATCTTTAATCCGTTCGTAATCTAAGTTCTTTGTGAAGATACGATCAAAGAATCGTCGTGCTCGCCGCTTTCCATTGACCGGATCATTTTCTTTTTCTTGAAGATTTATTTGCTTTCAGAAATTCTTGATGCATTTTTGTATATTTCCTTTTTCTTTCGTTGTGTTTAGTTATTACGGTTAGTCCGTCTTTCGATCCACTAGACGACGTATCCTCTATTATTTTCGAACCACTTTACATTATCCAAAAAAATGACGTTCCTTTTGTGACTTTTTCTCATATTACTCATAGGTTTTCAATTTTTTATCGTTGTCCTCAAACTTTTTAAACTATTTTTTTCGTACCTTTTTTTAATTTTCTGTTAATAACTGAAGGAAGCAACAAAGTCAACCTTAGTTTTAAGAACATAACTATGTACATGTTGTGCACGTCATATTGTCATATGAGATATATGTAAACTTTCTCCGTAACTCTTTCATAAAATTAGTTTGTTCAAATTTTATCTTGGAAAAAATGGTCATCTCCAAGGCCGTTCTGCTCTCAACGACAAACCTCTTCCTCCTTCTCCAAGTCGCCTTCTCTAGCCCACCAGGGGACCCAGTGACGTGCCTAGCCAGCAACCATGACTGCACCATCACGAACTCTATCGGAATGTTTCCTGATCGGGCCACCTGCAAGGCAGCCAATGTCTCGTATCCAACCTCCGAGGAGGATCTCATTAAGGTTGTCGCCGAGGCAACCGAGGAAAAGAGGAAAATGAAGGTTGTTACGCGTTACTCCCACAGCCTCCCTAAGTTGGTGTGTCCTGACGGAGATGAAGGCCTTCTCATTAGCACCAAACACCTAAACAATATAGTGAAGACGGACGCGGTGTCGAGAACTATGACGGTTGAAAGCGGTGTCACCCTCGAGCAGATCATTAAGGAGGCTGCCGTCAAGGGGCTTGCCTTGCCCTACTCGCCGTACTGGTGGGGCTTAACAATAGGAGGCTTGTTGAGTACCGGGGCCCACGGAAGCTCGTTAACGGGTAAAGGAAGCGCGGTTCATGAGTATGTTCTTGAGCTGCGGCTGGTTAGTCCAGCTACATCTCAAGAAGGCTATGCTAGAGTCATAACCCTCGATGGAACTCATGAGGATTTTGATGCAGCTAAGGTCTCGCTTGGAGTTCTTGGTGTTATTTCACAAGTAAGATCCAATTTTCTATTAAAATACGGTGTTGTTAGACATACCCATATATCTCAATCATTCGTTTTAATTTCAAATTACGTAGGTATGCGTAATTCGACATTTTCCTTAAGGTTTAGGGTTATGCATATTGAGTAGTTGAAACCGAATCTGTAGCCCCTTAACTACACGTTTGATATGTGTAATTGAACTAGTCATATCGACTCAACTATTGCCTGACTTGTGCTTGTTAAAGGGGTTATCTCTCATTATGCACTTCACCTGCGTAATTGCAATAGGACTATGCACCTTACGAGCGTTTTTTTTTGTCTCCATATATAAATTAGTAAATCACGCAGAAGATGTACGGTAGACGGGTAAAGAAAATATACGCTATGTCTAGGTAAACCGTTTATATAACTTTATCGGCATTTGACTTCTCATATGTAGGTCAACTTGCACAAAATTGCTTAAATTTTTGAAATTAAGAATGGTTTTGCTCAAGCTTATTATAGGATGTAATCTATCATGCAATTGTTTTGCAAGTAACCAATTGGTGTCATCTTCTAAGATCAATCTCATTTACCAACCAAACACGCATCATACAAAAACTTAAGTTTTAATTACCAAAAAAAACAAAAACTTAAAAAAAATTTATTTGGTGGTGAGTCGTTTACACATCAAAAAAGACGACTGGCCGTAAAATTGAAATAATGAAATGACAGGTGACATTACAGCTAGAACCTTTATTCAAGCGAGCCATATCATACAAGACAGTGAAAGACGATGACCTAGCTGATCTAGCGGTAGACTATGGCAACACGTATGAATTTGCAGACATTACATGGTATCCGAGCCATGGACAGGTTGTCTACAGGATAGATTACCGTATACCCACCGAGACCCCCGGAGACGGTCGGTATGACTTCATTGGGTTCAGGTCTACACCAACAGTAGCACTAGCTGCTATTAGAGCCACAGGTACGGATGACGTACGGTTAACTGTATGCAAACATATGTTCTTTTGCTTCTATTATATGAACCCTAATTTTAATACTCGGATGTATATATGTTCTCATTTTGGTGTGTTTTGTGTTGAATATACTGATCATGCAGAAGAGTTACAAGAACTAAACGGTGATTTCAATGGAAAGTGCATTTCAGGAGGTCTGTTAGTAACAACAACGATGACCACTGCATATGGTCTCACAAACAATGGTACATAACATATATATATATATATATATATATATATATATATATATATATATATATATATATATATATATATATATATATATCCTAACACGAAACATATGTTATTTATTATGTTAATTAAAACTGTTTCTAAACATTAATCAGGTTTCATATTTACTGGCTACCCTGTCATTGGATATCAAAACAACCTCCAAGCCTCAGGAAGTTGCATCGACGGTCCAGAAGATCTATTGCTCACCTCGTGTCCATGGGATCCTCGTGTGAAGGGCGTATTTTATCACCAAACCACGTTTAGCATCGCTCTACCAAAGGTGAAAGCCTTCATTAAGGATGTACAAGCCTTAGTATCTTTAGCACCCGAGTCCCTGTGTGGCCTAGACAATTATAGCGGAATCATAATGAGATATGTTAAGGCATCCTCAGCGTATTTAGGAAAGGATGATGACTCTTTAGACTTTGACATCACCTACTATAGAAGCAAGGATCCCTTGGCACCGAGACTTTACGAGGACATACTCGAGGAAGTAGAACAAATGGGCATATTCAAGTATGGAGGGCTGCCACATTGGGGTAAGAATCGAAATTTAGCATTTGATGGAGTTGCAAACAAGTTCTTGAATGCAACCAAGTTTGTTAATGTGAAGGAGAGGTATGATCCTACGGGATTGTTCTCGAGTGAATGGACTGATCAAATTTTAGGGCTGAGAGAAGGAGTCACAATTAAACGAGAAGGGTGTGCTCTTGAAGGGCTGTGTGTTTGCTCAGAGGATATACATTGTGCCCCTAAACAAGGCTACCTTTGTAGGCCCGGGAAAGTCTATAAGGAAGCTAGGGTTTGTGTTCTTTCCAAGTAATTCAGGTTGTCGATCAAAATAAACAAGTTCTTACGCGATTTGTTCTCATTATATTGTAAATTTGTATCAATATTATTGTAATTATGGATAATGTCATATATACTAATATACAGACCGATTGTGTAAATATGTGTAATAAGGTTCTCATATATACAGGCCAATTGTGTAAATATGAAACTTGATGAATTAATATGAAAACAAAACTTATGATATGAGACAAAGCTCCGATGGTGAATACATTTTGTTGTTGAGAAAAATTTTGTGCCTTTTTAATGTCTTGATTATAAGTCGATATATCAACAATACATAGGTTTATATGGACAAATTACTAAAAATAGTCATGTACTAATAACTTCAAAATTACTCCTCATTTTCCAATTTATAATGAAGGTGCCAACTATTTAAACACCTAAGATTGTCGGCTTTTAGTTCGAACAATATTACTCTTTATTCATGGCTATTGGCTATAATATGACGTACCATATAGCATGGGTCGTTTACATACAAGCACACATGAGTGGTACGTTCAATCCCAACACATAAGTCCAACGAGTTTCATACTAAAAACAATTGACAATAGTAGGAGTATCCAACCTACCAACCTTATATACAATGTCCCCACTTTAGATGTGTCTCGTAAGGATACAACAAAGTCAATGAATGATTCAGATAACAATATGAAGTCGATCAACAACGTCAAATTTGTGCCATCTATTCGTATTTATATGGTCTACAAAAGCATATAATTGGCGATTAAAATATAAAAAAATCGTTAAATAAAAAACCGGTTAACTATTTTTTTTTTATGAAACCGTTTAACTAAATTGATAGTTGGTACTTGGTCCATACAATATTAGTGCCCGTTTGTTTTAAACTCTGAAATCGGAAACGGAATGGAAATGAATCTAGTCCATATATTCACATTGGTCATGATTTTTTTTGGAATCATTCTTTATGGTATCATGCAAAATGCATTTGTTTCTCCTGTTTTTTTTTTTTTTTTGAAAGATTAATGTATTAGAAAAAGAAGGATTTACATGGAGGGTCAACTAGACCAAAGAAGTACAAGAGATCACATTCAGAAGGGAGAAAGGGAGACTAATCCAAGTGAATGCCAAGAATCTTAGCCCACATGAGTGAGTTAAGAGACCGATCTTTCCAATTGCTAGAAGTGAAGTTTTTTGTAGAGTTGATTGTGTTTTGAGAACAGATGGAGGGGTGTGTGAAGCTGTTATTGTACAATAGATCATTCCTTGTTTCTCCTGTTTTTTGTTTTCCTATAAAATATCAAAAGTAATCAAATTATACTCCAATTAGTTCAAACCACAAGAAATGATTCCAAAAAAATCATGAACAAGGATATACGTATGGACTAGATTTGTTTCCATTCCGTTTCCATTCCGTTTCCATTTCCGGAGTTTTAAACAAACGGCCCATAAACTCAACTTCTAAAACACCCATAAATTATGTTAATTAATAATGGGCTAATTTGGTAACTAGGCCTTTTTGAGTTATGGTTTTAGTAACTAGGCTTTTTTGTTTTTTAATTAAGTAATTTACCCCAAAAATTTATTACCGTGGAACCCTAATATTCCCTCAGCCGTCTTTCTTTCTCACAATCTCCTTCACTCTCTTCCCTCACCCCCC
>BSUD01000006.1:8187977-8215970 GCA_033239045.1 Fagopyrum esculentum | reverse complement strand
CCCCCCCCCCCCCCTCTCTGGTATGGGTTTTCTACCATCAAATCCCAGATCTAGTCACCCCGTCGGCCGGCCGTCGCTGCCCGTGCCGTCGTTGCGTTAACGTCAGGCCAGAGGAGGTATGTCCCGCCGCTATTGTCGTCGCACCACCAAGGAGAAGTTGAGGTCCCTCCCGCCTTCCCCTCAACGCCTTTTTCCTGGTATGTATTTATGGTTGATGAAATTAAATTCGATTATTCAAAGTCTTTGATTTTTCGGTCTAGATTGCTAATTCATTCTAGTCAGGCTGATGAAAATGAATCGCAGTGAATTGGTTGAATTTCATCATCTCAACTCTCCTATACTGTGATTCTCATACACCTTGGCATTTTCTAAAAGAGGAATTGTATAGCCTAGTTTAACTAGCAATTATAATTCAGTATATTGCAGGGAAGCATACTAATTAAACTTTCTACCCAAAAAAAAATAAAAATAATTAAACTTCAACTACAACTAGCACGTGCCAACCGAACCTTTGCATGTCAATTCTTGCGATTAACTTAGGGTTATTGGTCCTAGTGTAGTTGGTGCATAAAAAGTAATAAGTAGTTAAAGTTTACCATGTAGATGAGAAAAGGAGTGTTTACTATTAGAAAAAAAATGTTGTAGGTTGTGTTTGATCTACATAGCTCATATTTTACATGTGAGGATAGTTTGGAATTTTGAAATCAATGAAATCCATAAACTATCGAAACAACTTGGGCTGCTTGGTGGATGTAACTTTTTTATTTAAAAAAATTAGTTTAAAAATTGGACTATAAAATTGGCTGTGCAAATAGAGTTTTTTACTCAAACTTTGCATTTATGGTTTCCGCGCCGATATACCCCTTTGAATGTTGATTATGATAAGGAAAAGAGTGAACGGGAACAACAAGATAAAGAATCTGAAGAGGCTTGACAACGGGCATTGGCTGCTTTCAAGGAGCAGGCGTTGAGGTTGCGTTAATGTTGATTGGTATGTATTTCTAGTATATAAATTCTGGTATGAAATTCTGGTATGAAATTCTGGTATGTAATTCATACCATAAAGTAAAAATTATAAAAAAAAAAGAGAAAAAAAAATAAAAGCAAATAAAAATACAACTTTAGTAACTTAGTTGTTTTTCTTTTATCCTAAATATAGGAATTTTTTTTAATAGAATAAATAATTATTTTTAACTATCATTAAATGAAAGTGATAAAAAATTATGGAGTATATTTACTAAAAACAAAACTCAAAAGGCTAATAAGTTAAATTGTTTCATTAATACTTGGTAGTTGGTCTCCTCTGATGTATATAGGAAGACGATTAAACAAATACCGTTAACATTATGACTTAATCTCTTCCTTCTCTAAATTAAACTTCTTTACCAACAACATAACAACTCATTATCTTAATTAGTTTAAACCCATTTGAAAATATAAACTAATTCAACTTACAATAACAAATCTTCAACTCATTACCCTCCATAAATAATGATACAAAATATGAATTTGGGGCATCATCTCCGCAGTAGCTTGTTTGAATCGAAACAGGGGAAGATAGAATACAGCTGACTTGCCGTGTGCGAAGTTCATGGTGACTCAGTCATGGCCAACAAGTTATAACCTTATAAATCAACACAAAATACAATTATTTACATTATCTACACGTGCAATTATATTTTTCCTATGATTAGCAGTCACTGTTATATCATATGTCATATTAAATTTATATTAATTCAGCAACTTGTCATATGACTTCACCAAGGATAATATTAGCGAGGAATTTAAGGGACGACATTATTAGATTGAGGTCTTCCACTTCCAATCCAATTTTATATTGTCACAAAGATAAAGTCACTATGAATAATAGAGTAATTCAATTCAGAATGAAAGTTGGCAACCACCCGTCGTTGTACGAGTTGATTGGAAGTGGAAGACTCTATTCATAACTATTTTATCTTTGTGACAACGTAATTATACTAGTTTAATTTTCCTAATTTTTAATATATATAATTTATTTTATTTTAAAAAAATTAGTTTAATATTTAGGTATTTTAATTTTATAAATACTCGGACATATATAATTATATATATAGACGTACATAATAAAATAACGGAATTAAAGTATAAGCTAATTTAATAAAAGTTTTTTTTTAAAAAAAAGGATGGTAATAGTAGTAAAATATATTCTAAATAGATTTATTTTGAAAAAGAATTCACTGGCTTTAATATTCAACGCGACACGTAGGCAAAACGAATGTAGACCGCCATGTTTTTTTTAATTCATTTGTTTATTATAGTATTAGTTTTAATATATATGTCCTAAACGGGTTAGACGGTAATTGTGTTTGTAAAAAAATTGATAATTCATTATGTTGGAAATTGTCTTACCTTTTATGTGATATTTGTTGTAAGGTTGAATTTTTTTTTTCATATTATGAATGAAAATCAACCAAGAATCCAAGCCCTACAATAACAATCGTGAAAGAGGAACCCGAAACAATATATCCTGAGTTACTTGGATGTCAAAGTTAGTATCGATTCAAGAGAGCATTAGGGTTTATATAATAAAAATTGTATTACCTATTATGTGATGTTTGGTTTAAGAACAAATTTCTTACAATATGAAGGAACAAAATTTAAACCATAAGGTTGAGAATAATTTGAGCACTGGAAACTTGTAATAACAATTGTGAGAGAGGACCATGAGACACTATCCCTGAGGTTGCTCCGATATCAAAAGTCAATATCGATCTAAACGAACAATATAGTGATATATATGTAGCAATTAATATTGATTCAAGAGAGCAATATGGTTGATTATATTAATAAATTGTATTACATATCATGGGATGCTAGAAAAAGTGACAAATTTCTCGTTATATGAATGAACGAAAATTAAACCAAAAGGTCGAGTGCAAATTCTTTATAAAGTCAATTAATTAATAACTTTGTAAAAAAAAACTTTCTGCAAAAAAACTAAAAGATACATCAACTAATTTATGTAGTAAAATAAATTTTATAAAAAAATATTTATTTTAAGTTCAATAATTAAGTGTAATAAGGATATTACAAACAATATAATCAAATACTTATAAAAAAAATTACTTGAAAACAATATATGTGTTTCAATTCAATGAAATACTTTTTATAAGGTCGTTTAATTTATAATAACATAAAGTTGGTTTGTTAAAAAATCGTATAATAAATGTGTATTTTTTTCAAATTTTTTTAAAATAAAAAATAATAACATCATCAAACAAAATATAAAAAAATAGTTATATCCGAAAAATTAACTACAAATTTAACAAACTTAGTTGGTTGATTGCCACTGCAGCAGAACTTTTTGTTTACCCAGATGTCGACTGGATTGGATGTCTTGATACCCGCCGCTCTAACTCCGGTTATTGTGTCTTCTTCAATGACACTTTAATCTCGTGGTCTGCCAAACGCCAATTTGTAGTTTCACAATCTAGCGTCGAGGCAGAATACAGAGGGGTTGACAATGTTGTATCGAAATGTTCATGGCTTCGCAATTTAGTACTTGAGCTTCATTGCCCCCTTACCAAGGCGTTTATAGTCTACATTGATAACATCTCAGCAAAGTACCTTGCCAACAACCCGGTTCAACACCAACAAACAAAGCATATCGAGATTGATATTCACTTCGTCCCAGATAAGGTTGCCCACGGTCACATTCGAGTTCTCCACGTCCCATCGACTTTCGACTTTCCAGTATGCAGACATATTTACAAAAGGCCTTCCAAGACAATTGTTTCTAAATGTTAGATCCAGTATTACATTAATAACTCCTACAGTTTTGACTACGGGGGTATGATAGAACTCATATGTAAATAGAGTAAAATAGAGGACTCTCTATGTAATTATGTATATACGTTTGGTTATTTATACAACCCATCAGCCGATGAAAACCCTAAGGGAAATTTATCATATTCTCACAGGGACCTCTCGATATCTTCCGTGGACTCTAACCAACGCTGAAAAATGGGAGCATGGGAGCGTTAGGTTCGTGATTCCAAGGGTATTATAATTTGATATACTCATATTTATAAAATGATTTACTTGGGTGTCCATTAAATGAATAAAAAATTAATGCCGAGTGTATTAATGCGATTTAATTGGTGAAATTTGTCCCACATCGACTCTATGGAGAACGAGTGGATCGACAAACGCAAGTCGTGACTTGATTGTTTATGTTTTTAGTTTTTTTATTCAACCAAAACATGCTTTAAATATTGCACGCTTAACTTGTTCATACTGCTAGTGGATTATGTACATTTATGAATGGTATAAAATCGGTAAAAAGTATAATATTCATATTTGACAAGATAAAAACGTAGAATCGGTTCGTCAAATTTTCAAAATTGTGTGATCCTTTTGATCTTGTTCTCTTCATAAATCGAGATTGCAACGCATAAACACTTCATCAGATTTTCAAAATTTTGTGATCCTTTTGATCCCGTTCTTGATCCAATATGGAGACAGGGTATGTTCGTTATACCCTTCATGACTCGTTTAGGAATAACTAATTCTTGGGGCGGCTGGAATATTACAGTCAAATCTGGGTGAGGAGGAATTTTATCTGGCGTCTTTCGCCCTAGGTCTGGGATCGATCCCCTTTACTAGCCAAGGAAATCGATCCATACCAGCTTCTTCTATAGGACCGGAGTCGTCAACAAGAACAACATATACGATCACTCTGCCATCAACAAGATCAATAGAATTTTTTTATCCTATTTGAACTCATTTCAATAATTCTTTTACTTGCTTTTATAAGTGTAATTGTCGTGCCCGTCAATAAAATTTGCAATAATCTTTTCAAGTATTACTTCAAACCAAACTTTATTTTGTTTCTCTTTTAGTTTTGGTCATGTTGGACCGTAAAACTCACTAGGATAAGCGGTTTTATTGAACTAGACAAAGCAACAAGCACTGAAACCGAAGACAGATAAAGCGCCTAAACTATAAGACAAATAACCCTCTTCAGACCATAAAAGTGCAAGCCCACACAGCTCAAACTCTAGCTCATCATCCAGAGGCGGGTTGAGCCCCTTGCACAATGAATCACGAGAGGATTGACATGTAACAGTCCGCACTTCGTCGAAGCCGAAATAAAGAAGTCGGAGCTCACTCTTAATGGTTGTCTTCCCATTGAACGTTGTAGACCATCATCATGGGGGTGGTGAAGGGAGGTCCCCAATTGGTAGAAAAAGCTCAACAAATAAATGGGAGTTTTCTACACTTGGAAGTCATGTTTAGGATATCCAACAACAAGTTTGTACACCTCAATCGTGTATGATGGAATCGTCAAAGATTTTATCCTCTCAAATTTTGTGTGTAACTCACTAGAGCCTAGAGAAACAGATTTCTATACCAAATTTGAGGTATTTCGCATAAGAATACTGGGGTTAAAAAAAGGCAAAAAAAAGACTCAAATCACACCATCCTTGTAATATGTAAATGCCTTCTTTTTGCCTGAAGTGTTGCCGATCTCGAAAGATATGAAAGATTTCCACCCAAACCGTACATACGACTTTCATCGAATACGGCTTTTCACAAAATTCCATATGTATCTGTGAGATCGAGTATGGAATTTTCTTTACTCGCTTTAAATTGAGTATCCGTTTCCCTCATTTTTCAGCTAGAATTGGATGGTCTCATTGGAATCAATTTTCCCCATCACCTTACTCTCTTCTCCTAATTCATTGAAGGACTCGTAGTATCGGTGAAGAAGAACGGATGAGGTTCACTGGCTTCTCCTCTTTCTTTCTTCGTGTTCTGTTTATCTAGCAAGGTCATGAGCGGAATCGGAAATGATGAAGGAAATTAATCCCCTTTAACCTTGGTGATAAGAGGTTAATTTTTATCTATTTTTAATCCCATTTAACCTATCTTATAATTTTCCTTTATAATCTCCATCTTTAATCAAACACATACACAAATTTTGTAACACCCCAAATTCTGAGAACTCGGGGAGCTACTAGATAGGACCTCACAATGGGTCCCGACTATAGTTTGACAACAATTTTACTTGGATCTTACAACAAGGTACAAAAGTATTTAAAACATTTGAAAACTGTAAACAATATATACATGAAGAATATGTATCAGCTTTACAAGAAAAATACTAAAACGACGTATATGAAGAACAGAAGACATCCCCATCCCCAACTAAATGAGTACGTGGACCTGGCTGACCATTTCCTCCGGATCTCTCTACAACTGTCTTAACATGCAAGGCATCTACAAGCGGTATAAAACCGTTAGCTAACATTCTATGCATAAGTATAAAGGTAAAAGCACAAACACACAACATACACAATCAACATGCAACACTCAATCCTTTTATTATCTTTAATTAGGTGATAGGTTATTACTAATGATACTTATTTTGTGACACGAGGGATCCCCAAACCTCGCACCTGTCCCCGTTTACCAACGCGGAATGGTACTAATGCATCTGACCGTCTATCGGACTGGGCTGGTCGCAGGGAACCTCCTAGACTCTCGCAAGAGCTAGGCAGATGATGTCACGACCGTTATCATACACTTGGGTCAATTACATAAATAATAAAGTCGGCCTAATCCGGTTTCGTTGTTTATCATAACTAACAAACACCACTCATACACATTACACTCATACAAGAAGCCAGCTAAGTAAGTCCGTGGACTTACCTGAATCAGATCTCGACTCTCTTAATCACAACTCAATCTATAACTGTATAACTCGGTTGCCTATCAAAGGAGGCAAGTGTGTCAGCACACTTTCTTGGTAATTATAAGTCTAAGACTTCTAAGGTAGTAGATCCTATTAGAACAGAATTGAATACAGTACCAATTTATGGTAAAATGACTATTTTACCATTGGTTCTGAAACTTCCAAAAATTCCATAATTCAAGCCTAAACTCTTATGTGAGACTAAAAAGTCATATTCTAACTCCTAAAGATGATTTTGGTTACAAACTGGCAATTTACCCATTTTCCTATTTTCCGAAAGATCGTTAAGGTCCAACTTCGGCATCAAATAAGAAATTCGAATAACCTTATAAAATTTCAGAAATAATTCTCTAGATCATCTATGATATCTCATCTACTACTAGGAGAAAGAATTTCTTAAAACTGTTAAAGCATCACTTCTACAAAAATTTCTAAAGTTGGTTACCACATTTAACAAACAACACACTGTCTTAACTTTGAAAAATCATAACTCCTAAACTACTCGCTGGATTTATCCCAAATTTTAATATGTTCTACTATAAAATCTTATCTATAATGTATCCAAAATTCAGCCGCTAAGGAGATCAAAATCCTATTTAAAACTATCTCACAAAACCGAATTTCAGCACAACAGAAAAACTGCTTACGACTCAATCTTTGAAAAGTCATAAATCCCAAACCACTCGCTAGATTCCTCTCAAATTTTAATATGTTCTACAACAATATGTCAACTATATCATATCCAAAATTCAAGCCCAACGGAGATCAAGAGCTTATTCAAAACCATCTCACAAAACAGCATCATTTGTTGTTTTCCCCAACACTCAGCACATATATAAAAACTGCATGAGGCGTCAACTTTGGAACACAATAACTCTCAAACCGTAGCTCGGATTTCTCTCAAATTTTAGTATGTTATACTATACAATATCGAATAAAACATATCCTAAAATCAGCAATAAAGGTGGAGTCTAACCTACCCAAAACTGGAGCCGAAGTTGATTGTTCTTCACAATTTCTGAAATTCAAACTGAACGTGCAAATGGTCCAAGGTTCGGAACTCACCGATCATAAGTTATGCATGAACCTTAACCCATCAGCTTATGTTCAAAACTCTCTTAGCCTATTCTAGGTCCAACTTACCCAATCAACTACATTACTCTCATCTCAAACTCATCAAACAACAGCAGCACTCCCTAGACAACAATATGGTACTGAGGTTAAAGGTTCGCTTCTACTCACCCGCAGCGGTGAAGACCACAGTTTGTGGTTGATCAACGGACTAGCAAACCCGGCGCTGAATCTCGGTTGGATGTAGGTTGCGACAGGGGCTGCATTAGATTACAGGAGGGGATGGTTACTGTCTAATCAAGAGGAGAGGGGAGTGGACAACAAGAGAAGTGGCTTACCCGTTCTTCGATTGCAGCAGGCTGAGCAACCGGTCCGCTTCTGTCTCGTACCCGCTAGAGGCGTGCAGAGGTCAAGGTATGCTTTTGAGAGTTATGCTGGTTGTTGAAGGGATGTTGCGTCGGACGGACAGCACAAGGCGTTGCTGTGTTGAAGAGGTTGTTGCGCTGAAGAGGGCTGAAGACGCTGGAGATGGACGGTTCTGAGCGTAACAGAAGACAGAAGGGAGACGAGCAGTTGTACGCAGATCCGGCGCTGCCCATGCCCTCATCACGTTCCTGGGCCACTACACAAGTAAGGGGAGTTGGGAAAGGATCACAAGCTCGTCTGGCATTCTACAACAGTTTGTTGCGTGACGTGGTGACGCTCAGAGACTCGATGGGAGACGGTCTGGATGGAGTCGAGCAGCTGCAGATCCGGAAGAGAGAAGGTGTGAATCTAGACCTATGGGTTGGCAGGCGTGAAGACGGAAGAGAGGGAAGCAAATCCGGCTTAATTAACGCAGTGAAGATCTTCCCGAGCGTTACCATTTGGAAGGAAGAGAAGGCGATCCTCCACTGGCTGTTGACGCGTCCGAAAGGCTCTCCTGCTGGTTGGCATGAAGCTGATATGGAGTGTTAGGGTTGGGCTTTTTCACTGTTGGGCCATGATGCTCCTTACTTCCCAACCATGCTGAAAGAAAAGTGAGAATGAGCTGAATAGAGAGAAGAAAGAAATGGGCTGAAACTTGTCAATAGTTGTCATGAGTTTGTCACCAAAATAGATATATCTATATATATAAATATGTATACATATATTAGGGTTTGATATAAAATTCTTTCATTTTATGTGAAGTGAAGTTACATAAAATGAAAGAAATTTAGGATGGTGTAAAACGAGGAAAGATTAACAGATCGGGATCCGGTTTGCTACGGAATCAAACAGAATAAAAATTCTGGATATTACAAATTTAATCCCTCAGCTTTAAAATAAAATAACCTCCATTAACCTTCTAACAAACACACCCTAAGTGATGTTTAAATTGGGTATAAATATAAAATATTATCCAATTTATGGATATTGTTTTATTTTGATATTTGATTTATTGGGTATGTTGTTTTCGAGTATGTTTATGTACTTTGACAAATTTATTTTTTGGTATGATTGTGACATTAGTTGGGTAAGCGGATTTTTGGGTAAGCGGATTTTTTCTGGGCAGAGGGCTGCGTTTTTTTGGCCCCAAATTTCCTCCAAATGTCAATCAAAAGTGTCACAGTCATCACTAACATCAGCCACCACTCATTAGTCATCACTTTTGTCAAATTTTTGTCCTATTTATAAATTAGTCTAGTAAAGTAGGAGCCCTATTTCTCAATTTGTAATTGGTAGGGCCCTAAATTTCAACTTTATAGTGTAAAAGGCATGTCAATTCATCCAAAAAAGAATGTATACATATGCAACAAAGTGGAAAAGAATTTGAAATATTAAAGTAGTAATTACTCGGATAACCTGACCCCTCACATTTTGATACAAAAAAGCCAAAAACTTTATGACGGGTCAAACAATACACTTAAATCAACGTTATAAGAAAATGTTTAGCTAGTTAGATGGTCCACGATGTTAATATGCAACAAAGTGGAAAAGAATTTGAAATATTAAAGTAGTAATTACTCGGATGACCTGACCCCTCACATTTTGATACAAAAAAGCCAAAACAATACACTTAAATCAACGTTATAAGAAAATGTTTAGCTAGTTAGATGGTCCACGATGTTATTCGTTTCACGGAACACCTAGCTAAACTGAATATCCCACTCTCTCTTTTGATATAGCCTAGTTTAAATTTACATATCAGGCTAGCGAGTGAATAACACCGCAACACTTGTTTTCCCAAAAGTGTAACTATAAGATGTGAGTTTGTTTCCAACATCACCTACTTATGGCCGCACTCATACGCCAACTTCAAGGCACCAAACATTCCACACAATTCGCCGTGTGTACCTTACTCTTACTACCACTCATTGACATGTTCCCATGGGTGGATCCAAGGTTGTGTTGGACTAGGCTATCACCCACCCCGACCCAAATAATAGTTTGGGTCCATATATGTTTTTTCAAGCAAAAACTATTGATCTTCTTTTTTTACGGATTTAGAAATTCACTTTGCAAGTTGAGATCATAATTGGGGACGCGATGTTTCTTATTAATTTAGTCGTTTGAAAAAGTTTATAACAAACATGTCATTCAAATAAAGGTTAATGCTTTGCTTCTCTTAACCCGTTGTCTGTTGCATCGCGTATTGATGTGTCTTAAAACTTCGAAGACTTCGTACTAATGAATGTGTCTTAAAACTTCAAAGATGTCATACTAATGAATGGAACTATTCGTTCCCCTTAAAAAAATACTTACCATGTATGTTCACGTGGCAAGATTATTGTTCCCAAAGCAGCAAAGATTATACTCGACCATTTTTCACATTTTTAATACTTTATGCTACAAATTTTTTAATACTTTATGCTACAAATTTATAATTTTTTAAAACTTTAGGTAATTTTATGCATCTATTAACGTCACTTCTCTCTAATTGTGATGGTTACAAATGGTTGATCATTGTAATAGAATAAAAGTTGGATGAATGATCTGGGCATCATCCTTCACATGGGTGTGCTGCGATTCGACTAACTTACCTTTATTCACATGGAGGAAAATGCGATTCATGTAGCTGCTCACCAGTTGTGGACTGCGATACATATACTCATATACAGTACAAGTTCAGTACTTTGACACTTTCCACTTTGTGGGGTGGTCGGCAAAATAAAAAAGAGCATCGTCTTTCTAACTACACACTAGATTTCCACTAGCTAGAAGAGTAGAGTTTTTTGATGGTGCCTAGTTGTCCTACGCCAATGGGATCATCTTAAACTTAAAGCAAAAGGAGTTGGAGGTGCTTAGATGCGACACTAAGTGAAGCATTATGCATAATCTTTTGCCGACGCCAACACTAATTGAACGACGAATCGTATTGGCTTGTTAATGGTGGCATGGCCCTTACGTGACAATGGCTTATGATTTCCAACTCTACAACCACATATGAGCAAGGCTTAGTTTAGTGACGTGCCACGTGGGAATGTTTTCAATTAGTATTACATGACATGGACGTTGTTCTTCTACGACACAAAAACCTGACGTTAAGAAATCCACGTATTTTTGTATTTACGATGTTAACTTATCAAATTATGGTCCCGTTCGATTGAGCGACTTAAGAGGATTAAATCGACGTATTAGGGTTTCAACCGCCATCTTGTTGTTCGGTACCAAAAATGAAGTGACTGAACTCTTGGTTGAAGGGGCTAAATGGCGACCGAAGAGGATTAATCTTTCAACCGATAGGTATCGGTTGATGTAACAACCAGAGTTTTTGGAGACTCTAGAGAAGTCTTCGCGGTAGCGGACCGCAACCGCAGTTTGTTGCTTACCCGCGGGGCGGCCCGTAGTCGCGTCACCACGGGTGCGGGTAAACAGCAGACCGTGGTTTGTCTTGTGTAACCATCGAATCTTTTCCTTCCTTTCGGGGAAACCCGTTCCTTATCCCTTATCTTTCCTCCAGCCCTTTTTTCCGCCTTTGCAAAACCCTAACTGTAGCTTTGGGAGAGTCACGTAACGTAAGTCTTCCTCTTGCTCTCTCCTCCCTTCCTTTCTTCCTTCTTCTTCCTTCTCCTTCATACATTCTTGTCTGACGATATTAATTGATCGTCTTCTCCCATCTATATCAAGCAGATCGACTATAGATTGGAAGTACTCGAAGGGAGTTCCATCGTCACTCACACGCGGAGAGACAAAATTCGTCCTTTCTTGAAGAACATTGGAGTAAGGGTAAGATCCGATCTAATCCCTACCCGTTACTCGATCTATGTGTATAAGTATGATGCTTCCAATCAGTTTTGACCCTGTACATGTTGGTTAAGCTCAGGAACAAATTGTGAAGGATTTGTGTGTCGTGATGAATGTCGAAGAAGGAAAGGCGACAACCGCTCTGGACTTTTCCAATGATCGCGTCTTCTCAAACCGTTGTCGCGTCTTTTCTTGTGTCACCGCGGTCGCGGCGTCTTGGTCTTTGTCACCATGGTCGCGTCTTCTCGCTCCCGCAGTCGCGTCTTCTCACTTGTGGGTACCATATTTTGGTATGTCGATTCCTTCTTTTTGTCTTAGTTCGTTCTAGAGTAGTATCATGCTAAGTTGGAACCTAGCATAACTAGTGGGGATGCCAGTTAGTGGTGATGTAAGGTTATCTTATGGATTGAACATCTTAGGCGGTCTTGGTGGACGTTTTTTGAGAGTGTAGAGTATAGTGGTGATGTTATATGACCTTATGAGGATCATCGAGACTAGAAGTGAGAACATTCTAGCATATTGTTTATATGATCTTGTGAAGATCATTGAGACTAGAAGTTGGGGACTTCTAGCATGTTGGATGGTTGTTGATTGTGTGTCTTGTTTGATCAGGCGTAGGGTATCTTCCTGTGGAAAACTGAGAGTGGTTGAGATTTGGGATTACCTTGATTTAGGTAAGTCCCTTGGGCTTACTTAGCTCACTTATGTGTGTTAGCTTAACTTTAATAGTGATGTGTGTGTTGTATGTTAATAATGATAACATGTTAGGACGACCTTTATTCTTGTTTGGTCCAATTAGTAACGGGTGGTGACAACTTGTCCAGTTCTACAAGAGAATGGCAGGTTCTCGGCCACTAGTCCGGACAGGTACACGGTGAGATGTATCGGATCCAATTCTGTTGGTATAAGGGGGCAGCGGCGAGATTCAGGATATCCTCATGCCACAAAATAAGTTGAATTATTAATGTGAATGATGTAATAAAAGAAAATAAATGGCTTGAGTGTGAGCATGCTATGTGTTTAGTATTACCTTATGCGTGTTTGGGTTGTTACCATTATTCTTATATATAGAATGTTAGCTAACAATTTTATCCATTGTTGTAGATGTCATGCAGGTTAGGGATGTTGTCGAGTGATCCGGTTGGAGTGGTCAGTCGGGGTTCCCGTACACTATAGGACGGGATTATGGGATTTTATTTCATTTGCACTTGACAATATAGTTGTAGTACTCGGCTGGGAGTTAGATTTCTTATTTCAGATGTCAATAGTTTGACGTTTTATCTATTTCGGTTATATATTTATTTGTGCCTTGTTGCAAGATCCGGTGAACTTGTTGTAAAGCTATCAGGATCCATTGTGAGGTCCTAACCCGTAACATCCCGAGTTCCTAGAATTTGGGGTGTTACAGTTGAAGCGAATGATTCATCATCTCCTCTCCTTATCTCTCCTTTATACCCTCATCAAGCTCTCAACAACAAATTCTGTGAGTATTGTTGTTATTATTATTCTTCTTCTCGGATCCTACGGGTAATTACTCCTCTTCTTCTCTCAATCCTAGGTTTCAACTCGTCGGATACAATGCGGGTACTTGAATTGGATAAGGAGTTCATGGATGTAGTCCTGTTGAATCCAAAATAAAGTAGAAATTTGATCTGTTGGATCTCAGTGTATACTGATTTTTTTAGTCTTGTATTCTATAAATCTACATACATATCCTAAAATTTTCTTGCCCTCTTACATCCCCCAATATTACTTACTTAAAAAGAAGGGGAAATGGTTTGTGTATCTAGGATATAGAAAGACGCCATTGTTAAGAAGAGGAAGCTCAAACCGCATTTGATTAATTGTCATTGTTAAGCATGCACTGCCATTGCACAAAGTGGTACTTCTATCAAATGTTTGAAATGTGGATTTTTCTTAATGTGGTTTAACTTATTGATTCTTCTAGTTTTGTTGTAATTCATTGTCCTTTGTCAAATTTGTTGCAACTTGTTCATCGACTGTGTATAACAACTAGTTGGAGCACCCAATGCTTCTTGATGAGTAGCAGATGTACACTTTGGAACAACTGTTTGTTGTTGTATTGACAGTTTGCATCGCGTGATGCCTTATTTTTATCTTTGTATCCTTTTTTTAATTATAACGGTGAATAAAAGATTGTAGATGAGTCAATTTTCTCTGTTTCTATTAAGAATAATCATGTTGTAATCCAATTCTATGGCACTCTCATATTCTGAAAAACTTTGTAATCTTAAGTTAAGTTTTGTTTAGCAATCTAACTATGTGGCAAACTCGTATTGTGAAAACATGCTACATACGACTTTTAATCTTGGGTCTATTTTGGTAATTTAACGTTTTAACCAAGATTTTATCCCCTCATTCCCCTGCTAAACGAACACAAAAATAAAATAATTCACGTCATCCTTGTTCAACTTCATTCACATTTTGCAGTTTCAACCTCATTTTCAACTTCATTCTCAACTTCATTCCCAATAATTCTCGATATACCAAATATAACTATTTATTGATGAATAAAATATTATATAACCTATATTGTCAATAAATAAAATATTATATAACCTATATTGCATTTGTATTATACTAAATTAAAATCTGGTATTTTATATGTTTTTTGGTACTAAAAATAGTAATTAATAAATTATTTAAAAATGAAATAAGAATATTAATAATAGGATACGAATATATAAAATAATATTTATTGTTTATATTAACATAGAAAATAGTAGATAGAAGATAAATGAATTAGCGACTAAGAAAAAGATAAATGATTTATAATTAGTTTAAGTGGATACTTTTTAGTTTTTAGTTGATGTTGAGAGAGATTTCATGATTCATTAAAGTTGACGTTCATGTTGTTCAACGAATAAGTTCAGGTTTTTATAATTTATGATAACAAAAAATTATATAATCTATATACTTTATAAGCGACATATGTTAATGCTGACATAACGTCCTACGTTTTTTCTCGAATTAAATTTTTTACTAAATTACATATTAAACCAATAAATCTATTTTTACAAAAGTAATATCCAAAAAAAATTAAACTAACCAACATTTATTCGCTTAACCTATTGGATCACAATTTTTTAAATAACTTTTTTATAAATCGTAATAACATTGATCACTTGCAACTAACAAATCAAATTTGTTTTTAATAAATATGAAATAAATTTAATTATATTAAATCAAAAATATCTCTACTAACAATATAAATTATATCTTTTTTTACTAAAATAATATCTAGATTATAAATGTTTAATTTTCTAAAGATATGCTAAATTGATTGTTAAACTTCTCATATACGCTACGATGTTAACTTACAAGGGAAGCAATATCTTGATTTCATTAACGTAAACTTCCTAAGTACACTTCTCACATTATTTCCACTATATATTGAACACGCTTTCTCCTAAGCCAATACATTTTTCTTATTCTTCATGTTAATCTACAAATTTCTACTATCTTCCAATTTCAATTCTACTGTTTATTGATCATGTTTTCTCATTTTTTCATGTTCCGGTGATTTGAAGATATATTACAGGTAACAATTTTATTGCTTTGTAGTATTTTTTCAAGTAGATCTCGCACCATCTAATAAGCAAAAGTTCAAATAATGATCTATTTTTGAAATTTTCCTTGTCAAATCTAATAACTTCATCACATTTTCCATGTTACGTCATATATTTTTAAAAAAACTTAATCAGATTTCGATCGGCCGAAACACTAACTCGTAAGCAACAAACTGTTTTTCAAAATTTTGATAAGATTCATTTTTTTCATATGCCAATTTTTTTTAAAAATTTTGATCAACCTAAAAACCATCTAATAAGCAACATACACTTTATAAAATTTTTGATCTAATTTGTTGTTTCTAATTATATATATTTTATAAAACATACATTTTATAAGCAACATACATTTTTCATAAAAATAAATTTTTTCTTCACAAAAATTTCGTTAGTATAAATTAAAATATTTGTAAATCCTTTTTTTCATTAAAGAAATTCGCTTTATCTTAATATTTGTTATTTTGTCAACAAAATCTTTTTTGAACGAAATTTTGAGCAGATTTGATTTTTTTTAAATGATGATTTTAAATAAATTTGATTTTTATTTTACAAACTTTTTTCACAATGTCGAAAGATCTAAGATTTTGTAAGTTAAAAATTATATTATTTTTTCTTTACACGATTTTTGTTAGTGATAAATTAAAAAGATATATTTAATTTGATTGTTTTTTTTCCACAAATATAGCATTAGTTCCCACGTACAAAATTTGATGGCATCTTATTCAAAAAATATCAAATAAATGAATATACCCGCACAAGGTATGGATATGAACTAGTTATGAGAACGAAAACAGAAGTATATTTACGAGAGTATAAAGTATTTTAGGTTCGGAAAGAACCACTTTTTCGAACACTATTTTATACAAAGTAAAACCGTAATTTTTTGTTATTCAAGAAAAAATCCTAGATTTCGAGCATAACTAGATGTAGTTTTGTATTTCCTATTTCATGAATTAAAATATATTTATAATCATCTATATATCTTACTAAAAGAGAACTCATTTAGTTCACATGTCGCAGGTTAAAGCTAACCACATCAGCTTTTTTCCAATTTATCTACAATATTGCCACAAGATATTTACGGATTTGCCATAATATCTTTCACAATAAAAAAAGTCCTTATAATTAATAAATAGTCAGCATGTCAAATCATTTTTAATCTAATAAATCATCATGTCACGTCAGCTTTAATCAAAGATTAATTAAAACAAAAACAAATCAAAAACATAATAAAAACATATCTACATTTTGTTTTCATAATTTTCAAAAGAATTGTAGGCATTTATATATCATATTTTGTTTTCTTATTTTAAAATTTTATTTTTTAAATTAATTTTTTAATTTTGAACTATATATGTGTATATATATCATGTTTTTGTTTTCTTCATTTTAATTTTAAAATTCAAATCTTATTTTCTGTTAAATAATTAATAATAGTTAACAAAATAGATAAATATCTTGACCGATTCCACATAATCCTACCCACAATTTTTACACAATCTTTTTTCTAGATGATGTAAAAAAATTAGTTTTAACTCAATTTAGCCTATAAAATAATTTAAGGTATACATATTATTACACAATCTTTTTCTAGATGATATAAAAAAAATTTAGTTTTAAGTCAATTAGCCTATAATTAAATTTTTTCTATTAATTAATATTCACTACGTAATATATAAAAATAAAAAAAATATTTAGGCAAAACCGTACAAGGTGCGGACATTGAACTAGTTGCTCTTAACAATTGTTTTTATTTACTGTATCAATATAAAAAAGTTTACTATTGATTCAAAAGAGTGATCAATATTTTTCCTCGAATGCTTGGATCGTAATAATGTAATATCTTATTCAAACTTAGAATTTTTGTAGGTACAAACCCTAGGTGTCGAATGTAACATAGGCTAGTACAAGCCAAGCAAGTTTTCTCACTGATTCGTCGTCTTCTGAAGCCATTTGGCGAAAGCATCTAGGGTTTTCTCATCAGCTCGATAGACAGTCTGCGTAAACTTGAGGAGAATCGGCCAAGTGAAATCTGGATATATTCTTGATGTTTGAGTAGAGATCAACTCTTTTGGTGGACATACAACTTTGTCCTTTCTTGGGCACAGAAAGAAAGCAAGAGACTTTCTTGGACTTTGGCTGTTCACTATTGCTCTGTGGAGACAGCTCTTGTACAACCCATTTGATAAAGCCTGGAATATATCAAAGCATTACAAGATGTTACACTTTTTGCAACATTTTGATGTGACCAAATAGGGCTAGATAAGGAGTGTTTGGACTAACCATGAATGTATCGCCTATGTTAACTACGAATGCTTCGGAATTGGGTTTGATTGAGTGCCACTTTTCATCTACAAAGACTTGAAGGCCTTCGACATGATCTTGATGAAGTATCGTCAATGATGTAGGGTCACAATGAGGGCCTGTGCCGAGTGTCAGCTCGGGCTTTTGGCAAGGTGGGTAGTAGTTTAGTCTCATTATCGACTCGTTTCCTTGGAAGAATTCTTTGAAATAGTGTCGCCCAACTCCGAGACTAATGCCTAAAAGCTCCATGATCTTGAGGGATAGATCGCTCATTGCTTCGCAATAATCTTGAAACACTTTCCTGTTCGACGTGAAATATATTGGACTTATGTGTTGTGCTCTATCACATAATATATACCATAATGTCAAATGTTTAGATATCTTACCCAAAATCCGTAAACTTGTCATCGTGGAAACACTTATCAACAATGTTGGAGGACGTGAAATTTGTTGAATATTGAAACGAAAGCGTCTCTTTCCATGGAAGTTTTGAAGTGAACCTGCCGGTGAAACTACTAGCATAACCACATATATCACCTTCCTTTCTTTGCGCCTTTTGCTTTTCCGCAAAAGGTAAGCCGAAAAAGAAATCCATGTACTCGTGAGCCATGGAAAGAAGCTTTGGGCCCACACCATGGTTAACTACGAGGAAAAACCCATGTTTCTTGCATGCCTCGTTTACAAGATGGGCCGATTTTTTAACTAAAACCGGATCATCCGAAAGAAAGCCTCCCAGATCAATGGAAGGAGCAAGAAGTTCAGGTGATGGGTCGCTACCGGGCTTTTCGTTATCCGGCCAAATGAATTGTGCTCCTATGTTGGTTTCATGTTGAAGAAGTGATGCATCAAACACTAGATTGTCAGAGAGTGGAGGAGAGTTTAGCATTGGCTTGGAATTTGGTTGTTAATGAGTTTGGGGATTCACTCCATTCATATATATATAGGAGCATTGGCTTGAGTAACATAAGTAGTGTGTAGTTGACACTACTTGTGTTGGCTGACAACATTTGATGGGAATAGAAAGAGCTTATAGAATATGTTCAATGAAATGAAAGGAAACACAATGTATGGAATATTTTCCAAATTGGCTCTTTTATCATCCTCATGTATACTTGAGCTAGTGCGAAGTGACAATTGCCAATTGACATCATTTGGTTTAGGGTTCCTTCTTCATAGATCTACAAATAGTTCTTTCTAAGTTAAATGACTCTCATCTTATATCCTCATACGTATATAGCGTGAATATTGTATACAAACATAATTATACGGAATAACAACTAATACATAGACGTCAATGGCGGTATCATTTGAATGTCCACTTCGGATACGCCTTAAATACGTTGGTTTATATGTTTTTGTTTGATATAAAATGAAAAAAAAAAATGTATTTAAATTGTAGCAAAATGCATAATATTTTTTATTGGATTAAAAGAAAACTAGATATAGTTAGAAGATAAGTTTGACTAAAATTATATGGGCAATTTTGGTAACTGGCTTTTTTGAAAAAATTAGAGTAGTAACTAGGCTTTTTAATATTTTAATTAAGTAAATGTACCCCAACCTTTTGTATTTATTTTCAAACTCTACACACTCTTCTCTCAAGGGGTATATTTAACACAAAACTAGAAAAAAACTAGTAAACCAAATTGTTTCAAATGAATTTATATTTACTTTATATGAAAATTTGATAATATTTTTCAAAGCATATCACAACTTATGTAGAATAACTTTTAGTAAACATAGGTGTGAAAAATGTGTGATTGCGACACGTGTGGTATGGAAGCTTATATTATTATAGTGTCATTTATTAATATAAGTTATGGAGATTGTTGTTACACGATATGAAAAATAAGATTTGACAGTTGTTTATTCTGATTGGTAATAAAACAAAGGGAGACAAGAAGCACCAAATGAGGAGAGACGTAGAAAGTATAATTATGGTTATGCTTTGTACGTGGTGTCGTTTAAACTTGGTCCATAAAGCTAAGGTAAAAATCATCCCAAAGCAATGACCAAATATTATTCCAATTTTTTGAGTTGTCTTTTCTGTTAAATTTGCAAGATTTCATATGATTTTTATGTATCAATTGTTCTAATTTATATCCAGAGGCATAGGGGCACCAACCGCAATTATTAGACTTTATGTATACATAGAGTCGAGTTCCGGAGACAACCGTTCTTACGGAAAGGAATGAAAACATTTAAGAGACGATGAATTAATAGATGAACGACACAAATTCATTCAATAAAATAATGTTATTATGTATGTATTTATTAGGGAAAAAGAATCAGAATAACGCGGGATTGTGAATCACGTTACGAGCAAGATCTCAAAAAATTCTTTCCATTTTAAACTCGTGTCGAGTGTGAACAGTAAGGTTCATGAAAGCATGTATGTGCAAACGTTCTCATCTCACTAGCGTTCGTTCATCTCGTGCCTTCTCTTTTCATCCCGTGCACAGTGTGTTCATGGTTTATGCTTAGTACAAAATATTGCTCCAGGCACAAATTTTCCGGGGCCCTGATTGCTTAAGTGTAATTTGTAAGTTCTAAATTTAACTTGTAACTATAAACAATGCATGAATATACATTATTAACAGACAGTATAAGCTGAATATAGTTTGTAAAGAGGAGATTTGGACCTAGACAAACAGATTTTTTTTCATTCCTCTAGGATTGAAGAAAGCAGGGGCTTCCCAGAGAAGAAAGCTCTCAGATTGCCAATGACCAGGTCTTCCAAATCCTGAAGGGATTCTGGTGTGAAGACTGCCCGGTGAGGCGACAACACAACATTGTCTAACACGAAAAATTCTCTAGGAACAATGGGCTCATTCTCGAACACATCTAAGCCAGCTCCAGCAATCAACCCTTCCTGTAAACATCTGAGTAATTCCTTCTCGTCAATAATTGCGCCTCGTGCAATGTTAATGATGATTCCTCCTTCACCTAATGCCGAGAGAACTTCCTTGTTTATCATATGCCTAGTTTGGTTGTTTAAAGCACAGCATATCACGAGGATATTACTATCTGCAGCAAGCTCATAGATATTTGGATGGTAATGATAAGGAACAGACGACTTCTTATTCCTCGAGTTGTATGATATGATGCAACCAAAAGCCTCCAGCCTTTTTGCAACTCTGGATCCAATGCTACCTAGCCCAGCAATTCCTACCCTCCTGCCTTTTAGCTGTTACAGATTCTATGTCATTACCATTTCATTAGTTCAAGTAAGACAGGGTATTTAAATTCATGATCATCAGTATAAAACACATAATGTAGTAGCAGCTCGTATCAGAGATAAAGTAGCATTTGGTTGAATGACAATGAAGGGATATTACAGAAAGGCAACGCCATTTGTCGAATTCAAGGGTGACACGAAAATTCTGTTGATTTTCCAGTTTCCTTGTACCTGAATCTATGTGAGTTACCACCATCCATTTGGTCCTTTGCTCCACTCGTAGCACTTGGGCTTTTGTTTTGTTATTATGTTGAACCCTATTTGAAAGGAAAAAAAACTCCAAATTGTTCACAAAACCGCCATTTAAGCAACAAAATCGCCCATTCTAAGGCAAGTTTGTTGTCATCGGTATTGCCTCTTTTGGACAGGTATTCTTCCTTTGCTGGCATTGAATATGTGTTGGTCTCGCCCCCTACTCTGTAGTGCTCGATGACTACACTGTCACCCCTAAAATCTCTAATAAGCTCAAGAATCTCTAATATAAGGGCAGTTAAACATCTAAGAAGAATGTAATTTAACCTATTGGCGAACCAAAACTCGGATGGTACGTGACTTTTTGAAAAGAAAAACTATGAAACCTGCACGCAATCCACAAGTTTAAGAAAACAAATAGCCTATACGGAATGCAGGTAAGCAGACGATGTTCTGAGAGCCACCCATTACTAAAAAATTCGCAGAGAAAAAATGGCTTCCCCCAAATAAAACATAGCTACAACCCTGTAGCGAAAATCTAACAGGATCACAAAGTGTTCCAAAGTATGGATGGGAGAATGACAAGAAATTTATATGTTTATGCCCCTTAAGGATAGCCTTTGATAAGTATAATCTAGCATAAACACCTATAGGGCAGTGTACATATTGTCCATATCCCATTAGGCCACTATAAACCAATTTATTAAAATTAGAGTGAGGCCAATGTACATATTGTCCATATCCCATTAGGTCATCACCACATTTAATGTTGAGCAAAGACTGCACCAACATAAACACCTATAGGGCAGCATATAGTCATAAAACTAATATCAAGCATTGTTTTCAAGATCCCCAGGACTGGTTCCATCTATGAATTAGGTATACAATTATACTTCAACTCATTCTTAAACCAAGTGGCGGAAATTGTAAAAATAGGTTATGATACAATCTCATAATGTGCTAATTAATAAAATTAGCAGGTAGGTTGACATATATAGATCATTCAGTCTATACAGTCACTGCGTCTTACCACTGGGAGTCCTCCTATAGATCAGGTTCATTATTTTCTATTAGCTTTAAAACCGTCAAAAGAAGGTTGAACATCAGTTTCAGATTTTATTCTTCCCAATTCAATTTACATTTCAGGTAAAATCAGTTGAAACTTAATTAGGAAACAGACAAAAAAGCGAAACCTGTATGCCGACGGGGTAGTTCGCTTCAGATCGCAACTGGCGAACCCAACGATCGGAGGCAGAGATCTTTCGGAGAAGATCGATCAACAACCCGACGGCCAAGTCGGCGACGTCGTCGGAGAAAATCTGACAAGGAGTGGCGATGGAGATACCTCGTCGGCGGCACTCAGGGAGGTCGAGGTAGTCAACCCCGACGCTAGTCGTGACGATGAGTTGGAGGGAAGGAAGAAGGTTAAGGATTTCGGCGGTGACTAGGGTTCCTACGGAGCAGAGGAGCGCGGAAATTGCAGGGTGGGAGGAGAGGAAGTGGTTGGTGGGAAGGGGTGAATCGTAGGCTTTGATAAGTTGGAACTCTCTTGAGCATGCGGATTCGATTGTACGGAATGCGAGAGGTCCAAGGAGAAGCACCTGGCGCTGGTTAGCGGCTTCCGCCGTCGCCATGTATGTGGCTAAGCTTTGCGGAATGTGAACTTCAATATTAGGGCCATTTGTGCATAAAGACGAAAAGACAAATAATCGCTGGGGGAATAATTTATCACGAAGGTAATACGAACAGGACGTAGGGAAAAATACAGAGAGAAAAACACAATCCAAAGTAAATGATCGAAAATGCGAAAAAGATTTTAAAAAGTCTGAACAAAAAAATCACGATAAAAGACGAAGAATTTTTGAGGTTGACAAAACATGGAGATAACATAAGACAAATGAACTAACACGGTGTCTAGTCGTCGGAAAGTAGGATAGTTTTTGAAGGGATGTCATACCTCTTGCGGGACGTTCCTCCACCTAGACGTAAGATTTTCGAAGACCTCAAACACAATCACGATTAACACGAGCTGTGACTAGTGACTACGGCATATTCCAAAACATTCATTTAGACCACGCTCGAGAAACACTTCCAAAGTAAAAGTAAAGTCATCTCAACTAAGCGATGTTATAAACTTATTTTCTCAATTTTTCGAAATCAAGCGAGACATAATACTTCTTTTCTCAATTTTTTGATAATGAAGCATATTTTGTTGGGGTTTTAACTTCTTGTTCAGTACAAGATGCAAATCTCAAATGTTTGCATATGAAACATATTCAGAGTAGGATATGTATATGATTCGTCCCATTCATTATCTTTATACGTTAGAGTTAGAATAGCGTAGAGTTTTGTTCAAAGTATGTAGGTTTTCGGATTGTGTTTGCATTCCATTTAGCAACATTTGTATTTTGTCATACATACAAATCCTCTTTGTTCTATTCATGAACTCCAAAAGAAAACTCAAATTCAAGTTTGTACACCGAATGAAAGTTGAAATCCGAGAATTACGTACTTTACACCATTCATATAAATAAAGCAAGCGGGTTGCTAGTCTGAAAAAGTTGTTAGATTGGATCTATAGATGTTTTTTTATTTTTATATTAATGTTTGGTCTCTTTATGAATCTGTTAGGTGAATTTGTTTTGTACACACTTAGCTTGAAACCATATAAAATCATATGCATCATTATTAGGAACAAATGAAAAAATAAAGAACCAATTAATAGGAGCTTCATATAATTCAAATATCTCAATACTAACGTGTTCAAAGATGAGATGAGAGGGCCATTCTAGCAAGTAAAAAACCGTTCATTTTATGAATGGCATTGAACATCCATGTTAATGTAGTCCTCAAAGGTTCTTTTATGGTAGATTGGGAACAAAAGTTCCAAATTACAAGTCACGCTATTTCACCTTGGACAATTTCATAGCTATAACATAGGTTTGGTTTTTTTGAATGGCATGCAGTGTTAATGGTCCAAATTTTACTGTCAACTGATATGAAAAATATCACGGGACAACAATCCAATAAGTGTTGTGAACATAAATATGAAACAAATATTTTATTATTTATTAATAGATAGTTAGCAGCTTTGCCCAAATCTGAGGTATCCACAGTTGTTCCCCAGGCTCCTTTCCTGTGTACTTCCTTCAAGATGAACATTGTTGCTCGTCGCTATCTGTTGACTATATCAGTCTGCTTTCCCCTGAAGATCTTTTAGCTTTCGGGTTATTTTGATGTATTTTTGTATGTTTCTCTTCTTCTTTTTTTACTGCTACAATATTGAATGTGTAGTGACAAATAATTTAACCAAACGTTGACGATCTAATGCTTAGTTTAGATCCGTCAAAATTAAATTTTTGAAAGTTCGATTATGGTCTTCCTCATACAAGGTTCTTCTTCTTCATTCTTCTTTGTGGCTCTCTTTAGCGTTGTTTTCACTATCCTCGATTACTTTAGATTCAAACCAGCTTTTGGTGGAACTGTTCCTCATACAAGGTTCTTCGTTTTCATTCTTCTTTGCGGCTCTAATTAGCATTGCTTTCACCATCCTCGATTACTTTAAATTCAAACCATCTTTTGGTGGAAGTGTGCATGAAATTCCTTAATATTATTTTCATTGTGGTTAATAAAGATAGTTTGATCTCTAGTAGACCTGTACAAATTCGGATTGGCCCGTCCGGAAAAAAATGGGCATGGGCAACTAGTTTGGTTCGTTCCGGTTTGGTTCGACCTGATCCGTATTTTGGTGGGATGGGTATGGGTAGCATTTTGGCCCGCAGGCCAACCCGGCCCGACCAATATATAATTTATGCATATAATTTATTTATATGTATATATAATTTAGTTTGTTTCGAGTGTCACCGACTTTAATTTCTCATTTAGTTTGTTTTTAGTATTGTAATACAAGATCGCAAGGATAACTTGACTACAATGGTACTTATTGTTTGTCTGGTATTTGGATTTATTCATTTTTGTGTGTCGATTGTTGAACTCATTGGTAATGCACTATGCAAGTATAATTGGATTGGAAATTTGTGTTAAATACATTATATAACTTGTTTGAATGATACATCCTGAGAAAAAAAACGCATAATCAAGTACATAGGGGCAATCTGGACCGAGTCGGAAGCCTGCCCGCTTTTTACGTGGGTGTACATGGCAACGTTTGTGGTTCTGACAAGGCGGGTCCAGACTAGCCCTGACCCGCACCTTCCGGGTAGAGTTTTAAGTTATGGTCTGGCCCGAGCCCGACCCAAACCCGTTCGCTTTTTACGTGGGTGTACATGACAATGTTTGTGGTCCTGACAAGGCGGGGCCAAACTAGCCCTGACCCGCACCGTCTGGGTAGAGTTTTAAATTATGATTCGGCCCGAGCCAACTTTTATACAAGTCTAATCTCTAGATAATCAAATGTTCCACCAAGTAGTAATCAATGATATTAGGTTGTCATGTGCCACTTGATCCCTTAGATAATTGATGTTTATGTTGGTCTATCACCATTTCAATTGGTGTGGTTGAACAAGATTTCTACTATTTTGATGTTTATGTTGGCCCGAGCCAATTTTTTTTTTTTGTAAACGACTAGAAAACAGGGTATAAATCTACGTTTTAAGGACGCTTCAAAGCGTCAAAATCTATACTAAAAGCGTCGAGATATCACCGTCACATTTGGTCGACCCTTTGTTGCGTCAAAAATCCAAACATAATTCGACGCTTTGTGGAGTTGAAAAACTCGATTTATCATCGAAAAATCTCGCCGCTTCTTATTGTCGAAAAGTCTTGACGCTTGTTACGTCAATTGCGACTCTGGTTTTAAAAGATGGGTTAACCGACGCAGACATAACTTGTCAAACTGGAAGCAGCCTAGCCATGCAGTGGGCAACAACATTTCTAGTCCTCCGGACATAAGCACCACATCACAAGTCCAAAGGAGGTAATCCGATTGAGCAGTGACAACCATGACCACAGAAAGATAATCAGATTCAAGAGCAACACAAGTAGCATAAAGTTTAATAACGGTCACAGTTTTACTATGTCATTCTTTAGTGAACCAATCTAGCAAGGAAAAATCAAAAGGAATAACTTAAGAGACTAAAACTATATCTCATTTATAGACAATAGAATGCTTACAAATTATGTTTCATTTATAGACAAAAGGAATAAGTTAAGAGACTAAAACATCAAGGACTAAAATAATCATATAAATAAACTTCTTCTAATGATGACATTATGAAATTGAACCATAAATGCATTTTTTCACCAATCATATGTAACCTAATCAAAGGAAAGCATAACCAACCCACATACAATCTATGCAATGAATTATCTAAAGGTAAGCAAAATACCCCAAATACTACAAACTAAAATTGCAATCAATGATATCATCTTTTTAGATAATGGTCAATGCTCTTTCGGTTTCAGTTTTAGATACCACGAAGCTATCATATTTAGCTTATTATAGTTGTCAATGTGGCGATGCCACTGTTCTCGCTCTCAAAAGAGGGATAAAGAAAGCAATCCGACTGAGAATTACTAAAGTCGAAATTGAGAGCGATGATCTCACTACTACCAACTTGACTAATCAAGCCTGAAAGCCCTTGAAAAACTGATCTCATTATGTCTAATATCACCTATATACTGACAAGTTTTTTCCAAGTTTCTATTTCTCACTTTTTTCATTTTTTTGGGAAGTGAGATATGACCTATAAACTCGTACTCAAACTACGATGTTACCATCCGAAATTTCCTTTTTTATTATTTGAAGTGAATTGGGCCCAAGTTTTAAGCTAAACCAAAGTGGGCTTTTACATTGTGGCCCATAAGACCCGTTACCATTTTTGGATACAAGATCCGATCTTTTGACTGGGTGAAAGAGATCCGTATAATTTTCTATATCCGTATCACAAATTCTCATTTCGTGCCCTTCTTCCTCACCCCGTCAGTTCCCGCCCCTCTACCATGGCACCTGCGAAATGGAGCAATCTCCATCCAGACATTTTAATAATCATAGCAAAAATACTCAACTCCGATGTCGATATTCTCCGACTTCGCTCCGTCTGCACTTCTTGGAGATCTTCCGTTCCACCTCGTATGAGGCCATCTTCCTTCCCTCTCAAAGTTCCTCCACTTTTACCCGACTGTAAACACCACTTTCTCAACTATTCCACTATCTATCGGCTTTCTCCGTCGAAGTTCGGCCCCTTCGCTGGCGATCCTTCTGATGGCTGGTTAATTAGGGTTTTAGAGGTAAACCCTAACCGGTTCACTTTCTTATCTCCGCTCTCTCCTAACAAGGTTTCGTTCCCTCCCAGTACTATTCCCAAGTACTTGAATCTCCTTCACTATCGCATTTCTGAAGTTTGTAAGTGCTATAGTCTGAATGGTATCACCGATAAGAGTTTTAAATCCGAAGCGCAGAACTTTATCGTGAAGAAAGTTATGGTTATCTGGAATTATTCTGCAGACTGTGATTTTGTTGTTTTTGTTTTGTTTTGGGATGAGTGGATGCTCTATTGGAAATTTGGGGATAAGGAGTGGACTCCCGTTGACACCACAGCTTATCATATTACCGATATGGCTGTCTCCGAAGGAAAATGCCATGCCATTGGGATCGAAGGGTTGCTTGTTTCATTTGACTCCAAGTTTAACCT
>BSUD01000006.1:8114099-8158035 GCA_033239045.1 Fagopyrum esculentum | reverse complement strand
AAAAAAAAAAAATTTTTTTTTTTCGGGACACGTGTCGCCCTGCGGTACGGCCGCACGGCCGTACCGCAATAATGGGCCTTACTTGAATGATACCCATATATATTATGCCTGAAACCTAATACATAATCTAACACGGTGAAATTATATAAAATGACACAACGTTACATTCATACGAGTAGACACACAAACATATATCTAAAATAACACAAGTTACACAATTAAAAATCAAATATTAAATTTAACACAAAGAATAACTTAGACGAACTAACTCAAACAAAAAAGATCATACACGTTTGGACAAACAATTACACAAAATACAGACCAATAAAAATTACATAGAATAAGAGAAAATAGTGAATCTCAACAAAATTATTGGGTTATTTATGTAAATATAGTTGAAAAAACATACGCAAATTAAAATGTGTCAACAAAACTACCCAATATAACACAATACAAATAAACGGTTCAAAGTTACTGAAATTTTCTACAAGGTTAATCGCTTTCGGTTCGAATAAACAATTTTTTTTTAAAAAAAAAACAAATCATGAAAGATCAATCATTGAAAACCTTACATAGATAAACATATGTCACAAAAAAAAATACACAACACGATAATTTGGATAAATTTATTTTGAAAAAAATTCCTTCTCAAAATCAACGAGGATTCCTAGTTCATTCGATTCCTTGAATTATTTTCAAGTTATTACGTACAGCCCTTGAGCCACGTAAAACTCATTATTTTCCTCTCAAGTTATGCACGGTCCATTAGCTAGTTCACCAATATTCTCGTACGTACTATTAAGACATCTACTTAAATCTTATAAATGTAGAATTAGAGAATAAATTTCTCAACTCGAAATGCAAACGTACAATATGTAAGTGTAGCATTAGAGCATAAATTTGTATTAAAAATCAATAGTAATAATAATAAATTCTCACTAAAAATAAAGATATACACGAAAATATTTGTGTAACATTAACCTTGTCGTTTATATGCTTGTTCTATAATATTTCATATTTGTATTCATTACTATTATAAATAAATTCATGTACTAAAATTTAACAATATAGGTATAAGAAAATTTTGAGCAAGCATAAATCATAATTAGTATAACACACTCGTGTCTTATACTAGTTGATTGAGTTTACTTTTATTATTTTATTTCTAAAATTAATTTTGTATATAATTTGTATTCAATTTTTATGTATTTTTCTATCTTTATTACTAATTTATTTTTAGTTGAGAAAACAATTCACGTCTTGTGCAAAACACCATAAAAACACAACCTTACACCAAAATTATGTTATATGATAACCTATTCAATTCAAGCGTACGTTAACAAAGTTACGTATATAATTAATAAAACAATTAATTGTGTTAAACCATGCTTCATTGAAACAAAATCATGCATTGGTATACTCTAGTCAAATACCTCTCATTAGACTACCCTTGCTCAATCCAAATCTCTCTATAAAATGTCCGAATAACATCCAATTACAAGACCGTATGTTACATTTTTTTTATATCCGTCCCGGGACCGAATGACGTGGGGGAAACGTCCGATGAACCACACATTCAAGCACACGGAGTTCCATCTTAAAATTAATTGACAATAGAAGGAGTAGCCCGAATGCTTATATGATAGGTTCACTTGATTGCGTGTTATCGATGTGAGAACTTTTCCCTACATCCCAACACTCCCCTCAAGTGTTAACTACCTGAACTAGTTAACACTTGTTGAGATGTGTGGATTATTGTGTCCCACATCGACTAAATGAATAATGTGAACCTAACATATAAACCCAAAGGTAACTCCTCCTATTGCCAATTGATTTTAGGATGGAACCCCGAAGGTTAATGTGCGTAGGTTCACTTGTGGCGTGCATCCCCTCCACGTCTTAGACCCGACGAATATTAAAAAGATAAATTTAACAACACTTGACACATTTTTTTTTCTTCTCGGATCGAGCATCTCATTCTCTTTTTAGCTCGCCCACAAATTTTTTTTTTCTTTCGACAAGTTTCGCTTCTCATTCTCTTTTAACTACTAATCCCCGAAGTCAGGAAACCAGACCCCGATCGAACATGCTCTGACACCATGTTACATTTTTTTATATCCGTCCCGGGACCAAATGACGCGGGGACACGTTTGGTGAACCACACATTCAAGCACATGGGGTTCCATCCTAAAACCAATTGGCAATAGGAGGAGTAGCCCAAATGCTTATATGGTAGGTTCACTTGATTGCGTGTTATCGATGTGGGAACTTTTTCCTTCATCCCAACATATATAGTTAAAATATCATGCGTCGGAATACCTCGTGTCAAAATAAACTCATAAAATGTTGGAAGATTTTTAAGGTGTCATACCCCCATGTATTAGCAATGTGCCGATGTGAGGAATTGACAATACACCTTTTATTGATCCATTTTATCCAACACAAGCTTATTTATTGACGTATAACAGGTTATTTAACCCGGTTGGTGACGGGGTTTTGATACACCCTTAAATACCGATGTCATCCGTGCTTCCGCCTAAGATGACTCAGCAAGGCATGTCATGTTTTGACATGCAGTTTGCTCATTTTGACAACAATCACATATTTTGTCTATATAATAATAGAAGGGATAGACTTTTCCTATTGAACCCCTCTTTAATGTTTTTCTATCGGACCCCCTTTAACCTACATCCTCTATATAAGGGATGTTTGACCTCATTTGTAAACACATGTTTACATTTAATCAAGTTAAGTTGAAGATAAGAACCTCCTCCTTAATTTTGGTCATCACGTCTTCCTTCTCAAAGTTGTTCCTTGAATCTTCGATCCAAGACTTCTTATTCGAGTATACTTCAATAATCAATTATCCACTCCACTACACGGATTGCTCTATCAACCTTGATCGGATTAACCATTCGCTTTCGCATTCATCTCATAGCTTCCGCCAACTATATTTTATCCATTGATCCGCCCACACATCAACAATCTTAGTATTTGAAGCTTTAGCTCGATTTAGATCTGCACTTTATTCTTGAACGCATCCTAGGACACATTAGGTTAAAATGTCCAAATGTCCTAGGGCCACAAATGGTTCCCAATCCGGCAATGTCAAGAGTTCTTGGGAGACCTCAATCAACTCAAATAAGGAATGAGATGGATAGGGTAGTTGAGAAAGAATATGACGTGGCATATTCAAACAATCCAAACACAACGAGAAGATTTGTCAAACACGGGCTAGCACCTCAACCCATAACCACTAGGATATGACATGTGATAAGATATTGGTTAGAATGGTTTGATATAATTACAAATCTAAGGTTTTGAACTAGTTTGATGTAATTGTAAATTGAAGTATTTGAACTATTTTGACGTGATTGTAAATAAGTATTTGAACTATTTCCATGTAATTCCATATATAATTACTTGAACTATATTAATGTAATTGCAATCTAAGGTTTTGAACTAGTTTGATGTAATTGCAAATCAAAGGTTTTGAACTATTTTGACGTGATTGTAAATATAAGTATTTGAACTATTTTCATTTAATTCCATATGTAAGTACTTGGAACTATTTTAATGTAATTGCAAATCTAAGTATTTAAACTAATTCGATATAATTACAAATCTAGGTATTTGATTGCAATATATTGATTTATGTAATTGTACTATTTTTTACGCAGTAATTTGGAGTCGTGATCCTTGCGTATCTCTAAGTAAAAAAATATGAACTCATAGTGTAAACGATGCGAATTAGATTAACAAAAATTTTGAACGATTAAAAATTTGATCTAAAACTGTAATAACTATTATTTTTTTTATCAAGAAAAAATAGTAATAAAAATTTATTTGTCATAACTTATGACTCGTAGCAAAAGTCTCTTTTTAATTAAAAATCAACAAAGGCTAGCTGTCATAACTTCTGACTCGTAGCCATTTATGCTGAATAGAGTAATATAATTATTGAATAACCTGATTATGAGGTCTTTCTGCAATGCGTTTGTGGATGCCAACTTGGCTCCTGTCTTCCTCGTCGTCATCATCGGTTCTTTCTATCTTTGTACTTCCTTCTTCCCGGACAACGAGCCTTCCTTCACAGTCCAACTCTATCTCAGCATCTGCCTCCATTTTCCTTTTTAAGCTCCCACTAGAAGGGAGCATCCGGATGTAGTTGCTTTGGATGCGAAGGATCCTGTCTCTGAGTTGGTTGTCTGTCGCATCTCTTTTCGAGCATTAACCTATATCAGATTATAAATTGGTTAGCAAGCACCCAAGAAAGAAGAAAATGATTCACCTAGAGCTTAATAAGTTCAGGGACTGGGGAGGGATAGATGTTGACAGCCAGACACCTATAATCGAAAAAGAGAATACACTTCTGAAAGGAATCACTGGATGAAACAAATATGTTGACAGTCTAATGAGGCAGTTAGACTGTCAACTACTAAGGGGGTGTTTGGCTTACCCTTTCAATGACTTCAGAACATCCATATTATTGGAGGCAACTTCCTGCGTATAATGGGTCATAGCTCGTCTTCTAGGCATATCTTCTCCATCAAGAATCACATTTATCGTCCAAAATATTGTTGTTCTGTTGAATAAGGATTTACAAAGCAGAGCAGATTATTGAGAATCAATAAAGACCACAGAGAATACACCAATGCATCAGCATTTTGTGCCGAAACAACTCGCATCACGTAGAATCTTAAGCTCCCACCAACTGTATATTGCTTCAATATTGGAAATACCTACACGTTGGCCTGAGACAAGTCGTTGGCTTCCAGTGGCGGAGCCAAGCGGGAAGCCGGGAAGGTGCCCCCAACGACGTCGTTCGTAGGGTCAGAAAATATACTTTCAAACGACGTCGTTTTGGAAATAAAAAATACCCTCCAAACATTTCAAATGAACAAAAAGAAAGAAATCAGAACCTCTTCCTCAGAAATCCCCCGCTGCGGCGCTGTATCGCACCTCACCCAGACCCAGTCACCCCGCCGGCCATCCCCGTCGCTCCTCTGCCGACTGCCTCCGCCGACTCCTCTTGGCTCCTGCTTCTCCAGACTCTCCAGTCCTATGCGGTGCAGCTGCTCTCAGCCACTCTCTAGCTCTCTGTGCTTCGGTAAATCAAGGTTAGTATCTCTGAAACTATTATTTATTAACTATCAGTCAGTTTTTAGTTGTTATTTGTTAAGTTGATTGAAAATTAGTTAGTTGTAGATTTATATCAAGGTTTAATGATTGAATTGAAAAGTTAGGTTAAATTTGTTGATATTTGTTTATTGAATTGAAATTTAGGTTAAAATTTGTTGATTAAATTGAATAGTTAGTAGCGAATTAGGTTAAATTTGTTAAGTCGAATATTTAAGGTTTTAAAAATTCTATTGTGTTTGAACTAAATTTGTTAATTATATGAATAGGATTTAGTAATATGAACAAGTATCTCATTCGAAAGAAGGCATCGATTCCGAGTGATGAATATTCTAGTTCAACTCCTAGGGTGAACGTTGGTGTATCAAATGGAAATGATGTTAAAAGAGCTCGAATGGAAAGTTTTCGTGATTCAACTTGTGAATTTAGTATTGGTAGTGCGAGTACATCAGAGACAACAAAAAACATAATTAGTGATATTGGAGACAAGTTCTTTTCTCTGTTGATTGATGAAGCTCGTGACGGTTCTGTCAAAGGGAAAATGTCGATTGCCATAAGATATGTTAATAGCCGTGGAGTAGTGGTGGAGCGCTTTCTCGGAGTTGTTCATGTTGTTGATACAACCGCTTTATTTTTTAAATGTGGCATTGACGAGTTTTTTGCTAAACATGAACTGTCCATATATAAGATGAGAGGTCAAGGATACGATGGAACTTCTAATATGCGAAGTGAGTTTAATGGATTGAAGACTCTTATCTTAAACGAAAATCCTTGGGCATGGTATGTTCATTGTTTTGCTCAACAACTACAACTTGTGATGGTGTCCGTTTCACAAAAAAATCAGTTTGTGAGTGATTTCTTTGAATATCTTTCTGCGATTACTAACATGGTTGGAGCTTCTTGTAAGAGAAAAGATGAGTTTCGACAAAGACAACATGAAGAAATGGTGGAGAGGTTGAAAAATGATGACATTACAAAAGGGAGTGGAAACAATCAAAAAAGTGATTTAGCTCGGCCTAGGTCTACACGATGGGGCTCTCCCGATACAACCATTGTCCGTATTCTTTCTTTGTGGAACTCAACTCTTAAAGTGCTAGACAATATATTTGATGAGGGCACTGATGAGAAAACTCGGGGCAGTGCTGGTAGTTTGGCGGAAAAGATGGAGAGTTATAGTTTTATTTTTATTGCTCACTTGATGAATAAAGTGTTGGCAGTGACAAGTATGTTGTCACAATGTTTGCAACAAAAAGAGCAAAATATCATTGTCATTGTTGATCTCGTTCAAAGCTGTAAACTGAAGTTTCAAGATTTGAGGAACAATGGATGGGATCAGTTGATTGGAGAAGTCAATGATTTTTGTACTAAACACAATATTATGATTCTTGACATGGATCATCTTGCTACAAATCGTCGCTCTAGACGTAATGGAAATGGTACAACAAACTACCATCACTTCAAAGCGGAAATTTTTTGTCAGGTAATTTGTTAATTCTCGATTGACTATTAAACTAGTATTTTTATCAAATTAATGTTATGCTACATTTGTAGGTTATTGATCAAATTGATACAGAGATGGAGAATCGATTCAGTGAGTCAACAACAAAATTACTAACTTGTATAGGATGTCTTGATCCTAAGAATATGTTCTTCAATTTCAGTGTGGAGAAACTACTTCAACTTGCAAAGTTATATCCACAAGATTTCTCAATTTGTGAGCAAATGGAGCTTAAAGGACAACTTGAGTTCTGGATTTTTGAAATGAGGAGAGGTGAAGATTATTCTATGTTGCAAAATATTGAAGATATTTCTAAGATGATGGTTGAGAAGGGATTTCACACAGTGTTTCATTTGGTATATCGTCTTATAGAGTTGAGTTTAGTGTTACCGGTTGTGTATAATCAAGATAGATTTACACAACAAGATGGGAGATGAATTTTTCAATGACAGTTTGGTTTGTTATATCGACAAAGAAGTTTTCAAAAGCACAAAAAATGAAGTTATCATTCGAACATTTTAGAGTATGAGATCTCGAAAGAGGGATTTGCCCCATTTACAGTAATGGACTCTTTTGTTGTACTAAACTTTTGTTCTTAGTAATGAACTATTTTATCGCTATTTCATTTATAATCGGATTAAATATTTGAAGCCGTTTAGTCCTCTTCAAATATATCCTTGTCTCTGCCACTGTCGGCTTCCATATAAAGAGGGATGATAGCTAAAACTTTTCAGGCCCGTTTGCTCCCAGAGAAGATCCCACACGGTCACGAAGCTGCATATTAAGAAAGCATTGTATTTTACTTTCCAAAAGAGAATTGGAACCATAGCAAAAATATTGCAGCTCAATTGATTACTTGACAAGTGCTGCCCACTAATCTAATCTCAATCGAATGCTCCTTGAGTTGTTGGTTCTAGGGACTCCACCAGGGCAGTCCACAGGGATTTTAGTTTATCATTAGCAAGATAACATGGTAACATCAAATTTCAATACATTTAAGGGTATATAATGCAGCTGCTTCCTGTAAGGAAATCTTCATCTGACAGTTTTTGCATATCTCCCAACTCCTTCAGTGTGTTCCCAAACAGTTCAAATGAAAGAACATATGACAAAAGCAATAAATTTTCTAAATAAAATAGATACGTAAAGAACCACAGCATTACAGTTTGGTTCCACACAGGTAAGTCTGGCACATCAAGAACCACAGCATTACATCTCAGGAACACAATCTTTGCCCTCAAGGAGACAGTGGAGGCGCCAAAATCAGTTCCCTCCTCCACAATGGGGTCTGCGTCATGGCGCCAATTACAGCGCAAAGGTGCTGATGATCCGAGTCATCTGAATTGCCTTTGGACAGGATGTAGGCGCCAAAATCAGTTACTGTTTTGGTTGCAGTTCACAGGCGGGACGTGTATAAGGAATTGCCGAGTTTGGCTATCAAAATTAAAAAATGTTCCGAATTTTTAATTTTGATAGCCCAACGTTCATTTTTTTGTTATTATAAATTACGATATATGTGTTTGAAAGATAAGTGAAGACACACAAAATATAAATTTTACCCAACCTGTTTAGCTTTGGCTTTTTTCATAATAGTTCTTCAACCCACTGTTTATCTGACGATTTACAAACCAAGTTTAGTGAGCAATTCACGCCATCTCAGAGTTTCTTCATCAAATATGTAGGTTAGAGGGGAGACGAGAACTCCACTGCCACCAATCTGTAACCACAGAATTTAAAGATGTAAGTCAGGTCACTTGATATGAATCATGAATATATTTATTGTTCACTGTTATAATTTCAAAACAAGGTCCACTTGATTATGAGCCAACATCCTTCAATTATCTACAGTTTCAGTGTCTGCCTCTTCACTTCCATAGCTATTGTGGAAGAATTTGGCTTTGATTATGAGCCTATAAATATACATTACTCATTGAATTCTATAAAATCAAGCAGCTGAATTAACAGACATACCTATAATTCTCAATGCCCCTCAAGTGGTGCACCCCTGAGGTATTTAAGAACCCGTTATGTTGCAAAGCAATGAGTCTATTAGCTAGGGCGCCTACACGAGTTGAGCTAGAATGTGCACCGAATAACAAAGGTCAGGACAGGTAATAGTTAGGTATAAGAGATGTGCCATCAAGTGTTAGGTATAAGAGATGTCCCACCAAGTCTCGGTATTGGTCTATATTAGGAATAGGGTACCAGTGTCTATAGCCGGTTTGTGAACCGTGTTCCATAGGGAAAAAAAATCCTGGCATAAGGATATCAAGGATGTACTTCTCTTGTGACAGATAGATGTGCCAGAGGATGTACTTGATATTTCAATTCCTAGAAAATAATGGACCGAGATTCTTCATGTAAAAGTAATGATGAGGTAATTTTTGAACCAAACAATAGATGTTAAGTGGTTCCTTACAAGTATGAGATCATCCATGTAAGCCAGGAAATGAAGAAATATCCTGAACCGAGATAAGAAGAACAGGAGTAATCATTGTAGGACTGTTTGAAGCTGAACATATGTAGGTGTTTCAGCAACCTTCCTCCGTTTCTTCCTTCCGTTCAGCGATGAAGTTGCCGCAGGTACAGATTTCAGACGAGGTTAGATAGGTCAACTCGTCCCAAAGCTTCTTAAGTAGGCCAAAGTATCAGCGATGGTTTGACCATCTTGGCTGCTGCAAGCTAGTTCAGAATGCAGCTGAAAACGGCGAAGACCCTTCCCAGCGGAGAAGGATGCTCAAGATCATTCCATAAAGCCTTGACAGTAGGGAAATAGGTGCCGCTTGAACAAGAGATGGATCAATGGAGGCCATGGCCCATCCAATTAGCATCAAATTGACACTCTTCCTATAACTCAAGTCTGAGGAGGCAGCATCTGGCTGCTGAACAGAGCCATCAAGAAAGCCCAGTTTGCATTTCTTAGAAAAGACGTTTTTCATTGCAATATCCCATTCTGAGAAATTGTCTCCTTTGAGTAAAGGCGGACATATATTGAGGCCGGGGTTATCCCAAGGATTAAGGTAATAGGGAAAGCCAGTGTGGGCGCTGGTGGTGAGTCGTCAGCCATGATTTGCCACAGACGACGCAGGGTTGTGCTTTAGGTTTGATGAAGATTGTGCAAGCCTGATACTGTGTATGTGGTTGTTTGGAAAGAGGCAACTGAAGTGAGAAAATTCTATCATTTTCAACATCCATCTTATAAATAGGGAAACAAGATAGATGATGGTGAAATATATCCACGCTCATATCAACTTTATTATGATCCTATATATATGAGATTACAAGAGAATAATGATAATATTATCAAATCTAAATTATCCTAAACAAAACAAGATAATATATTGATATTCTTACAAAAGAATGCAGAAATTCGGATAATTCTGAATTGGACATATTTGTATATGATAAATGATTGTTTAAGCATATCTTCACATACTCCATCATTCTTTCAATATATAATGTTTTTAAACAATGTGAGTGCATTGTGTGCTAAGATTGCTGAAGGTAGAATTCTTACCGCTCTCAGTTGCTGAACAGATTTGTAAAGAGATTTTTTAGGAACACAAATAACTGTGGCATAATAGTCTGGACTACTCTCTCCAGTTTGTTTGCTGAAGACAGGACTAATAGTGGGACCCTGGAGAATATTTGTCAAGGCAAAGTGAAAGGTCAGCATCCATGTAGCAAACATGTATCAAGACTTGCTGATATTATATGTATTGTCAATATAAAACACCTGCAATCCAGATAAAGCGGTTTGGTTCAATATTCGCTCGGCAACTTCCTCAGTGCTATTTCCTCGCATGTTTGCTAGTACCTTTCACCAAATAGTAACCCAAGAAAATAACCGAAAGCAAATTCACCACAGAATGTCAAAAAATAAGGAAATTCAAGTAAAATGAACTACATTCCTACCATGAACTGACCACTAGCCATCAAACGTGCCTCCAATCTTTCTAGTATCTCATGTGTTGCATCCAGAACACCTTTTCCTTGTGTCAATGATTTCTTGCTTGCAACTAGTACAGCCTGAGAATAATCCGATATTCAACTTGAAGAACAAAAGTTACAAAACTGATTGTTTTGAACTGTATAAACCTAAAGCGTTTTGAAAAATATGATATCCTCTGAAGATCAATGTTACCGTTGACGTACCTGGCTCTGCAGTACAACACCTCCTTTGATTTCTTTCAAGTTATTCTCTCTTAGGGTAGTCCCACTGCTTACAAGGTCCAAAATGGCATCAGCTATCCCCATCTAACAAACATGAGCAGTTGAAAGCTACTTCATGCACTGGGCCAAAATTTATGTTCAACTAATGCCTAGACGGCCTAGTGACAACTTTTTTATTCATATTGGTCAGTAACTATAATGTCCCTGCATAAATTTATTCTTACTGCAGGAGCTGCCTCTAGAGCACCATCAGCAGTTGAAAAGGTAACATGCTGAAGTCCATTCTCTTTCATGAATTTCGGACCCAGCTGCACAAACATAATGATAAGAACAATTACCATTGACATCCAAATATTTGTCCTAATCTAAGAAAATAGAAAGGTAGATTCCGTAGATCACAAAGATAACTATCATACATTAGTAAAACCAGTGGCAACTCGAAGAGGTTCCTCAGATGTCCATTGAGGCATTTCAGCAAGCTCCGTCAGAGAATTTATATTTTCAAAAATCCCATATTTGGGTATCTGAGTCCAACAAGAATAATCAGCACTTGGATATCAATACTCTATCAGACAAGTGTATGCTCAAATTTTTTGAAAATGCAATAGAAACTTACTGCTAGTGATAACCTGCATTCCCCATACTCAAGAGCATCATGAACAATGATAAGATCTTCACTTTCCTAGAAAACACTTTAAGAGTTCATCTCTGTGCCTTAGCCTTATGAAAAAGGAAGTAAAGAAATTTAAATTTTCATTCACTAAAAGCAACAAATCACCTGTCCATATTCATTGACTGTATCAAGCCCCACAATGCCAAGATCCAAGTCCCCTGATAACAACTTCCGTATAATGTCTTTGGGACGCTGAAACCAAACTTCCAAGTTTTGTAGCTGCAACAATTACATAAACAAACGGCGTTTAGCAGACAGCTCACAGTGAATTAGCCTCAATTAATCTTATGTAGATGATGCGGTTGTTATCATTTCATAAAACTGTATTAAAATGAAATGTCCATACGTTCCCATGGTCAACTGATCATTAGATTACGATGATCAGATAAGCTCAAACATCAAACTAAATCAGTAAAAAAGATCTCCGAAGAAGAAAATTTAAATAATTGACATCTATTATGATTAATGAGTTTTCCCTAGAGATAGTTTCACAGCTCAGTACACTATATTGTTTGACTGGCTAGCTTAAAGATTTCACTTGTTGCTGAAAACCTCACACTCAGTTTTCCGGACGATCCAAGTTAATTTCGTAGAAAACTGTCCCCTCATCAGTAAATATCAAAACACAGACATGAAAATTTTATTTACTAGTTGAAGCTGAATCCATAAAGATGAAGTTACAACCGAGTCCCAAAACAGTCAAGTTTCGATCCTAGGGGCAAACCCTCACAAGAAAATCAAGTGAAATTTATGGAAGGCGAATAAATAAAAACCAAAGAATGGGATAAGAGTATATGAATGATCAGTTCACGCCTCAATTAACCAAACAACGGAAACAAACCTGGGGAATTTGAGCAACGTATTGACGAGGGTTCATTTGCTTGACCGATAATTGACAGTCCTAATCACAAACCGAAACCACAAAGAAAACTAAAAATGATTGTCAAATTTGAAAGAAACTGTGAGATCGAGCCAAGAACCTTGAGAAGTTGAAGCGTATCGCTAGCCATGCGACCTTTACTAGGCAAGCCGAACCTGATTTCAGAGCGACCGGGAACGCGAAGGTCAGCATTTCCGTTCACGGTTGTCATGGGAGACGGAGTATGAGCACATACCCGACCTTTAAATTTCAGGGATGAAGCGACAGAGGAAGAAGATGATAGAGGGAAGAGAGGCATTTTCAACGATGATAATTGGGGCGAGTGGGCGAGAAAGGAGAGCTCCCGGTGTCTGATCGCGCTCGATAGTTTTCTTTCTTCGATCACGGCATGGACGGAACTTCAACCCTCAGCTGTGGTTGATGATAATTGTTGTTGTCTTGTTGATTGTTTATTTTTATTAAATTTTGTTTCAAATACAATCATTGATATAATTCTTAAACCTTGTTTAATATCAAACAACTCTCAAACATAATCTCCAATAATTCTCGCCTATCTCCTATAATTTAATACCAAACAGACACGAACTCATAATATTCTACGTAAATAAAAGTTAACTGCAATGATAATCAAGTAAAAAACGGCTTGTTTACGTTGACTTTCTAGTATGAAAATGTTAATTTTATTTTTACAATTGCTTCCGACGTGAAAACATTGATTTACATTAACTTTCAATCTGAGTCAAAATCAACGTCTTTAATATTTTAATATGGTAAATCTTTCGATTTGGGCATTGAAAAATATAGATTGGTGCATGACTAACTTATTTTTTTAAATCACACTATTTGTAGGTATATTTTATCTATATTTTTTCTTAATAAATCATATAAATAATTACCAATTTAACTCAAAATTATCAATGTAACATAAATTAACCTTTTTGTATGCATTAAAATAGACGGGATTGTCGGGTCATTTTGTTCGGGTTACTTCGGACTATCGGGTTGGGTGACTTCAGGTTATCGGTTAATTCGGGTCGGGTTACTTATTAGGTTACTGTAAACTATCAGGTCATTCAGGTCGGGTTACTTCAGGCTATCGAGTCATTTGAGTCGGCTTATTTCGAATAATCGGGTCATTCAGATCGATTTCACGGATCGAGTGAACTTTTGACAACTCTGAGGTGACACCACAATTTCTATTGATGGCATCAATAATATTCCGGTGATATTTATATGTTACAAAACAATCTAAAAATAAAATATTTAATTAAAAACATGATTTTTATTACTAGTATTTGATGATATCATTTTATGTATGTTGACGATATTATTTTAGTTGAGAAGTTTCTAATGACATGTTTTTTCGTTGATAAGTATTCACGGGGTAAAAGTAAATTGGCTGAATTTGCAATGTAGGCTTTTTACAATATAGAGTTTGGATTTTGGGTCTCTCATAATTTTATTTAGAAAATGGGCTGCTATTGTAGAAAAAAGCAGAAAAGTAAGGGTTATAGGTATGTAGACTGATTTGATGGGTGACATGTAGAAAAATATTAAAAAAAGCCCAATCAATTCAGTCAGCCCAACTCCTTCCCTCCATTGTCCCTTCATCTTCCCATTTGAAACGCAGGAATTCATATGGCCCTTTGGTTCGTATCCCATTGAAACGCAGCAGCTGTTTTGTTGAGCTTCTTCTTCACCGATAGCCCAGCTCTTTTCTGGGTAAGCAGTGTTGGTTGAGCTTCTTCTTCCCATTGAAACGCAAGAATCTGGACTGCTTGTTCAGCTTCTTCTTCACCGAAATCTGTACTGCTTACATAGCCCTGTTCTATTTCTGGGTAAGTAGTTTGTTCCTATTTTTGGGTTATCTAAAAAACATATCAATCTGAACTGCTTACATAGCCCAGCTCTTTTCTGGGTAAGCAGTGTTTGTTGAGCTTCTTCTTCCCATTGAAACGCAGGAATCTGGACTACTTGTTCAGCTTCTTCTTCAACGGAATCTGGACTGCTTACATAGCCCTGTTCTTTTTTTGGGTAAGCAGTGTTTGAACTCTATTTATGGGTTATCTCAAAGTTCTTGGGTAATATATTTCGGGGTAATCTGAAACTTCTCATCTTCCTGGGTAAGAGTTGTGAATCAGTGTTTGTTTACATTTTCTGGGTAAGCAAGTTTGTTCCTATTTCTGGGTTATCTCAAAGTTCCTGGGTAATATATTTTGGGGTAAGCTGAAACTTCATGTTCTATTTGTGGGTAAACAGTGTTTGTTTACATTTTCTACTTGTGTGTAAACAACGGTAAGAGTTGTGTTTGTTTGTAAGCGTACTAACATTGCCTTTTTCTTTATAGGGATGGAAACTTTACAATTTGCGGTTTATGCGGGTGGAGATTGGGTTTGTGTTGATGACTGCTGGAGGTATGTTGGTAATGTCCACATCAAGCACATGATTATGAAGAAAGGATCAACAATGGATGACTTGAGGAGGTTAATAGGGTCAAGATTTAATTTGTGCTTGGATAAGCATGATATTACCTTGACCTATGGAAACACTATAAATCCATCTTTGCACCCATTTGACATTGAAACTTGGGAAGATTTTGAAATGTTTGTAGACACAAACAACTTGGGTAATATATCATGGAGCATCCCAATGTGTGTTACAACGAGAGAGAAACGCCATATTGAAGAAACAATGATAACTACAAACGGTATGGATAATTCGAGCATAATACTTTATGATGAGCAAGCAGCAATGTCTAGATTGATTGAAGGAGCGGAAAGGGGTAGTATAATATTAAATCCTGGGTATGGTGCTATTGGTTACCCAAATGAAGAGGATCCGGAGCAAAGTGCAAGGATTGATTTGTTGAGACTCTTCAACAGAGGTGGGAACTTAAAATTGGGCACACTTACGAAAGTAAAAAAGAGTTGAAAGTTGCATTGACTCTAAATGCAATCTATAACTGTTCTCAATACAAGATAGAAAAGTCCAAGAAGGCGGTTGTGCTTGCTAGATGTGAGGATAAAGAATGCAAATGGAGAGCTCGTTTCTCTATGTTGGGTAAGTAAAGAGATTTCACCATGACAAAGTACATCAACATACACACATGCTCTTTTGAAACAAGGAGGTGTAATCGTAGAAAAGCTTCCGTCACCGTCATTGCCCATTTGTTGGGAGATATGTAAGTAATATTGTATAATTGGTTAGAAACTACATATACATAAGTCATGGTGAAATCGGTTGAAACTGTGCAGGTATGCCAATGTGAACAGGTTGCCAGAACCTCTAGCAGTTCAAGGGGTGTTGAAGAACCAACACCAAATTGAGGCATCATATTGGGTATGTTGGAAAGCGGTTGAAACTGTGAAGGAAATGATGAGGGAAAGTTTTGAGGAAAACTATAAAGGTGTTCCGGCTTATATGCAGAAGTTGCGTGATGCAAATGTGGGGATCGTCGTTGCTTTGGACATTGATCAGGATTCGAAGTTCAAATTTGTTTTCTTTGCTTTCGAGCAATCAATAAGAGGCTATGAGGCTTTGAGAAATGTTAGTTTTTACATTTATTGGGTAGATTATTAATATGATTGGTACATTTTTATAACATTGGGTATGTCATTATCGTGAACTGGGTATGTCATAATCGTGAATTTGGGTATGACAAAATAACGTTCTTTACATGAAAACATGTGTAGGTCATTTCGGTTGATGGTACATTTCTAAAGGGGAAATACGGTGGTGTTTTGTTAGTCGCAACTGGTCAAGATGCAAATCAACAGAATTATCCCCTTGCCTATGCCATAGTTGATGGTGAAAATGATGACGCGTGGGATTTCTTTTTTAGAAATTTGAGAAGGTGTGTTGCAGATAGAACAGATCAGTTGTTCGTATCCGATAGACACAGGTCCATCAAGAAAGCAATAGCGATGAACTTCCCCAATTCTCACCATGGTGTTTGCATGTACCATCTAAAACAAAATATCAAGAAGAGATCAACGGATAAAAGGATCCAACAAATGTTCGAAGACGCTGCTAGGTGTTACAAGAAAGATAAGTATTTGGAGCTTTTCGGCATAATTGATGGGGTAAGCAAAATATCCTCTTTAATAATATTATTGGGTATCCTTTTGAAGGTTTAGGTAATAAAAAGTAATTGTGGAGTTTATCTTTGTAGGAGAAACCGAAGGTTGGGCACCTTCTTACAGATGTTGGGTTTGAAACATGGTCACGTGCTTATTCACCCGTGAAGAGGTATAACATCTTGACGAGCAACAATGCGGAAACTATAAATAGGGTCATGCTCGACGCGAGGGAGTATCCGGTCCTTGCGTTAGTCGATGAGATACGAAAAGTTATGAGTAGGTGGTTCGCTCAGCGAAGGGAAAAAGCACAACTATGCAAAGATTTAGCCACCCCGAAGGTCGAAGGAATCATCCAAAAGAAGTATGTTGATGCAACAAGGTATGCTTGTTACATTCTAGATAGTGAAAGAATGTTGTATCAAGTGAAGTGGGGAGTTGAAGATGAACTTGTCAGTGTAGTAGATCGAACATGTACATGCAAGGAGTTTGAAATGGAGGAGATACCTTGTGTGCATGCCATTGCTGTTACAAAGACACTTGAAATTAATCCTGCGACATTGGTAAGTGAATATTACAATGTTGATGCTTGGCGGAGGGCATATGAGGAAATTATATACCCAGTTTTGGGATCAATTGATTATGACATTCCTTCATGCATAGAAGACATTCAATGCAATCCTCCGAGTAAGAAGAAAAGATGTGGAAGGTTACCAAAAGCTAGGATACGTGGCTCCGGGGAAGGGAAGAAGACAAAATGTGCGTGTTGTGGAATGTTGGGACATAACAAGAAAACATGTCGGAATCAACCCATTGTTAGCAAGGGTTAAAAGGATGGTTGTTATGGTTCTTTTTGGGTATCCTAGTTTACAATGCTTTTCTATAATTTTTTGGGTATCACACAATTAATGTGCATGTGGCACAGCTATTGGGAACGAAGTTTGAATAAAGTATTTTGGGTAAGATGAATTTGGTACGGCAGTATTTTGGGTAAGATGACATTGGGTAAGATGAATTTGTAATTTGGTATGACAATGTTATTCCTTTCAATGAATTTGGTACGGCAGTATATTGGGTAAGATGTCATTTGATGAGGATATAACCAACAATCATAATATAGATTGGGTAAGCATACAATTGGATAAGTTTGAATGCAGTATTTTGGGTAAGATGACATTGGGTAAGATGTCATTTTTTGGTTATATCCTCATAAGATGTCATTTTTTGGCGGAGTTTCCTGGGCTCACGCGGTTTGTATTTTGGTATGACAATGTTATTCCTTTCAATGAATTTGGTACGGCAGTATATTGGGTAAGATGTCATTTGATGAGGATATAACCATAAATCGCATTAAGTTTGAATGAAGGTTACCACAATATAGTTTTTCCACAACATAAATCGCAATAAGTTTCAATTAGTAAGTTTCATCTATTGGGGAGTAAGTTTCGATGAATTTGGTGCGGCAGTATTTTGGGTAAGATTTCATTTGATGATCACAATATAGTTTTTCTGAAAAAATATCTGGATATTATTGGGTAAGTGTTATGTAATAGATACCCAAAAAAGAGACATGTACTGTTAAATTTTTGGGGCAACCCATTTTTGATAACCAAAAGTCTTCGACCATTCATACACAAGTTTTAACAAGTTGAGGACATAACCATAAATGCATGCTCAAAGTTTTACCACAAAGTTTTACAACGATTAACCAACACTCAATGAAATTCTAAAACTTAAAAGGCCTTCTCCACTACCTTTTGAATAGGACCATAGCTAGTTTCTCCCTCATAGCTGGAATATTCTTTTCACATACCGAGGTTAAGTCGTGGTCAGCAACCAGATGTTGAATGTGTTTGATAGCAAACACACCACAACTACCACTGCAAACAAAGAGACATGTACTGTTAAATTTTTATTCCATATAATTTTATTACTATACAATTATGTTTCAATATGATAATTTAGAGTTACCTCTCGTGGTTCTGCGGGACTTTTTCCTCAGTCATCCTAGTAAGTACGAAAGGACTGTTTAGTCGATTCTGCCACTTCTTGTAAAGAGTTTCTTTGTGTAGACTAAACAGCTTGGGTAACATGTGCAAAAACGGTTGAATGTGGAGGTTTAACTTTTGGTCAGCCATGAACGCAAGTATGGAGTCACAAACAACGACAGTCCATGTCGTGAAGTCAATCTTCAATACTACCCAATGCTTGTTAATGATGCTGATGGGCATGTAAATAACATCAACAACTGACATATCGCTTGGAAACATACATGGTTCAGCTCCAGAAGCATAGTCAATGAGATCTTTGTGGAAGATGTAAGCATCTTCTGCTGCCCGGAATTTGTCAAACTCCTTCATGCTGAAATGGCGCCCGATCTCACATGGCCAAATAGTGACTTGGCGGAGTTTCCTGGGCTAATCTCTAACCCCTTTGTGAAGATGCATAACTAACTCGGTCATTATCTAGTTGAAAAAGAACCAAGAAGATATTAGGCATGACAATTAGACAAACAATATAAATAATGGGTAAGAAGATATTAGGCATGACAATTAGACAAACAATATAAATAATCTATTAATAAACACTTACATCTCCAGTAAGCCATCCTATTCTGTTCAGCAACACCTTGAAATGGTCCCGTGTGCAATTTATGTTCAGTCCAATGATAACAAAGCAACTGTTCTGGGTCATGTACCAATCGTACATCTCCAACCTATCTTTCTTGACCAAGTTGCTGTTTTTGGGAACCTTGGGTATGGACTGTGTTTGCCTATATGGGGATTTGACCCAGTTTGATGGTTTGCGTAGACGTTTCCCATCTGGCCGTCTGACTCCATCATTCTTAGAGCACTTTTTTTTTTTTTTGGTAATGTCATTCTTAGAGCACTAGTGCACATATTTATGCACTTGTTAGTTAAATGATTATCAATTCATACAATTGGGCAAGCATTTAATTGGTTAAGCATTCAATTGGGTAAGCATATATTCATAAACTCCAACACTAATATTACACATATCCATATAATCTAAATAATTGGGTAAGCATTTAATCTACATAACATATATCCATTTAAATGGTTAAGCATTCAATTGGGCAAGCATTTTTTGGGTAAGCACGTATCATATAATCCAACATATATCCATATAATCTACATAACAGAACACTATCATACACCAACAATCATAAAACAGATTGGGTAAGCATACAATTGGGTAAACATTTATTTGGGTAAGCATACAATTGGGTAAGCATACAATTTTAAGTTACACGTAACTTAAAATTGGGTAACAAAGATACCTCAGCGTCCTTTCCCAGAACTACCTCAGCGTCCTTTCCCGCACCTACTTTAGTTGTACTTTTGCCCAAGTTCATGGTCTCCGATGGTACTAACGTTTCTTCCTGATAGTAAAAAAAAGTTACAATTGGGTAAGCATTTATTTGGGTAAGCATACAATTGGATAAACATTTATTTGGGTAAGCATACAATTGGGTAAGCATGTATTCATAAACTCCAACACTAATATTACACATATCCATATAATCTAAATAATTGGAATTGGGTAGGCATTTTTTGGGTAACTGCATATGCATATTATTGGGTAACCGTATTTTTGGGTAAGCACAACTTAAAATAATAAAAAAAAGTTACACGTAACTTAAAATTGGGTAAGTAATAATGTTACCTCAACCGCATTTCCCTCCAACACTAATAATAAAAGAAGTTCATAAACCAACAATCATAAAACAGATTGGGTAAGCATACAATTGGATAAGCATTTATTTGGGTAAGCATACAATTGGGTAAACATGTATTCATAAACTCCAACACTAATATTACACATATCCATATAATTTAAATAATTGGAATTGGGTAGGCATTTTTTGGGTAACTGCATATGCATACTATTGGGTAACCGTATTTTTGGGTAAGCATTTATTTTTGGGTAAGCACAACTTAAAACAGATACCTCAGCGTCCTTTCCCAGAACTACCTCAGCGTCCTTTCCCGCACCTACTTTAGCTATACTTTTGCCCAAGTTCATGGCCTCCGATGGTACTGACGTTTCTTCCTGATAGTAAAAAAAAGTTACACGTAACTTAAAATAAAATAAGAACATAAAGCAACAATCATAAAACAGATACCTCAACAACACCTTGAGTAATAATGTTACCTCAACCGCATTTCCCTCCCCTAGTACATCCTTGTTCTCCAGTGGTACAGACGTATGTTCCTAGTAAGCAAAAAGTTACACATATTAGAGACAGTTGGGTAAGTAACAATGTTAACCATAATCATAACCAAGCAATCATAAAGTTGCGGATACCTCAGCGGCCTCTCCCTCCATCTTTTGGTCATAATCTTTTGATGGAACATCCTCCGACACGACTTCGTAAACAATATCATCTTTTTGGCTTCCATCTTTCGCCTTTTGGATTAGGGGATCGCTCTTCATGCAGTCAATGACCTTGTTCAATCTTGAGTTTGTCCTACCAAGTTGACTTTCAATGCGATCCTGCATTACGCCTACTTTCCTCGACAGGTTCATCAACTCTTTACCCTAATTGTCAACCTGTAATGCTAAATCCCGACTTGTCTTTTCTAACCCCACAAGTTTATCCAGTAACAAAGTTACCCAACTGGGGAAAACTTCCGATCGTCTACATTGTATAAGAAAATCATTGCAACAACATTTAGTACATACAAAAAAGTTACACATAATAGATACAGTTCAGTAAGTACATCATACCCAACAATGTTAACAATAATAATAACAAAAAATGATTGTACTTACAGGCCTTCACCGGCAGGCGGTTGATTTGCATTGTCTCCTGCATCTACATCTTCTTGTTCAACCACTCTTTCATTGCCATCCTCAACACCCTCCATCGGTGTTACGTTGTCCTTCTTACCAAAATTCCTAAAAGGAAATAATGACAATCGAACAAAGTATAACATACCCAAAGAACACATCATATCCAAAAAAACTTCATAACCAATACCCAATTAAAGTTACACAATATAAGAGCACTTACATGTCTACACCAGCAGGCGGTTGATTTGCATCGCCACCTGCATCTACATCTTGTTCAAACATTGTTTCGTTGCCATCATGAACACCCTCCAACGGTGTTACATTGTCATGCTTACCAAAATCCCTAAAAGAAAGCATGATAATCGTACAAATCATAAGAACCCCAAAAGAATACATCATACCCAACAAAAACTTCATTACCAATACCTAATTAAAGTACTTACATGTCTACATCAGGAGATGTTTGATTGACATCGTCTCCTACATTTACTTCTTGTCCAACCTCTCTTTCTTCATTTACATCATCAACACCCTCCGACGGTGTTACCTTGTCATTCTTCCCATCATCCCTAAAAGGAAAAGCATGACATACCAAACAACACATCATACTCAATAACACAATCGTCACACAATATCCAACAAAAACTTAACTAACAACAAACCCAAAAAAATTTCATACCCAATACCCAATAAAAGTACTTACATCTCTCCAGCACCACCAGATGTTTGATTGGCAACCGACAACGGTGTTTTTCCAACAGCTACTTCTCTCCCCCTTCTCTTGCTTCTATAAAACTTAAAAACTCTAGGTCTCCTCTGACCTTTACCTTTTTCGTTGCTTCTGCAATCATCCAATACCAAGCTATCAAAACATAATACGAAAATATCATACCAATTGGAAATGTTGTTTAATAAAACAAATTTTGTTTTCCTTACCCAATATCCTTGTCCACTCTACATTTCTTCTTTGGTTGCACTTTCTTAGACGATTTCACGGTACGGGACCTTAACAACAATGAGCGACTGGACTCCATAAAGTCATCAGATTCAGACTTCTCTTCACCAGTAGCAGCTTTTCTTTTCTTCCCTTTCGTACCTTCATCTTCATCCTGAGTTTTGGAATTCGTTTTCATTTTCCCTCCCTTATCCTTCCCTTCTTTATCCTTCTCTCCCTCATACTGTAGTTTGGAGGAAGCAACCTCAGCTGAAAACTTTAGAATTTTTACATTCTTAAATCCAGTATAAAACAAAACTTCCACAAAGAAATCATCAAGCTCCACACGGGGCCACCAGTCCTTATCATCTTGAAATAATCCTTCTTCCTCGGATGCAGGAAGTGTAACAATGTCATCGTCATTCAGTGTCGACACTATGTGCTTAATCTTTTGATAGCTTAAGCTTGCCCTCGCTGAGGTCAGCGATGCAAACTTCAAGCACAATGGTTGGACATCTGCGGAAACAACCTTCACCAACGCTTGCCCAAGTTTTGGAATGGAGTTGCATATGTGAATCTACAAAAACGCAAATTACATAATATATGATTATTGGGTATGCTATAATGTTATCCAACTATAAGCCAAATTTGGGTAATGTTGGGTAATATATAAAACTGAAGTTGGGTAACTTTCATAGAATGGTTAGAAGGATAAAAGATAATTTCAAACAAATATTCACCTGCAACGCCAACGACCATCCACTGATATGATATGTTTCGGTACGCCTCTCCTTCGCCGGCTTACAATTCCTTAAGGAGTGTCGGGTATGCTCAAATGCCATACGGCCCCATGCATATGTGTTCAACTTTAGTTCATTAGCCACCAAACTCAAAACTGTGGTTGATACCTTCAGCCGCTTGTCATTGCCAAGAAGGACCGCCTCGACAAAGAGCACAAGCGCCATCTTGTATTTCTTTTCTGATTCTTTTGGCTCTTCCAAAAAACGAGCCTCAAACTCCTCAATCGAACAAGAGGGGAAACCAAAAACCTCCTCCATCTCAACTTGTTCTTCCTTTTCATCCACACCATCTCCACAGTTCAAACCAATTATATCACTAAACTCTTGGAGACCAAATCTAATCATGCAGTTGTTAATCCCAAACCACATACTTCTAATTCTTTTTGTCTTAACCTCCTGAAGGAGCAAGAAATGGATAAGTTGGTTTGACAGGTTGAGCATCGTACCCATACTGATTATATCTTTGAAGACACACTGATTGAAGCGTTGTTTGTCCTCCTTTGACAACGCATCTTTTATAGTGGGTATCAAGGTCATCCTGGAGTGGTTATTAATCCGTGCGGACTCAAACGCAGGATTGTCCTCCCACCTATAATTAAACTGTTTTTTCCACCAATATTAGTAAATGTTTAATAATAACATATATACAACTACTAAAAGTGGAATGTTAACGATAATAATTACCTGGACTTGTTGGGATTGTTCTTCAGAGTATGGTTGGGTACCAACGTCAACATTCCGTTCCTGAATGACATACCCAATGTCAGTCAATATAATATTCAAACAAATATTGGGTATGCTATAAGATTACCCAACTATATGACAAAGTTGGGAAATGTTGGGTAATATGTAAAACTACTCAGGTTGGCTAATATGTAAAACTGAAATTGGGTAACTTTCATATGATGGTTAAAAGGATAAAAGATAATATTCAAACAAATATTCCACTTTTATATAAGATTACCCAATGTCAGTCAATATGCAGAAAAAATACAAACCCAATTTACTAAACAATCAACCCTTACTAATGATTTGGAAAGCCCGCAGTACACTAAAGGCAATACATATAGTCAATTGAAAGCAATACCCATAAGATCCAAACATTAAGTAACCCTAGCTTCATACCCAAAGTAAGACTTACCAATTCAAAATAATACATACTCAAATCAATACATATACTCAATTTACTCTACAATTCAAACCAATACATATACTCAATTGAAAGAGAGGTTGAAAGCAATACATACATACCCAAATCAATACATATACTCAATTTACTCTACAATTCAAACCAATACATACCCAAAGCAATACATATACTCAATTTACTCAACAATTCAAACCAATACATACATGACTGCTCACACATTCCTCAATTCAAAGCAATACATACCCAGAGTCAATTTAAAGCAATACATACCCAAAACAATTCAAACCAATACATACCCAACAATTCAAACCAATACATATCTAGAGTGCTCACACATTCCTCAATTCAAGGGAATAGATACCCAAAGTATGACTTAGCAATTCAAACCAATACATAGCCAAAGCAATACATATACTAATTTTACTCAACCATTCAAATCAATACATACCCAAAGCATAGTACTTACCGATTCCTCATCAATGGGAGACTCGATACCTCCATGCTCCTCACGATCTGTAGCCTTGCCGGACTCGGGGGCCCTAGTATCAGTGGAAACCCTAACTTCATCCGCCATCGAAGTCTCGGCGGCCATCCTACGCTCCTCTGCTTCAATAACAGCCTGCGTCAACCCTAGACTGTAAGACGGCGCCGGAATCTGAGCAGAAGTGGAAGGGAGATCCGCCATTAAAACAACTTTCGGTTTCAGGGGAGGAAGAAGAGGGCAAATAAAGAGAGGTTTGGGCGCCGGTTTTGGGTAATGTTGAAGAATAGGGGCGCCGGCTTCAGCGGACGGAGAATGAGTGCACCGCCTTCGTGAACTGAGACTGCGACGGAGAAGGAGTGCGCCCCCTTCGTGAACTGAGACTGCGAAGGAGGAGTGCGCCGGAGAAGGAGTTCGCCGGTTTCTGTAGGAGTGCGCCGGCTTTGGGTAAGGAAGAAGGAGTTCGCCGCCTTCGTGAACTGAGAGTAGGGCGACTGAAGGAACTGCTCGGAGAGTACGGAGATAATTAGAGAAAGAGGACGAACTGCTCGGAGAGTAGGGCGAATGAAGGAATTGCAAATTCAGCCGTGCGGAGAGGACGAAAGAACGCTTTTTGAGTAATATTGAGTAATCTTTTTTTTTTGCTGAATATTAACAATTAATTTGTTTTTTTTCCTCAAAAAGTTAACGTCAAATCATGTCTACAAAAAGGTTGTGCCCCTTTTCAATGTGCCCCTTTTCAATGTCCACAGTAGTCTAGATTCCATTTTCAGACCTATTGTTTGTAGCAAATTTAGTAGAAGCCCATTTCACAAAATGGAAAATTATGGGGTCCTCTTTCTCTAATTATTTCAAGTAAATTCTTAGAAAAAATTAAAATAAAGGAGTATAATTGGGTTTGTTGGAAGTCCACTCAGACTAGCATAATAGCGTATATGTACATGACAATCGGTCAATGGTTCAAGAGATCAAACGGTGTATTTCAAAGAGGAATCCGATCATCCTAACGTACCAACTACCCCCAAAGTAAACATATACATACATCGACGCAAGCACTTATGTAAGGCCCGTTCACCTCCAACAAAAATGTCAGTAAACTAAGGATCAAACTATGTAAGGCCCGTTCACCTCCAACATGTAATATCCGGAATTTTTATTCCGTCTAATTCCGCCGTTGACGGTTTCCCGTTCTATCTAGTATCTCTCCCTTCACAAATTTTATTATTTTATGTAGAATTTAATTCACATAAAATGATAAAATTATATCAAACTCTAATCCTTAGAATTATCTATTATTTTATGTAGAAGTTAATTCACATAAAATGATAAAATTATATCAAACTCTAACCCTTATAACTATCTATTATTTTATGTAGAATGTAACTCACATAAAACGATAGATTTATATCAAACCCTAGTTATTATAATTCATTCTTATTGAGGACAAGCTGTGACGAGCTCATGACAAGCTGTGACGAGGCCATGACTAAGCTGAGACGAGATCATGACTAAGCTGAGACGAGATCATGACAAGCTGTGACGAGTTTTGACAGATTTTTGACAAGTAATTCAGCCCACCTTTCTTGCATGCTTCAACCACGTTTTTACCTTAAACAGCCCAGCATACTTCTCAGCCCACAATAGCCTTAGCTGGCCTTTGCAATCCACAGCAGCCCAGCACCCTCCGTAGCCCACTGCAGCCCAGCACCCTCCGTACCCCACTGCAGCCCAGCATCATGTGTAGCCCACAACAGCCAGCAACTTCGTTCAGCAGGGAAGAGCAACAGCCGGCCTTCTCTTTCCTTCTCTCCACTTTGTAATAGCTGCATAAATGGGATATTTAAGGAGATAATTAAGGGGCTGTAACAACCCTATATTCACGCTAGAAGAGAGACACTGCAACGCCTATTCTGTGCTCCAGATTCACGCCAGAAGAGAGAAACTGCAACGCCTTTCCTATGCTCCAGATTTACGCCAGAAGCGAGGGAACTACAGCAGCCAGTCGTCCTTTCTGGCAGCAGGTACACGCCACCTTAGGGACGAGCTTACAGTTCACCACGGCTTACCATCCTCAGACGGACGGGCAGTCTGAGAGGACTATTCAGACCCTTGAGGACATGTTGAGGGCGTGTGTGCTTGATTGGGGGCAGGTATGGCCCGACCACCTCCCTTTGGTGGAGTTTTCTTATAACAATAGTTGACACGCGACTATTGGGATGGCTCCTTACGAGGCACTATATGGGTGGAGGTGTCGTACACCTCTATGTTAAGATGAGCCTGGGAGGATGAGTGGGGTAGCACCCGAACAGGTGCAGGATGAGATGGCTCGGGTAGCATTGATCCGAGAGCGGATGTTGACCGCACAAAGCCGTCAGAGATCTTATGCTGATAAGAGGCGCAGACCTCTGGAGTTCAGGGTTGGCGCCCAGGTATGGTTGAAGGTGTCACCGACGAGGGGTGTTCGACGCTTCGACATTAAAGGGAAGTTGAGTCCCCGATATGTCGGGCCCTTTGAGATCCTAGAGCGGATAGGAGAGGTGGCTTATAGATTGGCATTGCCACCCTGATTGGAGGGAGTCCATCCAGTCTTCCATGTATCTCAATTGAGAGAGTATGTGCATGACCCGAGACACATAGTGAGCCATGACGACCTAGTGGTCGAGCCGGATCATACATTTCCCGAGCACCCGATAGCAGTTTTGGAGAGAGGTATGAGATGCCTTCGATCGAAAGTAATACCCATGTTGAGAGTACAGTGGTCGAGACGAGGGATTGATGAGGCCACTTGGGAGACGGAGGATAGTATCCGGCGGAACTATCCCGAGTTTTATGCGGATCTAGAGACGTCTATAGGACCGTCAGGTAGTTCTACATCCTTGTTTGGTTACTTTTAGTGATTGTATGTGTGATGTGTTTGATGTGCTTGTGTGTGAACCATATGTGTCTTGCTGTGGTAACTTGTTAGTCATAGGGCTCACTTACGTTTCATGATCTTGGGAACTACCCTAAGTTTCGGGACGAAACTTATTTTTGAGGGGATCTGATGTAACGACCATTTTTTTTCGTTACGCTTTGATAAGGTTAGAGAAGTTTAGAAAAGGAAACTAAATTCTAGTGAGACTAGGACATACCAGTTTATTTATGGAAGTCGTTTAATTAAATACCTTGTCCTAAGTTTCGGGACGAAACTTATTTGAAGGGGGTAGTGATGTAATATCCGGAATTTTTATTCCGTCTAATTCCGCCGTTGACGGTTTCCCATTCTATCTAGTATCTCTCCCTTCACAAATTTTATTATTTTATGTAGAATTTAATTCACATAAAATGATAAAATTATATCAAACTCTAATCCTTAGAATTATCTATTATTTTATGTAGAAGTTAATTCACATAAAATGATAAAATTATATCAAACTCTAACCCTTATAACTATCTATTATTTTATGTAGAATGTAACTCACATAAAACGATAGATTTATATCAAACCCTAGTTATTATAATTCATTCTTATTGAGGACAAGCTGTGACGAGCTCATGACAAGCTGTGACGAGGCCATGACTAAGCTGAGACGAGATCATGACTAAGCTGAGACGAGATCATGACAAGTTGTGACGAGTTTTGACAGATTTTTGACAAGTAATTCAGCCCACCTTTCTTGCATGCTTCAGCCACGTTTTTACCTTAAACAGCCCAGCATACTTCTCAGCCCACAATAGCCTCAGCTGGCCTTTGCAATCCACAGCAGCCCAGCACCCTCCGTAGCCCACTGCAGCCCAGCACCCTCCGTACCCCACTGTAGCCCAGCATCATGTGTAGCCCACAACAGCCAACAACTTCGTTCAGCAGGGAAGAGCAACAGCCGGCCTTCTCTTTCCTTCTCTCCACTTTGTAACAGCTGCATAAATGGGATATTTAAGGAGATAATTAAGGGGCTGTAACAACCCTATATTCACGCTAGAAGAGAGACACTGCAACGCCTATTTTGTGCTCCAGATTCACGCCATAAGAGAGGAACTGCAACGCCTTTCCTGTGCTCCAGATTTACGCCAGAAGCGAGGGAACTACAGCAGCCAATCGTCCTTTATGTGCTCCAGGTTCACGCAGCAAACCCTCTTGCTGTTGCCCACATTCTGCACACACTCAACAACGTTCCAACCACAAGAAATTGCAAGGAAAAGAGCCAGCAGAGGAGAGAACTACAACAACTACTCGTCTATCTATTTCCGGGGCTGCTCGTTGTAGAAAGCTCGCCAGCAGCCGGAGTAGTGTAAGTAATTTCAGTCAGCCCTTCTACACTTAAGTTCCTCTCTAAGTCTAACTCTCAGTACACACTCCTTCCCAGAAGATAACCAGTTGGAGGGTTGTTCGTTCGTGGCCTGCGGTGACAAAAGAAGAGACGGCCACCTTGGAATCGGACCCTCCCACACTAGTGCAACAACTTACCTTCTGCAGTCATCAAAACCTTGGGTAAATGATCAATCATTCTCCCTTTATCTTGGCTGCAGTTCAATCTTTAAACTATAGATGAAATAGACATGTGTGTACTTAGGTTTTAAAATGTTTTAGTGTGGTGATGAGGATAGATCGAACTAGAGAAGTGATGAGTAGTAAGCGAGTTGTTGTAGCTTCCTAGAGTGTCCAATTTATGGCCATTAGATGACCTAGTGAAGTAGATCAGATTATCATATAAATTGAAGTGAGAAACTCACTTTAAAACTTCAGTTTTGAAAGTAAGAATGGCCACTGTTGTGAACCAATGTTAAAACGATTGGTTGAAGATCCACCGTTGAATTTTTAATAGATCATAGATAGATATACATAGTTTACTGTATTAAAATTTGGGAACAAATGAACGGTCGGATTGAAAGTTATAGGGTCTCAAAGTGGAGTAGTTGAGCTGTTTTTCCAGCAGAAAATTTTGACTAAGTATGGGAACAATTGTAGTGTTGTAGGCAACTTTAAAGATTTTTGTAGGAATAACGATTGAACAGTTTTAAGAAATTATTTCTCCTATGAGTAGATTAGAGATCATAGATAAGTTAGAAATTTATTTTAGAATTTTTATAAGTTTATTTTAATTTTATATTTAAAGCTGTAGTTGGACTTTAGTGACTTTTCGGGAAATAGAAAATGGGTAGTTTTTATAGTTGTCACCTAAAATCATCCTAGGGAGTAGAACTTGATTAGTTAGCCTCAAGTAAGAATTTAAGTACTTTTACGGGTTTTTGGAAGTCTCGGAACCAAGGGTAAAATAGTCATTTTACCTTAAATAGACACTGTAATAACTTTTGCACATAGAATCATACATCTTAGGAGTTTTAGACTTCTAAGTATCCAAGGAAAAATGTTGATCCACGTGCCTCCTTTGACAGGCAACTGAGTTCCTGCAGCTACTGTTAGTGTTGTTAAGAGAGACGAGTTTTAATTCTAGTAAGTCCACTGACTTACTTAGCTAGCTTCTTGCATGTGTGTGATGCGTATGAGTGGTGTGTGATAGCTAAGATAAATAACAAAAACGCAATAGGCCGACTGTAGTATATTATAATTGACCCAAGTGTATGATAACGGGTCGTGACATCATCTGCCTAGCTCTTGCGAGAGTCTAGGAGGTTCCCTGCGACCAGCCCAGTCCGGTAGACGGTCACATGCATTAGTACCATTCCGCGTTGGTAAACGGGGACAGGGGCGAGGTTTGGGAATCCCTCGTGTCACAAAATAAGTATCATTAGTAATGACGTATCACTTAATTAAAGATAATAAAAATGAATGAGTGTTGCATGTTGATTGCGTATGTTGTGTGTTTGTGCTTTTACCGTTATACTTATGCATAGAATGTTAGCTAACGGTTTTATACCGTTTGTAGATGCCTTGCAGGTTAGGGAGACGATCGAGTGATCCGGCGGTAGTGGGCAGCCGGGGTTCCGTGCATTATAGGACGGGACTGTGATATTTTATTTTCTGACTATTGAGACTGATGTTGGTATTTCCGGTTTTTGAGACTTGGCTGTATTGTTTTCAGAATTTGGATTCTTTTTATTTCGCTCATGTTATAAAACTCTTTGTTTTGCCTTTTTATTTGTGCCGTGTTGTAAGGTCCGATGAAGTTGTTGTCAGGCTAAGGGCCGGGACCCATTGTGAGGTCACAGCTCGTAGCATTTCGAGCCCTCTAGGATTCGGGGTGTTACACAACAAAAACGTCAGTTGACTAAGGATCATTTGGTATTGATATCCTGATTTCATTTATAACGTATGGTGTATCAAGATATGAGAATTTAATTGATATTTGATATCCTTGTTTGGCGTGTTGCAATATATCAAGATTTGGGCATCAAATTTCGTCAACTTATTACGAAGTCCAATATGGTCCAAAACCAACCTTGAGAATTCCGTTGCAAAACAACGGGTAGATGAAGGATGAGAGAAGAGAGCAAGAAAGAGGGATTTTCACAAACCTTAAATCTGAGAAACTTTCAAACCAACGAAAGAAAAGGAGAAAGATAATAAGTTACATGAGAAAGAGGAATTTCGATGGAGGAGAAGCTCACACGATTTGGAGAGGGAAGGAGGGATGAGTATGGGAGAAGAGGAGATAAATGGAGGATGATCGAGAAGAGGAGAACCGTAAGGGGAAAGACCGATACCTTCCAAAATATCAGTATATTAAAAGGGAAAAAATCCGAATATCAGGATATTAATTTGATACCAATATACTAAGGGCCCGTTTGGTTTTAACTCCGGAATCGGAAACGAAATGGAAACGAATCTAGTCAATACGTATACCCTTATTCATTAAAATTTTTGGAATCATTCCTTGTGGTTTGTAGTAATTGGATGAAAGTTTGATTACTTTTGATACATTATAGGGTAACAAAATGTGAGGAAGCAAGTGCATTTTTCATTAAACCATGGGAAATGATTCCATAAAATTTCATGAATATGGATATACATATGAACTAAATTCGTTTCCATTCCGTTTCCGTTTCCGGAGTTGGAACGAAACGGGCCCTAAAATACCAAACACCGAATATGAGAGTTGCGAAAATTTGTGGATCAATACCAAACGGACCCTAAGACCATGTACAATGGTGGTTTCTTAAATCTCATTTCTTAACACTCTCTTTCCGCCACATCAGCATATAAAACTCTATCTACTTTTTCTCCACATCCATAGTTTCTTAACTCTCATCTCTTACCTTTATATTTATTTACCCATCATATTTATATAATTTTTAAACTTTTGATAATATTAATTCTATTTATAATTAAATTTATTTCAAAAAATTAATATATAAATTTAAGAACTATTAATAAAAATGATATTGTAAATAGACATTTTATTAAAAATTTAAAACATACAAAGACGTTAAAATAATAACTACAAAATTAAGATAAAAAACATAAAAATACAAATATAGCAATACATTAATTTTATTTGTAATATACTATAATATATTAATTTCATGTGTCAAAGTTTTAAAAGTTTATAATAAATATCAAATATCATCACTAACTAATACATTATATATACTAATTATTTTTAATTAAAATAATTATATATTTTAAATATAACTAATATTATTTTTCATGTAAGACTTTACTAGTTTTATGAATATGAATTAAATTATTAATTTATATAATAAATATCAATATCATCTTAAAATCAACTAATTACTTATATTACTTATTTTTAATATAAAAATATATTAAACATATTCAATATTAGACTCTATCTATAGATAAAAATAAATTATGAATATTAAAAATAATAAAATTATCAAAATATATTTAGGGCAATTTTGGTAACTAGGCCTTTTTGAAAAATTAGAGTAGTAACTCGGCTTTTTAATGTTTCAATTAAGTAAATATACCCCAACCTTTTGTAATTATTCTCAAACTATACACACTCTTCTCTCATGGAGTACATTTACTAAACACAAAACTAGAAAAAACCTAGTAAACCAAATTGTTTCATATATTTATATTGATCACAACAATCAATTAATTATAAATCAAACCTCTTTAAAAACTAAAACAAGAGAAGTAATGTATGAGTGACACATGGCACCAATCAAAAACCTTAGAAATCTTCTCTCTTCGTTTTCAAATTAGAGACCCAAACAAAGTTGTAAGATGTTTTTGTTAAAAACTTAATATATTTTATTCTTAGAGACCTCCATTGTGGAAGGTCTAAGACACTCACGAGCCATACAAATACCAAAACATCGAGACAAGGGTCATTCCACCTGGCCCTAATTGGACCTATTTACTTTTTACAAAAGAAGTTGATATTGGAGTTGCGAGAATTTGCGCATCGCATCTCTTGGTACATGAGAGTGAAAATACCTCAAGTGACATGCATTGAACCTCCTTAGACCATGCACAATGGAGAGCCCGGGGCTATTATTTTTTTCCTGCCACATCAGCAAGATTCTTGTCACATCAGCTTAGTAGCCCCATTCAGCTTTTCACTTATTTTCAGCCACAACAGAGAGTACCCACACTTCTATTTTCACTTTTTACTTTCTTATATTATTTTCAATAAATTATATATTTATACATCATTTATCACTAAATAATATTACTAATACTACTACAAAATAAATATTAGCAATAAAATTTAAGTTTTTATGGTAATAAAATAAAATTTAACTAAGAAACAACTTAATAAAGAAACACAAATTAAATAACAACCAATATTAAAATTTTAAATATCAAACAAATTAATTAAAAATAAATAAAACGCCTATTAAATCCGCTTTTAGGTGGTGATGCATACTCGTAAACGCTAAAAATTTATTACGTAACGTCCGTTCAAAGAGGTCAAAATTTTTTTTCTCCAAACATATGCAAAATGGTTGTCATTAGATAGATAAAATCAAAACCTATTCAAAAATTTATTTTTTTATATTTTTTACATAGTAATAAATTGGAAAATTAATTTTTAGTTTTAATTAAAACTACGCGCCACATGACGCATTGTCACTGGCCGAATTTCGGCCAATGAGGGAGCGCCATGTGGCGCACCCCGCTGCTGTATAATAGCCAAAACGACGTCTTTTGGCTCAATTAGGCCAAAACGGCGTCGTTTTATTTTAAAAAAAATAGAAAAAGATAGGAGCCGACGCCTATTTTGGCGTCGACTCCCGGGGCTCTAAAGCCCCTCTCTCCACCATGTCATCAATTTGATGACATGGAAGGGGCTTACGAGCCCCACGACCCTCCAATGTGCGGAGGGTCTTATAACTATACGTCTCAATCTATTTACTTATTTAGTATACAACTCATCTAGAAAAATCATTAAAGAATAATGCATCGATATTTCTCAAAACTATATGCTTATAGGGGTGATTTACTAATTTTGAACTATTTAAATATCATGTTTTCATTGTATTGTCTAATTAGATGATTTATTGTGCATCTCTTGATAATCGATTAATATAGATACATATAATGAATCTTCTGTACGGAGAAATTGTGAACTTATTAAATATTAAGTATTTTTATTTTGTCTATTCAATTGGATGATTCATTGTGCATTTGTGCGTCTCTCGATAATTGATTAATACAAATAAATTTGCAATTCAAGTTGATCTTGAAAGGAAATTATTTTACATGATTTCTAAATGTACCGACGAAAATCTATAGTATTGATCGTAACTACGCACTCCGCGTACGTAGTTGATAAAGGTCCTCAACTACGCATATGAGAAGTGTAATAATAGTTCCAAAAAAAAACTATCAACTACGCATATGGGAGCGTAGTAGTAAAAAAAAAAAATTTGAATTGCTTTGAACTACTATTACGCTCATATGCGTAGTTGAAATTTTTTTATTTTTTTCATTTTTCATGGACTTGAACTACGCACCCATATGCGTAGTTGAGAACCCTATCAACTATGCACACGACGTGCGTAGTTGTGGTGACTATTAGAGAGTTCGGCGGTACATCTATCCCCTAAGATGCAAATAAGTAGGGTAGTGCAAAATTGATCCGGTTTCCGATTCATTGTATTTTGGAAGTTCTGGTCCCGGTCCAGAACCGGAAAGATTGGGTCGGACTGGTTTTTTTTTTACTAAAATTAAATGTAATAGTTAATTAATATGAAACTGTTTATTATTAAGTTATGAAATATGTCATCAATAATAAAAATGGTCAAAATCCAATCAAATAGGGTTTTTTTTTTGTAAGCTCCGATAAAATAGGTTTCATAGATGATTTCATTCATAAATTTTCAAACGCGTATAATTAGCAGTTATAAATGAAAAAACGGCCAGTAACCGTTAACAAGGCCGTTGACTTTTTGAAAACGGGCTTTGCAATTGCAGCTGTGTAGGGCCCGACTGCCAGCTAATCTCCACGTGTATGTCCTTAAGCTTTCTTGTTTTGGGTACCGTACGCACTCCGGCCTAGCTCCTCCTTTATATACTCCCTTACTCTTCTTCTTGTCCTCATCTGTGATAACAACATTACGAACAAGAAAAACTCAAAATCTGCTAGAGAGATGCCATGAATACTCCAAAAGAAGCAAGCCTGAGAAAATTCAGCAAATTGAATTCTCATCTTCGTCGTCAAAAAGATACTTCTTCTCATTCCATTAGAGGCGGCGAAGATAAAGATGAAGCAACAAGGTTCGAAACAGTCGATTTGAGTGCCTCATCACTTGATAATGTTCCTCAAAACCCTAATTCCATCAATCCAGCTGCAATTAGCAAGCTCAACCTCTCCAACAACAATCTCAAGGTACTAATTCTTACGATTTTCATTTACGGATTTCACGTCAAGTCGATCGATCAGTAGATTGCGTTTAAGTTTGATTTTGTGTTTTGAATATTGAATTAGAATATTCCGGAGCCGGTAATGGCGAGATTGGTGAACGTGGTGGTGCTGGATGTGCACTCAAACCAGCTCACATGGCTTCCAAACTCCATTGGATGTTCAACCAAGCTTAAACTTTTGAATGTATCCGGTAATCTTCTTCGTTCGATCCCCAAAACAATCGAGAATTGCAGGTTAGATTCATTTCCCCCTTTTTCAAAAATTTAGTTTCTTACTTAATTGTGGTATAGATTAACCAATATGGGACGGGAAATAATATTCTCATTTACTTTCTACCCAAAAAAAAATATATTTTCATTAATTAATTCATTGAAATGGCTCAAATGGAGTATTATTGTTCGAATTATCATATGCACAGCCTTAAATTACTGATATTTTTCCATCTACAACAAAAAACAAGTATCTCTTAAATTAAATTATTGATATTTTACCATATATAATTTTTTTAGATAAGATAATTGGGTTAAATAAGAATATATTTACTAAATGAGTTTATTCATTTTTCTTTGCACGAGCAGAAACTTAGAGGAAGTGAACGCCAACTTCAACAACCTCATCGGATTACCCGAAACAATCGGATTTGAACTCATAAACCTAAAGAAACTGTCCATAAACTCGAACAAAATCACATTACTACCCTACTCGACATCCCATCTAACCTTGCTACACACCCTAGACGTTCGCCTGAACCGTCTCCGATCACTTCCGGAGGACTTACACAACATGGTGAATCTCCGAGTCCTCAACATTAGCCAAAACTTTCACTACATGGAAAAACTACCCTCCTCAATCGGCCTCTTACCATCTCTTGTTGAACTCGACATCGGCTACAACAAGATCAAAACCCTACCAACCTCACTCGCGTCCTCGAACCTCCAAAAGTTGTGTGTCGAGGGCAATCCTTTGGTTTCTCCGCCTCTTGAGGTGGCGGAGATGGGTTTGCATGCAGTTAAGCAGTACTTGCATTGGAGAAACGAGAAAGAGAAAAAGGGAAAGAAGGGGTCGTGGTTTAAGAAGCACTTGACAATAAACAGCCGCAAGGATGCTGTTGAGAGGGAGGCGTTGTCTTTGAGATGCCAACGTGGGGAGGCTGTTGCATCGCCGAGGTACCTTGCATTGCTTTCACCGCGTCGGCTGCTTTCTAGTTCTCCAAACTCCTACTACACAAAACTGGGTTGAGCTCATACATGCTTACAGCCTTTTGTAATACTATGCAATATAATATGCACATAGAAAAGGCGGTGACTGCGTGTGCTATATCCCTATATGTCTATTTATTAATCTTAATAACGGGTACACAAAGTACCTTGGAATGATGGTGGATTGATTTTTTTTTTTGTGAAAATGATCTTGGTTTGATTACGAAATATATATGGTGATGAACTGACGATGATCATCCGTTCTTTTTCTTTTTTTTTGTTATAAGATCTCATTTTTTTTTAAAAAAAAAAGAACAGTTAATGAATTAAATTGAACATGTTGTTAGAGATAATAAGTTATCTCATAGAAAGTTGGAGACATTCAGAGTTAAGTATATAAGATCGGTGGGCTACTACTGTTATTGTCAATTGGTTTTCAGATGAAACTTCATCGGATTTATGAGTTGGTATTGAGTCTAATGTGAATGTGCGCTCGGATGCGCATGCCCCCACTCTATGGTCCGTCTGTATCAGACTTTGACACAAGTAGTACAAAAAAATGGACAAAATTTTTCCCTTCTCTTCTCTCTACAAGGAACCTCCTCAACCGGTATGTATTACACATAATATTCAACTACAAAACAAAACAGAACAAACCTACCTATTTCAGAAGAAGGTTTGAACATCTAGAGTCAACAGTTTTTCTGGGGCCTTAAATTCCTTTTTATTAAAAATAAATAAATATATGTGCCATGTAATATAATGGAATCAATTTTTTTTACAGGACGGCACCTTGGTATTCAAGTTCGGTCGCAAACCGAATGTATCAAATTTTCGTTTTTTTTATAATTTTTTGAGTATTTTAGACCTAAAATTAGACCATTTAAAATTTGACAGATTGATCCAAACCTACCTAAATAGGGGGTTCAACTCCTATTCAACTTTAGCTTTTATGTCCATATTCAGTTCGGTCAAAAAATAAACGACCCTAATTGCACTTAAGTTACAGGCATCCTTGCAAGAAAACCAATTTTGGATCCCACGACTTAACACTACCCATGTGTATGATACACATGCATTATGTCATATTACACTGTCACTAAGCCATCTAGCACGTTATAAACATAAAAATGCTTAGCGTTGGTCGTGATTGTTGTCTTGGCGTCAGAAGCTTTCTAACTAGCTTATTTGCAAATCGTTTATCGATCTCATTATATGTGCTCAATGTCAAAGTCCGATCAAATGGACTAGACATAGAGGAGGCATGTGCATGCGCGTTTGGATCAAGCATAATATATAGATCTAATAGTGTTCTATTTTAAAACCAACTGACAATAGAATGAGTAGTTCACCGACCTTGTATACTAGACTCTACATTCGATGTGATAACTTATTATTTCCAACACACCTGCAAATGCAACTAGGGTATAGACCGAGTTGACATTTGCCCACACGCTAGGATCGCGAGCCGAGCTGAGACTAACCGCTCTGATACTAAAGTCCGATACAAATGGATCATGTAGAGCGGAGGTAGTGTTACAAGCGCACATGCGTGTTAGGCTCAAACCCAACACATAAACACGACAGAGTATATCCTAAAATCAATTAACAATAGTATAGGGTAGTCCACCGACCTTATATACAATACTCGAGATGTCCACAACTTTCGATGTAAAAACTTATTATCTCCAACACTCAACTTCTTGTTTCACTCGCTCCATCCTAAATTATAAATTATTCTGTTTGATTGAAATTTTTTTATTTTAAATTAATGGTGAGCTAATAAAAAGAATAGGACATAAAGTTGGGACATGTAACGAGACGTATGGTTTGCACGGTGCTCAGGGAGCTTCTTTTGACCTCTCACGACCTTTTTCTCTTCTCGTTGCAATCATAGCCATGAGTATCATCTAACCAAAAACTCTATGGAACACTCTTTTTTTTTTGGGAGAGTCAGTGGTATTCGGCGCATCTGGACGCGCTTTTATTGATAGGAAAGAATGTTAAGTAGTCCTCAAGTAGGGGATAGCCCGACCACTTACATCGTCAAGTAAAAGGTCAACTACACCCTCCGGCGGGTCAAGCAATACATTCAATCCAATAGGAAGGTTCAAAGCAAAACTAGCAATAAAATCCGCAACTTTATTCGCCTCGCGGTAGGCATGCCAAAACTGGATATTTCATATAGTCTTGGCACGTACGTACCAGACTGACGAGAGGATGATGAGGTGCAATGACGCTCTTAATAAGAGCAATGGCCACCTGAGAATCAGATTCGAAAATGGCATAAATTAAGGGTCTGTTTACTTGTAGATTGACCACATTATAGTTTATTTTCGCGTTTATTTCTCCAACGAGTTTATATAGATAAACCACATGAGACCGTTTACTTAGAGTTTATTTTTTCGATTTATTTTACTTCAAAAGACACTTATGCCCTAAAAAACCCGAACAATAGCGTTGAATACCCAAGGATGAACAAACAATATCGAGACGGAAAAACACAAGGTTAAAATCGGATTTTAAGCAAAAATAACCCCATCCAAATAAAAATAACCTTGGTCTGAAAAATTTATTTATGAGTTGTTTATAAACCTAAATAAACTCATAGAAAAATAAATCATCTAGATTTTCCTTAAGAAATATCCAAGAATTAGAGAGACGTAAAGATGATCAAAGCAAAGGGACAGAAAAATCATCATCAATCTATTCTTTGTTAAACCCCTTGTCTACCCAATTTGATACTTGTAAGGGTGTAATAAAATATAATCAAGAAATATTCACTAGAGATAAAAAAAAAATTCTATAGTTTAGAAAAATGATTCCATAAAAGTATTTAAAACAAATAGTCAAATTAAAGCCGAGACTAAACCAAGGCTCTTATGGGCTATGGCAAAAACAAAATAACAATAGAAATAATGCCAAAAGAATAAATAGGCTAAAAATAAATATGTAAAGTTTATATTTTAATTAGGAAAATATATATGAACATAAAAATGAATTTATCGTGAATATTTAATTAGTTTTCATTTTTAATTATAAATTACTCAAGAATTAGCGAGATGTAAGACGATTTGTACTTTCATAATTGTAATTTAATATGGTCGAGAAACATTCACTAGAGATAAAATTCTTGAATATATAGTTTAGAAAAATAATTTATTAAAATGAAAAGAAGTAAAATTAAAATTAAGACTATGGCGAAGGCTTTTATGGCCAGAGGCAAGAAACAAAAGTTAACTTAAATGTCAAACCTAGTTTTATTATGCAAGTATTTATGCTCCCTATTAACATTTATAATGAACTAGATCAAATAAATAGGAATTTTTTTTGGAATAAGGATCTAACTTCCATCCACTCATCAATTGGGATAAGATCTGTAAACCAAAGTCTTTTGGTGGAACAAATATTAGGAAAACTAGAGATATGTATAAAGCGTTGCAAATGAAACTCTTATAGGAGAAAAATATCTAAAAGATACTTGTCTATGGAAGTACGATTGCCGAAAAAATATCTCTTGGCAATGGAAAAAATTGGTGAAACTACGAGAAGAGTTTGATTGAGACATTAGATGGAGAGTAGGCGACTGAAAACAATTAGATTTGGAAAAATCAATGGGTAATCAAGGAACCTTTGCAAAACATAATAACTAACAAAATATTGATATAATCATCCGCCCTCGTAAGCACATTTATTTCTAATAAAAATTGGAACCACCAACAACTAAATCAATTAAAGAATCTCCTCCCGAATGATATTATCAAAAAGATTAAAAATTATAACCTACCTAAATGTGACATTATAGATAGGTTATATTGGGTTGCAAATGCAGAAGGTTGGTACTCCACTAAGTCTGCTATGGAACTAATCCTGAAACGAAAAGTTGGTGTCACAACTGATAAAACTTGAAAATGGGAGATCAATATTATGCCAAAAATAAATTTTTCCTTTGGAAAGTGGCCATGGATGACATCCCAACGAAAGAAAACTTAGACAAACAAAGAATTCCAGTAATGATGCATTGCGAACTCTGTAACCATCATACAGAAAATACGAAACACTTGCTCTTTGGGTGCCCTTACACTATACTTAATATTGATAATACCAAAATCTCATCAAAAATCGATGATTATGGTTAGACAAATGTGAAAGTTAATGATATTCTCCTCTATCTTAAAGACAAAATAGATTCGTCGGAATTAAGACAACTAGTGGTGGTGATTTAGTGGAATGTTTGGATTGCAAGGAATCAACTTGTATTTAATAAAGTAAAGGCACCACAAACTGAACCAAAAGTCAACAAACCAAATCAATGACGGGGAACGAGCAAACAAAAATCTTAACCCAAAGAATACCAAACAACAAAAACCAAAAAGGACAAAAAACATTAGGTGGCAAAGACCGAAGGAGGGATGAACCAAACTTAATTTTGATGCAGCTAGAAAATCCTCAGACCAATGCGCTTTTGGATATATCATACGGAACTCCCAAGCAGTACCACTCGCTACTAGTCATGGACGATGCGTTGTTGATTTTGTTATAGAAGCAGAAGTGCTCGTTCTTCTAAAGGGCTTTCAAAAGGCCGCTGGTATTGGGATTACATTCATCGAGATTGAGGGTGACAATCTGACTTTCATTAAGGCGATAAACAAGCAAAGGAAACCACCGTGGGAAACAAATATGATTCGTGGGAACCTGACAAGGAGTTACCGAAGGATGTTGAAGAACTCATCCGTTTGGATGCTTTGGGAAGAACGGTTTCTAGACTCCGATCATCCCATCTACTTAACTTTGTATCAAAAAAAAAAAGAGGCAAGGAACAAAATAATAGTAGAAGTAAGAGCAAAATATAAGCACGCTAAAAGAAATATGCAAATTTAAAGGGTAAAATGATTAATTAAGTCTTTTATCACTATTACTTTATTAAGAGTACTCATAACATAAATTCATTAAGTAAATATACTCTTAATAGAGTAATAGTGTTTAGTCAATTAAAGTGGTAAAAATTAGAGGTATCTACAAAATAAAAGCCTATAAAAAAGTTTATTTCACCAAATTCTTTCAATTTTAAGTTCTAATTAGGAAAATATGACATAAAATGAATTTTACATCTTTAGCTTTTAGTTTTCAAATATAAAAAATATAAACATAAAAATGAATTTACCATGAATATTTAGTTTTTATTTTCAATTAAAAATTACTCAAGAACTAGCGAGATATAAAAATTAGATAAAAAATGATCATCGATCTATTCTTCGTTAATCTTCGTGCCTAGATAATTTGATGCTTTCAAGGGTATAATTCAATATAGTTGAGAAACATTCACTATAGATAAAATTCTTGAATTTATAGTTTAGAAAAATGATTACATGAATGTATTAATAAAAGAAAGAGTGAAACTAGATAATTTGACAAAGGCTTTTATGGCCGGAGACGAGGAACAAAATAACAGTAAAAATAAAAATAAAATGTAAGCGCGCTAAAAAAATCTGCAAAATTTAAATTATAATTAGAAAATTATGACATAAAATGGTTTTACCGTTAGTATTTAGCTTTTATTTCTCAATAATAAAAAAAATATACTTATGGCTATAACAATGATGTACGAAACGGATCATTAATTGGTATCGAACCCTTTGTGTAGATTCGGATATGCAACAAACTTTGAGAATCCTAATATACATATGTCAGTATAGAACCCTAATATACATTTAATAACTTAAATGGCTTCGGCGGACAACTCAAACCGAATACAATCCTCAACAGAAAAAAAGAAGTTTTAGAACGATGGGATTGTGGTGAATACGCGACAAACACTCTCAATTAGATCTTCGAGTCGGTTTATAATCTCAACTCTCAATTACCCTTTTAACTCTTTAATTATGTGATATTTAGAATTAAAAAGTAATTTAAAATTAATAGGGGTCTAATTTATATTGCAGACACAAAAAATATCTTATTAGACCTATATGAGATTATGTCAATCTAGTCTAACGATATATTACTTGATTTAACGACTTCTATTAAGACATTGGTCGGTGAGAAAAGTGATTAACCACCGATGACCCGACTTTTTTTTTTTTGTGAATTGACCCAACTTTTTTTCATCCATACATACGCATGCTTTTGACATTTAATGAAAGACCCATCTAAGATTAATATTTCTCCCCCTAATGTAGCATGTCCACGGGTTTTGATCCGGCGGGTCACGGGTACGGGTAAGGGTCGAGGTGATCCTTACCCGTGACCCGGCGGGTCAACCCGCCACCGGTAAATTTTGGAAAAAAAAATTAAAAAAATAGGATTCAACGGCTAAAATAGCCATTGGCGGGTCGATCCGGCGGGTCATGCATTTTCTTCTTCTGTTTTTAAAAAAATCTGGTTTTATTTCAAAAGAGCCAACCCGCCGGGTTGGCCTTTTATACGGGTCCGGTTCCGGGTCACCCATCCCGAACCCGTCGACCCGGCGGGTCCGACCCGTGGACATGCTTACCCTAATGGGCATTTTCAATCCATATATTAAGCACAATAACAAATAAATCCAAACAAGATTAGCGGCTACAACATGTTTGGACCAATTATTATTTTAGCTTATTTGAAGATTAAGAAATGCTTGAGCATATGCTTGTAATGTAATTAATATAGTAATTAATTAGAGCTGAATCAGTGGTAATTAAGCAATTAAAATGTAGAAATGCAGAAAGAGTAAAGGAATCTTGAAACAAGTTTGAGCTTCCCTAGAAGCTACAGTTGTTCATTATCTGTATCTTAATTTGGATCTCATCCATGTAAATCTAATTAAACAATAATGCATTGACCTTCTTAAAACTTGCCCAAACTTCAACCATCCATTACCCAACAACCAAATTCAGGTTTATCATATCTTTTTGACCATTTTATTATTATATCTTGATAGATTAATTTTAATACATAACAAAATAAATTCTATTTGATATGAAAATGTCATTTAATAAAGGGACGAGTTATATACACGACGCTTAAACTCACAAAGACCAACTAAATCCGCAAGACACTGACGTCATTTTATTTTTCTCTTTTCAATTTAAGCGCCAGCACCATCAGCCGGCACCCCAATTTCTAAAAATTTTTGAATTTCAGGAAAAGAATTACTTTTTGTCGAATCATTTTTCTTTTACTTTGGGTGCCGGCGCCATAATCCGGCGTCCAAATTTTTGTTTGTTTTTATTTTTCAGGGGAAAAAATAGAAAGAAAATGGACGCATGCTAATAGTGCGATCCTAATACGGTTAATTTTGATGTTAGTAAATCAAAATCGGTATATTTTAAATTTTTTTTTTTGTTAGTAAAAATATTTTA
>BSUD01000006.1:8034809-8086934 GCA_033239045.1 Fagopyrum esculentum | reverse complement strand
AAAAAAAAAAAAAAAAAAAACCCATAATTAAGGGGTCATGCATGACAAGTGTGCATTGAAGTTGCTAATAAATTGATACTTGAAAGTGAGGGAAATACTACATCCCCTCAATAGAGAATATAACATACCTGGGTAGCATAACCACTGAACTCTTGACCAAGAGTCAAAGGTGTAGCATCTTGGGTGTGAGTGCGTCCAATCTTGACAATATCTTTAAACTCAACAGACTGATGCATGCAACGAAAGGACACTTGTTACTTTAGAACCAAAATTTGGATTAGGTTGTGGCAATTATTCAACATCTACTTTTTAAAAGTACAATAGCAGTGTATAGGAACAAAGCCAAAATTGATGTAGATGGGTTCTCTGTGAAAGTTTTGGGAGTAAGCTCCAGGAATTCATTCGTGCCTCTGGTTTATCTCTTCTTTGATTGTCCGAACTATGTCTTATTATCCTAATTGTGTTCTTCCTGATTTATGCTCTATTAGGAAAAAGCAAGCCGAAAAATGTTAAGGGCTCTATAGTAGATACTAGATAGAAAAGTAGAGAAAGTAAAGGGCATACTGAAACGAGAAACCAAAAACAAGACAAAACAGAACTTAGTTCTTGTCAGAAACCACTGACTACAAGAATTCACAATTTGCTGGCTCCTAAACAAATTTCTCCTTCTTCCATCTTAGCTCATCTTTCATATATAATAAGAGTGATAAGATGTGCACAGGGTAACGGACCTCCTTCTACCAAAAAAAACTCTGATCATAAAATAAATTAAACTTAGCAATGTAACCTTTGCATGCAACGAAGAATGTAAATGCTTCAAGTTTGGCACCAATCTTGAATTTATTTCCATAGCTGCAGCAATATGCATGACCTGGATAAAAACTATGATCAGAAAATAGGGCGACAAAATCTGTCTAATGCTACTAAAAAGTAGTGCATTAATGGTTTTCAAGAAAGATACTTTTCAGAAATAAGCTTAGTAGCTTACAGTTGGAAATGTATCGTTGGAAGATTGTGACCTGTTCACATGGTCATTTGGATGCACAAACTTATCACCTCGCTTGTGACCAAGAATTTCAGCTGCTCTGTTGGCAATAACCTGCACAAACACATTGGTCCAACTAAAGAAATACAGGAAGGGAGAGAAATAGAACCACCAAACACATATTAAAGACAAAGAAATGAAAGACGATAAAAGAAACCAAATCTGCATGGTAAAGGGATCAACAACGTCACTAGTCTATTTGCAGCTTATATGGTAATTACCATCACACCTTAAGGGGGAACATACTTTAGCAGCATCAGTAGAATTAACTCTCAATGCAAAAGAGAAGTCTAACACTGTTCTTTACAATAAGAAATAACATCTTATTTGGGGCAGGTTTTACTTATATATAGAGGGATCATTCTCAACCCTACAACCAAATGCATCCATCTCATGATAGCAGATACTCAATTCATAGCAGAAACCTCATTCCATGATTGGTTTGATAGGTAAGATGGCAGTAACATAAAAAAAAATAAAGCAAAAGTAGATTTGTTCAGCAATCCCATACAACTTAATAAAATGGTTTTGAGCACTTCAGTAAGCATGACGATAAATCTTAACTTAAGTAATGATGTTATTCTCACCTCATTTGCATTCATGTTGCTTTGAGTGCCACTTCCAGTCTGCCACACAACAAGTGGAAAATGATCATTTAACTTCCCCTCGGCGACTTCCTCGGCAGCTTGGATAACTGCTTTACCGATTGTTGGGTCAAGACCATATTCCATATTCACCTGCAGCAGAATATCGCACATATTTCATTTATGTTTGTGCAGAAAGTGGCCAAACATTTCTATTTGATCTAGTCACTAGAACAAATGAAAAATGAATTTGTACAAGCTTCAAAGTGATGCACGTTTCACTGAAACTTGACCGAGAACTATAACTTTTATCATGCTTAAGTCTTTAGTCGATGTAGAAAACCTAGTATGATAATGGGACATTAAAAATCTCAATTTTATCACAAACCCAAGAAACATCTCAAACTACTAGAACACAAACAAAGCAACTTGAATGAGGAATTAAGAAGTGTGGAGAAAACCTGACATCACTCCTTTACAAACCCCACCTCTACAAGGGAGGTATGAGCAACAAAGAGTTCTTAATTTGCTCTATTCACACATCAAGCAAGATCAATGTATAAGGGAGATTTGGTTATAAAATATGAAATGAGAGATATATAGCTGACCGCAAAAGCATTTATGTAACCACCTAAAATAGACATATCAATGTAAAACAGAACAGGGAGCTAGTTAAAAACTACCTTAGCAGCACATTTCTTCAGAATACCAAAGGCACGAATAATTGGTTCAGGCATGCGTTCATGCTCACCCCCTATGTCAAAGTTTTGCAGCGATCTTTGAGTTTGAGCACCCCACAACCTAAGAATTCCAGCCATAATCACAAAGTTTACTTAGAGATACTCTGTTGCTATCCAGATAATGGTGCAAAAGTCGGACACACAAACCTTATTAAGCACATTGTTGTTGACATTTTATGATCATACCAAGTTACCAACTGCTATGGATGTGTATCCATAGTTACTTATCAGTCACCAGTCCACTTAATTTACAAATTTCTAAAATTAAAAACATTTAATTCCAGACTTTCGACTTAAGATTCCAAAAACACAAACAAAAGCATCCATTCAACAGATCTCTGATCTCAGAAGAGATCTCAAAAGCCAGAAACAAGCAAATCACGTGTTCCGATTAAAACCGAGATCAGCAAAACCACATGTTCAGATGTTCAAATTCTACATTCCCAAACAAATAATATTCAAACACCGTATTAGGAGATTATACATCCATCACGCGCATTGAAAGGGAGTTATTGCAACTATAATACAATAATAGGCAGAAGTAGCAATGGTCGAGCATTAGTACTTGTCAGAAGGGACAAGGATGGGTCCAAATGTATCGCGTTCTTCCCTAAATGAAGATGAATAGAACCTAAGCAGCGTAGAACGCAGCACTGAGGTCGCTGATACAGCTGAAAAACGGCGATTGGCAACATACATCGCCATGATTACTTAATCCTGGTTTCAGCAAACACAGAACGGGAAGGTGAGATGTTAGCCATTAGATATAAAGAATCGATAGAGACTGATAAGCAATCTCGAAGCCTTACCAAAAATGAAGATCGATCGGATACGAATGAGCGGATGATTCAGGATTTTGGGTTTCGAGAGGATTCTGAGACTGCTCAGCTGTGGGTTGCACGCCGGCTATTAATTTCCATTTAGACATTATTCTGTATTATTTTACTCAATTACTAGGGCGAGACAGGGGCTTTTCGATTGAGATGATTTACGGCAGTGTGTTTTTTGGTCAGATCATCATACATAGGATCCGTTTGATAAGGGTATAAATTAGGGGATTAAGAAATAATTTTCGTAATTTTGTTTAATAAGAGAATTAAGTAGATCATATGGGTTAGATTATGTAGATTATTAGAAATTTATAATCCTATAAAACTTCAATTACAATAATTATATAGATTATTGAGGCTAAAATCTCATTTATACCCCTCTTCTTTTTCGTAATTTTACTCACAATATATTCATTTTATCAGCACTCATTTCACTTATTTTCACACTCATCCTCCTAAACAAATTCATATTCTTAATTCTTAATCCAAGTAATTCTCTTCATCCTCATTTTCACTTACATAATCTTACGTTACCAAACGGGCCCATTATATACCTTTTTCATGCTCTGTTATGCTTAAGATTTCATTAGAATACCGTTACACGCAACAACCACCGTCAGAAAACTATAGAATGGATTGTGTGTGAGTGCTGCTCTTTTGGTTTTCATTTTAGTTGATCAAACTATTGTTGAAAGGTTAGTTTTTGTGTTGGGTTTTCATATTGATTAAGTACGGTAATTAAGAAGGTGAGTAGATGTGAAAATCATTATCAAGCAAGAACTCACAAAATGTCAATAAGATTCTAATACTTGATTTCGTTGCAGTTGTGATTGAGATGCTTTGATCATTCAAATGTCTACTGTCAGATTCTAAGCTCTCCGAAAACGATCATGCATGATTTTCTCAGCTAATAAGTTTTCAATTATTAGCCGCGACTATAGAATTGTTCCATTCAAGAAATCATAATCAACAAACACCAAAACCAATAAAAAAAAAAAAAAGGCCAAACGGGACTTCTCTCTAAGGATCACATTGAGAGTCCATGCACGAATACTCTTTTGTAGTCAGAATGCACGGATACACTCTCCGCCCTATTGTTGAACAAGGGCACCTCTGGAACATCAAATCAAGAGGTGCTCTCAAAGCTTATGGCAAAGACGGGCGTTCTATTCGAATTGTCGGAAAATTGTACAAGAATGCTTCAAACAAGTATGAATGACACCTTCCTTGTCCTCATTTCCAAAGTGGAGAATCCTGAATCAATGAGCAATTTTAAGCATATCTTCTTATGTAATGTTGTCTACGAGACTATCAAGTAGTTGCCGGTATCCCGACCTCTATGTGGGGGAGGTTTTATTCAAGGAGATTGAATAAAGACAACGTAAATAATGTCCAAGAGGCTAGCACATCTATAAGCAAGAAGAGATGTGCGTCATTATTGTCCGAGAGGCCTTCTTGTCTATGATCAGAAAGAGATTCGGGAAGAATTGGATGTCCCTTAGGATTTTGTCCAGATCAAGCCGGGCAACCTTGTCAGTATCAGCCTGTTTTGTGTTTGATCTATTGAAGTGATCTCTATTGAAGAGATATTACGACTTACAAGATATGGGTTTTTCTAATATTACCTCTACTTCATGGGTTACGTACATTGATAATGGGAGTGTTATAGTTTGTGTGCTTCCTTGATTTGCTCAGTACACAAGATTACGGGAGAAAGACATTTCCTAGAGATGACAAGATCGACAAAGACAATTCAATTATAATTCCCAGATCAAATGACAAATCTGATTCTCATTGAATAAAATGTTGAAAGATGTATTACAATTTTACAGTAATAATAGTATCTGTTGCAGGAGAACCACAAATGTCAAAGAACAAGGCCGTTCTTAGAAGAAGGAAGCAAGCTGAACTTCAACAAGAATGACAAAATCACTGATCATTTTATTAATTTATGTGAATAATTAACCTTTTGATCATTCTCATCTCTTGTCAACTACAGTCAAATAATATTCCAGTCTGTGATAGAGCATTTCCTCCAACTTCATTATTAAAGTTCAGCTTGCAACGAGCAAAGTTGGTTCAAATCAGTAGAATATAACTCAAAGCTCGAGTAGGGCTTATACAATGACTGATGAACCATTGACTCGAAGGATAACACAAATTAGAACAAGACCAGAGGGAAACGTACACTTTTAGATCGGAAAACACAAAGCCAATGAATTTTGAAAACCGAAAATCATGCAAAAACGATAAATATGCCATGGATTCCTCTCAGACAAATGCCTCGTTTTGTCATCAATATTTGAATGGATTATCAGACTCGTCATCATTTTTCGATCATCACAGAGAAATTCTTACCCAGGGAACAATCAATTCAATTTTGAAAACTGAAATTGACAAAAAAAAAAAAAAAAAAAAAAAAAAAAAAAAAAAAGGAGCTAGAGTCATCAGATAGGAGGGAAAGACTAATGCGAAGTTTATCATAATCACTGACTATCATCTGAACTATGCTTCAAATCATCACTCGAATCCGAAATTTCATTGGAAACCAAAAAAAATGCAAATCAAACAAATAGAGTCTCAGAAGGAAGGCAGTAGTGTGTTGTAATCACAATTTGAATTCATACAACAATAACACAAATATGATTTCATCATCAACCATTAACTTAAATTCAGACATATGCTTGTCAAAATCATTTAATCATCGGCCAATACCATTAAAAACACAAATCTAAACCAACTTTGGTTTAAAAATGAACTAAATTGGCCAATATCGTAAGAAAAATTAGCCTCATAGAGAAGATTAGAGATATCAATTTGGATTAAATTCAGATATATGCTTATCTTAAAATGGTTGAATCATAGGCCGATAAAACTTGTGTAAAAATCAGTTCATATATGAAAAGACTGAGAGGAACTCAGATTATGGTTGGTCGGCAAGGCGAGGGAAATTCAAACACCATTGATTACGACGACCGAGACCATTGAACTAATGGACATCGTCCCTGTAGTTTATAAACCCCAGTTCCAAATTACTTGTTCATGAGCTAAATGAGCTATTCTTCACATGTGATGCAAGTTCCAATTCACCTGCCAAAATTTCTTGTTCATGAGACTAAAATAACAGGTACAAATGAAACAGTTCCTTAAAACAGGAGCCAATGAACTCAGAAATGCTCATTGGAATCAAATTGAATCAAACTTAGTCGTCCCTTTTCAACCTGATTACCTGATTAGGCTATATATGCACACATGATACTATATATGCACACACCTCTTCTTGTCCATTGGCAAGGGGTCAAGCGTATCCTGCGCTATCTCAATGCCACCCTGGATCTACAATTTCACATATCCTCCAAGACCTCCAACACATTATCGGCATTTTGTGATGCTGATTGGGCTGGTGATCCCTCTGACAGAGGCTCCACAGGTGCCTACTGTATCTACCATGGCAACAATCTAATCTCATGGTCATCAAAGAAGCAAAACACTGTAGCCAGATCATCCACTGAGGCAGAGTATAGAGCCCTGGCACTAGCAACCTGTGAGACTTTATGGATCCAATCTGTCATGGCTGAACTACAGCTCTTCCTCCAATCCCCACCAACATTATGGTGTGACAACTTGGGCGCTACTTATCTGGCTGTGAATCCTGTGCTTCATCATCGCATCAAGCATATCTCTCTCGACTACCATTTTGTTCGGGAGCGTGTTCGGCTCAAGGCCCTTCAAGTCGCATTCATTCCATCACAAGATCAGCTAGCTGATGCTCTCACAAAACCGCTGCCCACAGCTCGTTTCACCTTACTACGATCCAAGCTTTGCTTACTCCAGCTTGGTTCGAGGGGGATACTAGGGTTAATACATGATAACCATACTAGAGTTACTATGACCACGTGTCATCCTACTATTGTACACATGATACTATATAAGGACATGTATCCTATCAATGAAATCAGTATGGAATTATCATTTATTCTGTTATCCATCACTGAGTATACCATTTTGTTTCCAACTTTCACCAGCTCAGTTAATCCGTACAGAACACAATAACCATATGAATGGTGTCATACTGAAAGCGAAATGTTCGAAATCAAAAGTAAGCAAGACCAATAATAAGCCAATAGGATTTCTCTCAGACAAATGCCTCGATTGTCGTCAGTATTGAATGGATAATGATTATCAGACTCGTCATCAATTTTGATCATCACTGAGAAACTTTCACCACAGGCAACCAACAGATGAATTACAAAACTCAATAGAAAACTTGTGAATAATCAAAAGGGAGAAAAGGAACAGGATTCCGTCAGATAGGAGCGAAAGACTAATGAAGATTATTATAATCATAGATTCTGAACTATGCATAAGATCATCACACGAAATCCAATATCCCTCCAAATTGAATTCACAAATAAAGATAGAACATTCACAATCAAAATACAAGAAGGAATCGGGACAACAATTCTGTTTACTTCACTCCTCGATTAACAAATATAAAATCGGACCACGAAATATACAAATGAAGAAGATTAAGAAAAGCTGGCCTCAAATTGCAAACCTCGCAACAAATTATGAAAACTTGTGTAAAAATCAGTTCAGATCTGAAAAGATAGTGAGAGGAACTCATATTATGGTTGGTCGGCAAGGCGAACGAATTCGATCACCATTACGACGAACGAGACCATTGAATTAATCGTAATTGTCCCCCAAATTGTAAAACACATACAGAAAGAATTTAGACAGGGAACGGAACAATTACAGGAGAGTGAGGACGGTGTAGTCGAAGCATCGTGCTAGAGTTTTTTTATAAAGAGAAGGGAATTAGGGTTTGTTTAAACGGTGTGTCATGGAATATTATCAGAAGTACCCAAAATTTACAAGTAATTCTAAAACCATGCACAAAAACAAGAAATTTTCAGGAAAATAGATATTTTCTAGAATGCCCTTGACAATTTTTATATTTTCTAGATTAGAATTGAATGAACTTTTAAAAAGAAAATAATCAATATTTACGATTTATACAAAGCATTATTTATCTTATTTGACTTCATTACTATTAACAAAATAGGTTTAAACTATCATATATTTCTCCGAATTTAGTTATATTAAGTCTTTGAAAATTGGGAATAAAGGAATTATGTGACACATTAGAGTACTTTATGAATGACATATTATTGTTTTGAGTGGGATATATGTAATCCCCTCAACAAGTTCATGTGATAAATGATATGTTATCCCGCACGCTATCACATTTGGTGTTCGAGTACTTGACAATTGTACATTTACTTTGATGGTGTGATAAATGATATGTTATCCCGCACCCTATCACATTTGGTGTTCGAGTACTTGACAATTGTACATTTACTTTGATGGGTTGATAAGGCGGAGACTTATGTCCTTGAGTATGGGGAAAAAAATATTATTATATACTTAAGATTAGTTTTATATAAGACCAAATTTTCATGGTTCTAGCAAAATTTGAATACCTCTGTCCTAGCTAAGCTGGATCTAAGAACATGGATAAGATTAACCAATGATGCTGTTAACTTTTAAAAATGCCAAACTCACACCCAGACCTGGATGTTGTCTATCAATATAAAATTGTCAAATTCACACCTAGACGGCCAGGCCAACAGTAAGATTAGTCTCACGCAGAAAGCGAACGTAAGAGAAAGTGAAAGGAAACTGACGTTTGTAGATCCAGGTGAAAAAAGAAGAAAACAGTAGATTCAGTTCAAACACCAAATTCAATCCTATTCTCATTATGCACAAAGTAAATTACAGGGTAAGTTGGCTGATAAAAGTAGCGTTCATTGCCGAAACCTACATGTAGAAAAGAAGCATAACATAAGCTGGGCCACTAAAATCATCTTTGGAATTTGTAGCTTCAGTCTCAAATGCAGGAAGAACCCTATTGTCATGTGAAAATAAGTTACATCTGAAAACATCTAGATTTTACCCAGTCTAGGACTTTTTGTTTGTTTTATGGGAAAGAATCCTTGGAGAGGGAAGGGGTTCACCAAGTGTGCAATCCGAGAAACTCAGATACTCTTCCTCGCTATAAGCCATCATCAAGTATGGTCGAGAACAGCAGGGACTGTACAAACTCACACCTCTGAGCCTTCTCTTCCTTGTTTTCATCATTTACTGATAAATTTTCCATGGCCCTGCAAACACAAAACACTACCATACATCAGATCCTACTATTTACTCTACCTAGTTTATCATCTGCTCCTGTCCTAAATGCACAAGTTCACCAGGACATAAATATAACTGCAAAAATGTGCACGGGAAAAACAATCAAGGATTGGGATCAGTGCTACGAAGGAAGGGTAACTTAGCGTGCTAATACAATTATACAACTATATAAGCAGCTATGAGAGAACAGACCCTAAAGGGGGGAACATTAGACATTAAGATATACACAGTAAAGGAAATAATCTTGACTGTTATTAAAAGTTCCGTTCGCACAAGTTGAAAAATCATCTGAAACTTTTAGTAAAAACGAGACTTTCCTGGGTCCTCCGGGGGAAAACAAACTAGTGGCTGCCTGAAAATACGATAATTGAGCGGCTTTTGAGACCGGATTACAATCTTACAACACTATACTTTTAGCTTTTTGAAGGCGTGAGTGCATAATTTCAAAAACATTATACATTGAGCTTTTGTCTATTTTCATGGACATATTTATACTTTTTTGGTACATTTATTCAGCCACTATATTTATATTTTTGGTTACTTTGTCATATATGAAAATAAACATATAACATAATGTCTAGACTTATCTTTAATTTAATAATTAAAAGTTCAATAATAATAGTGACATTTTCTTTAATAGTGAAATTGATAAAAATTTCTGTATTTATAATTGGATGCAGTAAAATCTTTTTTTTTTATTTATTTGAGAATGGCGACATCAATTATTCAACAAATAGAAGATAATTTGAGAACAAATGACATTAATTATTCATACTCCATTGTCCACCCTATATAAATTCATCTCATTTCGTACCATCTTAAACAACAATCGAGGCGATAAAGCAACATATCATTCATATAGATCATAGAAAGCGAACTTTACTTTCTTACCTTTCCAAGATATTCTCAGTCAAGGGCTTCTCTTCTTGGAAAATCTCTTTAGAAGAATCAGGTGTACTTTGGAAACTTGTTGTGCTCGGGTAGTTTCCAATAAATGATGTGAGCAGCCTATCAGCTGCCACGTTGGTTGAAAAACCCAAAGATGGTGGTCTCATAAGAAGAGCCTCAAGATTCCTGTCATCCAGTTCCTTTTGCAACATGGAAATAGTATTAGATTCCCTGCCAGCATGACCACCCCTGTAATTTTCTGGTCAAGGAATCCAGTCATATATATGTGTGTGTGTGTGTGTTTGCTTTTAGACATCAAAATATCAAGTCATTTTTAAACTGTATAAACATTAGACTGCAGAGGTATTTGCATAGAGCCATCCATAGAAATATTTGATGTTTAGGGTAGAGACATGCCAAGTGTTCAAAAAGAAGAGGTAATTGCCCGTCAAAGAATTATGACTAGGAAGCTTTCTCCCAATTTTTTGCCTCATACATATTGCCTGTCAAAGACTTGGAGGTCCTAGTTTTTTGCCTCATACATATTGAAAAAAATAGAAAGAAAGAAAGAAGTGTGATTTGTTTTAGGAATTCTGAGACTAGGAAGCTTTCTCCCACGCCAAAAGAAATAAACTGGTAATAGCTGCTACTCATCAGATAGATGTGCAATAGAGATTTACAAATGCTGAATTTAAACAAAACATTAACAGTGATGTGGCTCTCCCCTTCCAGCTTGAAAAATTATACCGAGTACAGATTAAAATTTGGAGAACGAAACACTGAAATTTATAGTGACATAGTAGTGTCAAACAAACATTTATACTATCATCAGCAAACAATGGCATCACGCAATATAAAGACAACTTTACTTGAGAAAAAGGATATTCTTTGAATGTATTCATGCTCCATTGCAACGTGATCAATCAAACCCACTCCCACGACAACTCCACAAATGGGGCAAATCTGAACACATCAACAAAATAGGCAATACTTAGTTCAGAAGAAAGCAAATTATACCAACAAGTGACATGGCTCCCACAACAACAAAGTTCGCAAATTTGGTAGGTCTAGTTGCCACGAAAATTAGCACAGCTTAACTATGAATCCCCCTAGAAAAGAAGAACCTAGACAGAGACCTATGAAAAATTTTCGTCACAATAAGACTCCTTGGAGGTTCTTTCTTGGTAGGGGATTTATAGTCAAGTTGGCATCTCTTTCAACAAAACCCCTTTATATGGTCGAACTAGAGACCAAAAGCAATAAAAACACAAATACAGCTATTTGAATGAATAAATCACACTTGAGACATATTATTACTACAGTCATTATGCCACAAGTTTGTACCCAACTAAGTGGAGTCCTAAGTCTTTCTTCTTAAAAATAAGGATCACAAATACTAGCTACTACAGATATCATGACTACAAACAAGAAAACCCTAATTGATCAGTATAGAATACAAGCTCAAAAGGTAAGACACTGGCAAGGAACGCACATGGAAGATAGGATGAAATAGAGTTGATATTTCTAGTAAGATAATTGAAGCTGACATCTTGGAGTAATAAAAAATTATTTAAGACAGATAACAAAACGAGGAGGCTCCATACCCCTTTCTTAGATTCAACAGGATGCACCTCCTCGATATGACAGCATAACCCAAGGATATCAAAATCTTCGTTGCAAAATGGGCAAACATACTCCACTTCCATATCATCGTCATAATCAACCTCCTCATAATCATCGTAGAAATCTGCTTCAAAAACAATCGATCATCGCAAAAGCAACAAATTTACAATAAAAACATCAAATCGAACAATCGATGAATAACAATATCAACAGAATACATGAAAAATGAATCCGGAACGCAAAATCCATCCTATTGGACGGATTGGATTGCTTACCATACGAACTAGACTTGTTTGCTGCGGGATTATACTTGGAAGAAGAAGTCAACATCCCATAGCTCCAGACTTGGTCCTCCATCGAAATCGTTGAGATTTGAAGATTGAAATCGGCAGAAAAGTTAGAATCCAAACTCGTAATCGGGAAAGCTTATGTAGCGCGTCCGAAGTTAAAGAGGAAGAACAAAAATCGAAAGAGGGAAAGTGGGTGGAAGAAGAGGAAAATGTCAGAGAACAGCGTAGAGGGGAGAGAAGAGAGGGGAGGGGTTGTTTGGATGCTATATAAAAGGAAAGGACACGCACAACTCGGTGTTTCGAAAAGACAATAATGGACATGGCTTTTCCATTATTTCCTTGATTTTATTCATCATTAACCTGGATAAAAATCAAATTAATAAATATAAAATACCAAACTAATAAATATAAAATCACGTTATCTATATAAATATTACTAAGACAGCTCCCATTTTACTCACGCGTTAACTTCTAAAGCCGTCTCATGTACATTTTTCGAATAATTTATAGATTTGTCACGATTTCAATAATTATTTTATAAAAATTTTATTAGAATCATTAAACCGTCATAATTCCGCATCAACTTCGTTTTTTAAAAAAAATTAAAAAATAAATCTACTTATCTACCAATCAAAATTTAACAAATTGATCTAATATAATTCGATTTTGTTGATAAAATCTCACATAAATCTTCTAACCAAAATTTATACGTTTTTTAAATTTAAAACTAAATTAAACTTTACTCATCTAACTTTGGGTCTGTTTGGTAAAACGTAGTTTATAACGGGTTGAAGTTGAAGTTGAAGTTGAATGTGAAGATGAAGATGAAAAATGAGAATGAAGATGAAGGTGATGAAATAAAAATATTGGTTTAGGTGTTTGGAAAGAAGGGAATTATTATGAGTGTGAAAGGAATTATTATGGGTAAAATTACGAAAAAGGGTATGAGATAAAATTTTTATTTGATCATGTGACATGCATGTGATAAGGGTAGCCATTGTTAATTTTGATTGAACAAGAAATTATATTGTTTGATAGATACATAACAAGTTTGGGTTGTTCATATCATTGAATTTGGATTGAACAAGAATTTAGTTTATCTCCGGATACGTAGACAGGCTAACACATAACACAAAAAAAAAGGCGAATACAAGTTCTAAGCCTTGCAATTAATGGAAAAACTAGAACCAAAGAAAAATAGCATCAGCCAACACAAAAATGCAGTAGCAGTAGTAGGATCTTTGTTAGGAAGCAATTGAATTTGCTATCAACAAAATGCAGCAACCATCAACCAACAGATCGCGGTTATGAAGCAATTGAGTTTGCAATGAACAAAATGCAGCAACCATCAACCATTAGCAGAACCTCGGTTATGACGCAATTGAATCTGCAATGAACAAATTGCAGCAACCAGCAACAAAATATTCAAAGCATTGTGAAAATCGAATGATTTTGTGCCCTAAACCAACCGATTTATTTATGATTAATCACTGTAAACAAAATCCATCAAACTCACACAAAAACATATACATTTGACTGGAAATTACAAGTTCAAATCCACTTTTAAGATGGAGTAAAACTTTAAAATTGGGAGACGAGACCAATACAATAAAGCTCAAAAAATTAATCCTGGGATGGAGTAAGAGCTCGTTGGCGTTTCTTCTTCTCAATACGAATCTTAATACAAACATGATTTCTAGACTCCCGATCAGGCTCGCGTAGGCCCGTGTAAATTTCACAAAATTGCCGAGAAGTAAATGAAGCGTGATCGATCCAAAAACTGCGAGAAATTTTGAAACCTAGGGTTCATGAGAACACATCAGAGATGGTGAGAAGAATCTTCGTTTTTAAGCTAGGATGAGATACTTAGGTACGATTGAAGGAGAAGGGAAGATACCGTCGGAAATTGAGTGGCTCAAGTTTAGCAATGACTACTCTTGATACTTCCTATGAAATGAATTGTTGGCCCCCAAATCAGCAGTGAGAACACCAGCGGCCATTGTTAACATTAAAAGAAGCAATTGTATTTTAATTGAAAAAAATGTAGCAACCAACAACAGAGAATCTTAAAGGGCATTGTGAAAATCAGATGAATTCAAGTCCTGTACAATTCAATAGTCTTGCAGGGAAGAGAAGAATAAGAAGAAGAAGAGAGGAGAGTTAATGAAAAGGAAGGGAAAGGAAGAAAAGAAAAGAGAATAAGGGTAACAGCGTAAAATTTCATCCTTCATCCCCCTTCATCCCCTTTAAGCTAGGGGGTGTTGGTTGATGATTTATCGTCATCTTCAACTGCTTCAACCACACTTTCATCCGCTCAAAAAAATTCACCGAACATGAAAAAGAGGATTAAGAGATGAAAACTAGAGATAAACTTCAATTTCAACTGATACTTTCATTTTATTTATTAAAAAATTATAATTTAATCCTCACAAATTTAGTCATATTAGTCAATAAAAAGATTAAAAAAAAATTAATATCCAATACATAATGCATAAAAGTGAAAATATAATATTTTTTATTTAAACAAAACCCGTACCCCATTTAGAAGGCATACAAATTAAATTAATAAATAATTGAGTTTTTTTAACCACTCTAGTTAGATTATGAAATTGAATATATAACCACCAATTTCTCATGTTTTGGTTTCTAATTTTTTTTTTGACGGTCAATAAAGATAAAATGTATTGTCACGAATGTAAAATATATCATCAATATAAAATGAAAAATTATACTTGTTAATAGTTCATTTTACACTTGTATATGGATAATCGCCTTTATTTCATTATCTCTACAAATGTAAAAGGTACTTGTTGTCTTTGTGTCAACATATGTAAAAATAGAATATCAACAATTACATCAGGTACATGTACAGAAAGAATAAAAATACTTTAAATTACATTGAATAATTTTACCAGCAAAAATAACTCGATCGTCATATTCGTCTAAACTTAAGAAATAAAATATTGAGTAAATTTAGAAATCGTTTGGTGCCCCTCCGGTTTATAGGTTATTTTTGGAGTTTATAAATTGTGAAGGAACGCTCTGACTTTGACAAACACTGCCACGTAATTCAAGCCATAGCTAAGTAACGAGATGCTTGCTACGCAAGGAAGCAGACGCTTACTCAGCTAATTAGCAATTAACAAACTCATAATTAAGGTCTAATTATACAAAAAATGCCTACAACTGGGTCGGCTGCAAGTTCATGAAAACTACATATCAACTAAAACTATCGAACTTTTTTTTTTTTTAATAGAAATTGGTTCGAACCATTAGACGGCGCGCCGTCTAGTGGATCGAAAGGTCGAAAAAAATCAGCAGACGGTCAAACCGTCAAGCAGGACGATAAACAAATGAGAAAATAAATACACAAAAATACATCAAAAGGGACCCGAAAGCAAAAAGTTTTCAAGGGAAAACAGGATGATCCAGTCAACCGGAGGCACCGAGTATAAACATTCATCTTCGAAGGAAATACACAGGTAGGAAGCCTGTTGAACAACTGTGGACATCACGGATTTGGACTGCAACAGAGCCGTCAGGATGAGTTACTAAATATTTTTATTTTTTTATCAACAAATTAGGTCATCTATTTTTTTTGGGCAAATTTGGTTAGTAGGCTATTTAGAAAAATAGTGATAGTAAGTAGGCTTTTTTGTTTTTCAATTAAGTAAATATATCCCTCTTATTTTTTTTACCTTCAAACCTTCTCCATCCTCTTGTTTTCTTCTTTCTTCCAAATGTTTTTTAAAAACTGAATTTCTTTTTTTATTTTCTTTTATTAATTTTTTTTGTCTTTTTTATTTTCTTTATTTTTTATTTATTTTCTAGAATGAAGAATTTTTTCACACACCGGAATTATCACATACCGGAATTATCACATACCGGAATTATCACATACCGGAATTTCACATACCGGAATTTTCACATATCGGACCGGAATTTTACATACCGGAATTATCACATACCGGAATTATCACATACCGGATTTTCACATACCGGAATTTTCACATACCATAATTTTCACATACCGGAATTTCACATACCGGATTTTCACATACCGGAATTATCACATACCGGATTTTCACATACCGGAATTTCACATACCAGAATTTCACATACCGGACATTTACATACCGAAATTTACATACCGGAATGAATTTTTAATTGTCTAATATTTAATTTTGCAAATTTTAGGGGGCTCGTTGTAATTTTGCAAATTTTTTTATTGCAATTTGCGTATATGATGACGGTTTGCAAAAATGGGTCCATCACCGTCTCTTTTGGTTTCCAAAAGACTTGTTCTTTTTCCCAGTTGACAATGACAAATTGACAAGACGTGGAGGAGTTGAGCATTATTTGAGTGGAGAATTATATGTTAAAATTGTCTCAAAATAAAAGTATTATGTAAACAAAAATAAATAGCGGACAGAAAGCACAAGGATCAAGTGTTGATTGTGCCGCTAGTTTTAATTCAGAAATTTCTGGAATGAAATTTCTGGTATGAACTTTTCGTATGAAATTTCTGGTATGAAAAATTCTGGTATGAAAAATTCTAGTATGAAAAAAATTCTGGTATGAAAAAAATTCTGGTATGAAAAAAATTCTGGTATGAAATTTCTGGTATGAACTTTTCGTATGATAATTTCTGGTATGAAATTTCTGGTATGAAAATTCTGGTATGAGAATTTCCGGTATGAGAAATTCAGTCTAGAAAATAAAAAAGAAAATAAAAAATAAATAAAAAAGGCAAAAAAAATAATAAAAGAAAACAAATTCAGTAATTAAAAATTAAAAATTATACTTATATAACAAATAACAAACATCATTTATTCTTTTTTTCTAATAGAAGGGTTAATAATTTTTACCTACTATTAAATGAAAGTGGTAAAAAATTTGGGGTACATTTTTTTAAACAAAAACTAAAAAAAGCCTAGTATGTCAAATTCTCCCATTTTTTTTTATAATATTTAAATGTAAAAATAATTAATTAAAAGGACATAACGTAAATGTAAAATAGAAGCTGTAAAGCCGAATCGGAACAGGCCGGCCGCAACCCTCGCCTACAACCGTTTGAACCTGTTGTTGTCGTTGATGTCCACCGCCGTGCACCAGGTCTGCCGGAGAGTTGCGGCGATGTCACCGGCACCGAGGAATTGAATACGCAAACACGTACGTAACACACATCGGATATCAAATTACCATTGAATCTGAAGAAAAACAACAAACTAATGTGGATTCAGGTAACTAACAACAACATAGGAGGATAGATTTCATACATGAGTAAGGGGGCTCATATTTTCACCCCAAATTAAGGGGAAAAGGGGTGGGGAAAGGGATGTATTTGGGTTAAATGGGTGGATGGATGTGACTAGTAGGGGGGAGGTGATTGATTGATTTGTGTAAAATGGGTGAAAGTAAGATTGAGCTGAGTAAAGCCATTTTTTTCCTCACTGTACTAGTTTTCTCGGTTTTCTCTTTCTTTTAGTTTTTTTGATTTATGTTTTTGGCGGAGGAGATGGAAGTAAGAAAGTTAGGAGGAGAATGAGATGATGAGATGAGATAACGATGAAGCTAGATCCGTCACCCATATGACGCCTCCTACAATGCGAAGTCGTTGGAGAGCCTAATATTGGGTGTTATTATGCACCGCCGTGCACCAGGTTTGTCGGGAGAGTTGCATCGATGTTGCCGGCACCTAAGACACTCTAAACGGGTTTAAGGATTTTTCTGTATAATTACAAAATACCTCCTATAGTTTGTAATTACATTTTTTACACATATATCTGGAAATTGTAAATTTACTCCAAATGGATAATTATAGAAAATGAACCCTATTTATATTTACATGAAGAGAAGAATAGGTTACTAACATTTTTTGTATTGCTGATACAAACTAAGCCCCTTAATTTTTTAATTAAAATTAAAGGTAAAAATATTGATGATTGACGGTAAAATATAAAGCAATTGGGATCTATTTTATCCCATTAAAAGAATAAGAACTTGATTATGCTCATCTATACAATAACATTCCACAAGCCCATTTTACCCTTACATGAATTGTCTAAAACTTTTAGAAGTTTGGACAATTACAAGATATGACTTAAGTTTTTAATTACAAAAAATGTCCCAAGTATTTAATTTTGTATACGACGGACTATTGAGCTTGTGTAAATCGATTGAACTTGTGTAACTCGATTGAACTTGTGTAACTCAATTGAACTTGTGTAACTCAACCTTGTGTAAACAACCGAACTTGTGTAATTGAAAAATAACCGATTTTGTTAACTCTATAATAACATTGTAATTGAAAATGTGTATTAACATTGTGTATTAATATTGTATATCAATAAGAGAATACACAAAGTTCAATTAATCCAACTGGTATAAGGATGAGAGGGAGGTCCTGTCACCCAGAGTTCGAAACAAAGCATATATTATGAACCGTTATTATCTATGAGGTTAACGGTTCATGGACCAAACAAGAGTAAGGAATTCAATTTTATCCTCCTGTAATTGGTAGTATTTTCATAGGAAGCATAGACCTCCGGATAAACCGTTGGCCGGAACAAAGCATATACTATTTTTTCAGTTGACGTGATTAGTATACTAATTAAAGTATTAGTTCAATTTTATCCTCTTATAATTGGTATCTACGGGCTATCAAAAAAAATGGTATCTATTGTAACGACCCGAGTTTTAAGTAACCCAAGACGTCACTAGGCTAAGGACCACACAGTGGGTCCCATCAGTTAGCCTGACAACAACTTCACAAATAGGACCTTGCAACAAGAAGCACGAAGAAATAATGAAAACATTCAACCTGTCATTTTGAAAACATTTACATAACAACCATGCATGTAGTTAGTATGTATATCCCAAAACGACACTTTAAAACATGACACCTGAACAGGTGTCTTAAAAATTCAGCCTGAAATCAACATGTGTACACAGTTGCACACAATCAACAAAAGACTCGCTTGCAAGCGATTATTTTCAAAAGCAAGTTCAACCAACCCTTGGGTTAACACTGCCCCGGCTGTCCACATCCTGCAGCTGACATCCCTGAAGCGTTCCTATGATCAGCATTACCTAAAAAGATTCGGTTTAAAACCGTTAGCTACTGATCATAATCTATCCACGAGAGATTATATCATCACATCACAATACAACAAATATATTCAAATACCATATACCGTGCTCATGAGATGATATCATGCTTTTATGAATGATGCACGTGAATGCAGTATGAAATTTACAATTTGCGATCCCGGACCCATTAATCCGGAACCATTTCTTATACAGTTCTGGCTTTGGTGTGAGCTCACCATTGCACAGATTAGGTTAATTCAAACATTTGCTCTTAGGTCGTAGCCAGACTGATCAAGTCTACGGGCCAGGCTTTCTCGTGGTGAGTTATGGTCTTAACTCCTAACCACATGCAACATTTTGCCATTCATGTTAATGCAAACATTTACCATTTTCATTAGGTGTGCGACCCGAGCCTGAAGTCCATCAGACTCGGTGTCATTCTTATACAAACGCAAGTGATCCGGGCTTGGCCGAGCTCCGGTATTCACTGCAAAATACTCGCTTTACATACTCTTGACTTTTACAAGTCATCATCATATCACATGCCTCAAAAGGCTTATCATCTCATACATTATCATGCTTTAACAAGCTTATCATGTCATTCAATAGCACGCCTCAATAGGCTAACACATGTTCATTTAACCATTTCTCATTATTATGACATGATAATAATCACAACAACATTAAGCATGCTTTACACATCATAACGTCATTTGCATCATAAACACATCAAGCATGCTTCACACATAACACATCTCAATGCATATCAACATTCACATTTCAGCACAACAAGGCATTTCAAACAACAACACATATCAACACAGTGAGATATAAATCTCTCAGGCACGGTTTCTGCATATCGAAGCTAAGTAAGTCCGAAGACTTACCTGGATACGCTCACTGAGCAACTAAGCTATAGTTAGTCTACCGTCTTCAACACCACCTGTCGAGAATATCATATTCCTCGTATTAAACTTCTTGCTTCAAACATCAATTAAATTCATTCCTTTGAATTTAATTAGCTTATAGCGTTTTCTAGATTCCCAATTTAATTAATTAATCTTTAATTAATTAATTAAAATTCATCAGAATAACCTTTTGCCCGCAGACAGTTTCTCAACCCAACTGTCATCAGATCTCATCAAACAAATAGCCCATAATCACCAGAATATTGTAACGAGCATAATGGAATTTTCAATTATCCATTTTGACAAGCCGAAGGTCAATTTAGGCCAAATCGCAATACTGAAAACGAATAAATTCATAACTTATTCGTTACTAACCCGATTGACGATCCGAAAGAAGATTCGGAATCACAACGACGCAGGCTACGCTCGGACACCATCAGATTCACCGGAATCTGAGCGACGGGACCGACCAAAACACTAATATGCTCGACCAGCCCTTTATGTGCTCGGAAAAACGCAAACTCGGTACCGAAATGAAGAGGACGAAGAGAGGAATCCGAAAACTCAAACGGAATTGAAATCGGATTACAAACGAAGAGTAGATCTGAATTTGAAGGTTGAGAGGAATCAGAGCTTTTACGAGGAAACGTGAAAGGAAATGAATTAATAAATGAATTTCCGCTATTTATAGCGAAGACGATAATTATCCTTTAGCAAAGTCGATAATTATCCGTTTATCGATCCGAAGGCGGTTTGAGCCCCTTCTCCAAACTTCTCGAAATTGGAATAATAAATCTGACATTTTGTGTGAATAATTATTCCGCAACTTTCTCGGAAAACGCGTATTCCTAAGCCGTCTTTCTTAGCCGCTAAGAAACGAAATAGCGACTCTTTTGGCCATTTTGCCTTTCCATGTTATTTCATATCTAGAACATATCCGATGTCCTGATCATTTCTCTCAACTACAATTTTATTAATTGAAGCTCCCAAATGCTCCAAATAATACCAGCGGGTAAAAATTATTCCCCGGAGGAAAAAGTGAAAATTTCCCATAAGTCCAAATTTACACCAAAATCATAATGGTGGAATTTATACTCGTCATCTACACACTATTCGCGATTTATGGGTCAATTAATATCGATGATTAACTTAATCACCCTTAAACATCCTTTATTAGGATTCGAAAATCCTAGCTTTTACATCTATGAGGTTAGCGGTTTATGGTTCATGGATCGGACCGGACCATAACAGTCCTTACCGTAATATCTTTTTTAAAATAAAATTCTCTCAAACATTTTATACTGGATTCAATATGGTCATGGTCGGGCAAAATCCTGGGCGAACCGTATGTAATTTTCAATAGGAGTTTAACTTTATCCTCTTGTAATTGGTAGTCTTTCCATACGAGGCATAAACCTTCGCATAAGCCGTTGGCCAAGAGAAAGCGTATGTTATTTTTTCAGCAGACACGATTAATGTACTAATTAAAATATTAATTCACTTCACGTAACTCATAAATAACACTTAGACACACGGATAAAACAAGGAACATCCAAACACAACCCTTTCATCATACATGGATGAGCCTTATGTTACTCTCTATATATAACAAGCAATCCTAATTACACCATGGAAAGAAAAAAAATATTTAGGTGGACGAATGAAAAGATATCTGAGATAAAATTATTAGTTTTAGATTAGCTAATAAAATTAGCCATGACTTTATACGACCAATAAGTTTATTTTTATTTTTGTTTTTATGTTAAAAGTAGATTTACATTAATTTATTTTTTAAAGATTATAAAATGAAAACTTAAATTATAAATTGTAATAATTTGTATTTAAACTAAATTCATGGGCCAGGCCAGTGCATGAACTCAAAACGGAGGCCCAATACCCAATTCTGCTCAGCCCGTTTTCAAGGTCTTCATTGTCGGAAGTCGAGCCAATTTCTAAAATAACGCCTGGGGAAATGGGATTCCCAAAACTTGCCAACGTTTCATCCCCAATTCTAGAGAGTACAAACCCTAGATATTTGCGGCGCAATTGACAACAATAATTTGCAGTTCGCTGAGAAGTTGGGGAAACATTGTTGAACAATGAATTGAACAATTAGACAAACACAATCAAAATCTCAATATCAAAACATCAAATCATTCTCAATTTTTTACAATCAAGTACCTAATTGCTCTGAAATCAAACTCAAAATTGAATTGGAAAAACACCCAAATCCCCAAATGGGTTGAGAGGGCTTCTACATATTAATCTCTTTCAGAAATGCAATTTTTGTTTTCAAGCATAGACAGAGCCACACGAGATAGCCATAAGTAGCAATGCTGCTTGTTCTTCCTCTCCAAGTGGTTTATTACCCAGGAATTCATCACCATTATCATTAAACTTGTTCATCACCACCTTGAACTTCAATGGAATTCTACATGAAGTTTTCCCCTGCTGTCCATTTGATCCAATTCCACCGCTTCTTACTTTGATTTTCTTCTTGCTCTTTGCCTTCTCCATTTTTCCATTCTCAATACCCATGAGAGCCCTTCTCTTCTTATGATACTTGATGCCACATGCATTGCACAACGTCTACAAAACATAATTATTAACACACAAAAAAATCACATTGATCAAACATAAACAGTGGAAATCACCATTTTTTTTTTACCTTAGGGCCAGCAGGGCCGCCTCTCCAAAGAGGAGTAGTGGTTGTGCTGCAGCCGGTACAAGACTTGAGTTCACCACCACTAGTTTGGCTTGAAGAAGATTGTGACATATTTTGCTCGTCTCCAGAAACCGAAGGACACTAAACAAAAAAATCATTCAAGTATCAGAAAAACAACCAACATTACAGAGTAAAGAGAAAAGAGTAAGGAAAGAAAAGAGACACATACTTCTTCCTTCAGATCTACCATGATCACCACTGATTAACTAGTAAAATAACAGAAAACCCAAACAAATTTGCAAAGAAAAGATAAGAAACTGATCACAAAGTGAGAATATGATCAGATTTATGGATTTAAAGCAGGAAGAATGAAGATCGAAAGTGAAAAGGAGGGAAATTTGGAGAGGCAGAAAATATTTGAAATGAAGCAGATGATGAAAAGATAGGATTTGTAAGGACGAAATTGGAGGAGAATGCGACGGCTGGTAAAAGAAAAATCAAAACCCAAATTTAAAGAGTCAGATACGAATGAGACATGCCAAGGGAGAGGTACGCAGTACAAAATTTAAAGTATAAACAGGGGCTCTACACTACTCGCTCAGCCGACTCGCCAAATCGTTTGAACTATGGAGGAGCAAAAACCCTAGAAATTCCGAGTCGGATTGACTGAATTACCCCTTCCTTTTCAAATATATTACGCCCTAAGGCCTTTTAGCCGTTTTGATTTTTACCATACGGGTATGTATCAGTATGGGTACAACTCGGGTCCAAATTTGGATTATTTCTTTTGATAACTAATACATATTTATGTACATAGAAAAATAATAATATTAGTTTTGATTTACCATCGAGTTTTAATCTAAATTGGGAGAATTTGACATACTAGGCCTTTTTGAGAATATGATTTAGTAAATGTACTCCATAATTTTTTACCACTTTCATTTAGTGGTAGGTAAAAATAATTAACCCCTTTATTTTAATAAAAAAAAGAATAATAGACATTAGTTAGTGTTAAGTTGTAATTACTATTACTGAATTTATTTTTTATTTTTTATTTTTTTTCTTTTTATTTTCTTTTTTATTTTTTTTATTTTTAAGAATAAATTTTTGGTATGAAATTTTTCATACCAGAAATTTTTCATACCATAATTTTTCATACCATAATTTTTCATACCAGAATTTTACATACCAGAATTTACATACCAGAATTTTATATACCAGGATTACATACCAGAATTTTACTACTAGAAATTCCCATACCAGAATTTATCATACCAGAAATTTTATCATACCATAAATTTTATCATACCAGAAATTTTATCATACCACAATACCAATATTTTCATACCGAAAGTTCATACTAGAAAAATTACTAATTTTGTTTTTGTTTTTATTTTTTTGCCTTTTTTATTTTATTTTTATTTTCTGAAATGAATTTATCATACCAGAATTTCTCGTACCAGAAATTACATACCGGAAATCTACATACCAAAAATTACATATCAGAAATTACATACCAGAAATAAAACTCATACTAGAAATTTTAAAAAGTTAAGAATATAGCGTAAAAGAAAATTTACATACCAGAAATAAAACTCATAGAAATTTTAAAAAAATAAGAATATAGGATAAAGAAAAGCAACCGGCATAACTATTTTATCATACCAAAATACCAAAATAAGAATATAGGATAAAACTCATAGAAATTTAAATTACATACAGAAACCTATTTTGATAAGAATATAGCGTAAAATTCCTACTGTGTCAATTGCCCTACTTATCACTACCATCGAGAGCTTCTATCGCAAGCCAAATTCAATAGAATTCATCTTTAGATCACATTCCTGTCACTTGCAACTAAACCTTTGAATATACATATTTCCCACCAGATCTCACACCACTGAATAAACAAGCAAAAAGATAAGCAAAACAATTTCACATACATAATCAACTTTAAAGGAGAGATTCCTGTATGATTTACATATACAGTAAAGGTTGCTCAGCCCATGTGGCTTACTGCAGATTCACTTGAATACATACAATTCAAGCAAACAAAATAAAAGTAAAGTACAAGCCAACAGATGTATATTGAATTATCAAATTCTTAATTGTGTATACCTATTATGCCACTATATAGTCCGAATCATTAGCACCATTAAATGCTGCAAGCTGTCATGTTTGGCTTTGGTCATGCTCATCCCATTTACTCACACATACACCCAGAAAATCCACCATTTTTGGAGTCTCGTTAATACCTTGAGAGTTTATCAATCTCCAATCTGCACAAGTGTAGTCATATGAAACTCAAAGTTACAATAAAATAAAAGTAAAGCAAAGGTCAAGCGATGCAATACCTTGGCTATAAACCAAATCTAGATCTAGATCCATATATAGATCTACATCCAGATCTAGATCTAGATCTTCACAACTGAATCCTCCATTTTTTCAAGTTGGACCTTCACTAGTTCGTATTCAACGGCCTTGTAACTCTTCCTCCTCTTCTACATCTCAGTCTTTCTTTTTAGCTCTTGGATTGAAACCTTCATCCTTCCAAATGGGGCAAATCAGGACCAGATCGGTAAGCCATACTAGTTGAGCTTATGACAGAGAGGAGAGTTGCAGGGGATGGAGACGAAGGAGCGACTGCGAGACTGTCTTGGGTCAAAGATAGAGTCAAGACAGTCTCGCAGGGGTGGTGGTGGTCTTCGATAGAGAATCTGCGTTGCCGCTCAGATAAGAAGATGAAGAAGACTCAGATCGAGGTCGAAACTCGGTGGTGTTGAAGCGAGAGAGAATCTGCGTTGCTGCTCAGGTGGGTTAGGGCGAGAGAAGCGGAAGAATGAAGGAGAGACTAGGGTTTGGACGGTAAAAAAATATGGAGGGGTATATTTACTAATTGGAAAACTAATAAAAGCCTACTTAGTGTACAATATTAAAAAAAAGCCTACTTACCTAATTAGCCCATCTAAATTTGTAAGTTTTACGTTAACTATTTCCTCCTTTTTAATCTTATTTTTTATTCATTTTAATCAATAGTTTGAGGTATTTTAGTAAAAAAAACAACACCGATATCTTTATTTAATGCAGGATATTGAAATACAAATTTGGTAATAAAAAATTCTCATTCTATGTAAATAACACTTTCTTAATTTGTTTCCTTATACCTTGCAATATTCTTTAGTAGTATTATTTTATTCTTTATTTGAAATTAGTAAAATATATTTTTGTTTATGCAAACCTCCGAAAATAGATAAACAAAGGAGATATTTCATTATAACTATATTATATTTTGTAAGTAAGATTATATTTGGGGAATGAAGGTGAGCGGTTATTTTTGTAACAAAAAATAAGCAAAGACTGCTTGTAGCTCACGAATTAAAATACGAAGTATTTGTCAATCTACGAGTACGCCTACTTCGAAAACATTGACCCAATTAGACGACCCAAAAAGGGAGTCCGATTCTGGAGGGAAAAATGTCTAGACAAGGTAATTAGGATGGGACGAGAGATTAAAAAAAGGTAAATTGGAAAAATTGGCATGTAAGTCTTACAAAAATATAAGTTATTCATTCAAAAAGTTATAGATATATTAAGAATGACTATTAACAATAATTAACAAATAATAATTATCTCTTTTTTCTCTTAGAAATATCAACTTATAGATGACATAAGAGTATAATGATTATATTCTGGAAAATTCTAAAACTCAAGGACATCAACTGAAAATTGAAAAACTTTTGGGTATAATTCGAAAAAATCAAAAGTACATGGACACCATTCGAAATTTCCCAAAAAAATTTGAAATTTAATGCGATAAGTTGTACACTCAAATCAAAACCACGACGTAATATGGCGTAGTCTTATGTATTATCAGTGACACAAATTGAGAAGCCAAAATGATAAATAATCGAGTTAAATAGATTTTCTTATAAGTGAGACATGTATGCACTTAGCATAACCCGTATTTGTTCATTATGAAAAAGGCTAACAAGCAAAACACTTTTGTCTAGCCACACCTCGGACATCATTGTTAATAATAGACAAAATACTTGTAGGGGGTTCGTTAAGATAATGGTAACCAAGCGGAAGAGTAGAAGAGTGGGATGCAAGAAAATTTGAACACATATTCGCTTCTCGATAGATATGCCGGAATTGGTGTAACACCCCGAATCCGCGGGACTCGGGAATGCTACGGGCGAGACCTCACCATGAGTCCGACCATTAACCTGACAACAATCTCACCGGACCTTTCTAACATGGCACAAATAAAGGCAAAAACTCAAATCGTTTGTAATGTATGCGAGAACCGAAAGGAAAAGGGGTACAAGGTGGAAACAACACAAACTCCAAAACATAAATCCGAAACCGTACATCAAAACCATAAATCCAAACATAACAAGATAATCCAAAAACGCCCCCGTTCTACAATGTATGACGACCCTCGGTTGTCCACTCCTCAACCTCACTCGGCGGCGTCCTTAACCTGTGGGGCATCTACACAAGCCGTTAGCTCAATACGAAGCATTAGAAACAAGGTGAAGGCACAAACACACTCATACATCATCATATCACATAACATGCTCAACAAACAAGTCCGATTTATTACCTTTATTTATTAGGTCATATCCTGTTCTAATTCAACTTCTTTTGTGACACGAGAATCTCCCGAAACTCGCATCGGTCCCCACTTACCGACATGGAATGATACTGATGCATCCGACCGCCTACCAGCACGGGCTAGTCGCCAAGATTCCTCTAGCTCTACGCAAGAGGTAGGCGAGTTGTCACCGCCCGTTATCATACACTTGAGCCAAAATAATATAAGGTCGGCAATCCTAATTCCGGTTTTAATTGTTATAATGAAAGCAATAAAACACACACCACCAAACACGCATCAAATCTAATACATAGAATACGAGCTAAGTAAGTCCGGAGGCTTACCTCGTCACCACACTCAACCCACAACACTCTTGCTTCCTTAAAGAGGAAGCCCACAACCTGCTCACAAGAGGATATACGAATCAACACAAGCTCATGCTCAATGAAGTCTAAGACTTCACTCTAGTGATTTACGCAAGATCACGTAGCTCTCAACCTAGGAACGCATCCTAGAACTCACAATACTCACAACACTCTCAGCACAAGGAAGCAACTCACAACAACTTATACAACACATGATCATCAACAACAGTCTAGTAGAGCCAATCTATTCCAAAAAAGGTCCAACATGCTCAACCAACTCAAGGTCAACAACTACATCAAGCCATAAGGGCTCCAAGGTTCACAACCACTAGATGGCATTCCCATGCTACTCTAGGCCAACCTAAAGATGCTACTAACGAGATATAACCATAAGGATAAGGAAGGAACAAAGAAAAAGGGAGGAAGAAGCCTACTAGTGAAGAAAACGCAGCCGCGGAAACAAGTTGGCGCCCCCTGCGTGGCCTTGTCGCCGCCCCTGCGCCCGGGAGCCGCCCCTGCGGTGGCTAAGGTCCGCCCCTACGCCTCTGGTGGTCCGCTCCCGCGGTCGAGCAGTAGAATCTTTGTCTTCTTCGTTTCTTCGATTGTGTCTTTGCTCCAAGTGCCTCCTTATCTGGTTGAGCCTTCTCCAAACACTATCCACTGGTCTAAGACTCATCTCCACGACCTAAACGAGCTAAGAAGATGGACATGCAAAGCTTCACAAGAACACTCTTCAAGACTTCCTCCATAGCCATGGAGGTGAAGAGAAGAAGAATGAGAAGAAAAGCAGCAAGAAAAGAGAAGATGGGAGGAAGGAGCTTACCACAACAGATCCAAGTTCTCCAAGGCAGCAAATTCCTAGCGAAGATCTTCCAAGGAGAAGGAAGAAGAGAAAGCACAAGCAAGAGAGTTAATGAGAGAAGAAGTGTGAAAGAGAAGTGTGAGGAGAGAGAAAAGGGTGATAAGTGTGCTGCACAAAAGGGGTGGGGAGACCTAAGGGTCAGCTGCCCATATGTCCTCTCACACCAAAACCCGAGGGGTCGGAAAGCGAAAAGGGAAAAACGAAAGGTCGGGACGGGATTAGGAATAAAATTCCGTCACTCAACATCCCGTGCATGCAGAAAAACTGAGCCGCTAACGCGGAAAGGTCGATAAACCTCTCGACATCCGGAATAAAGTTCCGGATGTTACAATTGGACAGTCCAATCCCTACGTAATAAGCATTGACATTTCCTACCAGACTAGAAAGTGGATGTGTAGTTGGGATGTCCTGATCGTTAAGGTTCACCACAATTTTAAAGTCGATCTTCACCTCAATGTTTCTAGTGCCCATATCCCATGCAAGTTTAGTCTTGCGTATAAGCCCCATAATTCGGCCATTAGCATTGTGCAAAGATTAAATCTAAAACCAAACCCTTTAACTCATCGACCATTTTCATCTCTAATTAATCCTCCTGCATAAGCAATGTTCTGGTCCAATAAAACAACCCCGCCGATGTTGAGCTTGTAGTTGTTGGATGTGGGCTTTAATCTAGTAAACCAAGTAGGCGTATATGGAATATTTATTTGATACGTCATTAGCATCATGGATCCGAAGTAATATACATTCTCGAAACAAATGTTAATGATTGCCTTTGGTGTGAGTTTTGCATTTGGGTTGTGGTGGATGTAGAAATGGAGGAATGACAAAGTCTTCAACAACAACAAACCGATAACAGGATATCGGAATAAAATTATCAAGGAAAACACCAAGTTGTACGATATTTTTTGGAAGAGGACGCAAGGGCACATCCCCCACACGATTAAAAACGGTGGTGCATGTTGAGTTGCATGTTTCTTTTCAGAGGATATGGATCGTCGGCACCCAGGATAACAACCTGTTTTTTCTTCAAAGATTTATTTATTTATTTATTTTAAATATATATATATATATATATATATATATATATATATTAAATTATAATTAAATACATAATATTTATAATATATGCATAATACTATATATTATCTAATATAATTAAATTTAAATTATATATAATATTACTCCATACCGAACTTTCGATTCGACTAGGCTTTTGGTGTTGTGGACCGGTCCGGATTTTATCATCTCTAACTGTACCTGTGGTGAGTTATGGAGTATAGCACGTGGAGTTGTGGTCTCAAGATTGCTTGGGAAGTTTGTTACCGATTTGTGATTTTAGTAGTAGACACACAATTGATCACTACTCGCCTCAAACAATCGCTCCCCCTCCATCCTTTTTTCATTCTCGTAGACTATCTCATTAGAAGTTGGTATATCCAACTATGCCATGTGTTTAGTGAGGCCAATAGGGTTGCGAACTACGTTGTTGAATTAGCTATAAACTCTCCGACTAGATTGCATGCATTAGTTGGCTCTCGTGAGTAGGGGTGTCAATGAGTTGGTTTTGAGCGGGAGTACCCTCCCCATCTCATCTCATCCCCATTTGGTATAATGTCTTCATCCTAATCCAAAGAGGAGAGTTTATAGCTAATTCAGGTTTGCAAAAGTAAAGGTATACCGTATCTGAGAGACTTGTAGTACAAACAATTTATGAATTACATTTGCCAAAGTAAAGGTATACCTTATATATTAGATCATTTTGTTCGTTCAAGTAAGATCGAGACTCGTAGTACAAACTCGTGTATTCTAAAATAATTATATCTTACTAACTTTTATATTATGATCTCAAGATGAAGTTTTTTTTATATTATTTAAACGGTTTAGGATTTAAGTTGCACATTAAAACATGTATTTGAGAGACTAAGGCACATAAAAAATACAACATGTAGTGTCTCGTGTATTTGATCATCGTAATTTTGCGTTTACGACGTATTCAAAAATTTCACGAGGGTGTTATCTGCATAGAATCAAAAACCAAATTAATATAGGTTAGCATTATAAGTTACACATATAATTATCAAATAAATATTTAAACTTAAAAGACATTTGTCAAATATATTTTGCGTGTAGGAACGAGTAAGATACTCTTAAAACTTGAAACTTTAGTAATCATATATATAGTTAAAATACATTTTTCAAAATACATTTTGTATATAGTTTGAAACTTTAGTAATCATCGAAATTTTTTGAATTTAAACACAATATCTAACATAAATTTCTATTAAACTTCAAACTACAACGAGAATCTAATAAATACAATTTGTTTATTTATGTATCTTGACAAGTGACAGGTTTTTATCGGGTTTCCCGGCGAATTCGGGTTCGGATCGGAGCAAATACCCCTATCTTCTTCCCCGTCCTCATCCTCAAGCGGAAAATCGATTTTTTTCTCCATAACGTCCCCATTTAATATGCCCACCCCATTCACTTTACGAGAAATACCCGCAAATTTCGGGAAATTCCATCTCATTTACACCCTACTCGTGAGGGTATTATGAACATTTTGCTTGATGATTAAGAAATCGGACTATCCCATTTCAACACTACTTAGCCAATACACGGAGATTATCGGACCTCATTCGAACTCTTGAAGTGAAGGAAATCATCCGAAAGAAAATTTAGTGCAGAAAATACAAGGAATTAGCCAAAAGTATCACGTTTTATGCTAAAACTTAGCCATGATTACAAATATAAATTGAGGTAGTACGTTTAATCTTAAATACGATGAGAAATTAATCTAGGGTAAACTCACGTACATTCACACCAAGGTTCTTTAAGCTTAGTACTATTCCAATCACTAACTCTATACCTTGACTATTCTACCAACATAAGCACGATTTGAATGTGCTAATCGACGCCTTAGTTGTTAGCCAACGCTACAGGATGATGATGATCAGCTACTGTGAAAAGTATCATAAAACCCTCCAAAGAGAACCTTATGGACTTAAAAAACTTGGTATTCAGTGACGCAGCCATACCTTTCAACTAACTAAAAGACGAAATTTGCAGCATCCATTTCGTCATCTTCCTCGTCCACCCAATATGTCTGAAGAATCTTGACGACTTTTTCATATATTTTGATGTTTTCATGAATCTGCAGGCTTTCTATCTTGTCGAAGCCATCAACATCATCAATCATCACAGCATAAACATTTACACTTGTGTTACCCTTCTTCTTCTCAGTTTCCCCAATCTTTAGGATTTTTTCAAGCGCTTCTAAGCACACTGATATAATCCTTGCACTAGGGCAAACTAGTAGATCACATAATGGCTTGATGCATCCTTCATTCACCATGTACCTACAATAATTTACCAACCATATTTAAATCCAGTAACAAAAATTTACGGCTAAATTAAAATCAGTTGCAGAAAAACCTTACTTGACTTGGTCGTTGGAACCACCAGAGATAGCGTTCGATATAGCCCATGAAGCTTCCTTTTTTACATCGTACTCAGCATATTGTAGTAGATTGATTAATTTTGTCATTATTCCTCCAGCAACGACTCCCTGTGTTCATTAAACAAAAAGCATTTGGAATTTGGTCTTTCTGCGTACATTATCTGCAGCTGTGGAGAATATATATATATACCTGAATTTGATCCTCGGTTCCTGCAGTAATATTTGAAATAGTCCAGCATGCTTCTTTCTTGATATCCTTTGGCTGGTTGAACTTTAGCAAATTATGGAGGCGAGGCAATAGCTGATAGTTTAGAATGGTCTGCAAGAAAGAAAGAACGTTAAGTGAAGTTGTGATTTCAACAAAGTATATATATATAATGTACGTACCTGAGTTTGAGTATCATCTCCGGATACCAAATATCCCAATGCACGAAGTGCAGGAATGACCACCTTTGGAGATGGATGCCTGCAAGAAAAAGCAAGATTTAAAGGATAATAATAAAAAAATTTATATATATATATGTACTCACTCTAAAAGTTCAACAAGTCTTGGACAGACTCCAGCTTCAATAACAAATTCAATTCTGTCATTAGCTCCATTAGAGAGATGTGACAATGCCCAACAAGCATCTGCTAGGATATATTCATCCCGCGAATTAACAAGACGACAGAGAATCGGAAGAGTCCGTTTTGTCTGGACAATAAGATTGAGAAAGTTCAAACAATTAGTATGCATACTTATAATAATATGATAAGATAAGATAAGATGCGACGTGCAAACCTGACAGAGCCATGGTTGTGGCTTGCCTCTACAAAAGTTGGACAAAGCCCACGTTGCGTTTCTCCGCATAGAGAGGCTTGCTCGAGTATTGAATTGAGCCAATAGCGGAATCATGGCACCGTGTTTTAGCACTTCGTCACGGTGCTTCAAAGAGTCACCAGCAATATTTCCTAAAGCCCAAAGAGCCTGCATTAAGACAAGGTCTTTTGAATTTTGCACAAATTAAGAAGAAAGAATTGAGTTAAATACTCTTTTATAGGCTTTTATAGGCTTTTGTTTAGGAGACTCCTCAAATTTTACTCTTATTAAATAAGTTTATGATATGAATATTATTAGGGCTCGTTTGGTTCCAACTCCGGAAACGGAATGGAAACGAATTTAGTCCATACATATATCCTTATTCATGAAATTTTGTGGAATCATTTCTTATGGTTTAATACAAAATGCACTTAGTTCTCCACATTACTTCAAACCATAAAGAATGATTCGAAAAACCTTCACGAATATACGTATGGACTAGATTCGTTTCCAATCCATTTTCGATTCCGAAGTTAAAACCAAACAGGCCCTTAATAAAGTAATTTTATCCGCTTAAGAATCCAATTAAGCATTTCAAATCTCTATGAGTTTACCTGCTCACGAACATTCTCACATGGAGAAATCAAGAGCTTTACCAGAAACGGAACTGCTCCATGTTTTACCACAATACTAGTGTTCTCCGTTGTACCAGACGTAATATTTGTAAGAATCCAAGCTGCTTCAAGCTGAAGTTTTGGAAAATCATCCCAACCCAGGAATTCAACAAAACGAGGGACAACACCAGACTGGATAACTTCTTCAACGGGAGGACGGCGTGCTACTGAGTGAATTACGTACAGTATTAGATAAAATAGATTGCATTTACAGTTATTGATTATCTTCTTCAACTTTCTGTAACAATGGAGTTTTGAAATACAAACCTGTACATAGCAACTGCCGGAACTGAGTAGTAAAATAAAGTACAATGGCAACATTATCGGAATGGACAGCGGTAATCATCGGCTCTAAGTCTTCCACCTGCAACTAAAAAGAAAATCATCAAATGATAGTAATTCAAAGTTCAAAATCCTCAATTTAAGTAATCACTAAACCCTAAATCAATGTAAGATGAAGATCTTACTACATTGTCGAGGACAGATGTGCCAGAAGGACCAGCGTGAACGGATTGCTGAGAAGGTGTTTGAACGTCACGGCGCTTCTTCTGCAAGCTCTCCTCTCTTTGGCTCTTTCGGATCTCCACCAAGCTATCCTCTCTTCTTTTACGTCCCTCCTGCGGATCAACGGTCACCTTGTACGGCCGGGAAGGGTTCGGAGGCATGGTCGGAGCTTAATACTTGATTCACAAAATCAAACGACGATGTGCGTCTTTATAATATAAGTTGAAAGGATTGGAGTCACTTATATAGTGATCAAGATTGTTGTAGTAGGAAATAAAAATATTTATTTTAAAAATATAAATTTGGGAAAATAGTTTACTATGCCAAGAAAATGTACTAACATCTTGATACAAGCCATCAGCACCAAGGTTCAAGCTCTAGAGATCATGTCGAGGAAGAAAGAATGCAATCTTGGGATACGATACTACATCGGGAAATTTAGATTATCTAAAAAAGGTAAGAAAACACGAGAATTGTTAGCTTGATCATGCACAATGAAAATTGTGTCTGTATCAACGAGATTATCTCCTTTTTGCGCGAAGTCATGCGTGTACATAGATAAAGTACTACGCATGGAGACAGAATACTCGACACTCTGCATGAAGGAGGAATATTCGTGACCCTATAAGGTGATTCATATACCATGCTAGTCGAAGAAGTAAACATTAGAATTCACCTACACAACTAAATAGTTAGTAAATAAATAAAACGATTCACGGTGAACATTTTATTTAACCTCAAAATCACGATGAGAGAAGAATTGTGTTTTGAAGATCGTAAAAAGAAGGAATGACTTTCATCTCTATTTGTTTTAGTATATATACAAGTTAATGCAACAAATGTGGTTCAATCTCATCCACTAAAGGTTGGGCCTAAGCATTGGGTTGGGTGTTTATAACATCTCTCCCCTTCAAGCCCAAGAAGGCGACTCAACCAAGCTAATTTTGTGCACAGCCTGCGATTGCAAAGGAGCACGTACGCATACTTAGCCAACGAGAGTGGGATGGTAGCTTGTTTCTTCAACTTCTAGGAGATGAAACTACCCCTAGAAACACCACAAATTCTCTAACATACGTTGTTGTGTGGCTTTGAGATATCTAATGGTCCTAATTGTTGCACCATAATGAGTCGTGTGAGGCGCCTTCATCAACCGCCTCAAATTTTAGATTGAAAAAAGGTTATATCGCGAAGATTTTCACCATTATATTCATCCATATCCTTAGTATATAATGTAGTTTTACATTGCTTTACAGTAAACCTCACTTATTATGTCATTTTGGATATCTATTTGTGTTTTCATTAAAAATGTAGGAGCCCGATGCACATCATTTAAGCATACTATTGTCTCGAGGCCTACTTGACGGGTTTGCTTGTAACTATAAGGTTATGTGATGGGGCTAATAGAACTTAGTTGAGATGTTGGATGATGGTACTCAATAGTTGAGGTTAAAGTATGATGAAGTAAAAAACATCAAGATCATATATATCAGTGCAAACATTGTCTTCAAGGTAGCTAGGAGGATTGATGATCCTAGAGGATCTTGTAGGAACTAGAGATTGAGACATGATTGATGGGGTCGCATTTGTGTCGGCGGAAGGGATGTGTGAAGCTTATCTCTAGTACCATGTTGAAGAGTATAAATAAAACATAAACATTCAAATTAAGGTTCGAAAATGATCATAGTTAGTTGGTTCATCATGAAGAAGTTCAAAAGACTCTTACCTAGTCTATTGATTATGTAAACTGCAGTCAAAGCCTACTCTCCCCCAATATTTGAGTGGCAATTTGGACCAGAAAAGAAGTGCTTGAGAAATTAAACCTCTCCAAATTGTGTTTGTGTTTTCCCTTCACAACACCATTTTGTGAAGATATGGATACATAATATGTTTGATGAAGAATAATCCGGATAAATTCCGATAAAGTATAACTAAGATCGAACTCTTATGCATTGTTTGTTTTAACTGTTTGAACCTGACACTGATATTGATTTTTCGCAAGTGCAATGAATGCCGTAAGGATCGAAAAAGCATTACTCTTACAACTGATCAAATATACTACTCAAGTTGAACGGCTAAAATTATTCACGATGGTGACAAAACACCTATAACGATTGTAGGTCTTGCTCAGACACAATATCATTACTGCTTCTTAAGTCTTGCTAATCACGATTAATTAGAATTAAAATACTACCATTTACCCCACATTTCATCCTCAATTGAGGCATGGGTGTTGAATGTGATCAGGCGAATGAGGAGGCCATCTATTCTCTTTGGACTCGATCCAAACGTAATTTTAAAGGTGACACACCTAATTAAAGATGATTCTAGTTTAGAAGTGGGGTATATTTACGGATGCTTTGAAATTAAAGATTCTCACATCATAGGACAAGTATGGTGTGAAGGAGGAGACAACATTGATTGCATGTTGTCTACAAAATGGTAACTTACTAGGGGGTAGTTTCATCAAATCAAGAGTACCACCTTACTTCAAGGAAATATAACTTGTTCTCGTTCTAAAAATTTCCTCATAGGAGAGTTAGAAAAAAGAGTAAAACGGAAATGAAGAGTTATTTTAGTTATATTTTACATAGACGCTTATACTTATGATATTATCCCGCCGTGATCCGTGTTTGTTGTTGTAATGAATCTCGTTTGCACTTACTTTAAAAGTATTGTTACGTATTTGAATCATTGTTTCAAATTAACACAATGTTTGCTTTGCTATTTGCTGACTGCGGCGGAGTGATGTATATCTATTTTGTTGTCTGTTGGAGTTTGAGTTGATTCTTATGGAGATTGTTTGTCTATTTTGTCACCAACAATCTCGGTTTGTAGGTGTGCTTAAGAGTTCCGTTTTCAAGTTGTCACTCTTCTCGTTCGGTCGGAGTTCTAAGACATTTTACAAGTTCATCTTTTAGTACCTTATCGTACCCAACTTTTGATATTTAGTGTCTCTAGCTTTACTTTACTTTATTTTTATGAAAAAAACTCAAATACAACGATAGATGAAGTTTGTAAAATTCTGAAATTGGTCTCCAAATGAATCCATAATCGAAGAGAAAACTGGTTATTACTTCGCTTATGAATCCCCCGAAAGGAATGAGATAAGGCATGCAGACATAGGTGGAAGGGGAAAAGATGGAGGGGAAACTTTCAACATTTGCAAAGTCTTCAAGCCCTTCACCCATCCAGCGACTCTCACACCTTGCTCAGAGCTGCAACGCCATCAATTTAGCAGAGGGTTTCCCCGACTTCCCCGCTCCTTCCCACCTAAAACATGCCGCTGTTTCCGCCATCAACTTCGATTTCAACCAGTACAGGTTTCTGGGTTATTTTTCCCGGCACCATTTTCATTTGTCTTCATCTAGTTAGAATTCCAAGTTGTACCCAGTAAAATTGCTTGAGAATTTGGAAAATGGTTTGATTTTCTAAATGCTTGCTGGGTGCATCTCAAAACTTTCTTGATTCCTCTGGTTGATTAGTTTGCTTACCTGCGTGTAATATGCTTGTTGTAATGCATGATGTACTTGAGTGTGAATATTGAATCTCTTACCATATTATTACATGCCGCTGTTCAAAAAGGATGAATTCGGGCCATTTGTTTTGCTCCAAGTCATTCAAAGAAACGGAACATTAGTTTTTTGTTTATCTTTCTATTGACCTTTTCCATTACATGACTTCATCTTATTAGAGCTTTCTGCTATAGATTTGTCCTGAATTTTTAACCAGAATTCTGAATTCTCATGTCTTAAGTTTGAATTCAAGCTCCAATCTTTGACGGGTAGAAGTGCTCTTAAGTCTTAACTAAAAAGCTAGTGTAGCATTGAAAATGAGGTTTTGATCATGCAATAGAATGGGTTACTTTATGAATTCTGTTGCTGAATTTTCAGGCATGTTCAAGGAATTTGTGATCACGTGGCTGGAAATATGAAGCAAATGCATGGTTTGGATATTAATCCCATAACTGACATAGTTATTTGCTGTGGACAGACTGAAGCCTTTGCTGCAGCCATGTTTGCCAGTAAGTCCTTCATATTACGCATGTAGAATTGTAAATGCACTTCCAACCCTTCATCTTTGATAATTTTTACTATCAACTTCTTTTTCTTCTGTATTGCAGTAATTGATCGCGGTGATGAGATTATACTCTTTGACCCTTGTTACGAGACGTATCAAGAATGCGTCATTATGGCCGGTGGTGTGCCCGTAAGTTGTTTTTCGTTATCTGATCAAGTTTTTATCCATGTATCGGTATAACCTTTATCTTTGATATACAGTTGAAAATGATAGAAAAGGAAGCATCCTAATTATATCAAATTGGCTGCTATTAGGTATTTGTGCCTCTTGACCCTCCTTATTGGAGCCTGGATCCTGAGAAACTTCTGAAGGCTTGTAGTTCAAAGACAAAAGCTATTGTACTTAACAGGTTTGATAAGATATTCCAGTTAGCTGTTCCTTCTTTATTGATTTCATTGATGAGTTCAAAATGAGTTCTACTCATATGCCAAATGTTAATTTGTTGACATCAAAATGACACAGCCCTCACAATCCAACAGGAAAAGTTTTCACATTGCGTGAACTGGAGGCTATAGCTGAAGCTTGCCGTGACAAGGATTGCCTGGCTGTGACAGATGAAGTATAGAACTCATTTTCATTGCCTTATATGTACTTGCAAATCTGAAAAGAAAGTTGCATTCATCTATATTGACATCCCTTGCAGCTATCATTACATATGTATGGATATGCACTTAGTCATCACACTTATTTTCACCTTTCTTGAGATCTGTAATTCTGCTTTTCATTCTTTTTAAAAGTGAATTCAAACTTTAACATAGAAATCCAATTCTCGTCATTCAAGTTGGCTGGATATAATGTTTTTTCTGTATCTTTGAGCATATTGTTATTGAATGTGTCTTGTATGATGCATGTTCTATAATTTGTTTAGTAATGACTAATTAGGAGAATTATGTCCTTTTCAACTTCTTTTGCTTTATCCCAGCATCCGAACTTTTCTCAATCTCCCCTATCTTGAGCAGGTTTATGAACACATAACTTTTGACAATGAAAAGCATATTTCTCTCGCATCGCTACCGGGCATGCAGGAGCGAACCATTATTACATCTTCCTTGTCAAAAACTTACAGTGTTACAGGTAAGTGAATAAATTCTTCTTATCTAAACAATTCAGAAGCCCTATTCCTAGTCATCATCTTTATCTGCATTAACTGAAGTTTGATCAATTGCCCATTAGGATGGAGAATCGGATGGGCCATTTCTCCATCATGCATTGCATCTGCCATCAGAAATATCCACGTAAGGCTAACAGATTCGGCTCCAGCCCCATTCCAGGAAGCTGCCTTGACTGCTTTGACAAGTCCAGCAGAATACTTTGAATTACTTAAACAAGTAAGATTAAAAAGCACACACAAATCATCAAACTTTTGCTTTGCTGTTTAGTTTTGATATAAATTCCAAAATCGTTTCTCTAATGGAATCTAAATAACTGGTTGTTCTTATCAAGATTACCTTTTTGGCTTATGGTATATAGGATTATAAATCTAGAAGAGACTTCGTCGTAGAGTTACTTTCTGAGATCGGATTCCAGATACACTACATTCCACAAGGTTCTTTTTTTGTATTTGCAGAGCTGCCAAAGAATTGTGCCCTTAGCGATGTAAGTGGCCTGTATGGTTTTACTTCACTCTGTTAAGACAGTAAGATCCATGATGACTAAAAATATTTATAATTGAGCTAGTTATGATGCCTTTTCCCCTTCTCTTGTATTATAGTCATGGTTTTTGGTGCGATTCTCAGATTGCGTTGGTGGAGGATCTGATAAAACAAGCAGGGGTTGTGGCTGTTCCAGGATGCGGTTTCTTCCATGCGAAGAAGACGTTTCATAACGAGGAAGATATCAGTTACCAGAGCCGATATATCAGGTTTGCCTTCTGCAAGAGCAATGAAACCTTGATGGCTGCTGTTCAGAGAATCAATCCACTTCTTGATTCCTCAGGATACCTCAAACTGTTTCTTCCACACAATAATTCTGGTCAGCCGTCTTAAGTAGATAGTTTTTACTTGCTCTTTCTGATTTCCTGGAAAACTCGGACGGACTGAAATGCAAAAATATGTAAAAGTATGTCAACTATAATGTTTTTTGTTCAGCCTCTAGTCGAAAGAAGACAACTTTATGTAATAATTTCTGCCATTACAACCAATAATAATGTCAACTATAATGTTTTTTGTTTACTGTAATTTCTTCTTTGTTTACAGAAAATGTAACCTAAAATGAGTCGTACATGGTTGACCCGATCCGAAACATGATTTGACCCTTCACCTTGTGTGATGTTTTTCGGATATTAAAAATACATACAATTTTAAAAGGTAATCTCAACCAAAATACGTTGTTGGAAATGGGCGACTTTACGGAAAGAGGAAGCGATGGCAGGTTATGAGGTCAGACAAAATCTTCCTAAAAGTTTGCATCTTTGGCCAAAACAGAAAGGGTAAGGCGCAAAGAAAAACCCACAGAACAAAATCAGTGATCTAATAATCTACCATTCTCGAACTAATTTGGATCACGGTTGAAGGATGAATATCTTCAATAAGAAACCCACAGCCAAAGGTGCTTCTCTTCTTAACTTTGCACTTTTGCAGTTCTCTATTCGAATTCTCTCCGTCCTTGAAAGGTTGTAATGGACCAAAGTATCTATTTTCTGTAGCGTTGTTTTGGCTCTGAACTTGATTCTGGGTTTGACTTGTTTCTGGGTTCCATTTTGAAGTTTCGATCAATTGATTGATTGTGATGAGTAGTTTTGCGATTTATGCAGAGGCTCTTCGGGAGAGCAAAAGAGAGATGGCGCGCTCTACTAGAGGTAGGCTTCTAGCTTGATTTGCAGAGTTTTTGTGGTTCTCCACGACTGTGATTGCTATCTAGACGTTATGCTCATAGTTCTTCATTTGTGTTAACAAAAGCGGTTTTTTGTTTGATCATCCATTATTTGGGATCATATTATAAGAATTCTTGTTTCTGTTAACTTGCAGCTCTTGCTACGAATGTTTCTTTGAGTAGTGCTTTTACAGGACCAGTTGCCATTGTGAAAATTTTGTGCTACTGACTTACTCTTTGGCAAAAAACAAGAAGAAGCCTCTTGCACTTCCCAGTTTTCATCTACTTGACTACTTGTAGTTGTAGGGTTAGATAAATCATCCATAAATTCAGTTTTTGGCGATCCTAACAATCCTAAAGTAGGTATTGGAATGTTTTTGTGCTGAGAGTGAAATAACTAATCATATTTGTTGCAAATGCATTTGTTATTTTCCTTCAGGAATAGAAGTGGAAATCACATCATTGCAATCGGAAGTAAGTAATGTCTATCAATGTTGTCATCGTTTAGTTCATGCATTCAGTACATTCATGTAATTGTTTTCGGTCATGGCAACAGGAAAAGAAGTTGGTTGCTGAAATTAAAAGAACGGCTAAAACAGGAAACGAGGTGCCTTCATTTCTCCCTCTTACCCTCTTATCTTCAGCTTTCATTTAATCAAGATGCATTTGTGCTCATGAACTTACTTTCGGTATTTGACACATATAGCCTCTTTTTATTCTACCACCAAATTGCGTTTGTACTTCTTATTTATAGTTCACCGACTAATTTTGGAAATGATTCAGGCAGCAACAAAAACTCTTGCACGGCAGCTAATCAGACTCAGGCAACAAATTGCTAACTTGCAAGGCAGCCGTGCTCAAATGAGGTCAATAGCTATCCACACACAGGTGCACCTTTGACCTTCTTTTTTCTTTCATTTCCACTTGCTTTTTGTGCTTCTACTTCCTCTATATCTCTTCATGTTTGGTTTGTATCCGTCTAATATTTCAGTTATGCAGGCCATGCATGCTCAAACATCTGTTGCAGCGGGCATGACAGGTGCTACCAAGGCTATGTCCGCCATGAATAAGGTTAGCAGGAGATATACATCTATTTGCAGATCAATTTTAGTCTTATCTTTTGTATGTGGGGTTTTCTAGGCCTCTACTATAATTTGTAGATAAGATATTATGGGTTTGCGTTTTTGCTGCAGCAATTGTCCCCTGCAAAACAGATGAAGGTGATGCAAGATTTCCAGAAACAATCAGCACAAATGGATATGACTGTGAGCTACTCTACTCTTGTAGTTTTCACATTTCTAGGAGGATCATAGTCAATTGACATAGCTTGTTTTGAGTTTTTAATGTTGATATTCTTATTTAGTTTTGGAGTTACATAATAAATCTAAAATTCAGACTTTTATTGCAGATGGAAATGATGTCTGATGCAGTTGACGATGCTGTGGATAATGATGATGCAGAAGATGAAACAGAGGAATTAACAAATCAGGTGCATATTTCGTCACCTGTCATGTTTTCTTTTCGCCCTTTGCCCGTACTAAATTCTTATGGCTGTTAATATGTTAACGACCTCAAAGCAGTTCATGTCTTTCTAGTGGCCATTTAACCCGAGATAGTTTATGTAGATTGCTGTTAGTACTTCAACTTGACATCATTCATACATACTTTATGCTTGAATATTTAGAAAATTTCCCTGCTTCATACTAATCTGTTTCTCTTCAATCAGGTGCTTGATGAAATTGGAGTTGATGTTGCGTCTCAGGTTAGTACTATTACAATCTTGATGTAACCTTGCTTGTATATGCCTTATCCATATTGATATCCGATTCCCTTCAATTTACAGTTGTCCGCAGCTCCAAAGGGGAAAGTTGCGGGAAAAAAGACCGAGGATGTTGGCACGTAAGTTTTCTGTTCATGTTCTCCTGTGGCCATTGTTATATTCTTGTGATTTATCTTTGTGGTCATAAAGATTTGCTGTCCATGCTATAAATGTGCTATCTTTGTCTTGTTGGGTGCTATGTATTTAAGCTAACCTTTTTTCAGCTCAAGTGTGTCTGATCTCGAGGAAAGGTTGGCTGCTCTTAGGAGTAGTGGTTGAACTGGATTTGAGAGCGAGCTTTTTACACTTCATCTGGTGGTGGCTGTTCCAAAGGGCAAAACAAATGCCAGATCTCTGCAGGGTTCGTCACTTGTGAGTCAATGTAGTTCATTTTTAGGTTGACATCATGGCTAGCTGTGAGGTAAAGCATATACCATTTTGAAATTCTCAGTTTGATCCACATCTAAAAGAAAATCTCAATTTAATTGCATTTATCCCTCGGGTCTTGCTTTCTTATGACAATTTACGCTTTCAGCCAACTTAATATATGGTATCTGATTTGTTATGTGAACCATTGTAACTATAATTTGAATATGTACAGTCTCTGATGGAGCACTCTTGTTTCAATAGATTAATTGATATGGTAACATTTTCTTATGTACATATCTATTTGTTGAGGTGTGTGAAAATGTCTCACATCGACAATATGATACTACGTGAACCTAAAGCCATAGGCTACTCCTCCTATTGCTAATTGGTTTTAGGATGGACCGAACTTGAAGGATACCAAACCTGAACTGGAAGTGTGTTTAACTCTGTAACTGTAAGCTTTGTCAAACCCAAAGCATTCTTCCAGGGAATGCAAGCTGCAGCCATTGATGGAATGACAGCACATAGTCTTAACCCTATTCCCAAAATTGTTGGACCGGTTAAAATGTTCAGGTCAGTTGTTCTAATAGATGATGTAGCAATGCCACAAACAAAGAGAGCAAAGATCCTTTGTCGCAAGGATTACAGAACTAATCTTCTTCCTTAGGTGAACACTTTAATATTATGGAAATAATGCAAGATAGCATCAGTAGTAATCCAATCAAAAGGCATCTGTCTACAGATAAGTCGCAAGACAAATCATTGATCATATAAATAACGTGTGGAGCATCCAATTTTTATCTCCCAAGAAGACAGTACATATCATTTCAAAAAATCAGGGCGCGTAAGATCGTGCCTGTAAATAATACATGGCCCCTGAGGGTGATGTTGCCCTCGGCCTAAATACATTATCTTCAATCAATGTGAAAGTGTAGTTCAATAGTTTGCACTTTGTAAGCAAACCGTCTCAGTTGTCAACGGCTTATTATTTCATGTATTTCATGTATTCTTGTCGGGCATACCTAGTTTCTGACGAATGTGGTAAAAGTCTCATGGTGAACAACTGCAAACACTTCTTGAGACAAAGTGCAACTGCTGTCGCAAATGCATGACCTGCCATGACCAGAGATAACAGAATTAGATACAGCTACTGAAAGAAATCAGCATAAGATGCGGTTTCGCTCAAGTAAAAAATACAAGGAAGCAGGGGTATTGACCCGAACCAAAATTCACGTTCCAAGTGAAAATCCAAACCAAACCCTTAATTTGTCTTGGATTGTAATGCATCTTAGATTGGCTCTTGATATAAAGTATAGACGACCATACCATATCTTTGCACTTTGCAGTTACAAGTCACAACAGGAAAAAGACCTTACTTTATTCATCTGAGGTAAAATAAAGTTTTAGAATAACCAAGCTTTTCAATTACCTCCTCTTGAAGCAAAGATGGTAGATCAGCAGTTGATGTCAGTCTATTAATCTCCTCCTTTAGATCTTCATGACTAATGTTCGACCATGTCTGTGGAGGCAGGGCAAGCAATAGTATCGTTACCACATCATTTACGGAAGGATGCATTCTGCCAACACTACTTGAAGCACACCTAGGGCAGCCATCAGGATATATTTGACAATAGGGGATCAAAACATCAAATCCTCTTTCAGTGGTTTTTGTATCCATTTCACCAGTGTTCACAACAGTAGGCTTATCATGGTCGCTATCTTTCAAGTTTCGGGTGTTTGTTGCTTTGCAGGAAGGCATGTCAAATGATCCTAGCCTGCCACAGAAAATCTGAGCTCCTTGGCAACAAACTTCAGAGACAATTGTAGCCAAAGAATCCTTCTCTTCTGAAGAGATTTTACAACATGTCTTTGATGCCCGAAATTTAGTCACGTGTTCAAAGAGGTCAGTCATGTGCACTTGGTTCAACACCTCTTCCTGAAACCACAAGTGCCATTGGTCATAAATCTTCTCCCTTCTTTTTTTTTTTAGACTAAACTTGTATGTTCCAAATCAGCTGAATCATGTTCTAGCCAAATAAGGAGAGAAAAAGACTCGGAGAAATAAGTAAATAAAGATTACAAACATCTAACAAACCTTTAGGGATAGCCTTGCTTTTTCTTCTTCAGTAAGCTTACTTCCCTCCTCTTGCAACCGGACTTCAGCAACCCAATTGACGAAATCTCTAAGATCTGCAGGCGCAGAGCTCATAACAGTTACTAGCAACTCCTGAACATCTATAATTTCCTCTGATGATAATATACGTGGAAGATCTTTAGTTAAGTATCTTGCAGTCCCTTCCCAACTTTTATGACGACAATTCTGCAAAGCAGTGAGAAACTCAACTTCTTAGTGAATAAATTAATTTCACAACGTAGGTACAAACTGACCCATTAATGAAAGCAATTAGGAATGGGTAGACGTGAATGAAGCACCGTGGGAGAATTTTACGATCAGGCAAAAAGTATATGGAAGAGCGGATTTTGGAGTCAGTCATGTGAATTTTGTGTCAGAAATTCATGAAACGTGCAAAAGAAGCTAGGAAACAATAAGATGGCCAAGCTTGAAACAAGATTGTGTAGTTGGAGTTCTCTTTTAAGTAAATGGACTCACAAAGTTCTCCTGCTAAATGGAAACATACCACTGTATACAGGATGGATGGTGCCCTCTGAGGTCTCGCTAGGATCATGAATCTGACAAGGAGAAACAGCAGTTTTAATTTTGATCAAATAAGGTGCTAAAACAGCACAGTATACCCATAACATCAAAAAGAAGAAGACAGAACTCGGATAATCACACAAGAACACAAACAGATTAGGAACCCAAGGACCAAGGGAATAGATGAATCCCAAGGCCAAACTCCCACTAAATTTGACAGATGAGTCTAATGCTCAAACTAGCAAATGCATTTACAAATTAAGACATTATGGATGATCTAATTTAGGTCTAAACACCCCATTACAGCTTGTGATTCTGCAGATTTGGAGTTTGAATTAATATATCACAAAAACTGGAGATTCTCCAGCAATTCCTATGTGGGAGATTCTTGCAATTAGTGGGTAACCCTAGGAGTAAGATCCTTACTCGTAGTGGGTACTGACATTTAGTATTAGAGTCATTCAATCCAACATGGTGACTACCATCTATCCTTCATTCCGCCGCCGCCACAACATCCCACTGTACCCACCTGCCACCACCCTTAGAAAACCAGATTTCCCTCTACAACCAACATAACCACAATCCTCAATTATTACAGGGACCGTCAACACACACCAATCAAGCCACGGAGAGTTGAGAAACAACTCAATTATGAAAAATGGCAGTATTTTTTCTGCAGTGAAAAGTTTGGGCTTGGACACCAATGCAAGCCCTCCATGTCTTTGTACTTGAGTTCACTGAAGAGCCCAAAGAACCAGCCTTCGGCCTCGAGCGGTTGAACAATGTTTAACTATGCAGGTACTGTCAAATTGTGACACAATTTCGCCTTGAGGTCAAGGCAATTTTCAGGGGATATATGGATACATGCACACATCTCATCACCTTGTTGGAATTTTTTTATTCTACTGTTTTTTACTTATTTGCTACAATAATTTTCCAAGTCATCTATTATTAGATACCCATAAGCGAACATCTCATCACCTTCACCAGAGGCTAGTGTACGCAACAAGTAGCATAAATTGGGCTATTATTTGCATTTTTCAAAGGTTAGACTAGAGACCACAACATCTCAAAAGGCTTGGCTACTTTCTGCAATTTTCCCTTCATTTATTATATAGGAGGTATATATTTTTGTTCCTCTATTATAAAAGATGAGCTACGACTTGTAATTCTGCAGACTTGTAATTTAAATTAATACATCTCAAAAGTTGGAGGCCCTCCGGTAATTTTTTTTGTGAAAGATCCTTGCACTCAGAGGTCCTAGAGTGAGATCCTTACTTCTAGTGGGTTCTAACATTATGCCCCAAATTATGTACAGTGATACTGGCCAAACCTATATCACAACCTAATGGCTTCCCATACCAGAACCTGCCTTCTTCCAAGCTAATTCCCTTTTCTTACCCTTATTTCCCACAAATATCCCTCTGGTATTTATTTGGTCTAGCAAAGAAAAAATGAAAAAGAAATACCCTCTGCGGCGCCCAGTCTCTTCATCAACGGTATCCATTGCCTCCCATAGAAGGGTAAGAGGAACCCAGTGAGGAGGATATTTGAAACGAGCTACATCCAAAACGAGCACTAAATCTCTTCCTGCATGGTAACCTCCAATCGGTGAGAAATGACCACTTCCTGTCTGCAAATGGAGTATTTGAAAGGCATTCACCATGCAATATTCGTATAAGTCAGAAATGCATTCACCATGCAATATTCATATAATAAGTGTATGTCCAAGATTATAAAACACAGATCGAGCAATATATGGGTTTCATGGCTGATGATACTTAGTGTTTTCTGTTTACGTAGCACAGGTAAGCTGTAGAGTTGCTAAATTTTCCTTGGAACCAAAATGAATAAACATTTCTTGCAATTTGTTGAATAAATAATAATTAATAATTATTATAAAAATTGGAACAGTTATCAAATCAAATTTAGATTACCAACTCTATGATCACTTCTCACAGCATCGTGTTAATGTTTTCTGATAGAATATATAAGTAACAAATAGACCACCAAAACCATCCTCATCAGTGGGTTTTAATGAGTTTGGAGTTTCAACAGAGCTATGATAACAGGCGCTATACCTGCTTGAAGTGTCCTCTGTGGTATGACACTATCAAATGACGATCTTCAGATGAGGTACATGATATGACATAACTTCGAAAGTCCTCGAGTGTGCTTTCATTTGTATGAAATTCTTTTACCTCAGCTCCATTACAATGAGCTAAGCATGCAACTTTGTCAAATGATATTCCAGTAACTTTAACTTTCTCAAGAGGCTCGCAACAGTCCAACATACTATCATCAAACCATCTCCAAGGACCTGTCACAGATGCCATCCAACGCATTACTTTGCACACTTACCCACTACATGGGTATGAATAACATTAGGGTGGAATATTGCTTGGGATTCATTAACTTTAAAATGGAGATGCTAACAGTAGATCCGTGAGTTAAATCCATCTTTCAATTTTTTTATCCATTGGCACTGGAAAAAGAAAAAGGTCACATTGTGGATTGAAGGAGTGCTATGCCTCTTCTTAAATCACAAATAAACTTATCTAGTAACCTATGGTTTAAGAAAAGCCGAAATGTGAACGGGAAAGGGTAGTTAGGATTTGGCAATTGGCATCATGGCACGTAATGTATTAAGCAGTCCAATAAAAACATATATCCTTAATTACTCACTTCTGGAAATAATGTAGATTGAAAATCACCTTTCCATTTTCTTCCTGGGTCTACTGCAAGAGCATTTAACACCATAGATAAAGTGGCAAGACCACAATACGCGGGTTCTGACTGTGTTTGATAGTACGAAATCAATTTGAAAAACCCTTCCATGTTTCTTCCAGCAAGTGCTTCAACAAATAGTTGCTGCAAGTACCACCAATAACACAATGTTAGGACTTGGTAGTTAGCACAAGCTGGATGCAGCTTGAAAGGCTAGATAGCATCATAGTAATGCTCATAGAGAAGAACACCCATGGAATATTCCACAAATCTACTTCAGTATAATGGATGGACAGCTCTTGTGGCTTACAAACAAACGTGTGCAGAAGATTGAGACTTTTATGAGGTGCATCTTCTACAAACCTAGAAGTCTGAATTGTGTTTCTTCACAAGCATCAACTTGAATCTAATTCATCACTTCATAATTCAGCAAATTGCTGCTAAGCCTGCTATCATAACAATCTCTAAACCCCAAAAATCTAAAGCAAACAAAGATAGGAGAATCAAAGTCAACAATCTAAAACTCTGTGAATCCCCCAGCAATGGAAGATTAAAACACATAGCGTAGGACGAGAGCAAAGCACTCAGCAAAACTGTCAATTTCAATTAATCCAAAGCAAGATGAGATTGGCACACCTTTCCCTCGAGGCACGCAAATTCGATGGCCGGAGGTGAAGGGAGATTTCGTCTGTAAAAGCCTGCAATCGCCGCCATTTTCTTTACCAACAACTCTGGATAATCAAAATTTTAGACTTTGTTCCATAGCACACTTAAAAGCAAGCACCGGATGCCCAAAAAAGTATTGGAATCATTTCACTATCCACCTACTCTCTCTTTTTTATAACCAAATTATAAATTATACTTTAAAATAGGTCCATCCTATATTATTTTTTAACTAAAGACAGAATAAAATTATAAAATAAAAACAAAAAAAATATATTGTGCCGTCTTATCTTAAGTTTAAGGGCCTCTTTACTTGTATATTGGTTTATTTTCGAGTTTATAAAATAAATTTAAATGGGTATAGTTTATTTTCAGGTTTATTTTTTGACGGATTTATAGCAATAAACCTAACTTGGAGTTTATTTTTTGGCTTTATTTTACTTCAAAAGACTCCTATGATTAATAACATTGAATACCCATGGATGAAAAAATAATATTAGAATGGAAAAACACAAGGCCAAAATGCGGGCACCCTTCCTTTGCCTTGTCTTCTTCATGTGTGATTTCAAAAAACGTTGTGATTCTTCATATTTTTTGGATTCTTCATTATGTTCTCGATTGTTTGAGTTGGATCTACCAACTTGATCAGCACCCTTAAGTAATCCGTTTCGATTCACGAATCTTCCGAATAGAATTTACCTCCTTTTTACCTTGGTAAATGGGAGCATTAAAAAATTTCTTCGTGGATCCCTCTGTTTTGCCTTTGTTGAATGGACTCTTCTTATTTGAATTATTTATGCGAGAGTAAATAATCTCTTGCCTATTTTGCACGTTCATATTACCTCAAGTGGAAACATATTTTTCCTTAGCTTTAGGATCTCTTGTCTTCCTTGATACCAACATCCATGGACCAATTTCACCTTCTCCTTCTTTAGACTCGTTACCTAAAATATGAGTACTCCTGGTGGCTACGGGAGCTGGGCGTTCAGAGTTGGTGGCGTCAAGAATTGCACTCGTTACCTTGCATCCAGTGTTGATTGTAAAATCATCTTTGCAGTTATGCTCATGTGGACATTGCGAGGCATAATAGTCATGTCTCCCGCATTTGAAGCATATCATTTGTAGGCCTCCATATTCAATAGGGCATGTAATGTTGTTGATGAAGACAACTTTCTTTACCGGCCTATTCAATTATATTTCAACACAAATGCAGACACATCTTACTCCATTGAAGTTGAGAGTCTAAGTATCAATAGCCACTGGTTTGCCTACACCTTCTACCACACTCCATAACACAACTTCATTGTACCACTACATAGGGACACCATTTATTCGAATCCAAGTGGGAGTAAAAGAGATTTCTTCAGAAGTAACAAAATTTGGCACTCATCTCTTCATAATCAAACCACGCCCAAAGATGGACCAAGGACCTCCAGTCAAGACCATCAACAACTCACTTTCACTTTTGAATCCAACCACAAAATAGATGTTGTTAAGATCGATCAACTAGATGTTTTCGTCAAGCTTCCACATATCTTAAATCTTTATTTCCATGATAGGGAAGGCAATGGGAAATCCGAATACTTTTGATAGAAGATTTTTCATCTTGCTTCAAGGCTTTCAGGAACATCACCAGCAATTTTAAAAGTGGGGATCACCATCCGGCCCCGGAGGAAGCTTAAAACGATCTTCTTCTTCAGTCTTCCGATATTGAAATTTTGGGGCATCATTCTTCTGTCTCGTTTGAGTATATCACTCAATGAAGGTTTGGATGTAGCATTCACTGTGCTTGCTTGTTGTTTCGATGGCTTATTAGTTTGGTTATCCTCTTTTTCTTTAGTCGCGACAGATCCCATATGAAAACATCGGAAGTTCCCGTCGGTAGACCCGTCAGTCGGATATCAGTTCCAAAACTTCCAGTATTATCCATGGATTGAATTGTCGGATCTAGAACAATGTTTTTTGTTTGCGACGATTCTATGGCTACGATATTACCTTCGTCAAGATTATTGTCGGTAGGATATCGGTCTCTATTTGGAAGGTTTTTGCATTCTCAACCACCTTAATCGGATGAGACATGTCCATTTCCATGGAAACTGATTTAGGTCGAAATACTTTTTTATAATGCTTATAATAGAAACTTTGTTGACGGATCAACCATACTTTTCTTTTTTTAAATTTTTTTTAGGGATTTAAAAATGGTGATTTATCAAATTGGTGGTATCTCATGCTTGATTTCAAAGTCTTGTTTATGATTTACATTTTGTATTAGTATGCCGACCGCATGTCATCCAAGTATTTATAGTTGATCACGAAACAAATACTAAGTCGGTCATTCTCATGTATATGTTTATTATATCCCTTATTTTCTATATCAAATAAAACTATGAAAGTCTTTTAAAAAAAACTATGAAACAAATCACATTAAAGAATAAAACTCAAAAAATAAAAGTTTGCACCTACAAAAATTATAGAAAACTCAAACAAACAAGTATCGTTGCATGTCAAATTCTCTGTTACACATTGCATCACGAATCTTATAACACATTAAATTAAAAAAATGTACTATAAATACAAGAAAAATAATTAGATTTCCACCCAAATTTATGAAGTAGGAGAAGTGGATTCTGATTATCAGAATCTGAATCCATTGACCTACTCCTCATCCAACGCCCCCATACTCGACGCGCCACCATTAGACCTAGTAGACCCCTCTTCGGACCCATAATTAGAGCCGCCTCTCGAACCACGTTTAGACTTAGTCGTGGACCGAACCGAACCATCTGGGTCCTTGGACTTCTTCCTCCGGGATTTCTTGGGTATATTAGGGAGGGCCCCGCCCTCGTCTCCAGCTGCCTTATCCTTCTGCTTGCTAGAAG
>BSUD01000006.1:7981332-8026502 GCA_033239045.1 Fagopyrum esculentum | reverse complement strand
AAAAAATGTACTATAAATACAAGAAAAATAATTAGATTTCCACCCAAATTTATGAAGTAGGAGAAGTGGATTCTGATTATCAGAATCTGAATCCATTGACCTACTCCTCATCCAACGCCCCCATACTCGACGCGCCACCATTAGACCTAGTAGACCCCTCTTCGGACCCATAATTAGAGCCGCCTCTCGAACCACGTTTAGACTTAGTCGTGGACCGAACCGAACCATCTGGGTCCTTGGACTTCTTCCTCCGGGATTTCTTGGGTATATTAGGGAGGGCCCCGCCCTCGTCTCCAGCTGCCTTATCCTTCTGCTTGCTAGAAGACTTGTCCTTGCGACGCCTTCCCGAGCTCTTGTTCGAGTCTTTGTCTTTGCTCTTGATCGATTGCCCCTGCGACGTGGGGCTCCCGGATGGCGAGTCGTCAGCTGAGGCTAGGCTGTCCATCGAAGGATGCCTTGCTCTTGATGCCTTTGGCAAGCCTGGCATGTCTCTACTACTTGAACCCTTTTGGCCCTTGTCTACAATACAAAACGAGTTTGTACACTCTTCATCTTACATAACTATATATAAGAAGACCAAAGTTATTTACCATCATCTTCGTCTGTGTCGCGACCTTCTCCGTCCAAGGGAGCAGATTGTGACTTGAACTCGTTCATCTATGTAAGAGGATCTCGATTTCAGCATTTCCATTTCATTAAATTATCAGAAAATTCTACGTATGCGACATTCTTACGTACCCAACTTGGTGCATTTGCAGATGGACCATCCCATCCAATATGAGCCACATGCTTTACATCTGTTGGGTTCCCAATCTGTATCTCGTTCTTTTGTTCGTCTTCTTCTGCGTAAACATAATGTATTATAGTTGGACACATCATCCTAGAAGTAATAGTGTAAGATTGAGTATTTAAAAGGGCAATCAAACGTACCGAACATCTGAGAGAAGTATCTCAGACCTCCTTTTATGATCCCCTTCTTCTTTATGTTCATTGCCCCAATCAAATAATCTTGATTGTTAACCTAGCTAGAAAACTGGTGCATCACCTTCCTATCTAAGAGAGCAATCAAACACACAAGTAAGATTCCAAAGGATGAAGATGAAGCTGCAAAAACGTGGAGGATTACCCACCATTTATGATCAAATGATTCGTGCTGTGCCATGCAATGAATGTACGCCTATAAACAGCTTTCGCAAGTTGCCGCGAGGATGGAAGCAATGCGACTTCTCTAGCGGCGAATTAAGGTTGAAAACCAAGAAAGAAAGAAATAAAGTTGGGAAATTTGATCGGGATTTTGCCTAATTGTTGACTAGATGAATGGGAAGTAATGAAGAAGTACGATATGAATATTCAAAAAATGATTGGATTAACGAAGAGCCAAGCCTTCGTTAATCGGATTGTTAATGGGAAAAGATCTAATTGATGCTATCAAAATAAAAACCCTTCCTTGATCCAAACTACGAGGGTTTACAATGCAAGGTGAGATCAAAAGGAGAGGAGAGCAAGGAGGGATATCCGGAGGCAAATAATCAAAGAGACAAAGCTACGGTTGCTATTTTCTTGACGATTGCTAACTATTTTCTAAGTTTGGTTTTAGAAAATTAGAGTTTTCTATTTACGACCAATCATTGACCTTTTTAGAAGAAGAAAATACTTTGACCAACCTGAGAGGGCAGTTCATTGCTCTTCCAAAGATTTTACAAAATTGATCTTCGCAATTAAAATGGAACTGGAAACACGTCAATCCTACTAAAACTTTTTTAGATTTTAAGAATAGTTGGAAAATGGTAATCAGTTTAACGCCAGATATAGATAATGAGTCAAAACAAACAAATTTTATGATCAAAGGTTCTAGGGTATAACTGGATTGCCAAAACCAAATTAAGCAAAACAAGCAAAGTCGACCTAAATGCATAAAACTAACACCAGTGACAAAACTCTCAAAGAACTACAACTGCAAACAGGATGCGTTTAAGAGCGAAACATATTCCTCTAGACAATAGCATTAGCAGCGCTTGCAATTCTTGGCCAAAGATCTGCGCACTCCTTCCCAATAGGGCCTGTGATAGCAGATCCTGCATCCAATAAAACAACTAGTATCAGATTTGGGAATTTCTAAAGAGAATACCAATCGTGAGCAGATCAAATAAATTACCCTTCATTTCTCCCTTTGGGTTCACAATCACACCAGCATTATCTGCAAACAAAACAAAATTAAACTAATATGAGATATGAGGAATTGGATTGGATGATCTACATGCAAGGGTGATGAATATATAGACAGAAGAATCAAAACTAGTACAGAGAGTATAGATAACAGAAACTACTTAGCGTAGAAAATGCCAAGACTATTTCAAACGAGGAAACGTAGTCTCTTTATTATCTTATTTTGATCACTGTTATCATTCATTGGTATCATTCAGCCATGATGATCAAAACAAGATTTGGTTGCATCTTAGAATTTCTAAAACTACGCAACATTGAAGAAAGATATGTGCCAGGAGACAGGCAAAGACCATCAATAAGAATCTTAGCTTATTATAATGTGTTGTTGTTCACTGCATTTTGACAATTTACTCTTATAAAACAGTACATAAATTTTAATAGCAGCAAAACATACACGAAGATTTGATTGAAGAAAAATTGCTCAGCATAAGATACTGACGGATCTGAACTTGATAACCGGACAAATCATACACGAATATTTGATTGAAGACAAAGTTGAATCATTTTCAAATGAATGAAACAATTATAGACTATACATGAACATCAAGAAACTATACTTCACAAGCTCAAAAGGATAACGTCCAATATTCAACGCCACATGGAAAATATAAGAGAGAGAGAGAGAGAGAGATTGCTACTAACCTTCGAAGTACATGAAGACACCGTCCTTTCGGCGCCATGGCTTGCGCTGCCTGACTATGACAGCAGGCATGACCTTCTTACGGAGATCGGGCTTTCCCTTCTTCACGGTAGCCATAACCATATCTCCGACGCAAGCAGAGGGCAACCTGTTGAGTCTTCCCTTGATACCTTTGACGGAGATGATGTACAGGTTCTTAGCTCCGGTGTTGTCTGCACAGTTGACGACCGCCGCTACCGGAAGACCTAGCGACATCCGGAACTTGTTTCCGGCGCTACCTCCACGCCCTGCATTGACAGAAGAAAAATTGGGGATCAACAGATAAGGATATTGATGCAGCAATTAACCAAGCAAGGGGTGGAGGATCAATTGCATACCTCGCTTCGACATTTTTGGTCCTCCCTCGCTTTCGCTCTCTCTGTTGTGATACTGGCGGTGCTGCTGAGGAGGAACCAAAGCAAAACGAGGCCTTTTATACTAGGGTTTTGGGCTTCTCTGGAATGAAATTGAGGTTACGAGCCCTGACTGAAACGCTGCCGTTTGAGCTTCTAGAATGAAGGGGCAAATTAGGTTTTTAAAGAAACACAAAGGGTTGTTTTTTGTGGGTCGTTAACTGGACTATTTAGGGTAACGGTCCGATTTCATTTTTATTTCGGAACGTTTTTCTTTGAACCGGACCGGCCAAGAACCATTTTTTTTCGGAACCGGAACTGGACTGTTTAATAAATTACAGAACCGTTTGGAATCGAACCGGGAAGAACCGTTTGGAACCGGAACCGGAACCGGAACCGTACAGAACCATTGGAGCCGGAACCGGAACCATATAATTGTTTGGAACCGGACCGTACAATGGCGTACATAGCCGTTTGGAACCGGAACCGGAAATAAGCAATTCGAACCTCACCTAAATTAAACCCGGAGCTAAACCGTTCTGAACATACCTATTCGAGTCGTTTCGGACCGTACTTGGCCTATTCTAAATTTTTAACACAATTGAAATTTTAGAATCATGAATATAACTAACAAATTATCAAAAGAAAATAATCCCAACATAAAAAAAAAATTAAATAGGTGTTCTAAACTTCTAATCCAATTGGTCAGGACTCAAAGATGAAAAGAACATAGTCGCAAATTGCACGCCGAATTACAAACCAACAAATCAAACGTACAGAGTGGAAGTGTATTAGGTAGCACAAGGGTAAAGTTCTAAAAATAAGCTCGTAATCTAGTACTCTAAGACTCTAAGTGTCTTCAACCTACAATAATGAATAATCAGTTAAGGATTTTTGCCGTGCATGAGTATTTTTTATACATAGAAATAGGGGTGAGAACAAATTGGGTGAGTTGGTTAAGTAGGCCTTTTTTTGCCTAGTGTAGCGTCAAATATACTCTTTTGTTTATTATGAAACAAATTAGGCCCTTTTTTACCCATTTTTATTAAGTGTCTTCAAGGCCTAGTTTGTATTAACATACAAAAAGGGTCTTATTAGACCAATCTTTTCGACCGACCGACCAAATTCGATCTTGTCCCCGTTCCGACTCCTTCCCAATTCCAACGAAATTTCATAAAAAAAAAAATAACAGTCTCGTCCCGCTAATAAGTATTCGGGACGGGGTGAACCTTAACTTCTCCATCCCGCTAGGCCCGTCACGTTCACGGTAGCAATGTCCGTGTCGTGCATGGGTATCCTTAATACATATAAGTAAAACAAATTCGCATTACTAATCAAGTTACATAAATATTTCAAAAAGGAAAATTTGATTTTAAACTCGAACAAAAAAATATCTCGGGCGAGATTCAGGTTACGGGCCGAGATTTATGAAAACTCGAACAAAAGAACATGAGTTTGGTGCAATGATAATGGATAGATAAGAAGATGATAATATGGAATGAATTTGATGAAAATATAAGAAGTTACGAACCAATATATTCTTGCAAAGAACCTTGACCAATTAGATCAAAACTCCATAACAAAGAGCTTACATTAACCCTCTCTTCTTTAATCTTACACAAGTCGTCTAAATAAGACAAGCACGAGGAGGGACCATAATTGACTAGTAGCATCAATCTTCAATAAGATTAACACACAAGAACCATCTAACAATGACTCACAACAATTCAATAAAATGTTTTCTCTTTTGATTGAATAGAAATGAATAAAACACAAACTTCGTACGAAGCAACGAGTATCTCACAATATTGTAGAAATAAAATCAAATCAAAGCTACATATGAATCTCGTCTATAAGACTATTTATAGGAGAGATTCCTGTAAGAGATAAATATTAAAATGATCGTAAAAGATAGAATCAAAACCAAAAGATACATTTAAAATGTTTGAAAGCTTAAAGGTATTGATATAATATAAGATAACTAGAGGATAATAATCCTCACATCGAGATTCTACTCGATAACACGCAAAAGAGCAAATCTCGGTCTCGATATGACAAAATCTCGGCCGAGATTTTCAAGATGTTCGAGATTTGCTCTAGCCATGCAATTCTCCATTCTACCAGATCCTTCCATGTTTGAATCTTGCTAGCAACCTCTCATTGAGTGACTCTTGCTCTTGACATAGTGATGGTTCCATGTTTAATAGGAGATATCAAAGATGGTCACACATCAGTACTGTAATCTCATAAATGCATTAGATTTCAAGCAATTTTGAAGAAAAATTAGTTTTTCATCAGTCTTAGGCAACAAAGATGATGTATACATGAATCAATCACCCTTATATCGGTATTGAAGGTTGACTCACTTGCAACTATAGACACTTGTAATGCAAGTATATCTCTTGCAAGTGATTGCAAGTTTGGATGTATATCTTCATTCACCTTCCACCAATCCAAGATCGATCAATCCACGTCTACACCCTTTTTAACAACTTTGTCGATAGGCCCCAACAAATATCTATCAACTTCATGTCCCACAACAACTTCTCCGTTCTGTTCAATCTCGGTATCCCAATCTTCTTCCATATCAGCCCCTATCCCACTAAGATATTACTATATTAGTATATTACATGTTGCAAGTTAAAGGAATAAGCATACACACCAGTAGATTGAGTGATTTTTTTTTTCTTCTTGGTCTTAATTAGAGCAAGTTAAATAAAACAAATCACTCAGATATTACAAGCTACAAGTTAAAGGAAGAATCATGATCAATCTTAAATTAATTAACCGAGTTAGCTTCAATATATGATGAAGTCAAACGTATTAAAAGTGGCAACTCTATCTAATTGAAGCTAGCCCGATCAATCTAAAAGGAAATCAAACATATTAATATATTATAAGTTGTAACTTTGTTATGTTCTTGTGTTGATTTTAATTCATTTTTCAATGGATTATTTTTTCACTTTAAACTAGGAGTCTAGTTATTTAAACTAAGAGCTTGATTCTTTCGTTGAGTATTGGGAATACTTAATTCCTAAATTTCTTTGATTTATGAGTTCATCAAATAAGGTGCTTAGATTTGGATGCAAAGAAGGTAGTTCATACTTCATGCACGGTGAGGTACAAAGCAAGAATGAAATCAAATATATACTAAATTTATTTATAGCTTAGTACCTATATACACATAAGCTTATAAAAATGATCTTCAAAATCATCACCAAACAACTTGTAATATGTTTGATCACAAAGATTTAGAAGTCAAACATATTAGTATATTGCACAAGTATAATAAGAGAATCAGAAGAAGAAGAATAGAAGAAGCCGTCAACACTCAACAAAAGAACATAACAAAAGCATCCTTCAATAGAAGAACAAAATAAGACTAGTAGAAAAAGAAACCAAGCTCCGACAAATGAGCTTCAAAATCAACATCAAACAACACGAGGTTAGAGACTTACCGGCGAACATAAATAGTAGGGATTAGGGAATAAGAAGAACATGATGAGAAGAAGAAGAAATTTGGTTTTGAGAATATTAGTCTATCCCAATCAAACAACATCAAACAACACGAGGTGACGGTCGTATGACTACCGTCTGGCTGGCCGTATCGCCGTCGCGGCATATGATTTCCAAAATCTCGATTATTTATTTGAAAAGTTAATATTTTGTGTAAACCCTATACTTCGATTTCTCCCTTATATAAGCATACTCCAACCATAAAGCTAGACGACGATTCCTCCTTAATATAGTAGTCTTTTAATTCATCCTTATTCTAGTTGTTAAGATAGTTATTAGTTTGCTTTGAAGGCTTGCTCTGCTGCAACCAAACGCTTGTAAGTTTTGTTTTATTGATTTAGCATATTGTTTTGCTTTATATTTCATCATGCTTGGTAAAACTCCATCATGATCTAAGGATTGAATGATCTATATAATGGTTTAATTTATTGTTTGTGTATATCTTTATGAATTGAGATTTTGATATTACTTCATTTTAAAACACTTTATCCCTACCTTTTAATTTTCTTCGAAAGAACTTGTGTTTTTAATTGGTTTAGATAAACCAAGTGAAGGGTCAAAAGCAAAGTTTGTATCATCGAGTTTATTCAAAAAAGTTGATTTTGAAAAGACTAGCCTATCAAAGCTTTGAAAAATTATATTCATCGTAAAAAGTTCTTGTTTTTGAACATTTTTAAATTGAAGGGCCACAAACGAAGTTTTTTCTTGGTCTTTATCCGGATTTCTAAATGCTTAATGGGTTTTCCTACACTCGTTGAACTGTTGGATTGAGAGCTACGTGAATTGGAAAGTACGATATTGGTTTGTCTACGTCCAAGACTATTTTAGAAGGTTACATGTAATTATCATATATCAATGTTCATGATATATATATATATAGGGTGCGGTTCCCATGAGAACAACCTTATCGTGTAATAATGAGAACAATATTAGACCGTCGGATGGTGAGTATTAAGGGTCGAGATTTAGGGTAGATATCATAATTATTAGATAAATAATATTCAGAAACTAATAATAACTACGAATAATTCATTCAACCAACAATAACTACAAATAATGCATTAAACGATATGACACATTCGTAACAAAACTAATAATAACTACGAATTGTTTTCATGATTACACGATAAGGCCTATTCTCATATGAACTATTATCTCTCTCTCTATATATATATATGTGTGTGTGTGTGTGTGCATCAATGTCTTAACTCATTATAGTGAGATTCATGTTTTCTTAGATCGTCTTTCATCCATTGTTGCTAAATCACAATTGGTTTATGTGGTTATCAATGCTTGATTTATTGTTTTGTTTTCATTTTAAATAAACAATTATTACGGTCATCCAAATCCGACACAATGATTGTGAATTCGATACTCAATTATACTACATCCGACCTCGTATCTTTGCGGGAGAAGTTGTTTGTAATTCGGTAAAACTTTCATGATTTGTCCTCCTCGTCGAGGGTCCCTCTTCCAGTTCCCAAACCCCATGTACGACTGTGTGGAGCTGGTTGTGAACCCGATTCATGGTCAAACGCTCTCGACTCTCTCTTTGTTGACCGTCTACCGTAGGTCTTCCCTCATTATAGTGTTCCCGGTATCCATTATGTCCTCGTATGATGGAGTCATTCACTTAAGTTGATCGTTGTTAAGTGAATTTGAGTTCACCCTTTCTTTTAAGTCGCTCAACAATAATATGTGCGGGTTTATGTGAACCATGTCATCGTAATCGTCCCCTGTATGGACTAAACACCAATAAAATTCTTCTGAAATGTATGGTTTTGATCCGAACTTCATGGTAAGTGAGGTTGCATAACCTGAAGGAACTCATGAGTGTTGAAACAAGTGCATCAAATATCGCAAATCTAAAGAATAAGAAAAAGTTGTTAAATTTATAATTAATAATACATGACCCGTTTTGTAATATATGGATCATCGAACATAAGGAGATTGAAATCATGGTTTAAATGATTAATTGTAATGCCATAAACAAAAAATACAAAGAAGAAATAAAATCAAAGGTTGAGTAATCCGAGAAGAGATAGTCGATTAGATCAAGACATAGGGTTATGAAATAGAGTAGAATAGTAAACACAACATAGTCAATCAAGTCGACCGACATAGGTGATTGACTCAACTTAGTAACAACCACGGAGAAAGAGAGGTTTATCAATGTGATCCGATCAACAAAAACTAGAAAATGTAGCAACAACATAGGTGAGTAATAAAGGCATTCAACCATCTTAGTTACCATGACAATGCATAATGAAATCTTAATTCATAATTACTCATTCAAAGTCATATGATCATGTTATATAGCAAAAAAATCCTACTCAAATCTCACTTCTTGCAGATAAATTAAGTATAAATTCATGCAATTATCACGTCTTGTAAATAACACTTTGAAAAAACAAATAGACACATGAATCACCTACACACAACTCTCACGTATTGTGTTAGTTGGATAATGGGTTACCTGAATACCTGGTAACCCGTTAATCTTAAATTTCATAGTTCCATCATGTAAAGTTGGGTTCTCCATGCCCTATAACAATATGAAAGTAACAAGATGATAAATCTAACGACTTAATAACCTAATATATGACTAAATGACCTTATTTATAGGTTGCCCAATTATGAATTCCATAAAATAAACTAGATGATAAACCTAATGACTGAATGACCTTATTTATAGATTTCATGTTAATCTTAACAACCTTATATATGAAAGGAAAACAATCTATAGAGTTTAAACATATCTTATAATTATGTCTATCTCTCAGAGAAACTATGAGAGGGGGATAAGTCACACCGAACTCGAACAATTGCTTCCTTGAATAGGGTCAACCACGTCTCTTCGGGGTAGATCATTAACAACGGATATGATTATCAATATATCTTCATATCTGCCAAACGATTCTAGTAATTGTCAATGTACCTTGACTAAAACGAGAGATGGTAATGGGATGTAAATATTATTTTGAGCTTCCTTTGAGTTTTTCATTGTCCACGATTTATGTTGAATGCTGCACTTATTATGTAATGTGCACAACATATCTTTATGTTTGGAAACACACTGCTCAAGACTTTGATGAGACTCAACTCTTCACTGGTCACGATGACTTCCGTTATTTAGTTGTTTCATAGACCTCGAAACCTAGAAAAAATCCGTCATAGTGTTCAATGGCCTCTTTGCAACAAAAACAAATCTGATTACAAACGCCACCTTGATGCTAGTGATCCCAATTATTGTAACATCCGGAATTTTTATTCTGGATTGTTAGCGAGTTACCGACCTTCCGCAGGTGTGACTCAGTTTCCCCGCAGGCACGAGGCGCTGAGTAACGGGATTTATTCTAAAATCCCGCACCGACCCTTCGTTTGGGGAACCGACCCCTCGTTTTCCCTAAGTGGACCCCTCGTTTCCCTCTCTTTGACTTATCCCTTCAACTGAATCTCTCTCTCTCCTCCCATTCTTGCTTTCACGTGAAAACTCTCTCCCCTTTCTCTCCTTATTCTTTCTTTGGCTTGGAAGCACTTGGTAGCTCACCTTGATGACCTTCCCTCTCTTCTCCTTGTTTGATGTCAAGCAGTGAGTTGTGCTACAGATCCGGATTGGTATTGGTGAGTTCTTTCTTCCTTCTTCATTCCTTCACCTTCATCTTCTTCCTTGAGCTTCAATGGAGGAAGCCATGGATTCACCTTGTTCTTCCCTCTTCTTGTGTTGCATGTGGTTGGATCGAGTCTTGAATGATTGTGTTAGTGTGGATCCAAGTGGGGGATGTTCAGGAGCCAAGCAAGGAAGCTAGGAGGCCATTGCACACCAAGGAACCATTGAAGAAGCTGTTCGGGATCAGCCACTGGAGTTCGACCGCCCCCGCGGCTGGACAACGCCGCAGGGGCGGCCTTTGCACTGAACCGTAGTGCGGCCAGCCTGGGCCGCAGGGGCGGCCACTGGATCTACCGGCCCTCCCTTGCGGTCTTCTTTCCCCTGCCGCGGCTGCTCTTCTTCCTTCCGATTTCGTGCCTTTTCTTGGTGAGTTCCCTACCTTGAGTATGTATTCTTTGATGATCTTAGAGTGTGTTGATGATAGAAGCATACTAGGTTTGGACCTAGGTTAGTTGGAATGCCATGTAGTGGCTTGTGGACCCTAGGCGAGTATGAAGATGTTGTTGGAATGTTTTGAGGGCTAAGGGTTGTATGTTTATGAGTAGTACATGGGATGAGTGTAGGTTGTTTCCTTGTGAGGCTTGTGAGGGTGAGATTGTGAGTTTATGGTTGTAAGGTTGTGGGCTAGGATATGCGTATCCTAGCATAGAGTGGTTACCGTGGAGTTGATGAGACTAGTATGTGTTATGGGTTTTGTTTGTGAGATCTTAGCGTCTAGAAGTCTAAGGACTTCTAGCTCCTGTTGAGTGTGATGTGAGTATGAGGGATTATAGGATGCGGTCCTAGAAGTGAGAGTCAAATGGTCTTGCGTAGATCATTTGTTTAGAAGTCTTAGACTTCTTTTGTGAGTGAGTTGTCGTTGATATAGTTATCTTCTTGTGAGCAGGTTATGGTCTCCCTCCCCTAAGGAAGCGAGAGTGTTGTGAGTTGAGTGTGGTGACGAGATAAGCCTCCGGACTTACTTGGCTCGCATTCCTTGTATTAGCATTGGTGTGTGTTGAGTGGTGTGTGTTTATTATTTATTGTTTATAACAATTAAACCGGAAATAGGATTACCGACCTTTATATTATTTGACCAAGTGTATGATAACGGGTGGTGACATCACTGTCTAGCTCTTGCGAGAGCTAGGAGGTTCTCGGCGACTGGCCCGTGCTGGTTAGGCGGTCGGAGGCATCCGCACCGTTCCATTGCCGGAAGAAGGGACCGAGGCGAGTTTCGGGAGATTCTCGTGTCACAAAAGAAGTTGAATTAGAACGGGATATGACCTAATAATAATAAAGATAATAAACCGGATTGGTGTGCTTTGAGTATGTTGTATGATTTACTTGTGTTGTGCCTTTCCCTCTAATTTTAATGCTTTGAATATGAGCTAACGGTTTTATTTAGAATGCTTTACTCTATTGGAGTACATCTCTAGCTAAACTGATGGAGAGAAAGGCCCAATGAATTGGAATTTCCCTATTGGGCCAGGGCATTTTTCAAGGACAATAGCTAAGGGCCCTGAAACCGAAACCTCTATCATGATGCACTGAAAATGCCGGTGAGGGCAGTAGCGGAAGTACCAACTCTCCGAGGACTTGAGAAGGAGGGGGCGCTGCTTCACATGATTTACGAAGAAAGACAGAATACTGAGTGAGTAGGAAATTCCAGCTATGCTTAGGGTGTCACTTGTTGTTCTAGAGATGCTAGCTCAACCGGAACTTCTAGGTCATCGAACCATGTCACGTAACCTAAAACCTCGGTTCGCTGGTAAGCCCGGTCGGCTTCTGGGCAGAGCTTTGCTCGAGAAGAACTGAAAGAGGCGAAGGAATTCTTTAGCGTTCGGTTATTCGTTTTAGTGATCATAAACATAATGTTTGGACATGTAGCATAAAGAGATTCCTCAGAAAAGTTCAGAGTCAAGTCTTCAATCCTTCTCTAAAGGTCTTTTAAGACCTTAGGGTCTACCTCATTTTGATACTTCATGAGAAGATCATAAACATGACCCTTGTAGGTTTTTAAAAACTGAGATTTTGGGACATTGATAGTCCTTGTATCTTCATCTACAATAGGATGAGAAGAATTCATCATTTCGGAAGGATGGGCAGTCGGGGTCCGTACATTTTAGGAAGGGTTTTGAGTTGGAGTCGTCTTGTGTTTTGTCTTTCGGTTATTACGTTTTGTGTGCCGCGTGTTTGACGTTTGGTTTGAGTTGTACCTCGGCTGAAGTTTGTTGTTGCATTCTTTCGGGTTTTCTCATCTTTTGCATCAAAAATAATTTACGTTTTTGCCTTTATTTGTGCCATGTTGGAAATGTTCGGTGAAATTGTTGTCAAGCTTATAAGGGTCGGGACCCATTGTGAGGTCTCGCCCGTAGCATCCCTAATTGTAATAAGAACTAATATTAATTTTTACAACAATAAATTTGATCACAATCTACTTAAAACAACTAATTATTTCAGAATATGAGCAACTAAATGTTAATATATACAAAATCTAAAATAAAAAAGTAAGCGTTCATAAAACAACATGTAAGTCATTGATAAATAGTCGTTCATGCTTTTGAATATGGAGAGACAAAACCCTCTCTATTGTTCACCAGAGGAAAATCCTCATTCATGACAAATCAAAGGGAAACCCCCTGTTTTCTTATCTTTTCAATCTCTTACAAGAATGGGACAACTCCCAAAATCAATAAAAAGAGAAAACCTTTTCATCTAATTCATCTTGCTCCTTATTCAGATGAAGAAAACAAAACTTGGTTTTTTCTGCTTTCACCAATGGCGGAACACTTTCTGAAAAAATAAAATACAAAATCAGAAATGGTAGAGGTTACCCCTCAAACTGCTTCTATTTTTATTAATCAACAAGTCTTTGCTGGAGCTTCCACCTCCGCTTGATCCCGCCTCGCGAGTTAACCTCGTTCTTCCCGTTCCCTTAAAACCTCCAGTTTTTGGCTTCTTTGGCTCTTTGCGATTGTTTCAGAACAAACTTGTTGTTTGGGTTCTTCCCAACCATCAATTACACTTAAATCAAGCTCTAAAACCTTTAATCTTTACAAGTTTAAACAAGTTCAACTGATTTCAGATTCCATATAAATCAGTTTGCCTCTGAAAGGAAAAAAAAGAGAGGCTTGGTCGGCTCATGAAATCCACACAATCGAACGAAAGAAGTAAGGAAGGAGTTGATTCTCCCCTTTTCAAAAGAGACTTTTCCGTGAGTCTTCTTCACCTTGACCGGCTCTGATATGGTGATGGTCGCTTCTCACCCTTATCTGTTGGCCGCTTCTCACCCTCTTCTGTAACCCTAATGTGACGTTGTTTGCTTTTAAAAAAACAAACCTTTAGTCCACCGTTTCTTTTGTTGCGCACTGGGTTAGTCCTCTCTTAGCCCATCTTTTACTTCCATTAAAATTTGATTTGTCAATCCAATTTTTTTGTTTCTTCCCCTACCCATTACGTGTCTCTAAATGGTTAAAACCATATACATCAAAATTTTATCATACAATAAATAACAAATTAGAAATATAATTAGATGCTTATTTATAAAAAGAACTAATAAGTCCTTGCTATCAAAATAAACTAAATTTGTGGTGTAATCCGTCCAGAGGATATGAGATATCCGATATAACCATTCGGATCCGTCTTTACTACAAGGTCTTCATAACCTATTACAATTTATGACGTAACCCGTCAAGCCATCAAAATGTTCTAAATCCATGTTTATATTAACAAATTGATCATAAATAGAGAGCCTTTGTTTCACATTGTTTGGTCTGATGGTTTTGGGGTACGCTTTGTCGTGAGCCTCTTTTGGAAGAAGTGTTGAATCGGTTCGTGAGAAGGAGTCGTGGACAGGTGATCGAAATCTGAAGGCTCAAAAGAAGAATCCAAATATGAGGTTTCCACTGGTGGTCCCTAGGAGTTGTACTGTGCACTGCTTCTACATCCACATTCTCATTGTTCTTCCTCACCTTGCTTGCAGTCACTTCCCTTAGTGCTCCTCATCCACGGCTCGTTGTGATCGAAGTTTTTCTTTTGATATTTTTTTTTCTTTCTTCTTGCTTGTAATGGTTCTCTCATGACGGTTAGTCTGTCTGCCGACTCTTTCGGCCTTTCGATCCATTAGACGGTGTATCGTCTAATACATCGGGCCGCTTTCCTTTTTTCAAATAAATAAATAAATAGTCGTTCGCTAAATAATTTTAATAACCGCTAACATGAAAAGTATAATTGTTCATAAACAGTCGTTCGTGAATTAACATTATAGTAATAACTATTTGCTTATTATCTAATCATTCATCAAACAACTAATAGTTCAAGTATATTGTAAAATTACTTGGATACGAGAGACGAGTTTATCAAAAAATACTATAATTCAAATCATTGAATGGAAAACTAACTTCATCTTAAAATGTTGACATCTTCGCTAAACTCAACAAATTTTAAATGAGATATTAGACATATATTACAAAGTTTTGTTTAATATCATATGCATACTATTCTTATCCTCAAACTCTCAAGACCGACGAATATCATTATGGTAGTTGACAATGTTCGAATCCAACAACTATATTATGAAATGGGTGTCACCGTTCGATGCTGACGTTTTTTTATCGACGCCTAACGTTGAAGTTGAAGTTTTTGGGCACCGTCGCAATGCGGTGCGTTGCGCACCTTGTAGATTCATGAATGTACATGCCTTTAACATGACATTTACGATATAATAAATACGATGGTCATAAAATAATATGGTCTATTGGTGACAACTCATACCAAAGATTAGGTGAGACACGTTTTTTGGATAGTTTTATGATAACGGTTCATGAATTTTTGCCCAAGTAAAATTTTAATATAATGGTAATTTAATATGTCTACCCATTTGTTATATAGCTTAGTTTGAACATAAAAAGATTTATGTTTAGTATAAATTGGAACTATTTAGATTGAATTGCACGAGAGGGAACTTGGTTAACAATAAGACTTGAAATGTGTGCATCAGATATCACGATATCACAAAATAACTATAAGATTCAATTATAGTAAAGGTTTAATGTTTGACATGAGGATAGTGAATGTTATGATTGTGCAATTAATTGAAAATTCAAAAGAGAATAAAACAAAAGTAAATCAATCGAACAAGACAAGATAAAATGATGATAGAACAATATAGGAAATAGAGAAAATAAATAACCCGTAAGTGGTTGAGTCGATCGATGATGGTGATTGACTTGATCCAATTTTCATATAATAAAAAAATATGAAATTTTTAGGTTTGTAATAAACAGTTAAAATAAAACAAAAAATAAAAGTAAAGAGGAACATTCTAGAATTACCGTAACCGTTACACAAGTATAACCCCAATTCACAAGTTGAACAATCAATTATCATAATAGTTTTATGAAGCGTATGTTTCAACGCAACACTCGCATTTTGCGAAAAATTAAAAAATATATTCACACATTTATCACATCTTACAAACAACAATCTTTAAGCACATATAAAACATAATAATCATCTACACGTAACTCTCATAACTTGTAACAAATAAGCATATGAATTACCACAACATATTGCTAATAAAAACACAATTTAACTCATAAATATCATAAATTCATCATCCAAATTTTCTCGCAAATTAACTTTGAATAATATCAACCAATTTTCTCGTAGATTAACTCTGAAAAACATCGACCAATCAAGTTGACCTACAATGTTGATCGTTGATTGCAATTTACGCCTCTAAATGTTGCAGTTAAAATTGTAAATTGTATGTAAAACGGGTATGATGATCAATCTTGATCTATAACCTAATGAGCCAATTGTCTTATTATATGCCGCGGCTAATTCTCAAATCCTATAAAATACACGTGTGTGTATTAGTAGTAGCACGTCCGTGCTATAAAAATTTTACAAGTAACCTACACAAATATGCTATAACATGTAACCTACACGACTATTATAAGATATTTTTTAAATATACTATTATTTTTTACGTTCTGTCAAATTTAATACCTCCTCAACAAACCGTCCATGCTTTAATAACCTAAACACATGTGAATATTTGAACCCATATTGTGATACGAATATCAAACCCCAAAAATAATTTTGTTTTGAAAGGTTGATAAGTAACTTTCGGTTCGATTGACTTCGCCGCTCTACATCCGGGACGGGAATAAGTCGTGACCCATTGCTGGGGATCCAATACTTTTCCTTAACGAAGAAAATCGACGTTGAGAGAAAAAGGTCATGAACAAAAACTTCAAATTTTCACGGGGCCGAATCACAATTTTGCTAAAAGTACGGGAAAAATGTCCTAAGATGTCTTCGAGTGAGTTTTGTTTTAGCCCTAAGGTCCTCTCGTACTTTGCTTCGTATCTTCGTTCCCATCTCTTCTCTCTGCCCGCCTTCACTATCTCGCTCGCTCGCTCGCTATCTCTGCGAAACAATTAGGCAATCCGCCGGCAGGTAAGATTTTCTCCCCTTCGTTTATCTTCTTATCTGCCTCCATTCTCTTCATATCCGTCTGTTTAGCTTTTCGAATTGAGTTGTATCGGTCCGCCGCACACTTGTAGCTCTAGGGTTTAAAAACTTCCTCGTTATAAGGTGTTATTGAGAACCTTTATATCCAGGCAAATATCGCCATCCTCTAGTGTTTCTTTACTTGCTTCAAATCGATATATGTGTTATATTGTGAGGTTTGACAGCGGAATCGTGTTTTGTAGCAATTTTAATCCGTCCTCAATTTTAGGTTTGAATTATTTGTTCACCTATAGACATTATATGCCTTAGTCTTCGTCTATTATTAAGATAATCTCGAGGTGTTGCCTTGATTGCGCAATGATATTGGCTCTGGCTTCTTAGACTATATGTAAAAGATCAATGCGTCATCCATCCAGCTTAATCTTATTAATCCCTTGTCATTTTGAAGAATGAAGATCATTATTCGAAACATTACTCTGATGCAACCCACGAGGTCTCTGCTAAGTGAATTTGGTACAATTTGCCTGCAACAAGTTTAGTTTGAACCTATGAATCGCGGAAAATTCTAGTGGCTTCTTGCCCGTGTTGGACACTTGTGGATGAATGTAAACTTGATGTTTCCTCAACACTTGGTTGATTTTAGTAATTTAATTTGCTTATTTTTCTTCTCTACAATGTCATGAACTTATTAAGTCAGATTACAAATATTTTTGCTCATTTTGTGTTAATTCATGGCCATATTCTATTATTCTTACATAATAGGATAATTTATTTATTTGTTTGGAACTTTGGTGTAGGCTTTTTAAAATAAGATATTTTTTAATGTTTACTTGCCATGGCCGTTTCCTATGTTTTTAAAGTTGCCTCTTCCCGCTGTCACTCCGTTTCTGTTTCCCGTGTCCATGCTACATTGGTTTGAACTAACATCAGTGTCAGACTCAAAATCTTGCTGTAAAATAAGATTCTGTACTGTTTCCATTTGACAGCACTTTTTTGAACAAAATTTTCTTGATTCGAGTCATCCGACACCCAAACCTAAAATTGATGATAATTGATTAAAAGTAAGTTCGCATTGGATATACATTTGATAAAGAATGGTTAACTGAACCCGTGGTTCATGATAAGTAAATTTTCATTTATAAAGTGAGTTTTCTGTTTTATAACGGTTGATGATGTTTCAATCCTAATTGTCTACCAATGGACATAGTTCTGAAAATATGCTTGGTGCTTATTCACTACATTAGCAACTGACAATTAGAGGTATAGTTTATTAGTTTAACTGGTGTGTTTGTTTTTGGACGGGTAATTTTCTCTCTTTAGTGTGCTCAGGTGTCACTGGGAATCCAGCATGGCTGACAGTGAAGCTGTAGTTACCCATTCACCCACTGTTGTGGGCTATGCCTCTGGAAGTTATTCATCTAGTAATCATGTCGACGCTAATGCGAATATCTCGTCCGGTTTTGATGGTCCGAGTTCTGAAAGTGCTGTTATCCAAGAAGCTAATGCCACCGGATCAGATGAAAGAAAGGAAATTGAGGGAGAAGAATATACTCATAGTAAGCAGATGTATGAAGGAGTTGAGAATACACCAATGGAAGTGAATCAAGCTTCAAGCTATGGTGATAATACCAATGGAGACATGACAAATGGTGTGAAGAACTTTTCAGGAACTGGTGATGGTGATAATGGTACCACTCCTACTGCTGTTCAAGGAACGGTTGTGGAGGAGCAACTTTCTGGTAGTATCGGTATGTGCTCTTTTTCTCTGTCAGCATGTTGTGTAGTTACAAGCTTAGTTATACATTATATGTAGCTGATAAAGTATTTACCAGTGTGGGTAAAACGCAGTCTGCCAGTCTGTACTTTTCAAATGATCTGATTCATATTTCCATTACAAGCTTAGTTGTAATGCTGCTGATGTTTGTAGACACATACAGACACACACATATACGTCTATATTATTTTCTCGTCCACTTATACTTTTCGATTCCAGCATTATCCGCTGAAGAGGAACGTTTATGGAGCATAGTTAGGGCAAAATCTGAAGATTTTGGTGCATGGACTTTGCTGATTGAGGAAACAGAGAAGACTGCCGAGGTATCTGTTTTATGTTGTGCTCCACATTGTCTTCTTCGCTAATTTTTAAATAATAGATATTCTAAGCTACAAACTCTTTGCTGTGAAATATTGCTCTGGTGTAGGCTAAAATAATAAATTTTATTATATGCGTAGAGGTTGCAGTGTTGCACACAATGTCTGTATTATGCATGTAACAATTCTTAGTTTGTGTTGATAGTTGATGAAAATGTGATAACAAATAGCTGTACTGCTTGTACCTTTTTTGTGTGAAAAGGCCCATATACATGGCTTTTGCAATGAGAGGATGACTGAGGATCAGTAGTCAGTACTGACCAAGTGACCATATACCTCTTTGACGCTCAAATGTGCAGAAAAAAACTTTATAGGTTTATTGGTTAGATTGAAATGTTATATGCAAAGAAAATTACTGATGTGGTGTTGTGGTACCTTTCCTTGATGGTCTAACCACTACGATGCGATGTTTCTAGTGAACTTATGTATAGTGAAATGTCTTGTTAGTTCACTTCTATTTCACAAACATTGAGTTTTAAGCTTGATGCTTCTTTTGAGCATATTCTCACTTCTTTTTGTCACATACTCACATGCCCGCTAGCTTACTTGGTATCTTCATATTTTGACCGACTTATCTGATCAATTGTCAATTTTGGCAAATTATAAGATTCTAGTATTAGAAGCATATGAGGTTGCCTCCCCTCTCTCTTGTGTTATTTCTCATCTTTCTATGACCATGCCGCACACAATGTAGAATAAATGTCTTACAAAGAACGTTGTGTTTGATCTTCTTCTTTCTGGAGATGCTTTGATCCTTTGTGATATTCCTTTGTATTATTATTTTTTATTTGGGTTATGAATTTTTGTTTATTAGTATGAGAAGATGGAAACTTTGAATTTTGGTCTAGTCCTTTCAATTTTATAATTAAAAATTTGTTTTTCGAAGAAAAAACATTGTAGTTAGGTACAATAGTGTTCAGATCGAACTGGGACCCATTTAAACAACCCTAAACATTAGGGTCAATCTTCGGTCCAACATATTTGAAGTTTTGGTCCGGTTTGGATTTGGACCGATGAACAACCCTATTTGTGCTTTGATGTTTTGTCCGACATTTATGCGGTGCATGTAAAATTTAATTTTAGTTTATGATTCTTTTGGGATCTGATGTGTGCCTCAATTCTTTTCTGCAGAACAATATACAGAGTATTAGGAAAGTGTATGATGCTTTTCTCGCAGAATTTCCTCTGTGTTATGGCTATTGGAAGAAATATGCAGATCATGAAGCACGGGTTGGAGCAATTGATAAAGTTGTTGAAGTTTATGAAAGAGCAGTCCAAGGAGTGACCTATTCTGTAGACATGTGGTTGCACTACTGTACATTTGCAATTGGAACATATGGGGATCCAGATACCGTTAGAAGGTAATGACTCTTTATTGATTGAAGGTTTCCATGAAAGCGACTTAAGAGTGATTACTTCTCTTTAGTTTGCCTGCCTTTTGTGCTGCTAACTTGATTTGGTATGACTGAAACAGAGACTCCTCACTTGTATGGTAAACGTTTATTTTGATGGGGGGAAAAGCACATTGGAAATTTGTATTTGTGATTTAGACCCCTAGTTTTTTTTAGTCTCCCCCTCTAGGGTTGATGCGGTGCACTAATAGTTCTCCCCCCCAATTTTCCTTCAAAAAGTTAGTCTTTGTTCGTAGTTCTCCCTGAAATATTGCTGTCTATTAGTTTGACGCTCCAAGGGGCATCAATTTACAAAATGCTGCTGGGGAGATCTCATAAGATGGCCTTCTATGCCTGCTCGGTTTCATGGAAGTAGTATATTTTTTTCCAGGAAGGTAATACTGAAAATTTGAGCTCTAGTTTGGAAGTGCTCTACACTATTTGAGTGAATTTGTTATCCTTCCAGGTTCACTGGTTATGCTCCTAATTATGGGCATGTTCACACTTGTTGATTGTGTTTGGGTTATCTAACCAGAACTGTTAATTGTGAGTTTTTCAGGTTGTTTGAACGAGGATTAGCTTATGTTGGAACCGATTATCTATCTTCTCAACTCTGGGATAAATACATTGAATATGAATATACACAGCAGGAGTGGGCTCGCCTTGCAATGATATACACGAGGATATTAGAAAATCCAAATCAACAACTAGATCGCTACTTTAATAGGTAAATGCACCTTTCCTTCTTGCTTTAATGCATGATTTTATATTTCTTTTGGTCTGATGGCCTCCCATCCATGTTCGAACTTCAAATTGTTTGCAGCTTCAAAGAACTAGCTGGGAGTAGACCGTTGTCAGAGCTAAGGAGTGCAGAAGAAGCTGCTGCAGCCAACACAAACCTTGTGGCTGATGGTGAAGGAATGGAAGAAGTTCAGCCTGAGAGAACAGAAGAGTCCTCTCAACCTACTAGTGCAACTGCAGGCTTATCAGATACTGAGGAGTTGGAGAAGTATATTGCAATTAGAGAAGAAATGTATAAGAAAGCTAAAGAGTTCGATTCTAAGATCATTGGTTTCGAAACTGCTATAAGGAGGCCGTACTTTCATGCGCGTCCTTTGAATGATGCAGAGTTAGAGAATTGGCACTATTATCTGGATTTCATTGAAAGAGAAGGTGACTTAAACAAGGTATCTGAGTTACGTTGGTTTTTCCAGTTTTCCGTTCCAAAATTCTGCTAGAAATTTAGCTGTCCTTTTATATATTGACTTACAGTTAAGTAATATCTGCTGCACCATATGCTTTTTTGGCTAAATCGTTGGATGAGGCAATTTAAAATGGGATATTGTACTGAGACTAAACCAGGGCCTTCGATGTGGTTTCTATAAGGCTAAGTACTCCATACCCTCATTGTGAGTCGATGTTCTGGGTTCATGATGTGTTGTATAATTTGTTATAAATCTTTTTAAACTCCAAATGTTATGCATGCAGGTATCTTATCTTCTTAACCATGTCTCTATCAGGCAAGGAGGGTCCCCCTATCATTTTGAGGGGCCTCCCTGTTTCCACCAATGGAGTATTCTTTATGTGTCTCTCCTTGCTGATTTCATGGTTTTTTACTGTGCAAATAATTTAGGATTCGTTCGCTAACATGGGAACTCATGTTGTAAATCAGATTGTCAAGCTTTATGAGAGATGCCTGGTTGCATGTGCCACCTATCCAGAGTTTTGGATTAGATACATTTTGTTCATGGAAGCTAGTGGCAGCATGGATCTCGCGGACAATGCCCTTGCTCGTGCTACCCAAGTATTTGTAAAGGTATATATCTCCGTGTTATATATTCTTTAATATGGATAAAGGACACCTACTTTTTTTGTGGTTGGAATAAAGAACTTTTTTTTTTTTGCTCGTATGGGGGATTTGTCACTTGAACCATAATCATTTTTATAATCCTATTATATTGTGTTTGATCTCTAATATATTCCTTGATCCTAAATATGGATGAAGATTGCCTCATCACCGTACATAATACGCTTTCCCGAATAAGTCATGTATAATAGTTTATCATACAAGGAACAAAAAGTAACTTTGGACTTTGGAACATTCAATCTCAATTTGACTATAAAGTTAAGTTTCAATGATGATGGTTGGACATAACAAAAAGTAACTTTTTCTAGAGACGTCCAGAAGCTCTGCAGTGTTGAAGAATTGATTTTTATGGAGGCATAGAGCACCAAGAGGAATTAAGTACTTGCACCTATCAAATTAGTACGGAAAAGAGAACATCTTTTTTAGGGTTTGTTCCGTAAGCCACTCTAGTAGGGGAGAGAGTTCATCCTTAGGTTTGATGAATAAAATTATTCCACAAATGATGGAACTTAAATATACTTGTATGCTGGCCTTTGGGGTAGTTATTACACATAACAAGTTGTCTGGTTAGTCTAATGTTGTCACAGAAGTTGAATGCCTGGACTCCATGGGCTGTCATTTAGTAGTATCATTTGGACTCTTGAGTTATGCCATTCATCCTTAGAGTTCATCCTTAGGTTTGATGAATAAAATTATTCCACAAATGGGAACTTAAATATACTTGTATGCTGGCCTTTGGGGTAGTTATTACACATAACAAGTTGTGTGGTTGGTCTAATGTTGTCACATAAGTTGAATGCCTGGACTCCATGGGCTGTCATCTAGTAGTATCATTTGGACTCTTGAGTTATGCCATTCATTAAGCCAGTATGTGCTGGGGTTTTCATAAGCATTGTTCCTTGTACTGCGATGATGAATGAATCTTTGCTGTGCTGTTGTTGCAGAGTCTACCAGAGATCCACATTTTTTCTGCTCATTTCAAGGAGCAACAAGCTGATGTTTCTGGTGCACGTGCTGCCTATCAACTTGTGCATACTGAAATTGCTCCTGGGCTTCTAGAAGCTATTATTGACCATGCGAACATGGAACACAGATTGGTGAGATCTCTTGAAATTGCTGGCTTGTGAAGGAGCTCAATAACAATTTCACTGGCACTTACTGTGTAATATTGTAATATTCAGGGAAATAAGGATGATGCTTTCTCCTTATATGAGCAAGCCATTGCCATTGAGAAAGGAAAAGAACAATCCCAAACATTACCAATATTGTTTGCTCAGTATGCCAGATTCGTTTTTTTGGTAAGTCTCTGTCGCTTCCTTATTTTTAGTTTGGCTGTCCTTTCATATCCTCTAGTTGTGCCACAATGTGTCTAGGCTAGTATTTTGCATAAGTTTTATCAATTTCCACCTCTATTGAGCTCTGATATTGTGGTAGTCAATAGGTAAAGGAAAGACCCATGAAAAAAACCCTCACTAACACTGGCAAATACCTCGAAAGCACAGTGCTGGAGTGTTGTTTTGAACATCTTTCGATTCATGATCCTCTTGGTCTGAGGTTGATTCTGATAGAATGAAGTGCGCCCAGAGTTAGATTATACATTCGACTTTTACAATGCTCCCTTATGAAATCTTAACAAAGGTTATTCAATTCAATAGAGATAACTTCAATTTCTCTTTGAATCTTTCAAGGAAAAAACTTTACTAAAAAACGGGAGTTACTATCATTTAAGTTCTTGTAAAGAGGAATTCATCTATTGTAATAAGAGATACATAAATAATTAAATCACGACATATGATCAATACAGAAAGTGAAATTTATTGTTCGACTTTGTAAGTTATATTACTTCATGAGTTACTTTATACTCTATAAAAAGACAAAAGCTGAAAATAAAGTACTTTTACCAAAATTAATAATAGTCTCTACAAGGCCATCCCTAAATAATACTCCCTCCAATCGCAACTAAATGCTGTTTTAGCCATCGACACAGTTCTTAAACAAAATATAAAACAACCTTATTTTATAAAGCTTTTTTTAATTTTACCACTAGTTAACTATTCACTACCATTTTGAACCAATGACTAATGACTGAAAGTTTTGATGGTAAAATAGTCAATAAAAACAATTTTCATAACTCTCTTAATTAATGGTCTCGAAAAACGTAAAACGACATTTAAATTTGATCAAAATCTAAATGTTAAAATGACATTTATTTGTGACCGGATGGAGTAGCAATTATCTGAAAATCTCCACCTATGATGCACGGACACCCCTATAAGGCGGCGTATCCCGTGTCTTGCCGTGTCGGACGCGGAGACACGGCCGGACACGGCTCGGACACGGTCAAATATGACCCAACACGGTCAAGACACGTTTCAGAGGTAGGACACGTCTAGGACATGGCAAGGACGAGGATTGTGTCCAGTCAAGACACAGTCAACGAAAGTTTAGCCTATTTTTTAAGGCTAAAAAAAGAAATTTAAGTTTTAAAAAAAATAAAGAAAAACTTATTTACCGCAATATTTTTTCTTTCTCTCCCATTATTTCTCTACTAAACCTAGCCCTACATGACCACCTGCGAGATTGTGGTTGCTGGAAGCAAGACACCGATCTTATTCTCCGGTTTTAATGTTGAATGTTGTTGTTCCGTCGGCCAACTCTTCTCTCCATTCTTCTTATGATTTTATAAATTAACTTTGAATTTTTGATTACTAATTTATCGTGTAATCTTTTTTTGTTGAATGTTGAGTGCGTTAATCTAATTCTTTCACTTTTTCTATTTTACAATTTTTTTTTTGTTTTTCTTGGTTGATCATGTTGTTCGGTTGTTGTTTATTTGCAAAATGAAGGGTTCGTTCTTCAATTTTACACATAAGCATGTTTATTTGAGATTGCTAGACTAGATATGTTTATTTTCATGTTTTGTAAGACTGGAAATGTTTGTTTCCAAACTTTTGTTTCGGTCATTTTATTGTCATATTAATATTTTTATTTACTCTTATATCATTGAGTTTTTCATATATGTGTATTTCATTATTATATATGAGTTATACATTTCAATTGCTTTAAAATGATATATTATTTGTTTTCCTCGCCGTGTCCCCGTTTCCTATGCTTTTGAGGATTGCTCCCCGTTTTTTGCCGTGTCCGTTTCCCGTATCTGTGTCCGTGTCCGTGTATCGTAGATCTCCACACATGATCTCCCCGCTCAATTTCCTTTTACTAAGAGAAAATCGTAGTCAAGTTGAAGAGGAAGAGAGAGAGAGAAGTTTACAACGCAGGTTCATAAATTAGATAAGCCGTGGGCATGTCAGAGAGGATTGCAGTTCAAATACCACATCGCCGGAGCCGTATTCTCCACTATCCTTGCTTTAGTTGTTTTCGGTCGCATCTTGCCGTCTCAGGACGAAATTTCTGGTGGCAAGACACGTGAAGGACTCAAATTACGTCGCTGGAACAAGGAATTGACAGAACAAGAGCTTGAAAAGTCCCATAACTTCTCTTTCTCCTGACGCAGCCGCAAGTTCGGGGCTAGGTTTTAGTTCAGGAAAAGAAAGTGCTTTTTTAGTTGTATTTATTCAATTTATTTTTTTAACTAAAAACAGGCGAAACGTGTCTTGACCGTTTATCCGCCCCCTGAATTGTGTGCTGGCCGTTTTCTCCCTGGTTTGACTGTTTTCAAGCCGTTTCCGTCCCCGTCCAAGTTTCCAACACGGGAAACCCTCCCACCTAGGGGTTTCCGTGCTAAATAGTATCCGACTATTAATTTCTTTTTGTCATTTATGGTTTACAGTTTTACTACATGTTTTCCTGATTATTGGTTTTGGCTTTTAGGTTTGTGGCAATGCAGAAAAGGCTAGAGAGATCTTAGTTGAAGCACTGGAAAATGTTCAGTTGTCAAAGCCACTTCTTGAGGTGAAGCCTTCTAAGAGCATACCTTCGACTTTGGTTCCTTATTATTTGGTGTAATGGTTAATGACATTGTATAATTTATCCCTCAGGCTTTAATACATCTCGAATCAATCATGACACTTCCAAAACGAATTGATTATCTTGATTCGTTGGTTGACAAGTTTGTGACACCTGATCCGAACAACTCATATCTGGCTTCAATCGCAGATAGGGAAGAATTATCAAAAATATTTCTGGAGGTAAGGAACGGTAGTATTTGTAGACCTCAAAGTAGCATTCCAGTTTATATATTTAACAGTTCATTGGAAGTAAATGAATATACTTACAATGGTAAAGATTAACTAGCTGGCACATAAAAGTGGTTTCATTTGGGTTGTTTTCGTGCCTTATCTTCTTATTTGCTGTTTTTTTAGGTCAAGTTCGTGCATTGTTTTTTATAAGCTGAATTGAAAATGCTAATAAGCTGTTTTCTGGTCTTTCGGGATACACAGTTTTTGGGTCTTTTTAGTGACATCTCATCCATAAAAAAGGCAAAAGATAGGCATGCCAGACTCTTTCTACGCCGTAGGAACTCGTCAGAGTCTAGGAAGCGTGATGCAGATGACTATCTTGCTTCAGATAAGGCAAAGTTGGCCAAGTCCTACTCTGGCCTTGCATCTACTACAGCATCTGTAGCTGCTACACAGTGGCCAGCTGGTTATGGTACACCAACTCAGGCTTGGCCACAAGTGGCGCAGGCCCAACCACAACCATGGAACGCAAGCTACACTCAACAGGTAATTCCGCATCAGTAACAAATATTTTTGTTGAAATTTGGTGTTTGCCATTTTAATAACTACGTGGAACATAAATTGCATAAGTATGAATTAATATAGCTGAGGTATACATCTTGATCATGTTTCTTAGAAGCCTGTAGACCAGCTTTCATGTCAAAATATTCGTGTTGTCAAATACCATTTCATATTCTTTCATTGTAGACTCATAGCTGAATTATTAGCACACAATATTTTGGTACCTAGTAGCTTGCAAATAGTCACGTTCTTGCAAAATCATATTTTGGTCCGGCTTGACAATCTTCTCTTTTGTGGCTCATTTCTTCTGTTACAAATTTGAGTGGGTATGGTATGGGTGTAACTAGATTTTCTAACTGGTTAATGTGATCTAGTTAAAGCCCTTAATGTGCGCAAACTTTACGAAATTGTTAATGAACTGTCCAGTGATACTTAATCTAGAACTGATATAAGTCTTTGTTTTAGGCTGCATATCCGGGTTATTATGGAAGCACCTATACCCAGCCTCAAGTACCCGCAGCAGTACCTCAGGTGGCTACTTATGGTGCTTATCCTGCTACATATCCCACACAGGTACACTCTTTTTCTGTTTCCACATTCTGTGGTTATAGTATATGCCTACTTTTCATTAGTATTTTCGTTCTTCATATTTTTCTATATGGCATTGTACCGTGGAATTTGATTGTTTAGGAAACTGATAGAAAGTCGCCATTCCAGTCATCAATCTCCGCTCTGTATCTTCTATAGTCTAACATAGTACAGGAAGTTCATCTCTGCTGAAGTATTCCCCAGTTACAACAATAACCTCCACCTTAAACATAGTTGTTATTGCATAAAAAATGGAAGTAACTTCTGCTGCTTGATAAGAAAATTGATTTAGTCCAATGGAACATTATCTAATTTTAAAGAGGAATAGGGTTTGCAAATGTGCATGAAGAACATGGCTTGTGACATTTCAGACTTTCTACGCGTTAAACATTGAACATTTGTGCTTTTCCAGCAGGCATATCCCCAGCAGCAGACTTACGCAGCAGCAGCCCCTACTGCTGCCACAGCTCCTCAGGCTGCAGCTGCTCCTCAAGCATATTATGGAGCTTACTGACAATTCTCCTCTGCTGCTGCTTTCTAAGTCCCTGTAAGATGGGTTGCTCGTTTTGACGAATCCGTGTAATACAAGGGATGAGGCGGGTATCTACTATTTTGAACTTGTAACATGCCATTGCTAGTTGTTAGGAAATAGGATGTTTGTTGGAGTTTGTTGATTTTCGTATCAGATTCTTGTCAGACTATTAGTGGTAGAGTTTTGAATCGAGTGTTCCGTGACACCCAATGATGCTGACATTGTTGTAAAAATTTCTTATCGGTCTTTAGCTTTCCTTCTTCATTGCCATCCATTTATAAAGCATATAGGTGCTCTTTCACTTTCTACATCTAAAGTGGCAAAGCTAGTCCAGTAGACCGATGGTAAAGAATATGCCAACAAAAATCATAAATTTATTAATATTAAAATATTTTTTTTAATTTTTTATTTACAGGTATATTTGAAAAAAAGTCGTGTAGGACGACATACGTTAAACTAGTTGGTGTAATTGTAGTGTCTATTTCAACGTCTTAATCTAATTTGCACGTGTCACTTTAGACAGATTAGCAAGAAGAAAAAAGACAATACCTAGACATGAAATTGAGGGTGGAGAAGATACGAATATGGAATTTATACATCATTTGACAATCGGGGGCACTTTCAAAATAAATAAAACTATTCTTTGACCCATAAGGTACTTCTGGTATTGGATGAATATAGCTATATAGGGTATAGAGGTTCATATGCTTACGGTGGAATGTGGACAAACATGAGGGATCGGGTTAGGACGTAAAAACACAAAAAAGCTGCAATTTTTATGCCTAGATCTATAAACATGTTATTTTTTCGGTATAAATAATGTTTTTTATATAAAAGGATGAGATTTCAATGGTGAAAATTAAAGTTATTCGTTTGACTCAAGACGGATATTAAATTTGGTTGTAAGAATATAAATTTCCAATGCACCTCTAGTTAACTTAGGGTCCGTTTGTTTTAAACTCCGAAAACGGAAACGGAATGAAAACGGGTCTATATCCTTATTTATAGTATTGTATGGAATCATTTCTTATGATTTTAGGCAAAATGCACTTGATTCCCCACATTTTATTACCCTATAGGGTATCAAAAGTAACCAAACTCTACTCCACTTACTTCAAACTACAAGGAATGATTCCAAAAATTTTCATGAATAAGGGTATACGTATGGACTAGATTCGTTTCCATTTCGTTTCCGATTCCGGAGTTAAAACCAAACGGGCCCTTAGTGTAAGAGATATAATGTGCAATTGTAAATCTATTACTAATCCACTGAAGGGATTTATAGAAAAGTTACACAGGAGGTTTAACCACAGAGATGATCATGGAGGAGAGTATGAGACGGATGGAGAGAATTAAGGAGGAGGTTGAGAGAGTAGTTTTGACCTATTCTACCTATACTGATTACAGCATATAGAGTATATAATACAATACAGTAATTACATATTATGATCACTAAGATTCCCCCGCAAGATGGACGTCGGTTGAGAGAGACCAATCTTGGAAAGAAGAAGCTGATGACGCGGTCGATGTAGAGGTTTGGTTAGACAATCCGCAAGTTGATCCGAAGTAGGAATGTAAGCAACCCGAACCTCCCCGGACTGAACCTTTTCTCGGATGAAATGGTAGGCCAGGGCAACATGCTTCATCCTGGAGTGGAAGATGGGATTGGCGATGAGATGCTTTGCTCCAAGGTTGTCGCAATAGACCAGTGGATTTGGAGAGGAAGCAACACCGAGTTCCTTGAGCAGAGCGGAGATCCACGAAAGTTCTGAGACCGAATCAGCAAGAGCTTTGTACTCTGATTCAGTCGAAGATCAAGCTACGGTTTGCTGCTTTCTTGAGGACCATGATATGGGGGATTTGCCAAGGAAGAAGATATACCCAGTTGTGGAGGTGTAGTCATCGCGATTCCCCGCCCAATCTGCATCTGAATAGCCATGAAGAACACCATTACCTGACTTGTGAAGAGTAATACCATGATTGATTGTGCCTTTTAGGTAACGGAGGAGACGTTTTAGGGCGGACTAGTGGGAAGACGTGGGAGCTTGGACGAACTGAGAGAGCTTGTTGACAGAGTATGAGACATCGGGTCGTGTGAGAGAGAGGTACTGCAGACTGCCGACCACCATTCTATATTCTGTGGGAGAGTCGATGATGGTGACTGATGTCTACCCCTCTCACCGAACCCAAAAACATTTCTCAAGCTCTAAAAGACCCAGATTGGCGTCTTGCCATGTCCAAGGAGTTTGATGCTCTCCGCTCTAACACAACCTGGTCACTTGTTCCTCGTCATTCGGCCAATCTGGGTCTTTTAAATGGGTAATTGGTTTCAACAAAGGTGACATGGCGGGAGGCGTAGAGTTTATAGGTTAGCGGATTAAGGCAGTATTAAGCGCTTTGTGTGAGGGAGTATCCGACGAAGACACACGGGGCAGATTTGGGATCCATTTTGTTGGAGTTGTAGGGCGTTAGGAGAGGGAAACAAAGACAACCAAAACACTTTAACTTATCATAATTTGGCATTGTTACAAAAAATTTTAAAAATGGAGAAGAATTATCGAGGGATGGAGTTGGCATTCTATTAATTAAATACATTGCAATTGAAAAAGCGAGAGGCCAAAATTTATGAGGCATACTCGAATGGGAGAGAAGGGACAAGCCCGTTTCTACAATATGCCTATGCCGACGTTCGGCGTAGCCATTATGTTGAGGAGTGTGAGGAGGGGACGTGAGATGGGAGATCTCATTTTCAGGTAGGAAGGACTTTAAAGCAATATATTCGCCACCGTTGTCGGAGTAGAGGGTTTTGATTTTGGTATTAAGTTTATTTTCGACAAGCGCTTTGAATGTGACAAATATATTTTTGGTGTCGGATTTGCGTGTAAGAGGATAGAACCAAATGTATTTTGTAAAATGATCTACAAAAATGACATAATATTTATATCCATCAAAAGAAACAATAGGACAAGTCCAAACATCTGAAAACACAACATCTAATGGGGCCGATGACGTAATGGATGAAGTAAAAAATGGGAGTTTATGAGCTTTATTAGACGAACAAGCAGTGCAAATTTCTGAAATGGAATCAAAACAATCAATAGGAAACAAAGTGCGAAAAGTTTGAAATTGTGGAAGCCGATGGATGGCCTAAACGATGATGCCACGACGATCCTAAGGAGCGACGTAAGCTGAAGACGGACGGTGATGCAGAGGGCCAGGAATAGAGGCCGTTCTGGAGCAGTCCTCTAAGAAGGATTTTTCCCGAAGCTAGATCCTTCACAAGAAAGAAACGTGGTGAGAAGCAAATTTCAACTTGATTTTGAGCTGTAAATTGAGAAACCGACAGGATATTTTTACAAATATTTGGAACATGTAAAATTTGATTAAGCTTAAAACGTTTTGAAGCAGTAGTCAGGAAAGAGTTGCCAATGTTAGAGATGGGTAGAGGGGTGCCATTACCAACTTGAAAGGTGTCGGGTCCATCATAGGGGTAGTGTTGGGAGAGGTTGTCGATGTCACTTGTGACATGGTGGGCAGCGCCGGAGTCAAGTGGCCATTAGTTATTAGGATTTGGGTTGGATGGGATGCCGGACATGTGAGCTTGCGGAGGTTGGTTAGAGTTGGGGAAAGAAGATCGGGAATGGGATGGAGGACGTAGGTGAGGGGTGATCTGGTGGAAGACTGGACAGTAGGCCAAAACGTGCCCCCGGGTATTGCACCATTGACATTTGCCAAGGAACGGGCGAGGAGAAGGACGATGGGGGCCGTAGGACGGAGTGGAGGGCCAAGGTTGGGAGGGTGGGCTAGGAGACCACTGCTGCGGGGGGTTAGCAGGGGCCGATTTGGCTTTGCCCTTGGGTGGACGGGAAGAGAGTGATTGGGCTACCATGGCTGACGCAGGGGTAGAGGAAGAAGAGGATTTATATTTGAGGTAAGTTTCATGGGCAAGGAGTTTTTCATGGAGAGTAGTGAAATCAATGGACTCAGCACGAGCTTTGAGACTGTCGACGATGGACTGAAAAGTTGAATCTAGTCCCTGGAGAACGACATCTGTGATATCATCTTTGTCTTGAGGCTTGCCGAGAGTGGCAAGGAGATCGGTAATTCCTGAGATATGTTGCATATACTCAGTGACCGAATGAGATCCCTTTGTGGAGGCATTGAGTTTTTCCCGAAGAAGACTGATGTGTGCCCGGGAGGGCTTGGCGTAGGTCTCCTCCAAGATAGTTCACACTTGACGGGATGTAGTCGCTCGTGTAACAAGGGAAGCGACCGATGGTGAGAGAGTGCCGATTAGGCCTCCCTTTAAGAGTTGGTCTTGGCGGAGCCAAGTCATGTGAGCTGGGTTGGGTTTGGTGGTGTCAGTGTCAGGAAGGGTCTTGGGAGGCTCCGTTGCTGTGCCGTCGGCGAAGGAGAGTAGGCCGTGACCAACGAGGAGGGACTGCACTGGGTTTAGCCAAGTAAGGTAATTTGTGGAGGTGAGTTTGAGTGTGTTTTGAAAGTTGATGACTTGAAAGGGCTTGGTAGGTTCGGAGGGGTTCGGAATCTGGTTTGAGGGGGAAACTGCCATTGCTGAATGAAGGCTTGGGCTGGAAAAAAAAAACTTGAGTTTAAGTTGAGTTTAGGGTTGGATCGAGAAGGGCTCTTGATACCATGTAAGATATATAATGTGCAATTGTAAATCTATTACTAATCCACTGAAGGGATTTATAGAAAAGTTACACAGGAGGTTTAACCACAGAGATGATCATGGAGGAGAGTATGGGACGGATGGAGAGAATTAAGGAGGAGGTTGAGAGAGTAATTTTGACCTATTCTACCTATACTGATTACAACATATAGAGTATATAATACAATACAGTAATTACATATTATGATCACTAAGACTTAGTGTGTACTCCAAACACAATAGATAAGGATCCTCTAGTAAACAAGGTGATTCTATGATGTATACAAAATTACAATAAAGTCGAGTTTTTCTCAAGCTCTTGAAACATGTTTGACATTATTATTACTATGTTATGATAGATAAGGTTATACCTTCCATTATATATCTCTTACCTAGTTTAACAAATTTTAGTAGATAATATGTTTTTTTTGAAAATTTACTTTCATTACCATATAAATCGTCCATAATCAACTTACGTAAATCCGTAGGAATAAAAGAAAATAATTTAGATAGAAGAGTACAATAAGCATGGGCTGGGCTGATCAATTGGCTGGTCTGCTAGCATGTCATCTAGTGAAGGACCATTGAACATCCTCAAACTTGCGGCTCTTTTAATGAAGAATACCGAGGATTGCTCCCGTCTTCCCTCGTTGAATAACTCCGCTGCGCAGTTTGTTGACGACAACCACTAAATCGGACTCTAGTATAATATTTCCCCATCCTTCCCCGTAACCCTTCTTCAAAGCCATGCGAAGGGCACAATGTTGCATTGTCATCTGTAGTAGTACACTTGAACTCCTAAAAAATCCGGACATTTCTCCCTCTCCATACTCCCCATATAATCATAACCCATAATTGAACATGAGAAGTATTGCATTTCAAGAATATCTTCGATCTCGACCCAATCTTTAATGATAAGAGCCTTTTTATCCATGCCTTTGAAAGTTGAACATGTTTGATGCGAAGAAATTGTGTCATTTATCAAAAGTGCAATTACTGATGATGAGATTGAACATTACATATATGAATATATAATCCGATGATATTAGGGGTCATGACATTTTGCTAGAAGCTAGCCATGATCGGTACGTTTATATGATAAATGTGTTGCTAATGTTATTGGGTCCTACGAGGTCACACCTTAACGAGTAGGTGAACTGGATCAATTAATGAGATAATTACCGTATAGGAATATATGGTGGAAAATGATATATTTTGTAGGAGTACAAAATATATTATAGAGTTGGTAATTAATAATAAATAAGGGGTTATTTATATTAATTACTAAAATATAAATCTTATAAATATGGATGATTTTAATAGTTAAAATCCTAACCCTAGTTTTATAAGATTTGATCGATCGACTGGAAGTTATAGAGCAAGCGAGTCGATATTCTCCATCCTCAATACCTCTCTCATAAGACTTCATCCTTTGTTCTAGCAATAGAAGGTTAAGGCGATCCTTGCGTTGTTTTGGGTGGACCAACTAGAGGAGTAACACTTGAGACTCTACATATACCGAGAAGAGTTTTGAACACACATAAAAAAATATTCCTTTTCCCTCTATTTAGAAAATATAATATTTTTTTCTCTTATCTAATCTATCATGCATTGATCCTTATTTAGATGTTTAGAAAATAGTTTCCCAAAGTTTCGCTTTTACACATCTAAAATCCTACACAATAAACTTATTAACATTACCATTTGATGACCCAACACTCCCTTGGTCTATATTTGCGAGATCCAACGCTACATGATATGTTGAATTCACCATAAATAGTCCATTGGTAGTATAATACATTCAATGGCATCCTTGCACTCCTTGTCAATTAGGTGTATGTTTATCACAATAGCAATTTCACAAGGTACTAGTGTAGCTTTAACAATCTCCTCCTGCCACATGTTGTTGGTCCAATCAATAAGATTACACATGTGTAAGGTCAAATCAGCATCATGGGATAGTAAATAGGCGGAAGCTATGTGAACTTGGAATCCAATTACCCTTTCAAACATATATATATTGGACCTATTTCCCACACTCCAACATAATCCATTGGTAAGCAATGGTATACTTTTAAGAATACTTTTTCAGGTAAAGTTAGGCATGTAGCCATGAGAAGCATGAAGAGAAGAGCTACGAGGATATTACTTGTCCTTGAGAAGCTTGGAAATCATTGAATCTAGTTCAGTTATAAGTTTCTATCCTTGCTTCACAAGAAGAGCCAAGTTAAAGGTTTTTATATCTTGAAATCCAAGCCCTCTTATATCCTTTATAGAGATAAACGCCTTTATTTAGTCCAATAAAATTTTCTTTTGGACTCCGTAACCCTCCCCACCAAAACTTACACATCATACAGTCAATGTTGATAGCACTCTAACATCGTCTTATCATAATCATTCTATTTCATTCTCTATCCTTTTGAACTTAATGAACTTATCATTTCTATTTTCAATATATTTCCATTTCGGAGATCTACTAGTTGGTCTATGTAATTGCGAGCATTCTAGACATTTTTTGAGCAAACATGATACATCTATTTCTGAATGTCCTGATACACTCTAAGGGTTTCCCCACACTCAATGAAGTCGGAATCAAGTTGGAAGTGACTGAAGTTTGAGAGTGAAGAGAAGAACTTCGAGGAAAGATTTAGGAGTGCTCGATTGGGTCCTGGTTGGACGACATCCTCCTCTTCTTTGGCCCCAAAATGATCACCCGTTGTTGCAAGAAAGATCTTGGAGCAATTCTTGGAGCAATTCTGGACTAGACCATCGATTGGGCCCTGGTTGGACGACAACTTTGCTCTTGACATTATACCAATATATATTTGATCCCCACTTTGTTACCGTTGACTTATCGGCCAACTCATCTATCTCACTATCATATGTCTTGACTTGTCTTACTCGGTTTATATGATTGCTTAATTCCCGCAAACCCGACCATCTTTCACTCGTAGGCCGCTATCCGAGTTCTTCGATACTTAAAAGTCACCCGATCAAGGTATACTCATATGCTAAACTAGTAAACTAACTCTCGATGCTTATTGTGATTTAAGTTACGTAAACATGAGGCCAAATACAAATCCATGACGTCTACAACTTGTTAGCTCGTATGGCTAAAATCCTTTCTCAAGTCCATTAACATCTCTCACACTTTACCTAGGAACCTATGTTGTGATAATAAAAATTGCTCTTCACATCGCTTTCATTCTCGTTTGCTCAAGCGCACAAAGAAGTTAGACCACCAACAATTTATCATCTTATATGCAATTTAAGTGTTCGAGACATCACACTCTAACTTAAGAGTTACATTACTATAAATAAAGTTATACTTTCCATCGTATTATATTTCTTTTCTATTAGACTAATTGTCGTACCACTGTTATTTTTTTAAAATTAATATTATTGTATTGCAAAACTTTGAGAAATGAGATAGGAGTACATTTATGAATTTAATTGATTTCTTTTCATTTTAAATTAAAATAATTATTCTTAAACGTTTGTCCCTATTATCATTAATGATACGTTGTTCTATTTTTAGGAAATAATCGGTTCAGAAATATAAAATTTTTTAACGAACCCGATCATTTTACCTAAAGCAGCTAAGAAAAAAACACGGTCTTTTCCGAGCTGCTAACGTCAAACAAAGAAAGTACTAGTCTTCTCACGGGCTAATGTCCACCGTCCGATCATCTACCCTCGCCTAAATATCGACCGAACGATCACATCACGATGGATCTTTCATAGTACATCTGGCAGCCGCCATTTCCCAAAATCCCTCGATTCTCAATCAACGGACGATATCCACGCTATCAACGGCTGAGATTGAGCCATGGGTTCTCCAATCCCCCCTTCTCAAGGGCCACTATAAAATCTCGCGAAAACAAGAGAGTTCAGTAGGATTATACGCTCTGCAGATCTGAACCCTCTCAAACCCCGTAAAAACCCTCGTTTCTTCGTCGTCGCTTGCTTTTTCTTTAACTGAGATTCGTCACTGTTCTAGATACTCGTTTGATTGGCTATCCTGCAATCGAGTTTGTGCAGTTTCGACTCTGTTTTCTCTTTGGATTCTGCCAACTTGAATGATTAGGGTTTGATATTGGTTTCAGCTCTCGATTGGTGTTTGGGATCTGATCGAAAAGGGATCCTCCGGCTCTTCAGTTCTTGCCGATTTACTGTTCGCAGGGATGGATTCTTCTTCTATCACTGCTCTTGGGGTTAGTAAAATAACTTGAATCCTGTGCTTTTATTTGCCCTATATTCGTCGTGATTCACCGAACTTCGATTCTTTAATCCCGATCCTCGTCCATCTTGTTCATATAAGTTGTAATATGTCTCCATTTTAGCTGCTTATGTATATATTTTTTTAATTTTCCATCAGGTGGGTACTTACTTCATTCAACAGTACTACCGGGTTCTTCAAGAGACACCAGAGATTGCGTATCAGTTCTACAAGGACGAAAGCGCCATTACTAGGGTTTTGAGCGAGGGGGAAGAATTGAACGCTTCGACAATTTTGGTAGTTTTCTATGGCTCTAGTCTTATTTGAAATGAAAATCTCATCTTTCGAATTTTATGCTATTATATTATATCCTTCCTGTTAATAGAATTAGTTGCATATATAGTAATAGATTAGTTTTCATATTTTGCCTGCTCTAGTTCCATGTGCAATGGTTATTTTGACTCTGTAAAAAACCTTATACATGTAATTTACTTATTCAAAATTTGTTTGTTCGTTTATTCGGAAGCTCATTTGAAACAGTTATTTGAGTTCAAATCTTTATAATTGAACTATTTCAACATGTTATGCAATTTGGAAGCCTTCAAGTCACTTGCTAGTAGGAAATCCCCATACGTTTCTTCTTGGGAGGGTTATGTGATATCAGAATCTTGACAGCAATCAATGGGATTTTCAAAAAATGACTCTGGTTTATTTTCTTGTTTTTATTACTTTGCAGGATATCCATTCTGTTCTCACTTCACTGAATTATACTGGAGTTGAAATTTTTAAGCTCAAGTGCCAATTCTCTTTGAATGGAAGCATCCTAGCTATTGTTTCTGGCTCTGTGAAGTCCAAAATTTTCATTGGCTCGAGGAAGTTCACACAAGTCTTTTTCCTGGCTCCTCAGGACCGTGGCTATTTTGTCCTTAATGATATTTTTGAATACACCGACGAGGCCTCTAAGCAACAGCAATCCCAAGCTCCTGATGTTTCCGATGTTAAAGTTGATCCTGAAGTACAGAAATCTACTTATACAGAGGAGCCAGGTATATAATAATCTACTTAGGGTTTCAATTCTTGACTGGTTGTGCTTCACTTTTGGTGCAAGTGCAATATCATTACTATTATTATGTTCTGCTCTGTTTCCTGATCATGTTAGCTTTCTTTTTTATTCACTTTGGATCACATGGTCCTAGTTTTTTCTTTAATGTATTTCATGGTTTGCATTCTTTCGTTCCTGGTACTGGTTTTGTAGTAACTGCCAGTTCTGTACAAGTATTTAATATACTCACTAATGGCAGATTGGTTGATACTTTTTAGATCTTACTGTTAAAAGAGTATAGAGAAGCCATACATGGCTTGTTGTAATAATTTTTTTATGTTCTTCCAGGATTGTCAATACCTCTGACATTGAGGATCTATCTTTACTAATTGATGGTTGCTTTATTTGAAAGTATTTTATGATTTTATTTCTCATATCTATCTATATAGATTCAAACTATGCCCTGGAGGAAGAGTCGAGGGAGTATGTAAATTCTATCCAAATCGAAGAAGATTATCCTGTTGACAAGTACAGCATACCTGATGAACAGCAACATGAAGAACCTGAGGCTGAAACTGTGGTAGAAGAAGCCCCCGTCGAAGAGCCTACCCAGCCCGAAAGTGATTCAAACATCGTGCAAGAGACCACGCCTGCACCGGTCAATGAATCTGTGGTGGAACCCAACAGATTTACTTATGCCTCAATAGTATGATCTTTTCCTATTTCGACTAACTTTTTCTCAATTTGGCCAATCATGGCAGATGGATGAATGTGCCATGTTATGGAACATGCATTTTTTCAATTAATTGCCCCTTTTTGCATAAGAATGGACAATCCCTGCTGTTAATTTCAACTTAATGATTTATAGAAATGGTTTAATCTCTGCTGAACCAACATAGTTAATGTGCTCTTTCATGTTGTATTTGAGGTGTCTATTTCTCTTTCCTCATTAAGCTGTACTGTAGCTTCTGTTTGTGTTAAGTGGGTTGGTACTTGTACATAAAAATGTCTTGGTAATATTGTGATGCCAACACTGTTCTAGATTCAGTAAAATACCTTACGGGTCCGATTGTTTCCTGCACATGGAAAATATGTCAAGTAAAAAGAGGTCTATTGTGAAGATTCAAAGAGAACTATCAGCCCTAAAGAATCCGTTTTCTCTGATGATTAGATATTAAAAAAACTAAATGTTGATTTTGATGAGATGATTGACTCCTTAGATATACTAACATTTTTTTTCCTTGCTTTGTCAATATCTTTATGCAAAAGTTGTTTGCCAAAGGAGCAGCTGCACCTCAACAAGCTGTGAGGCAAAACGTGCGAACTTCTTCAGAGAACCGTAAGGTACAGACTACTGCTCCACCCGTACAACCTTCCGCGACTTTCCCTGTACCTGAAACTGTTGGGAGTAGAGTGGATGAAAGTTACCCTCACGAGGAAGGTACCTTTTCAAAACTGTACATAAGCCTATCTATATCATCTAGATAATACTGTATATTTGTTCTTTGTATGTGGGTAGCAAATTAAAGAACAGTGCGGTTTAGAACATTCTTATTTCACAGCACTTTTAGGGTTCGTTGAAACAGTTGGTTTTGCAGTTGATGTTAGATATCTAACTTTTGTTATCGATGTTCATGGCCAAATCTGACAATGCTGAGGTGCTTTTCCATGTTTATTTTTCTTGAATCGTCTTTCTATGTCAAGTTGTGTCTTTCTATGTCAAGTTGTCTTCAAATTGAGTAAATCAATCATTTTCCCTTATGTGACAAACAACTTCTTTAATGTAATTTTAATGTAGCTCTGTGCGTAACTATGTTGATTTCATGTCTTTACTACACAGGGGAACCTACATCTGTTTATGTAAGGAATTTGCCGTCAAATGTTACGACTGAAGATCTTGAGAATGAATTCAAGCACTTCGGTAAAATCAAACCCAACGGAATATTCATTAGAAATCGGAAGGTAAAGCTCCTTTATGTGTTCATAACTTGTTGCTTTAAATAGCATGCTTATTTAGGTGACATAATTTCTTGTAGTCCCTTGATATACAGTGAAACATATGTAGTAAAAGTATGCCTTCTATTTTACCTTACAGGAAGTTGGTGTCTGCTTTGGATTTGTGGAGTTTGAAGATCTTGCTAGTGTCCACAATGCTGTTAAGGTTTGATTTCTCATATTTGATTATGAGGCTTAGCCATTTGAACCTCATTACATTTTGAAGTATGATATTAAGCTGAATTCATATTGCAGGCTTCACCCATTTACTTGCTTGGAAGACAAATCCATGTCGAGGAGCGTAGAGCAAGCGGTGCGGGCATTGCTCGGGGTGGAGGTATGTGCTTGATATTCGTTTGTGGGCTAGCTGGATAATAGAAGTCGGCTTCAATTTTAGTAAAAAAGCCATTGTTGCTACTCCATACCTTTTACAGCGATTCAATACTAGGATGAAATTATGTCCTTCATTAGTGTCAGCCTTCAATCTAGTAAAAAATACACATTGTTCTTTGCAGCTGAGTAGTTGAGCTGATTTAGTTTGATTGTGTTAATGCAGGTGCAGCAAGGGGCGTCGGGGGCAGGGGAAGAGGGCGAGGAAACTACAACAGAGCAAGAGGGAATGGTTTCCAGCAGCGCGGCGGCTACGAGTAAAACTGAAGTTTGGAATTTATTTGTGAGAAGTTTTAGCTGTTTATTGGTGGATTATGTTTGGAGTGTTTGCCCCTAATTTTAAATGGGTATTTGTTCAAATATATTATGTTGGGGAGCCTAAGAGCTTCACAACAACAATTTTCTGGGGTTTTGTATGCTTTGTTTTCTTGTAGCTCCCTTTCTCCCACTTTCATCTTCTTTAGATTCAGTTATGATCCAAAGTATTGCAAATTTTGTGGATTCATGTGCTGTTTATCGTGTGTTTTGCTTAACCATAAATTTTGCGGTCACAGATTTTGTGGATAGGTATTATGACGAATAACCAAAGTGGCTGGCCGTAATCTTTGTTGTATTGCATTCTTCATCTTATACATCCAATTGTTTCATTTGTAATGCATATTCTTGATCTATATTTGCTCCCTTGGCGGGTTGCCCTTTTGTGTTGGCTGTAGCGCCCTGATTGTCATTTTTTCAGCCCCATGATTTTGAGAGTGATTTTATTATGGCGCCAGTCGGAACAGGTGGTTCGGAAGTGATGGAAGTTGTTTGGGTAACAGCAAGTCCGTTTCGGGAACAAGGGAACCTTGATGAGTTTAAGTTAGAATCAGCATGTACACAGTTAGCAAAAAAAACAGCTCCAAAACCTTATGTGAACGATTATTAGAGGTGTTTGATGATGCAATGGGAATTGTATTCTTACCGACTTCGAAATTAAAGTAACAATGCGCCAAATAAGTTTAGCAAGGCTCCACCTACGGAGCCTTTGCCTAATACAAACTTCTTTTGTCTAAAAGGTAAAGAGATTGTCAAGGAGAACTTGATGAACTCTAGCTGTTCCAAGTCACTGAGATGGGGCTTCGGACCTTGTTAGAGCTTTCGCGACAGTCAACCCATGTCAAGTAACCTTGAGCCGTCTTATCTCCACCGCTGCTTGTGTGTTTCTTCAACACGACATAGACTTTGTAGCTCAAAGTCTGTCTAGCATTTCTGAACACCAGCTGTTTTGGTCTTACTGTAACCTTAATTCCCTTGGGTGCTTTTACATGAACCGAGTAGGCCGAACCTGGTTCACCCACATTGGTCAGCCGCCTTTTGATCACAGTCCTCGTCGTACCCTTCTTCAAGGCCACGGAAATAGAAGGGTAATTGAGAGTAAACCCCTTGTTCTCACGCATGATTTCGCTACAACTCACATTTCTGTGAGTGATGGTGAATATCTCAGATTTTGTGTATCCTAGAGTGCAAAGATGAGTGATGTACTCATCTGGCCTGATGTCATAAACCAACCCAGGGTTCATGGCCTTGACCGGGTTAACATGACCCGAACCCATAGCAAACACATTGGCTGGAACATCCCCATCCATGATTGGCTTTCCATAATGATCAGTAACATCGGCTGAAGTCATGATCGCGGACTTCACAGCAGCCGATGACCAATCAGGATGCGCGGAGCGAACAAGTGCTGATATCCCGCTCACATGAGGACAAGCCATGGAGGTACCTGACATTATAGTGAAGTTCACTCTTCTAGAATCATCCGGAAGGCCTGTGGGTCCCAAGTTCTGAGGCCACGCCGCGATTATGTTGACTCCTGGTGCAATCACATCAGGCTTGATTATTAATGGATTTGATATGCTTGGCCCTCTTGATGAGAACCTCGCAACTGCAGGCGCCCTGGCCTTACCTAAAACTGTCCCTTTGAACAAAATTCTTGCAGTAGGATTTTTAGTAGAGTTTATGTAGCTCTTGAGACGGACCGCCTCCTCGTAACCTATTAGTGTCGCGGGCAAGACATGGGCGTCGACAGAGTCTTCCTCGAGGTTGAGTTGGGTGTTGGTTAGGATCATGGCAGCACCACCGGCTTTCATGACAACCTCTCCTTTAGCCGCCCTTCCATTGATGCCGCGATCGCAAACCACGGCTTTCCCTTGAACAAGTGATCTAGGAAGTGACCCTTCTATGCAAAATTCACTTCCTGAATTCCCACCAGTCACATAAACTACCTCAAGATCTCTTTGTGCTGTATGAAGATTCTTGCCCGGGTAGATAGATTCTCCATAGAGGTATATTCCGTTTCCTGTACGGACATAGGCGGGGAATCTACGATCAAGTGTGCTTGCACCCACAGTAGTTATCCATGGAGCCTCATTTGCAACTGAGCTTTGAATAGGCCCATTGTTCCCTGCAGCACACACAACCGAGATCCCGCTTTCCATGGCGCGGAAGCTTCCAATGGCTATGCTGTCATCATAAAGCGGGACAGGAAACCCGCCTAAAGACAACGAGAGCACGTGGACCCCATCCCGAATGGCTGAATCCATAGCAGCCAGTATATCTGAGCTATAACATCCATTGAACCAGCAGACTTTATAGACAGCAATGTGGGCTCCAGGGGCCATCCCACGTGCATCACCCGCCCCATTGCCAAGTACGCTCACCTTTGACACCAGGGACCCACCGGCTGTTGATGAGGTGTGGGTCCCATGGCCTGCTGAATCGCGAGGCGACACGTACTCAGGTGTGATCCCTGAATCTGAAGCTACATGGTGGCCTTTGATGAAGAACTTAGCTCCAATGAGCTTCTTATTGCAGCTTGAGGCATTGAAATTTTGGCCTTCTTGGCATGAGCCTTTCCATGTCTTAGGAACCGGGTCCATGTGTTTGTCATCGAAGCTAGGACTCTCGGGCCAAACTCCGGTGTCCAACACACCAATGATCGAACCCCTTCCGAACATAGATTGGGACCAAGCCGATTGACCGGCATTGGAGCCACCAAGTCCCAAGAACTTATAAGAATAGGTAGTGTGAAGCTCTACCTTATTATCCGGCCTAACCGCCACCACATCCGGAATATTTCTTAAAGAACGGGCTTCTTCCGCGGATAAGAGGGCTGAAAAGCCTTCCAATGCCGAATGATAGGAGTAAAGAAGGCGAGAAGACGGGTCGTCTGCTGAAATAGCTTGACTGAGAAAGGAGAGATGCCATTGGAGCTTTGAAGGGAAAGAAGAGAGGGATTCTGATTGTGGGTGCAATTGAACAATGTAGGTTTGAAGGGCTTGTGAAGTGATGAAAGAGAGAAGTAAAAGAAGAGCAGGAATGAAGAAGTTTGAAGTAGCTGCCATTGTAGATGATTGTGGTTATGGTGGCTGAAAGTGGCATGGTTGGTGGGGGTATTTGAAGGAGAAGATGGAAGATGAAACTCGTGAAATGCAAGAGCTCCCTTTGGGCTTACTTCACGGGGAAACTTTGTTAAGAGCTTGAAGATCGAGGAGCCTGAAACTGGAAACTGGATTTTGTGTGGACTCACGGGAACTTCTGCTTCTCTTAAATAATGGTGCTCAATATTTCTAGGGTTCAGATTCAGGTTTAAATCAAACAGTATAAGGTGGCGGCTCATGTTAGGCTAGCCGTTATTTTCAAACAAAATTCCCCCTCTTGGTACTTCACTTTTGACGTTTCCTCGTAATTAAATACGTCATGTCATTCGTGCCATTTAAGTTAGGATAATTTCGAATTTTTTTGCCTAAGTTATAACTGCACATATGACACGACCAAATTCACAGTTGTCCAGGAAAAAATTAGGGATAATTGGACATACTAGGCCTTTTTGAGTTTTTGTTTAAGAAAGTGTACCCCAAATTTTTTACCACTTTCATTTAATGGTAGGTAAAAATTATTAACCCTTCTATTTAAAAACAAAGGAATAAATGATGTTTGTTATTTGTTATATAAGTATAAGTTTTAATTTTTAATTACTGAATTTGTTTTTTTTTAAATTATTTTTCTTGCCTTTTTTTATTATTATTTTCTTTTTTATTTTCTGGACTAAATTTTTCATACCGGAATTTCTCATACCAGAAATTTCATACAAGAAATTTCATACCAGAAATTATACATACCAAAAATTATAAATACCAGAAATTATTCATACCAGAAATTATACATACCAGAAACTATTCGTACCAGAAATTATACATACCAGAAATTATACACATACATACCAGAAATTATACATACCACAAATTATTCATACTAGAAATTATACATACCAGAAATTATACATACCACAAATTATTCATACCAGAAATTATACATACCAGAAATTATACATACCAGAAACTATTTGTACCAGAAACTATACATACTAGAAATTATACATATACATACCAGAAATTAGACATACCACAAATTATACATACCACAAATTATACATACCAGAAACTAATATATATCCCACATGTATATCTACATGTTTCAAACTAATATATATCCCACATGGATCGATCGAGCCTTCCCTGCACAAAGTAGAAATTGTATAGTATCATATAAGCCATTCTTTGGTAATTCCAGTGTCCATGAACCAACAGAAGAGGCACCAAAAACCTAAACTGCCCCATCGCAAAATCTGATGCCATGACAGCTTGCCGCCCTTCTTGGCCGCTGATGCCGACTCCAACAT